>JAWNMY010000090.1:19782500-20982500 GCA_035043505.1 Drosophila setosimentum | reverse complement strand
AACAGCCACAACGCAATGTGCCGTCCAGTTTGAGTCCCAGTCGAGGCTCACCCATACGCAGCACCGCTGCACCACGCAAGCCCTCGTTGGAGCAACCACGTGTTAAGCCAAGTGATACGGAACGCATCAGCCCCACTAGCGGCACCACCAAACGCAGAGAGCACATAACCCAGCAGCAGTGGGTACTCAGCGATGTGGATGTGGATGTCGAGCAGGTTGGACCAGCGCCCGCCTCTCATAGCGTCAGTCCACAGGCAACGGTGCCCAGCAAACGCACCACCAGCACCACTACTAAGCCAACTACAGGCAGCAGTAGTGCGCCACGCAAACCATCTGTAGAGCAACCACGCGGCAAGCCAACTGGCAAAGAGCCAAGCGACTATTCAATTGAAACAGTGACGCGTCGCACCACCAGCACCACTAAACGTGGTGATATCGATGTGGATGTCGAGGAGTTCGAATCAAGGCCAACACAACGCAATGCCAGTCCACAGTTTCCCGGTAGTCGCACCACAACCAAGACAACCACACGCAGTATCACTGCACCACGCAAACCATCCGTGGAGCAACCACGCGGTAAGCCAACTGGCAAGGAGCCAAACGACTATCTAATGGAGACAGTAACGCGTCGCACCACCACCACCACCACCAGTGATGTTGAAGTGGATGGTGACGAACCTTTGCCCACCCACAAAATTGGAAGTCCACAGCCCATGTCACCAGGCAGACGCACAACCACAACCACCACCACCAAACCAACCACACGAGGCATTACGGTACCACGCAATCCCTCAATCGAGCAACCACGCAACAACAAGCCAAGCGATTATCCGACAGAGAATGTGACGCGTCGCATAACAACCACCACCACCACAACTACCAAGCACCACAGCGATGTTGAAGTGGATGTTGACGAATCTTTGCCCATCCACAAATGTGGAAGTCCACAGCCCATGTCACCAGGCAGACACACTACCACAACCACCGCCACAACAAAGCCAACCACACGAGGCACCACTGCACTACGCAAGCCCTCACTCGAGCAACAACGCCACAAGCCGACCAATAAAGAGCCAAGCGATAATGTAACAGATAATGTGACGCGTCGGACCACCACCAGCAGCACCACTAAGCGTGATGAGCAGTGTTTGCCAAGCTATGTGGATGCACCCAGCCACAGTCCCAGTGGCAGCCCCGAGCCGCACAGACGCAATGCCACCAGCGAGCCCAGCGACTCCACCACCATTAACAACACTACCAATTCGAAATCCATCGTAGTTAATGAGAGCACTGAGCACAGCACCACCAAGCATACAACAACAAGAACCAATCGACCCCATAGTCCTCAAACTAACACCAACCTTGCCAGCAGCTCCCCTGAAACTGAACCACACGTTGAACCACTTTTAGAGCGCAGCCGTCCAACCACACAGACGACGCCTGGTCGCACAGTGGCATCGCGTCGCAACATCTTCGAGCAGCAATCGCCCAGCCCCAGTCCCAGTCCCAGTCCCAAACCGCATCTAGCCAGTGAGCCCCACTCCCCAGCTGGACGTCGTCCATCCTACATGGATCACACGAAGAGTTCCCTGGAGCACATTCGACGGGACTCGCTTGAGTTCAATAAGACGCACTACTCACGCAAATCCTCGATAGAGGATGGTGAGCTACCTGAGCCGCGCAATCCCAATGCGGCTGTTAAGTTCGATGTGCCACGCCGCATCACACGCAACAACGAGACGACGGTGCGCACCACCAACATCAGTGAGGACTTTGACATTGATATTGAGGCGATCTTTGAGCTGGCCACACTCGAGCAACTGCTGGAGACGGTCAGCAGCTATGAGTTACGGCGACGCATTCGTGCCCAAATCCGTTTGATCAAAAAGAACATGATTAATGTGAGTGGTGGCCACACCACCAGCACCACCATCAGGAGCAGCAGCTCCACGCCGAGTCGCAGTCCATTGCCACCAAGACGCGAGCAACCGCAACGCGAACGCAGTCAGAGTCCACAGCCCAAGGATGTCCGCACCACCATCAGCACCACCGTCACCACTGGACATGGCAAGCCGCCAGTTAAGCCACGCGAGCGTAGCATCAGTCCAGCACAGACGCGTCGCCGCAGTCCAACCGGTAAATCTAACACATCTACCACGACGACAACAACCACGCGCACCACCAGCAGCAGCAACAGCAACGGTCAATCGTTGCCCGAACGTCGTCCCAGCAAGGCACCAGGCAAGGCCAGTCCCATTTGGGCGGATCGCACCAAGGTGTTGCGTGCCACCGACTCAGTCTCACCCACGCCACGCAAAGGCAGCACCACCAGCAGCAGCGGTAAAATGATGCGCAACAACAACATGACCACAAGCACCAACACCAACAACAGCAGCAGCAGCACCACCACCACCACCAGCAGCAGCAGCAGCCGCATTAGTAGTAACAAGCGACGCGAGGAGGACTCCATCACATCCAGCTACGGTGTTGGACCCACCGATGAGAATGGACTGCCCCTCTTTGGCATTCGGGCGCTTAGGAAGAAGACACAGCCATCGGCGCCATGTGAGACAAAGCAAGGTAAGCACCACCAATCATTCAATTGAACCAGTCCGCTCCCTCTTTATACTACTTTATGTGTGAAGCATTAAAGACTCTCTCCGGAAACATTAAGCCAATAAATTCTTCATCCACCACTAATGGCGGAGTCGATTACCAAAGTCCGTCCGTCTGTCTGTCTGTCCGGTACGTCCAGTTCAATGAGTTCACATATCAATTTGCTTGAATTTTATCGATAAATTGTCGAGTCATTGAGAACTAAAGATGTGTCGGAAAAATGCAAGGGTATCTATTAGTCGATCATTTAAATCAGGAATTATGAAGCTGTTTGCAGCTATTTGCAGTTCGGTGCAGCTCTTTTTTATTTCCCGCTAATTTTTGCTGGCCTTTCTGCTTGCAGAGGTCACAGGTTATGTTATCGAGGAGCAGTTCTATTCGGATGACAAATCGCCGCCGCGTCACGAACGCAAGGAGCTCATCTATTCAAGCAATCCCGAGGAGCTGGTCTCCCTATCGCAGCAGCTGGAGCGCAAATCAAATCCAGATGCGAATAGCACGCTGCAGCGCGAACTAAAACTAATCGATGTGCAGGGCGGCATGCCAGATGACATCGATGCCATCGAGCCCAACTACGAGAGCCCCACATCCAACCGACGTGGTTCGGTTAAGGAATTGAGCGAGCGTTTCATACGCAAGGAGTCGACGGCATCAAGCAGCCAGGCCGACGAGCAGGACGAGACGGAGGACAGCGAATCGAATGATGTGTGCAGTGTCATTGAAATGGAGCCACCACAGTTGCGCCACAAATCGAGCAGCAGCACCACCAGAACCAGCTCCAGCACACGATCATTTCTCAATACCAGCGGCGAGGAGCGACTCGTCAGCGGCGTCGATGATGTTCTCGAGCGCATGCGCAATGCCGACAATGGTGAGTGGACTCAACAACAACAACAACAACAACAACAACGACAACTGCATCAGCAGCAGCAACAAAAATACCATCTTCTAATGCAATTTTATCCATTATAGTGGTAGAGCCGGGTGACAGCAGTGAGGATCGTGAGGCACGTGCTCTGCTCAATAAATTCCTCGGCGCCAGCGTCATTATGCAGGGCGTGGAGAGCATGTTGCCGGCGGGACAGCGACAGCAACAGCCACAGCAGCAACAGCTGCACAGGGCCAATAACAACAACAACAACAACAACAACAATAACAACAGCAGCAGCAATCAAGGGGTAAGTGAAGCAAACACCGCTGTTCCCAAAAACAAAAAAACACAAAAAAAAAAAAAATAATGACAATAGAACATCATGTTCTAGCCATGTCCAAATGATACCCTGTACATATTTGATGATGAAAAATTAATTACAAATATTTTGTAGTATGCTTGGCTAAGCCTGGCAATAGCAATTGTTCTGTTCTTGTTTTTCAATTTGAATAAAACAGTTATTCGAATTGTGAATTGTTTTATGTGTTGCATCTCATTTATAATTAAATGAAACTGATGTGAGAATATTTCTCTATTTGTGGAAACTATTGTTTTTATTCAAAAACCAAACAAGTGATGACAGTCAAACATAACATTTTTAGTACACAGGGTAAGAATACCCTGAGCTCCGTGTTTGATGGACAGCCAACAAAAGAAAACCACCAGCAGCAGCAGCAGCAGCAGCAGTAGCAGCAGCCCACAGCCAACCCACGTGTGCGATCAGCAATTGTCTCTATGCGCCACTCTCACTCCCTCCCTCTCTTTCACTTTTGCACTTTTTCTCTCTCTCTCTCTCTCTCTTTCTCTCTCTATCTCTGGTATGCTCTCTATCTCTCACTGTTAGTTCTGCTGCTGCTGCTGCTGCTGCTGGTCTCGCTCTCACTCTCTCGCTATTAGTGCCGTGTGCGCCGCAGCTGTGCGTGATGTGATGCGCGCCTCTTCTTCTTCTTCTTCTGGCCAGGAACGGGAATCAGCCGTCGGTCGCTTTAGCCATCGTCGTCGTCGTCATCGTCTGTTGGCCATTTCAGTACACATTCAGAGGCGGCATCGATCACTTGTGCGACTTGTTGTGTTCCTGATCAGTAAAAGGCGAGACAAGAGGCCAGACAAGAGGCCAGACAAGACGAGAGGCGTGACGAGGAGACGAGGCTAGAGACGAATTCTCATCTTCATAGACGGCAAAGTGCGCAAAAAAAAAAAACAAAAAGCAAAAGAAAAAGAAAAAACAAAAAAAATCACACAAGAAATCAATAGTAAAGAAAAGTAACAACCAAAGAAGGCAACAAAAGACAAGTTTTTTGTTTTGTTGTTGTTATTTATGATACTTGTCGTAGTTGTTGTTGAGTGCAGTTGAGTTGTTGTTGTTGTTGTTTTTTTTTTTTTTGGAAAACGTTGCTTGTTGCGACTATTTTCATCATTATTGTTGTTGTTATGCGGTGAACGGTTTGCAGTCGAAACGCGAGTGTTTTTAACCAACTTTGGTCAAAGCGGCTAACGGCAGAAGAAGCAGCAACAAAAGTGGCAGCAGTAGCGGCATCTCGAACATCTCGTAAGTGTGTGGGAAGTGTGGAAGGGGGTAGGGGGGGGGGGGGGGGGGAGGTGCACAGATTCATTGGAATTGGCAGCTGTGTTCACAACGAAAAATTGTTCAACTGTATTTCTATATTTTATTTTCCACTATTTTCATATTTTTTTCTACAATTATTTTTAGTGCGCATAATTTGTGGTAAGAATTCGGCTGTCACCTCAAAATGCACCTGAAAAAGCAAAATGTGAAAGACAAGCGTTGACTTTATAAATATATATAAACACACACACACACACACACACACACACACACACACACACACACACGAACACACAAAACTATAGCCTACAGATACATCTAAGGATACACAGATAGAAAGTCAAAAGTCAAGCATTTTCCCAGCCTGACAAAAACGACAAAAACCAACAAAAAAATATATCGAAATAAAATAAAAATAAATAAATAAATTTCAAAGCAGAAGCAGGTGGCGTGAGGGCAGGGTAGGGGTATGTGTGTGTGTGTGTGTCGGAAGAGGGGAGCTGCATGAATGAGAGGGCAAGCGTACGGAAATTTTCGACAAAAATAGCGCAACGATGGCACTATTTATACGGACGGAACATCTTCGTCTCTGTTGGAGCGCCCAGTGGCCAGATACAGCTAAAGATACAGATCGAGCTAAAGATACACACAGCAGCAGCAGCAGCAGCAGCATCAGCAGCAGCAGCATGCCTATATAGCTATAACTATAGATACATAGATATAGATACAGATACAGATACAAATGGGTTGTGCATTGCACTGTGGCCCGTTTTTTATTTTGTATTCTTTATTCTTTTTTCATGCTTTCAACTTGTGCACCAAATACCATCCATGCTTTATATGTAGAATAGAATTCCCCTAAGCCGCATATTACAATGCTCAATATAGCCCGAAACAATCTCGAGTTTATTATAGATACAACTATAGGAATCTGCAAGCTGATAGCACAACAGCGCTGGAATTCTAAATAGCTGAGGAGATTCATGAATAAAATAGTTTACCAAATTATGTATAAAAAAGAAGAAACTCAATTTTCAACGGTTAAATGTTTTTTGTTTGAGGGGGATTCACTTGGCCCAGAAAACTTAACTTGAACAAAAAGTAGATTTTTGACATTCTTAAATAGCCACACAAAAATGTTAGACAACTGTCAAAGTGAAGCATTTTAGAAATGCTCGAGAGGAAGCCATAAAATAAATAAAAAAAAAAACACGCAACTCGTTTTATTGTGTTGAACATTAAAACTTATTCCCAGAACTGAGACGTTGAGAAAAACTATTAAGTTCCAACTAAAATCTTTCTTTCTTTGTTAGAGAAACTGTAGTAGTTTTTTTTTTTAAGTAGTTAGCTGGGTGTTCCATAGCAATAGGGTTCCCATGAAATATTTTCCAAAATATATATAATAAATGTAGTTTTTATTGCAATGAAAAAAAAATACATTTGTTTAAATAATCTTAAAAAACATGTAAGTGATTTTTGTAGAAGTTGTCTTTTTGGAAGCAAATCTATTTTGGCAGCACAAGATTTAGGGATAATAGAAATTAATATTTAGAATAGTTAGGGCTGAAAATAATAATATTAATATCATTTGATTCTTATCATTTATTTGCTCGAATTGATTATTTCACTTAACATCAAAGATTGCGACACTTATAGATATGTTTGCATCTATAAGTGATATGTTCTTATCAAAATCAATTTGTTTTTAAATTTTTGGTTTTCCAATTGCGAGTGTAAAATGCAATTTTGATTTAAGGTTTATGGTTCGGTTCCGAACCGGTTTTATAATCGCTTTAAAACTCATTCGAGTGCAACGTGTTTATAATAATATTTTTGCTGCTACTGTTTGCTGTCGTCGGCTAGTTCTCCCCATACAAACCCCACCCCTCCCCTCCCCCCTTTTCACTCCATTCCCCCTTTCACTCATCATCGCTTGTTTTTCAAGAAAAACAAATGAAGAAGAAGGAGAAGAAGCCAGAGCCAAGTCGTTTGGCTTCAGCTGCAGCTTCAGCTTCAGCCTCAGCCTCATCTTCAGCTTTGTCTTCAGTTTTAGCTGGCTTTGGCTTTGTATTTGATTTGAGTTTGGCTTGAAAGCCGGTTTTCTTTTTTGCTAGCTGCCCCTCCTCGAGTTAACTGTTTAGTTAACAGCCATTTTCCCAGCATGGCAAATTTTTGCTTTTCTTTTGCTTTACTTCAATTTATTATTACTTTTTTTTGGTTTAATATTTTTTTTTTGCCGTTTCATAATCGTTGTGTGTTTTGTTTTGCCAGTTTATCTTTGTCTGCGTCTTTTCGCCTTTTTGCATGTCAAAAAGTTTTCTCTTCATGTGGCTAAAAATATGCAGTAAGATGCCAAAATCGCTTTTCATTGTATTTTCCATGGAAAATTGGAAAATTTAAGGCTGTCGAGTGGGCGTGTTTTAAATATTTTGTCGTTTGCCTGCCCAAGGCAAGTTCAATTTTTGGTTATTTTATGCTTTCGCTAATTTCAATTTGAACTAAAAATTGAAATTCAAATTCTTTTGGCCTTCTCTTTTTTTTTCTTTTCTTTTTTTCTTTTTCTCTCACACGTTGATTCTCACCTTTTGCTAAATTTAACAACAATTTCAAGTTTGTTCTTTACTATATACTTTGAAAAGCATTAATCATATATGTTTTTCTTGTTGTTGTTGTTGTTGCAAGCGACAGTGTCAAAGCCAATGTAAATGGTTGCCCAATTTGTTGAGCTAGCTGAACAATCACAGCAACTGCAGCTGCAACTGCATTTGCTTTGGTCAGCTGAGCAGCAGCAGCAGCGAAAACAACAACAACAACAAGTACAGTAATAATAAAATAAACAACAACAACAACACCTTGCGCCAACAGTTTTTTGTTGTTTTTTTGTTAGAGTTTTAATTGTTTTGTGCCTATCGGGCCTGCAATTTCCATTTTGATTTCCATGCTTGGTTGCATGCAATCCGCCCATAGCCCACCCCACCCCCTTGCATGAAAGCGCAGCGACCCCTTTTTGCTACCTGCAGCAGCAGAAGCAATTTTGGTGGGGCTTGTTACGCTTTAGCGGAATTGCGCCAATTAACTTGGCAAGCCTACTACCAGCAACAACAACAACAACATCAACAATTAGAACAACATAACTTAAACACACACACACACACGCTAAATACACCAACAACAACTCAGAGCACACGTCATAGGCAACCAAAAATAAATTGAAAATTATTATAAATATAAATGCACAACACAAAATTGAAATAAACTTTTCTTTTTTTTCAATTACACATAATTTTCTGTATCATTAAACTAAATTCAGTTCAAATGCAATTAAATATAAAATTTGCTCTTATTTTTGTTTAGGTTTAATTGCTGTTTTTGTATTACTCGTTTTATTTATTTATTTATACATGTATTATTTTTTGTTTTTTTTTTTTGGCTCAGTTTGAAAATTATAGAAACTTGTTTGGCAAATTAGCTTTGTGTTTTTATTGCTGTTGTTGTTTTTGAGTTTTCTTTTCTTTTTGACTTTTGATTATTTGTTTGATGCCTTTGCTTAGGAGCAAACAAAAACAATAGGATTAAAGAGCTTTGAAATTGAAATGCACCTATATATTCCGTACACTCAACTTTAGCAATATATCTTAAAATGAAATCTTAAGAGCGATAAACAATTAATATAGAATAATTCAAAGTTTTTAGGCAACAACAAACTTATAAACATTTTTGTAGGACATCATAATCATTTCGATTAAATCAAAATAGAGAATAATAATAATGAAAATAGCAAAAACATGTTACATATTGTAACAACACGCTAGAAGACATTTTCGTATAGGGTATTTAAGTATAGAAATTATAGTTGTATTGAGAAAAGGAAAACGTTTTGGTTACAAACCAACAATACAACCAACAATATAAAAGAATACCGCACGCCCTTCACCCACCACTATACCTATCTCTTTCTCTCTCTCTCTCGCTCTCTCTCTTTCTGTTTCATTCTCTCTATTGGATTGTGTTGTGTGTGTGTGTGTGTGTGTGTGTGTATCGCCTAAATAATCTCCGAGCTAAAAATAGCATCGCGTGCTTGGCGTCGCTCTCAAAATGAATCGCATTGGCAACTCTCGAAACATGTTCGAAAAAATTCTGAATATCTTAAATTTGTTGTTGTTGCTATTTTTGAAATATTGTGCTGGCCAAATTTGGTCAAATTGATATAAACATCCCAAAAAAAAAACAAAAAAATTAAAAAAAAAAGCTCGTTCGTGTTTTCGGTTTGCGGGACGGGGCGGGACTAGGATAGGGTTAGGTGAGGTTAGACAGACTCGCACCGCTGTCACTTTGTTGCAGTTGTTGTTATTGCCACTAGGAAATGGGGGAAAAGGCTGACGTACTGTGCCACAAAGCAAATAGAGAATATACGTTAAATACGATATACGAAATATAAAATACGAAATATGAAAAATTGAAATTCCGAATTTAAATTGGATTTTGTGTGTGTGTGTGTGTTTTTTAATTGCGAACATTCGCCGCGTATTTTTAATTAACGTTTATTATCCCATGTACATACATGTACATTTCCATATTTTGCGGGGTCTTTAGCCAGTTGATGGGTTTTCATATATATGCAAATCTTAAGTATCTTAAGCACTTCAGGTGCAATCGACCGATACTTATTATAGAGTATATTGAAGTTCAAAGTGGCCATCGCCTCTCATATTTTCGAGTATATTTTTGAAAATACATCGATAAATCAAATAAATTCAAGTATGTGCATAACTTAATATCTTTCAATTAGTTCTTAAGCAATTCTATCTCCAAAGATACGTTTCAATGCCATCAGTTCGAAATAATTCAAAAATGTTTTCAAATAAATTGTATGTACTGAATGTTCGCATAAAAAGATTCTAGATTCTAACAGATGGAAAATAGTCTTATTTATTGGTTTCGAGCACTTTCGATCAGGTACACGATGTATATCTTTTTTTTAGTTCGCGTCAATGAGGCGTATGCGCAATATTGTTCAGGCATTACGCATACGCCAGGCATGCTGGCAACAGTCGCAATTTGTTGACGTTTTTGCTGCGGCTGCTGGTTTTTCTTCTTTTTTTTTGTTGTTGTTGCTGTTAATTCTTTTTGTCTTTTGTTTTTGGCTCATGGCTACAATTGGCAAGAATCAAGCGAAGAACAGCCGGAAGAGACGTCTGGCCATGGCTAAGGACGACAAATTGCTTCGAGTTCGATTTGTTGTTGTTATTCTTCTTTTGTTTCTGTTTCATCTATTCAATTGTGCCTTATCATCACTCGATCAGGGCCAAGCGATTACAGTTTGGTTGTGTTGCTCATTCGGCTGGGCGGGGATATTCAATGTATTTTTCTTTTGGCCTTTTTGCGTGTTTCTTTTCGATTTTTATTTCTTTTATTTATTTTTTTATTTTTTTTGCTGGCGTTGCCGGCGAATGCGCTCATCGGTTTTATTTAGCCAAAAGAGCAGAAACGGGCGCAGAACAACAAGAAAAATCGAAGAAATCCCAATAAACAGCTGGCGTTCGCTTTTCGACACGCACTCTAAAAGCTCCAACGTGTGGCCGCTGTTGCCATCTAGATGGAAATCATTTCTACCAATTGATAAACAAAAAAAGGAAAAACCAAAAAAATTTTAACCAGTGTTTTTTTTTTTGTGTTTTTGTTTCAGGTGAAAACGACACGCACTAGCAGCAGCTACAGCAGCAACAGCAATACAGGCAACATCACCAGCAGCAGCAGCAGCAGCAGCAACAACACCATTAGAAAGATCACATCCTCAGCACCAGTTACACGCACAACTTGTGACATCGAGGAAATTTGGGACGAGCAGCTCCTTAGGCAATTGGTAAATATGCTAACTTAATTATGGGCGTAGGCAGGCCAGCCACAATTCTGGCAAAATGATCATTTTCTGCATGTAACGTAATGCAAAGAACTTATTTTCAAAGCGTTGATATTTTCTGCTCCGTTCTCATTATACCCTATAGTCATATGGATATGGTAAAAGCAATTCAAAATATTCATAAAATAATCAAATTACGCAATAAATTTAACTGGAAATGTATATTTGAAATTGATCACATTTTTATTGCTCAGTACAAATTGTAAATTTTGTTTGCATTTGATTTTGAAATAGTGTATCTAGATTTAAATAAAACTTACATTAAACAGACAGATTAAACATGGTCTATAGTAAGTCTATAGTGAGTTAGAGGATGCCTGTCGGCTGGTAGACTGGCTATGCTCAGCAATTTCAACTCATTCGCTTTGAACTTGGTTGGTTTTCGTGAAATCTAAAAATGCACTTGCTTCTTCTTTAGTTGGAACAGGCCTCCACATACGAGGAGCGTCGCAAGATCCGTGCACGTTTACGCGAACTTATGGCGGAACGCGAAGGTAAGTGCTATATAAAAGCTAGATAATACCTGATCCTAACCTACAGCAAAAAAAAAAAGAAAGAAAAAAAACACACACATATATACGCAAGCCACTAATCAATGGGAATATGGCAAATCAAACGGATTTAAGTGGTGGAATCAAATGGAGTATTTATATATTTAATTTTATGTTTAGCCCTCACTTTCTCTCTAACATATCTTTATCTCTCTACCGATCTATTTCTCTCTCTATCTTTATCTCTATCTCTGTCTCTGGGCATTATCATAGTTTCTGATTGTGTTCTGTATTTGTATCTTGTAGATATGCAAACAGCGCATACTCGTAGCTAAACTAAAGTAATTTAGAGCGAATTATCCAGGACAGGTATTACTCGTTCGTTCGTTCATTCGTTCAGTTCGTTCAGTTCGTTCATACATTTATATCTCTCTCGTTATTCATACATATTTATATTCACATCAAATTTCGTTATTATTTTATTTACTCGTTACTTGTTAAAATTTCACTCGTTTCGTCTGTCACTTGTTGTCTCGTTCGACGATCACTCGTTATTCCGTCACAAGTTGTTTTTTTTTTGTGCTCTCTCGTTGTTTTTGCTACTCGTTACCCGTCTTGCCGATAAAGGGTCTCTGGACTCGCCCCCGAAATTCCACTCGTTCCCTCTCGTCATGGGTGAGTTCTCTCTACAGCCACGGCAGCCCCAGTGGACGGCCTGCTCCGGGTTTTGATCGCCTTGTGCTTATTGTTCCCCCTTCAACTTGTTACTGCCGTTGATTTGTTGATTTGTTTTTATTTACGCATTGATACCCAATGTATATATATATATATATATATCTCTTTCTTTACTCTTTCTCTCTCTCTCTCTCTCTCGATCATACTCATTTCTCAAACATATTTAAATTTAAATGCGTCGCGCGTGTTTTAGAGCAAAAGAATTTGCAGGCGGGTGGTGCAAAGGCCACTGCCAAGCAGGTGGAAGCTGAGGAAGAGAGCAGCGCCAGCGAGTATGAGGAAATCATTGAGGAGGTAACCGACGACGACAGCAGCGACGAGGAGCCGCCGCAGCCAGTGGTGAATAAGGAGGTTAAGCAGGACGTGCAAAAGGAAGTGAAACAGGAACTTAAAAAGGAAGCGGAATCAAAGTCAAGCACTAGTAGCACTAGTAGCACTAGCACCAGCACCAGCACCACCCAGGTGGAGAAAAAGCTGGCCAAAGTAGAGCTCACCAAACAGGTGGTAACTGGGACAGCAGCTTCAACTCTACCACAAACTCAAGTTGACGGTCAACAGGGTGAGTCGCTGCAAAAGTCACAGCCAGCAAAAGCAGCAACTGCGGCAGCAGCAGCAGCAGCAGCAGCAGCAGCAGCAGCAGCATCAACAACAACGAGTAGTAGCAGTAGCCAAGTAGCGAGTAGAAAATCCACAGTGAGCAGTAGCAGTAGCAGTAGCAATAGCAGTAGCAGTAACAGCACCCCAAAATCAAAAGTTAGTAGCACAATAAAAACGCCGACTAAAGAACAAACGACAAGTCAGACAACAATGCCACAAGTGAAGCGATTGAGTGTACCGCAAAAGGAGGACTCCGGCACGGAGAGCGGCGAGGATTTGCGTCTGCTTGCGGCTGGATTGCGTGATAGTTTGCAGCAGCGATGCAGTAGCGATGCAAATCGTGGACTCCTTGACGAGGTCACCGATGCCCTCAGTCGTCTCGAGTGCTCCCTCAAACTGGGCCAGGAGCTGGCCGTTGATGGTGGTCAGCGGGAGGCGTTACTCGCCCTCATCGCTCGTCTCCAGTCCGGACTGAGTGCGCCCGAGAAGCTAGCCGGCGGCGAAGATGCAACAGAAGTGGACACCGCCGATCCCGAGCAGAGCAGCCGTCAGCGTTTTGCGAAGCGACGACAGCGCAACAGTCGACATACGGTGGGCGTTAGTCGCGAGGAACTCGCCGATGCCCGTCGCTACATCGAGGACATGCAAATCTTCGAGAGTCGGCCACCGGCAATGTTGCCGCTGGAGAAGAATGCCAGCTCGAGTGCCATATTCGGTGCGCCCGCAACGCAGCTCTATCGACCCAATCAGTTTGTACCCAAAACACAGCAGCAACAGCAGCAGCAGCAGCAACAACAGCAACAACAGCAACAGCAGCAACAACAGCAGCAGCAGCAGCAATCGGCGCAACTGAAGCCACCCGGCAGCAATACACCTGCCCGAAGACCACTCTCTGGCGATTATGCCGTTAGCTTCTCAAACTATGCCGCCGCACAGCAAATTCCGCCGGAGTCGTCAACACTAAATGGTCGCTTTGCAAACGGAAAAAAGCAATTGATGAAACGCGCCAATACCATTGATATACCCAAGGCGAAGGCAAAGTTTAGCGCTGGCGCCGATGACACGGACTCCGAGCTGGAGGATCACAGTCGAAGCAGCAATGTGGGTCTGAAGCGTGCCGTTCAGGTGAGCGTCAAGCGACGCGTGCAACATGTGGTGCCCCAATTCGAACCGAAGACGGATAACGATCTCAAGTTTCTCGCCTTCATCAACAAGCAGAGTCACCAGGGTGGCTTGGGATGGGCGGGTGCGCGATCCGTTTCCAATTGGACGCACAAGTTTGGCAACATCAAGCACACCTTTGAGACGGGCGAGGCGGCAACAGCAACCAAGGGTAAGCCACCACAGCCGCCCCACAATCATCAACAGCATCAACAGCATCAACAGCACCAACAGCACCAGCATCAGCTGCAGCTGCAGCATCAGCAACAGTTGCAGCATCAACAACAATTGCAACATCAGCAGCAGCAGCAACAGTTGCAGCAGGCAGCGCTGCTGGAGCGACAACGGCGACAGGAACTCGAGCGTCAGCTGCATCTAGAGCAGGAGGCGCGATACGAACGCGAGCAGCGAGCGCGACTCGAGCGTGAATACTATGAGCAACAGTTGCAGCGACAGCAACTGGAGCGACAGCAACAACTTGAACGACAGCGACAGCAACAGGAGCAGCTGGAGCGACAGCGGCGACAGGAAATGGAATTGCGCATGCAGCAGCAACGTGAAAGGGAAAGAGATCAGCAAGCGGTAGCAAGTGCAGCGGCAGCAAGTGCAGCGGCAGCAAGTGCTGTGGCAGCAAATGCAGCGGCAGCAAATGCAGCGGCAGCAAATGCAGCAGCAGCAGCAGCAGCAGCATCCACTGCACAACCACTCAATCAATTTATACATGCACCACAATCCGTATTTCGACCCATCGACCAAGGTCAGCTGCCCACGCCCACTATTTACAAGCCCATTGCGCAAAAGTCAAACAGCTGGCAACCACCATCAACAACAACAACAACAGCAATGAACAACAACAACAGCAGGAGTGTGCGCAATAAGCCAGCAACAGTTGGTGTTAGTGCACCGCAGCAACACTTGCAGCCGCGTCCCAGCTATAGCAACACACCCTCGCCGGCCAGCTCACCCATCGGACTGCCCTGGGTGGCCAAGCCTCGTGTGGACAACAGCGATTTCAAGCGCAAGGCGCATCACTTTGAGGAGCGCTCATTGCGCGATAATCTCGTCGAGCAGCAGCAGCAGCAGCAACCACCAACCAGCGTCTATTTGCAGCGTCACAATTCGCTGCGATCGAAAGCACCACCAGCATCTCTAAGCGAATTCAAGAAGCGACCCTCTCTACCCAATGCCATGGAACCGGAACTGGAATTATATGCCTCGCAATTTTTAACCGCCGCACCAGGAGCAGGAACAGGAGCAGAAGGAGCAGGAGCCCCGCCACCGCCCACCAATATATCCTTTACTTATGCGGACTACTCGCCGGTGCGTCGGGGTCCAACAAATCTGAGCAATTATCGGAGTCAGCCCTGTTTGAGTAGCGGTTTGGAGCCACTAACAAATCCATTTGCTGCCCCACTCGTGCTGACCAACGCGAATCCAACGTATATACCACAGTCGACGCGTCAGCTGGACTTTGCCAGTCCCATTGATAGCCCAACAAGTTGTGTGACAGCACCCCTGATGACAGACAACACGGATGATGATCTCGAGCTGGACTCGGATCACAATATGCACGAGTATCGTGCCGAGACCAAAGTGATGCGCAAACCGCGCAGTCAAACGGCAGTTACAGTCGCCGACAGACGGACGGCCCATGCTAGCGATGATGAGGTCTTTGGTCGAAATTCCCGAGCGGCCAAATCGCTATTGTACACCATAAAGCAGCTGGGTGGCAATGGCAATAATAACAGCAATAAGAGCAACACTAACAACAACAACAAGAAGAAGAGCTCCTATAAAGCTCAACAGCCTGCCACCATGCCCAGTTCACCCAGCAAGCCGGGCTGCCTGTCGCCAGATGGTCGCTCATACCAAGCACCGCAGGTGGAGCCCCTCTTTCCGCAGCTCAGCAGCTACGAGGCGGGTCGACAGCCGCAGTATGTGGCACAGCCAGCGCACAATTATGCCAGCGAGACGCTGAACTCTTATGTTGTCACCTATCCGATTGAGGATTCGGCCGATGAGCTGGAACCCGCTTCCACAGTGAGTTTGAATCGTTCGCGACGCACCTCGGAGCATTCAAATACCAGCTCGGTGCTCTCGCACACTAGTTGGACAGCAAATCCGATGCATGCACCGCCACAGCTGTCACCACAGCTGACACCGCAGTTGGCGCCACAGCTGTCACCACAGCTGACACCGCAGTTGGCGCCACAGCTGACACCACAGCTGACACCACAGCTGGCGACACAGATGACGCCACAGCAAACGTCACAGCTAATGTCACAGCTGCCACCACCGGTTGATCGCAGCAACAAGCCGCAGCTGGTACCAAAACCAAAACCACAGCCGCAACCACCGATGGTACAGAAACCAGTGACGGTACAGCAACCAAGTCGACCTCGTCTAAGCATGCGCAGTCACACCATCAGCGAAAGCAGCGGCAGCTATGAGCCCAAGCCTCTGGCGCAGCTGCTGCGCCAGAATGCCATAGAGCCAACCAACTTGGGACGGTTGCAATCGCAGCAATCGCTGAGCGCCAGCCGACAACAATTGCAGAGGGAGCAACAGTTGCAGCGCGAACGCGAACTCAGCGAGTTGCGCCGCAAAAGCTTGGGCAATCTGCTGGAGCAACGTGATATTCAATTAGAATATAAATCATCGGCACCCGAAGATACGCCGGATATAGTCAAGTCATCGCTGCCCAAGGAAAATGCGCCGTTGTTAAAGAAATTTGGACCACCCCAAAGACATCATTATGTGCCCAACGCGTACCAGAGTCCACAGATGAACAAGCATACGAGCACGAGCACAAACACCATCAGCCAGAGCAGCACTACCAGCATTACAGTACAGCAGCAGCAGCAGCAGCACCACCACCACCATCAACACAACCAACCTCTTATTGTGGAAACACCCGCCACACCACAACCTCAACAGTCAGCGGGTGCTGGTGCTGCTGTCGCTGAACCCGCGCCGGAGGATCAAATACCACGCAACATTGTCTTTAATAATGTGAGCGCCTTTAGTTCGCTCAGTCGACGCAGCGAACAGCAGCATGAGGAGGACATTCAGTTGCAGCAGAGCAATGGTGGGTCGCGTGTCAATCGTCTCAGCAAGTGTGATTCGTGGCATCAAATCTGCCAGCAGCAACAGCCACAGCAATCGCAACAGCAGAATAATGGCGCAGGCACACACAAATATTATAATCCCCTACCTGGTGAGTTGCGACGAACCAAATCGGGTCATTCGCTGGCCATACCGAAGCTATATGAGGCCGGCATTGACAAGGAGCAGGTGGGCGAGAAGCAGCGCACCGTTGCCGCCTATTTCTCTGGACAGAAATCACCAACGGGTACACAGCTGGAGGAGTTGCGCGCCTCAATGACAACCTCCTCTTCAGCCTCCTCGTCCAATCGCAAATCGGTGATAAATCGCACCAAGACCAGTGAAAAATTATCGACGGCACGTAAATCGCTCAGTTCGTTGAATTCCACGTCGAATGGTAATGTGTCGGGACTTGGCCTGATGCGTGGCGGCATCGCAATGCTAGGTGGTACTGGTAGTGGTGGCTCTGGTGGTGGCGGCATTGGTGGTGGCCTTAGTCGTAGCGCCACCATGCCGCATATAGCGCATCTCAATTTGCTGGACGAGAGCAATGTGGAGGATGCATTCGAACAGCTGATGCTGGGCGCATAGTGAGTTCAATTCTGGCGCCAATCGATAGGTCGATAAATCGTTCAATCGATAACTCATTTGATTGTTAGACAGACACGACACAACAACAACAACAAAACACACACACAAACACAGCAGCCATTCCAGTTTGAGCCGCCCAGCGAGACGCAACTGGACCCAACAAACGACACACACACACACACACACAAAATTATATGTACACACACAGACACAGACAGACAGATGAATCGAATTAGCCGAGCAAACGAATTTGAACTGCAACTGTACTGATTACCGATAACCGTTAACCGTTAACCGTTAACTGACTTACTGTTAATACTCGCTACTGTTATTTGAGCGTAGGCTTAGGCCTTGTTTTTTAGTGCCAGTTCCAAAACGTACCAACCCACCCCATTTCTAGTCAGCGAAACGTTCCAATTTCGTTTCGTTTCATTACAATTCGTTTTGTTCGCCAATTTTGGTTAGTTTGCGCTCAATTTTTTTTTTATCGACGAGTCTATTGAGTTAGAAGAAGGAGGGACCACATTTGTGGTTTTTGCTTCTTTCACACGCACACACACACACACACACACACACACACACACACATCCTCACATATACACCGACCGAGTTAGTTGCGCGCTGCCCCAACCGCAGGATAAAAAAAAAGAAAATGATAACAGAAATGTTAAAAGAAAACTGAAAAAGAAATAATTGAATGATGATAATCAGCAGCAGCCGAAATCCGAAGAACTTAAAACGTTACAATTTGTGAGTGAGAAAAAAAGTAAAATAAACAATAACAAAAATACACCAACTGTACAAAATGCCCAAAACAGCGTTGCCACCTTGTTCATTTCGCGCGTTCCATATACTACCATTGCTACACCCGCCCGGCCTAACCGCATTTAAATACTATATATATATATATATTTAAATATATGTATATTTCTCATTTTCCTTATACATATTTTCGTATATTTGTTTTTCTATAAGTTTTTTTATTAAACTTTTTGCCTGCCTTTGTTTCCACTCCCCATCCTCTTAAAAAAAAAAGCTGTACAAAGTTAGCTAAACGCTTTAATAGTTTTGTTCCGTTGCGTTTCATTTCCGTTTCGTTGCCTTACGTTCCGCTGGCTGGTTGATTGGTTGGTTGGTTGGTCCAGCGAAAACAAACACTTTACACAGACAAGAATCCCATGTTGTCCCTCCTGTCTATCTCTCTCTCTCTCTCTCTCACTCTTAAAATTTTTTGTCTTAGTCTTTTTGAACATACCCCCTAAGCCTAGAAAACAAAACCAAGAGTTTTTTTTACCACATACATTTATATTTTTGATTATTGCAAACAGCTCAGCTGCCCAGTTTGCTGTGCTGGCTCTTTATTTTGCTTTCCACACACACACACACGAACACACACCCACACACACCCATACGCACACTGTTTTGTTCGCATGTTTTCTTTTCATTCGTTTCTTTTATTTTGTATATAAAAAAGGAACGTATTGTGCATGCTTCTGGTTTTTTTTTTTTTGTTCATACGTAGCTAAGTTATGTTTTGTGTACTCGCCAACTTGAATTCATTGTGTGAAGATAATGTGGTAAAGTCCACCAGCACCACCAGCGTCACCAGACACCAACCACCAAAATCGCCCAGCAGAGCCGTCGAAACATTAATTCAAGCGGTTCACGTTTCGTTTTTTTCATATAAATTTAAGTTTTAATTTTTTTTTTTTTGTTATTTTGTGTGTGCATTTTTTTTTTTGAACACGCGGCATGAAATAGCCGCTTGGTGTGTTTCTTTGCCAATTTATTGCACATCTGCCATTTTTTCTAATCCACGCCTTTAATGCAATTTCAATTGCTAGATTCTGTTTTGTAAGTAGCTGAATTTGTGTAGAGCTGTCGTTTTTGATTGACTAAATCAGTAAAAAAAATAACTTTGCAAATGTAATTTTGCTGTCAACATTTTTCGTTTCTTTTCCGTGTGTAGCATCAATTTTGTTGCCTGCTCTAGAATAGTCTAAGACAAGATACAACGAAAAAAAAGTAAAAAATTAAAAATAAATAAAACAGATTAATCTTTCTAACCGTTTTTCCCCCCAACATTTTCAAAACTATACTTTAACTATACATATAATGATATTTTAATTATGTTGAATTGATTATTATTATTTTATTTTATTTTTTTTGTGTCTGCATGTAATTTAACTAATTGTTGCAATTATTGCTTCTTTTTTTCTCCCACTCCGCTTTTTCCTCGTTGCCAATTCGTCTAAAACCTTTCTTTATACAGCACAACACAAGCAACAAAGTTCAACGACCAGTGAACGCACCGAGACCAAGTCAAAAGATGGCGGCGCAGTTGTCACCACAACAACAACAAAAGGTATCACAAATCAATATATTATTATATTATTATATTAATCATATTTGGCCGTCCAATCGCAATTGCAGTTACCACACGCACGGTGAGTGGCAACGCCGCCACTAAAAACATTTCTCCGCTGGCCAAATTTAAGCAGCTTGATAAGGCAGCTGCCCAGCAGCAGGCTCAAAAGTAAGCTACAAAACCAAATATATATTTATATACAATAACATATTTACTACTCCCAAATACATACATACACATAAAGAAAAAACCAATCCAGTAAATCGCGCATACAAGTCAAAAGGAAAGCACGTAAAATTCTTATGAACTGATTGCTGATACGGCAACGCTGTCACAGTCAGAGCACAGGAACCTTTATGTTAAATAACATTTTGCTTGCATTTCTTTTGCATTCACATTTGGTGCAGGATCTCAACACCCAAACAAGCACATACACATACACACATCCGTACATATGTATACACACTCAAAAACATACATACTCAATCACTAGTTTCGCCTTCTATTTTACACCCATTTTCTGGTGTTGGTAATTGACAATTTTAATTAATGTCTTCTGTGCATAGGTCAAATTCTAAATGTGTTAGGTAAATTGAACAATGTCACTTAACATACATATGTATGTATGTACGTGCATATGTATGTGTGTCGCATGTATCTTCGTCTTGCTCTAGTTACTGGGCATGCGTACGCAGCTCACTTTTACACTTGTCTCTGTCTCTCCCTCTATCTCTCTGTCACACTTCCTCTCTGAAAAAGCAACAAGAACAGAAAAAGTTAGATAAGCACACACACACAAAAAAAACCGTTAGTTATAATATTTCTGATTTATTTTAAGAATACAGTGCTCGTTCGCTAATTGGAACTATTTGCTATCTGCTTGGCGAATATATTTTAAATTTTATGACTTTAAAAAAAAGTCGTAAAGAAACATATTCTAATTGCCGACCGTTCACTGAAATAGTAATAATTGTTGTTGTTTCCTGTTAACACAAACCCACACACACACATACACGAGCTAAACCAAAAATCAAACACCCAAACTATAAACCGAAGTACAAAATTTATGTATAAAGAAAACCAAAACAAACTAAGAAAAAAAAAACAATTGTGTGAGTTTCGCTAAAACGTCTGCCCCTCCAACCTTGAATCATTTGTTCAGATCATCTCCAACAACAAGCACACCCACGACCCCCGGCGGTTCAGCGCAACCGTATTTCAAATTTACCGATCCGGCATTAAATGCGCGCGCCGCCACTGTCAAGGATCAACTTCTGCAGTGGTGTCAGCACAAAACGCAGGAATATGAGGTATCCAAAACCTAAAAAAAAAAAAACCAAAAAATACCTTAAAAAAAAAAAAAAAAAAACCAGCCCAACGCAAACGCAAAGCCACAGCCATAGACCGATATTTGCTACTTTCATTTTTGAATTTTGACTTGATTTTATATATTTTGTATTTGTATAATTTACTTGTCGTTCGTTTTGATAACCAAATTCTAATGCTTAGGCCCAACATAAGGAAAATAACCAACAAACCAAACCAAAACAAACAAAACAACAAAAACGTAATTACAAAAACTAAACAATGCCTAACCTTTAGCTGAGCTTCTGAGCAACTCATCTACACACGCATACACGCACAAACACACACACACACACACACATACAGATATACACTTATCCAAATATACACGCAATTAGAAAAGAAAGCAACGCACGCAAGCAGCCTGCTCTGCCTGGAAGTGGAAAAGAAGTAAGAATAATGCAGAAGCGCAGAATTTACTCTCCTGTTAAAAGTAACTGTAAACGTTGTGCTTTGCCGCTTCATTTTACTACATATTTTTTAATTATTGTTGTCGTTGTCGTTGCCAATTGCTTTTTGGGGCTGGGGCTTTCAACAAAAAAATATTGCTTTATTGCCGCTGCTGCTGCTGCTTATAAAAAAGAAAAAGTAAAAAATTAATGAAATTAACAGAGTTGATATCTGTAATCCCACTGCCACCCATATTCCCCACCCCTTCTGGGCGCATTCATCACAATGTTATTTAAATATTATTCGCAGAACGTCCAAATAAGCAACTTCAGTTCGAGCTGGTCAGACGGCTTGGCCTTTTGTGCCCTGATACATCATTTCTTGCCAGATGCATTTGACTACAGTGAACTAACCAAACAAACACGAAGACACAACTTTGAGCTGGCCTTTAGTGTTGCCGAGTGAGTACCAAATGTTAAACACAACTGAAAATTTCACTGTTAATACTTTTGTCTCTCTCTCTCTCTCCATGTCACAGCGAGAAAGCTGGCATAGCGCCATTACTGGATGTGGAAGACATGGTGGAGATGAGCCGACCCGACTGGAAGTGCGTCTTTGTCTATGTGCAGAGCATCTATCGCCGTTTTCGCAATTGCCAGTAAAAAATAATAGCAAATAAGCTACTCAACAACAATGGAGCAACAATAATAAGAACAGCACGTGGGAAACAACAGCAGCAGCAGAAACAACAACAGCTATTCATTAAATTTTAAGCAAACAAAAATTGAGGACCCCTGTTCAGGCAATTAATTGCGTATCCCTTTTTGGCATTTCGTGTTGGATGAACACACTCAGCATCCTATATACAGATATTTAAAATACTAAATACTATCTATACCCACCATCCACATCAATTTACTCACACTTACCTATTTACACCACAAATGGCAGGCTCGTCGAATTGAACAGCAAAAGGACATTTGATACGTTTTTTGTGTTTTGTTTTATTTTACATATATATACATATATATATATATATATATATATATATTATATATTTTTTTTTTTAATTTTTTACTATTATTATTATTATTATTTGTTATTGAACTTAAAAAAACTATACAATAATTGTTGAATTTTTTTTGTCATAATTATAATTTTAAAGAATGAAAAAGAATTAGAGCAGCAATGAATTTTCATGCCGCAAACTTTACTAACCCCGCTGAGTTTTGATGCGAGAGAGATGAGAGAGAGAGAGAGAGAACGAGAGAGTTGATGAAATTCATAAATATTTATCAACTCTAAGCGAGCGAAATTATGCGAACAATTTACTAACTCGCAACAGCGGCAAGCGAAATGCGATATCAGCATTAAAAATTATACATATATGTATCTACAACTAATATTAACATTGAAAGAAACAAAATTATCGAAAAATTGTCTTTTTATTTCGAGATGGATCAATTTGATCAACGTTTTTTACAGGGTATCTTTGTAATTGTACAATAGTTGCTAGATTTGTGAAGTTGGCCTACGGATTAACTGTCTGTCAGCTAGGGAAGGAGAGAACCAAACTCAAATCGATATCAGACACACTGTGAGAGTCTTTTGTAAAATGTCCGAACAAAATTACGTGTGAAATTCGTGCAAGCAAAATTAATATCGTTATCCGCACACAAAAGTCTCAAAAGATCGATACACCACCAAACGCAAAAGCTCAAATACACGAGTGCAAAGAAATGGCACAGCAGGATCAACAGCATGCGCCGCCGCAGCAACAGCAGCAGCAGCCTCGTCAACAGCACCAGCTGTCGGAGGCGACAGCCTTGCGGCTATTTAGCAGCATTGCTGCGGGCACATCTCTGGGGCAGACATGGACGCAACAGCAGCAGGAGCAGGAGCTGACCGATGGTCGTGGTATTGCTGGTGCTGGTGCCGAACAGCTACAAGGACATGTTTTGGCAGTATCGGGAGTGGCATTGGCGAGCCATCCGGTCTACCAGGAGAGCGTCCACTCCGCCAATGAGTTTGGCAATTCGTGTCGCATCTGTCGCTGGAATCGCAGCGATATGGAGATCATCAACTGTCCCTGCAAATGTAAGGGCAGCGTGGTAAGTGCCACAGTTCACACTCTGAGAGTGTTCGGAGGCGACAAGCACAACACAGAGAAATGAATTTTAAGTTTAAATTAGGCATCCACCGACATTAACCAAGAGCGGGATTCTTAAAAACAATAGAGATTAGTGTGTGAAGGCGGCAAACTTGTTTTAAGGCTCTTCAATCTAGCTAGTTCATGAATGAACTTAATCTAAGAATATATGCATATACCTGGTCTCCGATTAGTGTCATTGAATATGTTTTCGATAATTGGTAGGTTTTTTATTTGATTTATTTAAAAACAAGTAGGAAAATGGTTTTTTTTTTATTTATTTGTTTCTTGTTTTTAAAAATTAAATTCGCCTTCAAATGGATTGTGAGTTTTGTGATGCAAAAAAAAAAGCGTTTCTCATAAGTAGATAGATACAAGTATAGATAGATATAGCGTTGGCAATAGCGTCTTTAATCAATTTATGTATCGAATTTCTAGGGTTATATACATTTAAAGTGTTTGAAGCGCTGGATAATGCATCGCCGCGATAATCGCTGTGAGATATGCAATGCACCATTCAATATAACGGCAGATCGGGCGAGTTTGATGCAAATGGTGCGCGCCTTCTTCTGTGGCCGCTGCTGTGGCATGATTTTGAAGCATCTGCTCTTCAGCGCCTCACTGATGCCGATCGCCAATGTAATACTGCAGCAGGTGAGCAACGTTTTCAGCCGTTGGCGTTGGCGTTGCCGTCAGTTGCTCTTTGGCCACATCCTTCCCGCTTATTTGCGATTTTTTGCTTGTGTACAGGTGTTGCATTGCATGGACAATCTGAATCAGGGCAGCACCGAACAGCTAACGGTGCACGAGGTATTCTTCGCATCGTGTGCCCTGCTCACATCGAGTGCTCTCTTCTTTCACTTCTTCGAGTTTGTGACGACCCGATTTCTGCTCATTCGTAACATATTACGGCATTGGTGGATGTTTGGCAGCACCAACGATTTTGGCCTAGTCGAGGTTGAAGACGATGACTTTGACTTGTTTTGAGCGGCAACAGCAAAAATAACAATAATAAAGCCAAATTCAATCAATCGAATTTATCAAAGCTCTTACAGTCAGCAGAAACCTTAAAACTTAACCGAAATTGTCAAGTTTATCAATAAAAAACAAAAGGTTGGCATAACGGTATTTGAGTTCTATTGCGTTTTACTGCAAAGTGACAGAATTTGACACACAAATTATAAAATTGTTTCATTTTATTGTATTTGTGATTGTGCTCCTCTTTATTGACATTTTATAGTATATAACAGTATTTAAGCAACAAATGTTGAGGTCAGCTTTTTAATATGATTGGTTAACTGCAGTTGGCGGGAAATTGAGTCTGTAAACGAATATATTAGGCCTGTTATCTGGCTACCTGATATTGTTGATTTCAGTCGAGTAATCGAGTCTGTTAAATTCCATAAAATATCGATATGTGTGTCCGATAGTTTAGTATGTTTCTACTACTGCTCCCATCCCCAAATCAAATAAGTATTTTTTTTTGGCATAAAATCAAGCCAAAAAATAACTTCAATTAATCACTTTCAATATTGGTAGTACAATATTGTACATGTTAACAACAAATAAATGCATACGATATTGTGTAAGTACTCCAACAGCGAACCACAAACAAACAACTCAAATCGAACCAGCAAGATTCGACTTGCTGTGCGTGCGTGTGTGTAAGTGGGTAACAAAGAGCAACTCGTCTCTGCAGCAAAAGCACCAGTGAAACTGCCAGCAGCTGCTCTGCGCTGGGCAAAAAAAAAATACAAAACGGAAAGGAAAAACGAAGATCGTCTTAAAAGAAAGTGAAGCTATTTTGTGTTTTTTTTTTATGCTACTGCTGCTCTGGCACATCGAGTGCGTGTGTGTGTGTACGTGTGACATTGCAACCCATTATCAGTGTTTAGTTGGCGTTTCACGGGCACGTGTGGCAAAAGCATAAGTTAATCAATTTTGTGTTTTTTTAAAATATTTTTATTGTTAAATTTGTTTTACCTGTACTTACGCGCCTTTCTAAAACGTCGAAATTTGTTGCAGAGCTGTCCACCCGCAACCCGCCGAGCGAGTTTCGTTAGTTCTTTGTTTTTTTTTCAGCTTTCAAAATCAACAAGAATTGGTAAAAAAAAAAAAAACACATCTACTCCGAATCCAACAACAACAGCATCAACAATCACAACAGGAGGAAAATAAAGCAAAATGGCTTTACGAGAGAAGCTATTGGCTTCTATGTCATCGGCCTCTGAGCACAACAACAACAGCCCCAATGCACTGTACAATCTGACATTGATTGCCATTGTTAATGGCCTGGACTGCAAAGTGACCACACTGGAACGCATCAGCAAGCTGACGGAGTTGCCCCTCAATCTGCTCATCGATGTTTACGAGCTGGTAAGTTTCTTATCGAGCTCCTTCATTTTCATATTCTCGGCTCTTCAGTGTGAAGAAAAAAATCAGCAGTGCTGCTCTAGTCGGACAAAGACATGTGAGAGGGAGGGAGGGGGTCAAACCGACTAGCATATAATAAATGATGGTCGATGTAAAATGTTCTTGTCATCCTTTGGTAATCTGTTTCGTAATTGACATTTGCGTATCATCCAATAAACGACAAAAAAAAAAAAAAATCCGACAATTTAAACTCTTTGTAACCACTTTTAATGGCAACATATAAAAAGTGAAAATACACAAACACATGCATATGAATATGCATGAATATGTCTGTGTGTATGTGTGTGTGTAGACTTTTCGCGACGCTGTTACAGCATATTGTTTTTGCTTTTTTGATTTTCGAATTTTATTATGTATATTGCATTAAATTACGATCGCAACGCCTGTGGAAGGTTATATACTGGCGACGTCGGCAGCGTCGTCAACAGGACGACATTTTGTATTTGTTTTGATTTTGCTTTTGTTTTGATTTCCATTTAGTGGAATTTTGATTTGTTTGCGCTAATAAAGCTCGTGCCCAAAAGCTTCTCACTGTTTATGTTTACGCGTGGAAGCTTCTGGTTGATGCGCACAGCTGGGCCATAAACACGAACGCATCTAACTGAATTGAGATTTTGTGCCATTCACTCTGTATCCTAGTTAAAGTTAAATAACTTTAACATATTTATTTCTTCAGTTAAGGCTTCTAATATTTGGCGTTGCATATCTACTACTTAATAGAACGCACACACACACACATGCATGCATATGTTGGTGTGTACATACATATAAATAATTGGCTGTCATAATAGCTCTGCAATTGCAATTGACTGCAATAAATTATAAGCACCGACAACAACAACAACAATGCTTTCAGCACATCTTGCCTTATTGTCTTGTTGTCGTCTTCTTCTATAAATAGCGCATTTGCGCCCTTTATTTAAATCTGTCATGTTTCAAGTGCGCATCATCGGCTAGCTCACGCAGCCATTGAACCTGGTTTCTTGTTGTGGCTGAGAACAGAGTTTCCTCCGTTCCTCACTTCCCTCACGATTCGTTTTAGAAATGGGTTTGCTTTCCATGGAGCTTGTTTAACCAATTCTATTGACTGCCTTATTGTAGATGTCACATCGAGAGCAGCTGATGGATACACTCACAGAGGAGCTGGCAAATCTTGATTTATTCTATCAACTCGTACGCTACACACCGGCACGCAGCAAGCTGTTTCGCATCGTTGTCCATTTAATGGCGAATGGCAAGTCGCTGACGCGTCGCCTCAGCGATGCATATGTTGGCCGCATTGCTCAGCCCTCAGAGATCGAAGCACAACCGGACATTGAACAGGTCAAGGATGCCGTCGATGGCGATGACAATGGCGTTGGCAATGGATTTGGCAATGGCGATGGCGATAAGGAGGCCAAGGACAAGGAACTGAATGATGTTGCTGGCTGCAGCAGTATCATCAACAACATCAGCAGCAACCGCATTAGCATCAGCATAAATTACATTGACAATATGACAAAAACAGCAGTCAATGCTGCTGCAGATGCCACAGCTGCTGATGGCGGTGGGACGACGGTGCCAGGGCCACTAGCACCGCCGCTGGACTCATTGAGCACCGAAGATGCATTCGCCATTGATTTGGGTCTGCGTTTGGGCAGCTTCCTGTCCGAGGCTGGATGGATGCAGGAGAGCATCGCTGTGCTCTTGTGCCTTAATGAAAGACTGATGCTTCACTTCAAGGATGCGCTGATCTTGAGGGTCGATTGCCTGCAACGGTATATATATATATATATATATATTAGAAAATTGCAATTAAGTAATCGAATCGATTTTTACAGTCTACTCTATGCGGAGTCATCACACTGCAATTTCAAGCTGGCGCAGCAGACCTATGTCGAAATGGTGCGGCTGACTAGCAAGCTGAAGGAAATGAATATGATGCCAAAGCCACTATTCGCGATGGCCTGTACACAAATCTCGTCCATGTATTTCGCACGCAACGAATACAACAACAGTCACATGTGGAGTGTGCAGGCCATGCACCACCTGGATAAATCGGCGACCCCACGGTACACACAATTTCAACTCGTATCTTAAATGAAGCACATGCTAACAAATAATTGTAATCTCGCAGCATTGCCATCGATGTGCTACGCCAAGCGGCCAAGGCCTGTGTGGTCAAACGGGACTTTTGCCGAGCCAATCTGCTCATATGCCAGGCGGTACGTCGTGCCCAGTAAGTGACTCAAAACTTAAAACCCAGCTGTTTGAATTGCGATTTAAATTATTTTATCATGCCCTATCTCTATTTTTATTCACTGTTGCCATTTCACTCTGTTTCGCAGCGAGCACTTTGGGGTAAAACATCATAAGTATGGCGATGCTGTGCTGGATTATGGTTTCTTTCTGCTGAATGTGGACTCGGTATTCCAATCCGTCAAGGTGTACAAGGAGGCGTTGGAGGTGCGTCGCGGCATCTTTGGCAACATGAACTTCCATGTGGCAATTGCCCACGAGGATCTATCGTATGCATACTATGTGCATGAATATAGCACCGGTGACTTTAGTTGCGCCCAGGATCATGTCGATAAGGCTGTTAATATCATGAAGAATCTGGTGCCCAGCAATCATTTAATGCTCGCTTCGGCGAAACGTGTGAAGGCGCTACTGCTAGAGGAGATAGCACTCGATAAGATAGCTGATGGCATGGATGAAGAGGATTTGCTGCTGCAATCCGAGCAAATGCACATTTTCGCACTCCACCTGTCGCTGGAGGTGTTCGGCGAGATGAATGTGCAAACGGCGAAACACTATGGCAATCTGGGCCGGCTTTATCAGACAATGAATCGTTTTGAGGAGGCGGAGCGTATGCATCAAAAGGCCATCAAGATCAAAACCGATCTGCTCGGTCCGCATGACTATGAGGTTGGCCTCTCTATTGGACATCTCGCCTCGCTCTACAACTATCAGATGAAAAAGTTTCGCCAAGCCGAGGATCTATATCTGCGCAGCATTGACATAAGTGAGCTAAATGTTTAAATTTCATAAAAAAATGAATTTGGAAAAAAACCGTATTCATTTTAATTAAATTAATTTTTTTATTTCTTATTTGATCAATAAAAGTGTGATACCTAATTTCTACTCTCTTCTTTGTTCACAGGCTTGCAATTGTTTGGACGCACTTACTCTGGACTTGAGTATGATTATCTGGGACTGTGTCATGTCTATGAGACACTACATGATTTCGAGAAATATTTGCGATATGCTCACACTCTGGAGAACTGGCAGCAGCTGCGTGTCCTAAATGCAAATAATAACGTAAAATCATTGCACTAAAATGACAGCATAAAAGTTATATATATCAATTCATTTGCTGCGTTTTCCGCGTTCTTTACAGAAGTCCAGCTATCCGCCAATTGAGGGGGATTATTCCATTGATCAGGTGAAGGAAGAGTTTTTCAGTATGAGTGAGAAGCGTGTGCCGGAGCCGCCCGAGTCCAGCACGAATTGAGAGAGGATCCAGCAAGGGATACATACCAGCTTCATTGTGATGTGGAGATAATTGCATTTCCATATGGATCTTGGTTATAATTTCGATTTAAAGAACAAGAAAAGGAATAAGAATAAGAACAAGAACAAACAACAAAAACAAGCAAAATGAAAGACATATTCTAAATTTACTTTTGGTACCGTTTTGTATTCGAAAACCAACTCAGGCAAACTGCGGAATAGCCTTGAACTGTGAGATGATACCATTTAATTTTGACTCACACAAACAAAACACCTCGTTAATTGGATTGTATACAATAATATTTTGTTCATCCAATAATCGTTCATAATTTAATTCTAAAATACGAATACACAATGTGATTGCTTAACATAAATATTGATACATACGTATATTGATAACTGATAATCAATTTGTATAGTAAAACAATTGCAGAAGCAAACTTTGTAGCACAATTTAAATTAATGTTGAATGCTACGCGTACATAATAATAAAAGGAATATGTATAAACATAATAAACGATTCAATAGTTAGGCATAATATATAGACTTAGCTCCGATAATCATCGGATCTTTCGATTATTAAACTATGTACATGTAGTACATAAGTAGTATTTTTCCTGAATTATCAAATTAAAACTTAAAAATTCCCTCCTTACCTGTTCCCCCGTCCCCCTTATTGTGGTGTAAAAACCAGACATATATATGTAGTACGCAGTGCGTCTTGTAAGCTAACTGGAATGATTGTTCTCTCGATTTTCAGTTAACATTTCTTAATCTAAATCTGTAGTGTCCGAAACAGAAGTAATTTTCCACCTAGCTGATTCGTCAAACCGTGTGTATAACATGCCCTATGCATAAGCGATTCTACATAAGCACAGTATATAAAATACAATTAATGATATCTCTGCATTAGTACTATATATATATATATATATATGTATATATATATATATATATATATATATATATGTATATATATATATATATACATATATATATATATATATAATGACTTATTGTAGCCTACACCATTTTGGCATTGGCATCACCACGAATGCAAAAAAAAAAAGAAATCTCAAAATAAAATGCAAAAAAACCGTTTAAGAAAATACGTTCATTTTGATACATTTATTTAATTTGGGACTCGACTTTTGATGTGTCCACAATAGATAAGTCTTTTGGAGCCATGGAAGAACATGATCGAAATAGAAAACGGAATCAATGGCATAATAATAATAATTTCTATTGTTGGCGTTTCCCCAAAAACAAATTTGAGGCAACACAACGCGTTCTTACCAAATTGTTGCATTTACACACATGTGTATATGTACGTATGTATGTGTATATGTATATTATTGTAATTGGTTCAAATATTTTATTATAAGCCACGTTGACAAAAGCATAAGTTGTTCTCTTTTTGATTAAGATTTGTTTCTATCTTTTTGTTTTAATTCCACCCGCCGAGCGAGTTTCGTTGGTTCTTTGTTTTTTTACAGCTTTCAAAATCAACAAGAATTACTAAAGAAAATCACAACCACTCCGACTCCAACAACAACAATCACAACAGGGGGAAAATAAGGCAAATGGCTGCACAAGTCATCGGCCTCTGGGCACAACAACAACAGCCCCAATGCACTGTACAATCTGACATTGATTGCCATTGTAAATGGCCTGCAAAGTGGCCACACTGGAACGCATCAGCAAGCTGACGGAGTTGCTCCTCAATCTGCTCATCTGCTCATGTTTACGAGCTGGTAAGTTTCTTATCGAGCTCCATCATTTTTTTATTCTCTCCTTCTCTATCCTGTGCATGCATGTGTATACGTTTGTGTTTTTTGTGTGTATGTATTGACTTTGAGCCTTTTTTCGAATTTTATTATGTATTTTTCAATGTGTGAAAGTGTGTACATATAAATAATTGGCTGTCATAATAGCTCTGCAATTGCAATTGACTGCAGTAAATTATCAGCACCGACAACAACAACAACAATGCTTTCAGCACATCTTGCCTTATTGTCTTGTTGTCGTCTTCTTCTATAAATAGCGCATTTGCGCCCTTTATCTAAATCTGTCATGTTTCAAGTGCGCATCCATTGAACCTGGCTCCCTGATGACTAGTGTTGGATAACAGTGTAAGTTAGGTTAGATTAGTCGTTGCTGTTGCCGTTCTTGTTGTGGCTGAGAACAGAGTTACATCCGTTCCCCATTTCCCTTCTCGATTCCATTTTGACATGGGTTTGCTTTCCGTGGAGCAGTTAAAATGTAAGCCTCTTGTTGGTATCTTCACCTTACCATATCTCGCATATCAAGGACATTTATTTGGAATAACGGTTGTCCGAGGCACGATGGATGCAGGAGAGCATTTGCGCTTGACTCTTAACGAAAGACGCCAAATTTGGTTCGTCCTGAAAGCATGCAGAGTTTTTTGTTGTTATCTTTCAGAAAATTGCTTGTCCGTGATTAGTATTCCCAGAAGTATGTTTTATGTTTTCAATGTATGCCTGGTCGCATGAGAAATGTTTATTTAAATTAGCTAAGGCCAACGGCATGGATAAAACTATTCAATGCAATATCCTTTAATTTTTGTTTGATTCTGACGCAAAAAAGAGTATATTCCAGTGCCATAACTATGTCAAAATTAAACCATTTTCAATATGACACTTTTATATTCCCTTGATTAAATGTTCATTTAAAAAATTAATGTCCCAATTTCAACCATTTAAAGCAAAATAAAAAATAATAAAAATAACACAACAACAATAAAACCCATAGCCCCATAATACTCCACCTAAAAACCGCTCTTATAGTTTTATATTATGGGTCTTTAGCGATGATTACAATCGCTTGACTTCACCTGCCTTATGCCATACATATTATTGTTGTATTTTTTGAATGTTTGTATTTTTTTATGTTGTCGTTTGACACTTTCGGTCAAAGTAGTTAAAGACGATTTTTTATTGTTGTTCACTTTTCCTTGGCGGCAGCAACGGCAGCAGCAGCAGCAGCTGCATTGTAAAAGTTGTTTTCACTTGGGCGACAGAGAAACAGAAGAAGAAAAGGTTGACGTTAGCGTCGCCGCTAATGTCAACGTTAACGTCGACGTCGCAGCGGCCGATCAAGCATTTGTCAATTGCAATGCAGGCCGCCCACTCCTCATGAACAGACTCGCACACGCACACACACGCATACAAATTCAAAACCTACCGAAAAACATGCAGCACTTGATGCTGCTATTGCTGTTGCTGTTGTTAAGGCTTTTGACACATTTTCGGTCGTCGTCAACAGTTGATGTTGACCAGTATTGCCAGAATTTTAAAGGCAAAACTAGCTATAAAAAAGTTAAAACCATTGTTGGAAATAATAATGTGGGTATGCCATCAATGAAAGTTAGTAATTATAAACTCTTGAGCTTTGCCAAATAAAATGTATTTACTTGTTTTGTCTGGTTAACAGCAGCTTGCAATATTATGAGGTTATTTTAACAATTGTAAAAGCTATAACTAGCTATTAAAAAGCCAGCATGGCAACACTGGCTCTGTCTCAGTCGTCTGCGGCTTGGAACTTGGGCTTCGGCTGATCAACAACAACTTCGGTTGAGCGTCGCTTGGCGGCTTCATCGATCAGTTGTTGTCTTTGCGCGGCAGCGAACGGTTTGCGCTTAATTTCGGCGAGCTTTTTGCGGAGCGCGCATGCGTCTCATGCTTTAACCGACTTTTCGTCGTCGTCGTACTTTTTGTTTATTTCGGTTTTGTGTTTTTTTTGGTGTTGTTTTTTGTTTAAAAGTGAAACTGACCGACTAACAGAGGCTGCTTGGAAAACGTAATGGCAGAAAAAAAAATATAAAATTAAAATATGTTTATGTATAAATTGCGACTAATTCTTGTTGTTGTTCTTCTGCTTGCTGTTGTTGCTGGCAATGGAGGCCAAATGGTTTAAGTAAAAACAAATCCACGGTGGACGCGATTGCAAGGTCTAAATATATAGATAAATATATGTTTGTATCTTAACAAAAGTATTGCATCGCTTGGCCAAGTTTCACCCAAAAGCGTTTGTGAAACTAGCGCACACACACACGCGCACACACACACACATGTGGAGGCAGCAAAAAATAAGGAGAGACTATTGTCTGGGAATGGGTATGGGAATGCCACAAGCTGCATTTGTCATCTCACTAGCGAGACACCAACGCCAACAACAACAACACCAATAACAACAAAAGTAACAACATCATCATTATGGTTCATTGTTATTTATCTAGATCTGCACAACCAGTTGAGCTTAGCTCTCAACGCTCGCGTCTCACGAATCTCGCACATCAGATCATCATCGTCATTCTTAGTTTCCCAATCTTAATTCCCAACACCTGATTCCCATTCCGATTCCCATGATTAGCGACTTTCTGCGAAGTGCTGCCCAACTGATAGTTAAAGCACCCTACCTCAACAGCATCAAGGCAAAAAGATCGTAGAAAAACAGAGTAAGTCTATTGAGATTTAGTCTCAATCGTCAACATGTGGTTTATTTGTTGTCATGGACAGTCAGTTGTGAATCGTTTTAACAACGATTCTTTCATATTTAGATGCTTGCAAAAACACAAAAACACCAATTGCCACAAAATCAATAATTGCATAACAAGTACTAGAAATTAGTACTAGAAACAAGTAATAAAAAAATAAGTGACTTGTCGAATCGGTTGTTTGTATTTGATTGTATATTTGAGAAAACGAGTGAGATATAATCTTGTGCAGCAGCGAGTGCTGACAACGAGTATGTTGCATGTTGCTTGCAACAGCGAGTTGTCTGCTTTACAAGTGAATCTGAATAAAGTTAACCGAGTAGATCAAATTAATGCATACAACTTACCCCCATGTAGTGTAGCGTGTTCATCTTTCGTGTATGGACCACAATAAAATAGTTTATATGCACTTTGGCTAGACATATTCACACGCAACAACAACAACAACAACAACAATATTGAGTTGAGCGTTAATTTTTTGTATCCAATACTCATTAGTTGTAGGTAAAGACTAGATATATATTTAGGCACGCAGCGCAACGCATACATCATCATCATAATCATCATCATGATCATCTTGATCTCGATCTCCATCTCCATCTCGTGCTCCCATCCTTCACCCATCGAGCGAGCTGAGTGAGCATCATTTTAATCGTTGGTTCGTGCTGTCTCGGAATGTGTGTGTGTGTGTGTGTGTGTGTGTGTGTTTGTTTATTTGTTGTATTACTAAATGAAATATCCAAACTGGAGCAAATTAACCAAGATTAAAGCCCACAATTAAGTGTGAGCCCAATGTGAAAGTTAAAACCGCGAACTTGCAAACCAGTTGTCAGTGTATTGTTGCTGTTGCTGTTGTTGTTGTTGCTGTTGGCGCATCTGCAGCGTGCCATTGGACAGCCACCACTTTTACTACTGCAGCGACTGGCAACAGCAACAACAACAACAACAACAAAGATGGCAACTTGAACAACAACTACTTTAGCGGGTCAACAACGAAGCAGCGTCAAATGAATTTCGCTCCATGGTCGAGAGTTATTCAGCTCTTGCTTATTTTTTACCCATACCTCATGCTTCACTGACCTATGCCAAGATAGCGTGATCTTTTTTAGCCTCTTCGTATTTATATATTTATTTTGTTTTCATTTTTCTTTTTTTGGCTTGTGGCTTATGCAAAGTTTTTTTGTTTTTTTGCCTTTTATCCCAAAATGCGAAACAAAAATCCTACAAAACTAAAAAATTTGCCAAGTTCAAGTTGGCCAAATTGGGGTGTTTTTTTTCTTCATTTTTATTTTCTTTGTAGCCATAAAAAACTGGAAATTACCATGGTATGGTGCAAAATGTGATTGCGAGCGCAACTCGATGATTTTTGGAAAGACTTTTGTGAACGTTGCCATATGAGAAGTTATCGTCGATAATTTCGCGGAGCATTTTGTTATCTTTTCTTTATCTTATAAGAAATATATATTGATATTTCTTAGAAATTGTCATATACATCTCCCTCCAGCTAGTTATAGGGTATCATTCAGTACAAACACTTCATTCATACTGCATTCAAATTCGTTTCGTTTTCAGTTGATGATATCGCTCCGAATCTTTAAGACTCTTTCATCGTATTCGCTTCCTCTCCTATCGCAATTTGCATGGAGATATGTTTTCAGTTTTTGGTTTTTTTAAATGGCTTTTTTTTTTGGGTTTTGGGTTAGGCTCTATTGTGCTTTAGCCATTTCCTGATGTTGCTGTTATTTAAACGGAAGTGTGATTCACATAGATAGTATAGTTCTGAGGACTGGCAACACAGTGAAAAGCACTCAACTATGAACCGCATTTGTTATACTTGTTGTTACATTGTTTGCTTTGTTGCGTACGGGCTTAATGTGGCTTAAAATTAGATTTTGTGCAATTAATTATGTTGTCTAGAGATCGTGACCTGTTGGTCTTCGGTCAGTTGAGTCTCCTCAGTTGGAAAGTCCATCCGGGTAATTGGATAAAGTCAGAAATGATGATATAAAATTAAAATAGATTAGATTAGGTTGGGTTTGAGTACAGCTTGCTCTCTTTCACTTTCTATGGTAATAAGAACAACTGATCAAATTTTTTAGAGAGTTTGCTTAAGGCGTTATAGGCTCGACGACGGCTTGCTGGGAGCGGTGCAAAATTATTCCCCTTCTAATCTAACCTCCTTCTGTTTGCTTTGAGAATAAGATAAGTTTGAGATTACTTTGCCATTAAACTAAAGAATGTCTTTATATGCATATAACATACATACATATGTACATTCAATAGTGTTACACGCCGGGCATTAACATAATTCGAAACTTTTTTGATTTCGTGTTACTTTTAAAAGGAAATGCACTAATTTTGCCAACTGAACAGCAAGGATTTAAGTTTAAATTGCAGGTTGCATATGCGATTAACTGTAACTATATACGATTATAATAATAATATGAATAATGTATTTGGAAATAAATTAGAAGACTAAAGTTAAGAAATCTCATCCATAAGATGCTGACGTCTTGCTACTCTCTCTCTCTCTCTCTCTTTATCTCGTTCGCTCTCCCTCTTTCCCTGTGACAATGTGCAATTACATAAAAATTATTAAAGCACATTTTACTACTTTTAGCCATAATTCAACTAACCCCCTGTAGCCTTTGAAATGTCAACTGTTGAATAACCAACGCTCAACAAGTGGCACCACTGTGTGTGTGTGTGTGTGAGAGAGTGTGTGTGATTTCACAGCTTTTGTGTAAGTCTGTCAACAGTTTTATGGATGATGTTCACAATTTCAATTGAAATCGCTCAAAAATCATCCAAAATCAACAACGACAACAATAAAAACATCGGCAACAACAACTACAACATTGGCGAGTACTTTCACTTTGAGGGTGCCATTGTGAGAGTTCCCGGAGAGTCACTTGGCCATTGTCCACTGCTTGCGTAAAGTTTCGTGTTTCGAACCTTGGCTAAAATCCACAAAAAAATCATAAAAACGTAAACAATACAATATTTCACGTTTAATGCATATGCATGCCAACCATTTATATATGTATATATATATATAGCCATATATGTATACATATGTTGTACACACATTTGTATATTGGGAAGTGTGAGCATTATATACACTTTTTTCTTTCTCGGGGACAAACGCACACAATGAAATACATATTTTGTGATTAGCATGTTTGTTATTCGTGCGTGTGGACAATTCATAGTATTATACATTTTTTTTTATTTTTTTATGTTTTTATTTTTTTTTTGTGTCACTTACTCCATCCACTACTTCTTGTTCTTCAGTTTTACCCCCACGCTCCGCTCTCACTGGGCAAGTGTGAAGTGTTTATTAGCTGCAAATGACAACTGCTTCACAATTCAGCAGATGATACATATATACAAATAAACATCCATATAAAGGGCTACTCAGACAGGGTGTTGCGAAAAATAAATTAAATGACAAAGACAGACAAAGAGATGAAGAAAGACAGATAGAGAGAGAGAGAGAGAGAAGGATGCATACTATAACCATAAAGATTATTTAACGGCACAACTCTTCCACCAATTCCTGATCTCTCTTGGCATGCATTTAAAAGCTTCCTTCCAACAAGTCATTCAGTCACGACCTTCAGACTATAAACCATTAAAGCTTTTGGAATATAATTAAATTGTGAGTCAAGCGCATAATCTTGGCCATAGAATCATTCGATGCTTCGGTTCAGATTATCGTCGAGTCAAGGCCAAGAAGGGATAGTCTAGATGGAAACAAATTGTTCGCGGTTCTCTTTTTACACCGTGAACCCATTAAAAATGGGTAAAAAGGGTATAATGGTTTAGTGCAAATGTATGTAACAGGCAGAAGGAAGCATCTCCGATCCCACAAAGTATATATATTCTTGATCAGGGTCAACAGTTGAGTCGATATAGCCATGTCCGTCCGTCCGTCTGTTTGTATGAACACGCAGATCTCAGAGACTGTAAGAGCTAGAGAATCTTCTAATTAATAGATAATATGCATATGCATATTGTGGATCAACTGCCTAAATTTCATCAAGATCGGATAAGAAACACCCAAGTTATAGTCGAAAATATAATCATATTGATCTCATTTCGACGCGAGTGTCAATTTGTTTTTGTGTGTATTCTGCGGAGCACCGCTACCAGTGATTGCGTGTTTCACGTGTTTGTCGGCAGAGGGCGCTTCCAGAGCTGCTCGCATTTTAGTGCAAATCTTTTGAAAGGGAAATTTGCCAATAATAATAGAATTTATTTCACAACTGGGTTCAGGGTATATCGTAGTCGAGCTCACTCGACTACAGCACTCTTACTGTTTTTTTTTTGTCTTTTCATATGCTACAGATACATAACTTAAGGCTCAAAACTGGTTATGCAGTTTAAATTGAAGTCAAATTTAATGCAAACTTACTTTGTTCTCATATTGATTTCTGTTTATTTACTTAAGTTTTTCGAGCAAAGTCGAACTTTTCTATGAATATTAAATTCTCAGTTTGTAGTTGGGCAACATGGTTCGTATGTACACATTTAGTTAAGAAGTCATCAAATTTCAATTGCAATACGTTCTTGAATATTAATTAATAAATATGACAAGTGTCAAACTTTCTACCAATAGTGTTAATAATTAAGAAGCAAATTTCGTAGATTGATCACAAGACTACTTTTAAAAAGTTGAAACTTATAGGCATTCTTGAAGATTCATATTCAAGACGTCTAATTGCATTAAGGGAAAAATTTGGATACCATTTTGGCTTTTTTAAAAGTTCAAGTGTGTCTGCTTTATTATGCTCAATTAATAACAAATTGCGTATACGTCCCGTATTCAAAATTGTTCCTTTGTGAACTGAACTGCAGTAGCACGCAATAGCCATGACAATCACAGAATGAAAGAAGGACAATCGACAATTGGATAAAAGGCGATAGGTGGTTGCCTCGAATGGCGAAGGAGAAGCAGAAGGAGAAGGTGGGTGTTAAGGCAACTATTTCGGCCAACGCCACATCGCAGTTTTTTGGAGCACGTGAACTCAGCAGTCATTAAACACTAAACAATAAAATCAGTAGTAAATGTAGTAAATCAAATCAAATAATAAAATTGCGATTTTAACAACTTTCTCCTTAATTCAGAGATTTCTTAAAACTTTGAACAATTTGTTTAGGAAGTTTTAATCTTATTTGCAGTACTCACGTCTTGTGTCTTTATCATATTCTTAATTATACATATGCTTTGTACTTAATCAAATAATTGCTGTCCCTTTTTCTTGTATGAGATTATTCGATTGTAAGTCCCATATAGAAAATATAAAACAAAATGCGTTTTCTTCGAGTGTACGCCTAGAATTGGACAGCCATGTGGTTACCAGGGACTGGATACGGTCACTGGCCCTGGGTCTCGGGCTCTGTGAAAACGTTCAGCTGTTTGTTTGGACGGACGGGCCTTTACAACTTTGCTCATGTTCAATAGGAAATAAATAAAACATTTAATACTTACCACAAGCTTTGCGGCAGGACCTCGTTAGTGCAGTGCCAACTGTCAGTCGTTTGGTCGCAGCCGCCACAGAGACAGCAACAACAGCAATTGCAAAAATAAAAAACAAAACAAAACAGATAAACAAAAAATTAAAATTCAAACGACTTAAATCGAATTCCAATTTGGCGCAGGTAAAAAACCCGGAAGTGGAGAGTTGAGAAATTGCCGCCAGCAATTGCGAGTTATGCCGCTGGTATAGCAGCACAGTTCCAATCAGATTACGGCTATCCCCTAACTGGACATTCAGTCATTTTCCGCGTTTTGCATAAGCATCAAGAAAATTGAAAACAAAAAAAAAGGCAGAGATGCGTTACAATTGCAACATGAAATGGCGTCTTCAAATGCTCGTCTCGATGATGTTCTGCGCCCTGCTCGGTTATCTTGGCTCATCCGTGGCAGTGGCAAAGCCAACGTTATCGTTCAGCCTGCCCCATGGCCTGCAGGGATTCCCCTCATTCCAATCGTTCACGCAGCAGATCATCGAACAGCGCAGCTTGCGTCAGATGAAAACCTACAGGTAAGTTTCACATCCCCAGAATGGCTACAAAATCGCTTACGATTGGGTTTAACTTATTTATCAAATTAAAAAACTATTGAATACAAGTATTTCGCTCAAATCCTCCCTAAGCTTTTAAAATAATTGACAAAGCTCTTAAAGTTCACTGACGACATTGGAAAATGAACTCGTCTGTGTGGAAATTGAAGAAGTTTGAGTTTCATTTTTGTCAGAGTGTCTAGCAAATTTATAGTAACTAGTAAAAGTTGTGGCAGAAAAATGATCTCGTTGCATTGAAAACATAATTAACTTGTATCAAGTACTTGAACTGCCTATTTTATTATGCCAGGTAGATAATTATAAAGCTGACAACTAGAGGATCAATGCAATTACAATGCAGCCTGGCATAGGTATTTTTCTGGCACGTGCACTGCACACATAGGCCACAAAAATACAAATAATAAAATAAAACAATTTTAATCAGTTTTAGTAATCAGCTGGCGTTCTGGCCATTGTACACAGCTGACAGTAGTTTCACTCAGTTCAATTCAAAACCATTGCCATGATCGTCACGTCTCATTCCATAATTGTAATGCCTGTCGCCTGGCCATGTGCCCAAATACGTTCCCACTAAGCCTCCCTTTCAGCTTTTATTTTATTATTATAATTTGTTTTTATTTTGCAGCGGGAAGCGAGTTAGTAACGATTCGCTTATTATGATATACTATCACGATCTGACCATAGCCGTCACGGAACTGGGGCCACAGAAGCTGCTGCTCGGCTGCGAACTGATTGAAATCTAGTGAGTATCGCACAACAACAGCGAGCCATCAACAAAGGCACTCGTTACATTTATCTGGTTACATTTGTTTCGGTACAGCAACGATAAGGAAGGCAAGATGCTGCTCAGTGGCCTCGCCAAGTACAATCGACCTCTGGAGATCAGATTTGACGAGATGCTCAAGCTGATGGATCAATGCGAGCATGTGGACAAGCTCAGCTATGCCGGCAAAATCAAGTTCAGGTCCAGCGACGAGGGCTCCGAGCGTAGCAGCAGCAGCAGCAGCAGCGGCAGCAGCGGCATCAGCAGTAACAACGAGTCTGGCGTCAGTGGAACGAGCAATGGTAGCGATGCCGCCGACAGTGCGGCTAATCAGGACGGTGTTTCTCTCAAGCTGGCAGCGAATATATTTCCCCGCAGTCCTTTTTCGCTGCTCAGCGGCATTATACCAGGTAAGATCATTGGCTGTGAGTCTCTAGTTGTTCAACCTGTTGAATAATCGTTAGTTCGCTCGGCTGCTACGCCTACATTTTTTACTCGTTAGTTATCTAGGCAAGATTCACTAACTCGCTGAATTCGTCAGCTTGTTGGTCTGCCAAGACGCTAATATACATTATTCCCACTAATTTGAAACTCTTGATTTTCTGTTTTTTTATTTGACATAGGCACCAAGTGGTGCGGCACTGGCGATATTGCGGAGACGTACAGGGATTTGGGCAGCGAGATGGCCATGGATCGCTGCTGTCGCCAGCACGATCTGTGTCCCGTTAAGATACGCGCATATCAGCAAAAATACGAGCTTATGAACGACTCGCTGTACACCAAGTAAGTAGTGACGAACTAGTTGCAAATGAATGCGAAACTAATTTGTTGACCATTTCCAATTGTAGGTCACACTGCATCTGCGATGATATGTTGTTCTCGTGCCTGAAGATGACAAACACATCGGCCTCCCAGTTGATGGGCTCGATATATTTTAATCTGGTGCAGGTGCCCTGTCTGGATGGTCGAACCAATCAATACAAGTTCCGTGCGGCCAAGGAGGGCTTCTAGGCCCCAGCACCAGTTTATATATGTATTTGTTTTTATATTCGTTTTAAGTTTAATGCGTTTGGGGCTTGTACATAGCTATGAAAGTTGGGGCACTACTTCAATTATTTATTGAAATACTTAGGTATACAAAATGCGAATGCAAATATCGAAAATACAGAGACGGACAGACAGTATAACTGTTCCAGTTACAGATAAATATCAAACGCCCCTCTTTTTATTAAAATATATATAAATATATATGTTAAGATTACAATGTTAAGAGTACATAGTAGTAGGCGTTATATTGAAAATCGATCAAATCGTAAACGTTAATCGTTATTGTTTGTCTTTATTGTTTATATAGCTGAAACAATGGCTAAACAAGAAAAAAAATCAGTTTTCTGGCTTCATTGACTATACGTTTTTTTTTTGTTTTTATCAACTTTATACTTTGTTTAACTCATCTCGACTTATATCTAGAACATCTAGAACATAACAAAAACAAAAAAAAAAAAATACAAAAAAAAAAAATGATATTATGCAATTACTTTCTTGTCTTGATTGAGATTTAATTTAGAACTCCACGTAGAGTTTAAGCTTCCTTTAAATCTTTTTGATTTATTTGTTTTGTTTCCTCATTGTTTGGATATATGAAGGTACTTGGAAGGGTTTTTGTTTGTTGGATATTTGCACAAGTTGCACTGGTTGATTAGAAAATGCTGGCCACATTGGGTCCCGGCTGCGAATTGGTTGGTGTCGGCTGCGTGGGGCGATCAATGTCCTGATAGCTGCGCTGCTGGGTGGTGGGGAATACGGAAACACCCTGCAGACTGCCGCCACGTGTGTTAAACTCCCGATACAGTAAAGCAACGCTCACAGGACGCAGAATCAAATTTATGATACTAAACGCAATGGCCCAGCCATCTACAAAAAAATAAACATACATGTATATATATATATATATATATATATATATATGTGAACAATTTGGATTCGTGTAATGAATTGCTTAATCTATGGGATTAAAGCAACAACGAAAAGCAAGCGTGAATTTTACTTACTCATAAAATTGAAATAATTGATAATGCTGACTATATCGAAGAAGATGCTAGATGTATTGATCACAAGCGCCTGAAATCACAGAAGGATAAATAATGATAATGATGTTTATGTTGATTATGTTGAATGTTCAATGTTGAATGTTGAAATATAGTGGTCACTGGTAAATAATGAACGCTTTGCGACTGCAGTCGAGATTCGAATTCAAATTTTGTAATTATACTAAACATATTTCTATATGGAAAATTAAGAACATTTAACTAATTACAATTACAATTACGTAAAAGTAATTTTATATGGTTTTCAGGTACTGATACAAAGTATCTAAATTTAATGAAGCTAAGTCTGTCATTTAGATCTGCCCTTTGAATTTGCTGACTTTAGCCTTAATATTGTGGGATATATAACTAGGAATTATATATCGATTAATGCCTCCTCTGTCTTATTTTGGTCGACAATTTTATTGCCAAGCAATTATTGTAATCTTTAAGATGTGCTCGTAGGCCAGGCACTTGGGAAGTAGCTTTTGTGTAGACTTGCATAATAATAATAAGTTGAGAGGACAAAGGTCATTCAAGGCGTCGTCCAGAGAAATCAATTGTATTGACCTTCAACGCTTGAACTTTAACAATTGCAAACACGCACACACACACACACACACAAGAATACGAGCATTAGACACCTGCCCACACACACACACACACACACACTGCAATTAGCTGGACACACCTTGTTATTTCTTAAAGACGAATTTTACAATCAAATTCTGTGAAATAGACCAAAAAGTTAAATAGATCATCTTAATATTAAGTGTCCCTTAATCGCAAACTATCAAATTAAAATAATATCTCTAGATTATACAAATTAACCCCATTGTTCCTTTTTTGCTTTTCAAAATTTCAATTGCATCTCATTTTGGCTGATTTCGTTATTGATTCCTAAATAAATCTGAGTTATTATAATCCCAAGAGAAATTGCATACAGCTATTTTTAAGTATTAATATTCAATTGGAAGCTATAAATATTTGAATCAAAAACCGTTTAATTTAAAATTTAAATATTTACAAACAGCCTTGCCAGATATTCGCTGACGTGGTGTTGCCACCAAATTTAAATATATATTTGTATACCCTCAAGCCATATATATATATATATGTATATATATATATGAGAATTAGCAGGCCGAGGCGATATAGTCATATTACGAGAGACTATGAGAGCTAGAGAAAGCAAGCATTATAAATTCTCGAATACCATACGCAAATTTATTTAAATTCATCGATACTTTCCCTGTTTCGCGAATATCAATACAAAATCGTTTTCCGATAGCTTTAAAAATATTATTATATTATTTATTATATTATATTAAAAATGTATGTATATAACTATAATAATTTAATCAAGATCGGTTCAGAAACTCGTAAGAAAATCGTATATACAAATTTACCAAATCACACAACAGCCTTTTCTATATGCATTCAATCTTTTTAGAATTCACACAAGAAATCTGAGAAAAATGAAAACAATGGCCTCACATTGCGAGCACAGCGATAATTCCATAGAAAAAAAATACTTTTAAATTTACTGCTTATATACAATTCATTAACAATTATTCAGTGTACATGAAAATAAATCGAAACTATCAAAATGAAAGACAATATTCTCGTTGAACGCTTTAGGTTTTTTTTTTTTGTTTTGTTTTGTGTGGGTGTTACGGATTGACCTGCGGTTCGTAGTACACTATAAAAATCTATTTCGAGTAATTAATAAGTAATGCTTGTGTTGGCTTTTTTCTTTTGGGTCAACGCTTGGCTTTACATAGTTGAGTTGATTAAATGGCGTTGCTAATGGGGTTCTCCCAGGCAAAAGGAAAGCACACAAAAGAACCGGCTCACACACGACTTGGAGCCAACTACCCTCGAAAAAGCTGGGCAATCAGACGGGAATGGGTTCGTTTGTCGCTGACTGGACGCTCAAAACCATCCAAAAATGACATAGTATATATATTTGATACCCTGTACGCCAGATGAAAAGAGGGTGTTATGATATTGAACAAATGCAAGAGGTATAGATTTCAGCAATCTGAACCAAAAGAATTTTCAATCAAAGAAAATATACTCCATGAAAAAATATACTCGGTGGACGAATCTCCGCCAGCAAAAACCGAAGTTTTCAAAGTCTCCCCGGGTTTGCCAAAATGCAAAGGCATACCCTGGATATGTCATCAAGTCAAATGTATTTTTAATCTAATCTTTTTTTTTCATCCGAATCTCCACTGATATCCGAAAAATAAAGTGAATTTTAAATTTAATTTTAAATAATTATTTCGAATTCGCAGCTGGGTACAGGGTATTCCCAAGTCTTTCTCTCTTTATATCTATCAAGAACACTCAATTTTTTCTTGATATATAATTCAGGCTTTAAGTGGACTGGGTGGGGCGGGGCAGCTTTCGTGGCGTGGCGCATCGCGTGCGTTATGAGGTCCTGCCTGAGGTCTGGAATTACGATTGAAGCCATCAGCCTCAACAGTGGAGGGCAAGGGAGGAGGGATATTCCCCCGTGCTGGTGCTAGTTTCATATTCGGTTAATGTCAAAGTTCAAATGAGATTCTTGCTTACATTCAGAGCCAATCGCTATAACTCAGTTAAGGCACGAAAAGCCGTTAACTCTTCCAGTTAAGCGATATGCATCTAACGGTAACTAAACATATACATATATATATATATATATACACTACATATATGAATGTGTGTGTGTATGCCTTATATGGGGTATTACGAGTTGTGTTTTGGGCTGACCAAATGAGTCCATAATTCGCATGCCTTCACGAATTTTTTCTTCTTTTTGGCCAAATAAATGCGACTTGTATACGCAGAGCTCGGCAATCTGACGATATATTTCTAATAAATTGTCCAATGTATATAAATTTACATTTCAATTTGATTTAAAATTTACTTCTTAACTATTTACTCCGTAACGAACTTTTGATAAAGTGTTAATATACTGTAGTTCTTTTTTTTTTTTTTTTTTAATGATTTTTCCCTTTTTAGATTACATTGATTTTTAATCAATTGTTGTAATCATTCTATTATATATCGAATGGTTAAAATTATATATATATTAACTTCATTGATTGCTTCTAATTACTTATTATGACTTTTAAATTGCACATTTTCCGATTATTGATTATGTATACTCAAATTCATTAATAACAAGCAAGGGTGCTGTAGTCGAGTGAGCTCGACTACGATATACCCTGAACCCAGTTATTAAATATATATTCTATTATTATTGGCAAATTCCCCTTTAAAAAGATATGCACTAATATGCGAGCAGCTCTGGAAGCGCCCTCTGCCGACAAACACGTGAAACACGCAATCGCTGGTAACGGGGCTCTACAGCATACACACAAAAACAAATTGACACTCGCGTCGAAATGAGATCAATATGATTATATTCTCGACTATAACTTGGGTGTTTCTTATCCGATCTGACGAATTTGGGCAGTTGATCAATAGTATGCATATGCATATTATGTATTATTTATTGCTATCGGAAATATAATATATCGATAAGCGGAAGCAGTTATCGATAAAATAACGCAAACTTGATCTGCGCCTGGTATATGAGAACGTGTATTCCAAATTTGGAGTCTCTGGCTCTTACAGTCTCTGAGATCTGCGTGTTCATACAGACGGACGGACGGACGGACGGACGGAAATGGCTATATCGACTCGACTGTTGATCCTGATCAAGAATATATATACTTTGTGTGGTCGGATATGCCTTCTTCTGAATGTTACATATATTTGCACAAAACCATTATACCCTTTTTACCCATTTTTAATGGGTTCAGGGTATAAAAACTTTGCCATCAACATAATTATATAGAAGAACTCAGAAAACGTCGCGCAATTCTATATTACTTACAGTGTGCTTTACGCGCGATACAATATCCAATTTGGTGCAGTTAAAGTTAGAGAAGTTTGTCTGTATTTTCAAATTTCAACGCCATTTAAATTATACTTAACGTTTCCAGTGAAATGGTCTAAGTCATAGCTATTGATTATACTAGGAAAACTTATCGCATTTTCATCCGCTGGAGCTGATGATATCAGCAAATATGTAAGTATGTATGTAACTAGGTCATTTATGGGAGTAGATTTAAACATTATTAAGATGACATCTCCCCCATCCACCATCTGATGTATGACATACAATTTGCATCAATGCAGCATGAATGAGTGAGCACAATTCTTATTTATAGTATGTATGTGCAGCAATAGCAGCAATGACAGCAACAAAAATTCAAACTTACACGGAAAACTAACTCGTCTCCGCATACAAACACACACACACACACGAATGTGTTAATTTAATTCTCTGATATTGACAGCAACTGGTTTGTATATACATGAATATATATATATAATATATACATATACATATATATATGTAATAGTAGTAGTAGTAGTAAAGTAGTCGTCGTTGCATATAGCCAAAAATAAAAACAAATTTAAATTAATTGTTTACTGATGATACGAATTAAGGTGCAAATGCTGAGCAGGGTAAGGTTGTGAAAATTTTGAAGCCTTATCAGTCAGCGGCTTCCAATGTACGCATTCATTTTTTACGATAACACCCACTTTTTTGACTGTGTGTGTGGATGCGTCAGCATCAATAGCATATACAGTGAACACTCCCAAGCTAGCATACCCAGAGTTTAGAATTCATTTCTACTTTAAATCTAGCACATACAAAAATTACTGGCAGTCGTTTTCAAAAATAAGGATTGTTAGCGACGTCCACTTGGAAAAAATCAGTTTTAAGTTAATATAATTCCTATAGTTGTATGTAATGTATATGATACAAAAACTTATGTATTGATATACAAGAATTCTTCAATCATATATATAATATTCAAGAATGTTTTGTATTTGCAATTTGAGGATGTCAAAAATGCTGTTCTTGAAAAAAGAACTTAAATCACTTTAATATTTGATTTGAGCTCATAATTCTCTATTATATTTATCTGAGTGTAAAAGCGACTCTTGAATCTTCAACAATGGGACAGCACTGGCAAAGCGAGCGAGGCAGAGTAGGAGAGACAGAGATAGAGGTGGGATAGATTAGGATAACTTACCGTTTGCACCGACTCAATGGAATCCTTGCAGTGTATCGTCCAAAACAAGGCAATGATAAAGAGGAAATTGTAGAACTCGTAGGCGCCATGGCCCCAAGTCCCCAGCATCGCATTCGATATGAAAAAGAAATGCACAAAGGCAACGGCCTGTATGCAAGAAAGAAAGATTGTTTAAGAGAGATAGACACAGAGAAATTGGTCGGGGTATGGAAAGTTTCGTTAAGTTGAGTTAAGTTTTGGTGTTGGTTTCTAATTTGTTGAGTAAGCGGCTCAAATGAAGCCCCACAGCGTCGAGGCGACATCGGCAGTGGCTGAAGTTGCAAATTGGCTGCCACAAAAGTCCGGAACATATCGAATGGCTTATTGCGGTTTTTACAGCAGTCGCCGACGTCGCTGTCGCTTCATGTGCTAATGAATAGCATTGGGCAAGGCGCTGCATCAGCGATGGGGCGAGACGGCGTCGGCGGCAGCTGAGACGCAAGCTGAGCTGCAGCTGAGCGGCGCATTATCTAACACTGCACACGCCGATGCAGCCCAATAAGTGAGTTGGAGTTGCTCCTGATGTTGTTGCTGGCTGGAGCTTTACACCTGTCCGCTTATTTATATATATAAATATATATATATATATATATATATATGTGCATATATGTATATATGTATTATTACCTTTACTCGCACAAAAGGCGAACCCATGATTTCATTTAAATCAGTCATTTCGTCGCTGCTTCTTTAAATGTAGTTGCGCAGCCGCCGATAAACCAAAATTCGGATGAGGAACCTGTTGCCTGGTAGAAATAAACAAAAAACCAATAAAATGCAGTAGCGTTGCTGTCGTTGTTGTCACTACTAACTTTTGCTGCCGTGCTGCCAGCTGTTTTCGTTATTTTTGTGCAAATATTTTGAATTGTTCTACTTTTGAAACGTGTTGTGTGTGTGTGTGTGTTTGTGTGCGTGTGTCTGAATATTTAAGCTTTTCGCTTTAATTGCTGTTCTTGCTATTTTGTCAAATTCTATTTTAATTTTTTCTAAAATTCATTTTCAACTGCGGTTGAACGTACTTTGAAGCACTCACTCACACAAATCCAATTGGAATACAAACAGAGGCGACACGCAGAATCCGCAAATGCACTTGTTGGTTTTCTACTCTTGCACAGATGGCGCTCACAATTATTTATCAAGCGCTGGAATAAATTTATCACGACAGCTGTTGTTTTTTTTCTTTCTTTCTGTATTTTAGGGCGTAAAGAACAATATAACAGCAACGACAACAAGTGCACAACACTTAATCAAACAGTAACAAACAACAATTTGAATGAGAAAAAAAAATTAGTGTGTGTGTGTGTTTATACGGAGCGGACGCGAACAGCGCACGAGCGTTTTCAATTTGAATCTGACTGTGAACTGTGCATGGGGCAGCGCCAATCGTCCACCAACAATAAAAAAACCAGCCCGACCAAAAAACGGACCCCCAGCAAAGTCGCCGTCGGCGTCGGCGTCAACGTCGTGGTGGCGTAATCTTTAACAGTGCTGTGCAGCGTGCTGACCAATCGATTCAGCGACATAATAGTTTTTCTGAGCTGTAGTAAAAATATCGATACTTCGCTTTTTGTGTAAAAGACTTGTTTTCAAAACGAACAAAAATGTTGCTCTGGTGAAGTCAAAACATTGATTCAATTGCTCACTTCTTCAGCCCTTACCAGATCATATTTTTCTTGTCGATTAAAACACTATTTCTTAAGCGATTAAGATTTCCATTTCCATTGGTTTAACTCATTTCTGTGGTTTTGGGGTGGTTTGCCGATTACTGTCGAAAATACACTCGTGCTAACGCTGAATTAACAGTATGGAATTAATTTTTAGCCTCTCAAAACAACAAAATTTGGGGATTTGTTATTTACCGTTATTTCTTATATAGAGTTCTTCAATATCGATAACTTATTTCGATTTGCTAACGACTTAGAGACGACCTGGGGTGGAGGCCGGTCGAGTTTGCGATCAGATACTGAACGTATAAAATAGATGTTACAACTTTTGTACAAATTACCGACCGATTTTCATTAAGCCCGACTTATATGATTCACTGTGCACTTGGATTTGGAATAACAAGTTGGTTTTATGAGCATCTTTCCATATTGTAATTTAAACATTTTTCAAACAAAAAATTGTTAATATCGATAGTAAATGTACAATATATCGATATAATGCTGACACAAAAAACAAATATTAATAAAAACCCATGTTTTTCAACTATTGTGCTGTTATTTAAAAAATTACATATTTATTTACATCAAATGTTTAACTTACAAACAAAAATTACTCAAAATAGCGAAGAAACAAAATACATGATTGGGCAACGCTGATTGAGAGACTATACTGTCTAGAGAGAGAGAAAGAGAGAGAGAGAGAGAAACGAGTACTGATAAGACGAGCATCGCTGCTCGCTGCTCTGACTGGATTGTAGTTGATTTTTAACGATTTGGCTAATTTTGTGTAGTGTGCGACATGTCTGACAATCTGACGAAGGAGCAGCGAGCAAATCTGACCAAAAATTCCATGTCACAAAAACCACTGATCACCTACGGCATGGTTAACAAACTGGATTGCATGCATAGTCCCAGTGTCAATGTAAGTCGAGTGAAATATGCCTATACATATATATATATATTTTTTTGTATGTATATATATAACGTATGTATATTTGATAAGCCACATGTTAAATCTTAGGTGCAGATTTCCGTTGGCGACGCTGGCGGTGCTGAACCAAAAGCAAAATGGGATTCACCATGCTTGATGATGATCTTCGATGGCGGCGATACGAACTGTGCCATGCATCATCTGCTTGCCTCGCTGCACAATCCATTCGCCCCAAATGCCGTTGCCACTCTGCTCATACAGGAGAGTGTCCGTGGGCCGTTTCTGGAGCAGCTGGTGGAGCGGATGACACAACTGGATCCGTTGGTGCATCAGCATCCAAACTATGTGCGAACGTTGGCCAAACTGCAGCAGTTCAGCGCCGAGACAATAATGGGCAATCCACAGACAGTGTCATCAAATGCCACGCCCATTCTGGTCAGCGATTTAACGCACAATTTTCTGGGCGAAGACGGACCCACCGGTGTGATAACAATGCACACGTTCCGCACACCTAAAGAGGCCACTCAGGTGAACCTCAAGGAGACGCTCGTCTACGGTTCGGTGAGCATCTGGAATGAGAAGATGGCGAGTGCATACGAGATGTGCATCTTGCTAAAGAACAATATATTCATGATCAATTGCTATAATGTCGATCTGGGACCAATTAAATCTGCCTTCGATGCTGGCCAAAACGATGTGAGAATCGTTAAGAACTATCATTATGAGTCTGTGACCTGCGGCCAGATGCGCAAGATTATTGTCTTTGCCGTTGGCACCATTTTTGCCAACTGATGCATTTAACTTGGAGAGATTATCTAGATATATATATATTGTATATATGTATGTACATATTTTTCATATGTATACAGTCCGTTTTCTCTATTTGTTTGAAAATGATTTTTTTTTTTTTTCAATATATGTTGTACTACGCTACGCCTAACGATATGGTCTTGTCTTATCTTGAGCAGCACTTGGGGATTAATAGCTGGTTTGCTGAAGATCAGCCAGACACGCCCCTTCACATGCAACTGGAATACAAATTGGAATTGGCTTTTACAGATTACAGCTGCCAGTTCTCCAGCTGAAATCGCTGAGGCTGTCTGCAAGTCGCATTTCTCTCTCACTCGCACTCTGGGTGATTTTGGTTGGTGGGGTTCTGTGTTTATTTGTTTATTTTCTCATACCTATTCCCATTCCAACAGGTCGTAACATTGTTGACCAGTCAGTCTAAATGTCCAAGTAAAATTGTCGCTCAGTTTGAAATAGATTAGTTCATTTAACTCCTATAAAATTAATCGATTTTTTAAGGCCCTTTTGCTCTTAAGCAATATTCTTACCAATAACATTCAAAATAGCTGTTGTAGTGAAAATAATAAGTAGGACCAAAAAGTGTCTTAGACCCTCTTACAGACTGGAGTCAAAAAACAACAAACCCTATGCTTATATGGACCAGATGAAAATACTTTAACATGTACATATTTAAATCAATTGAATTTTTCTTTATTTGCTCATTGGATGTTTAATTTTGTTTTTGTTTTTCGTTAGGGTTTCTATATTGTTTCTAAAGTTGTTTTTTTGTTTTATGTTATTCTTTTTTACAACAATTCACTTTTGCTTTTGAAAATTTACTGGCTTTGTTTTGAATTTTTTTTATGTTGTTGTTATGTTTATAATAAAAAGTAACTTGAATGGTATTGAATTAAATGAGCTACAGCTAATTAAGAAATGTATGTACTCAAATTGTAATTGTGAAAACATATGTACTATTTGAAGCGTGTTGTAAATGAGGGTTTTCTCATGTTTGTTAAAATGCACTTAAAAATATTTATGTATACATAGGTTTATAGTCAAATATACGTATTAATATTTATTGGTTTCGTTTTGGTTAGCTTAAATCTTGTAGTTTTTGACTTTAAATATTGCCCACGTTTGTTGTTCTTGGATTGTATTTGCGTGCTTTTTGTTTGTGTGATTAGTTTTTTAGCTCATTCTTGTTGCTCTTTGCTTGGTTATTGCTATTACATTCATATATGGAAGTATATATGCACATATAGATTTATATGTGTAAATATATGTGCGCGGTATTTTGTTTTTCTTTATAGTCGAAAGGCACTGCTGCATTCTAACGCGTTCTTATCTCATCGTTTTTGCATTGTCTCTATACTTTCTTGAAATTTGAGTAGTTTTTATTTTTTATTTATTGATTTCTGCTTAAGTCTTATGCATGCACATGCGTACATATATATGCAACTATATATGTACGAATGTAAAATAATTTGTTAATGCGTGTGCCTTGGCTTTAAACTGTCTTCTTCATTTCTCAACTGAGTACTGCTTAGCTAAAAAAAAAATAGAAATCAAAATATATTTAAGTTCTTATGTATTAATATCCCTAAGCTCTACATGGAAACTTGAAACATTTTACAACAATATGTGAAGCACATCAAAATTTTTGTTTTCGAGTCCTTTGCTAGTTGTACGAATCATAACTGGCTCATACATACAAATGTATGTATAAACATATGTACATCTGAACAAATAGGTATGAACATATGTATATACATACAAATGAAGTCGTACTTTTAAAAAGGGTTTCCATCAATGATACATTGTATGTTTTTTGTTTTTTTTTTTTAATTTAATTGTTGTTGTTTTTATTGCTGTATTCTTTATGTGCAATAGGAACACGGTTGGCCATTAGAAGCGGCAATTGCGGGCCAAGCCTGTCATCTAGTTACAATTATCAGCCAATAATTTAAGAATTCTCTATCTACATATTTGTACATATATTCATGTACATGTATTTGTGTATTTCTTTTTCTATACATACATTAACCATTTTCAATTGTGCATTTGTTTAAGTCAATTTGCCAAAATACGAATTACAAACAAACAAAAAACAAAAAAATGTTTTATTCTGAGTAAACGAAACTTTTGTTTTATAAATAAATTTTAAGTTTTCTTGTTTAAAATAAAATACAAGAATTAAACCAATTAAATTACCTAAAGATGTAATTAATTTTAAATTTTCGAACTATATTTTGTCTTATATGATGCAAAAAAAAGAAAAAAAACGGATAAATCTAAAAATCGATTAAGATTTGAAAAGGAAGCCTCTTCTAACTTCTAACGTCCCTCTTTAAATTTGAATCGAGTTTGATTAATTTTGTATTTTTGGCGTTTTTTGATTTCAGACGTTTAAGAAACGACAACCTATAAAAAAAAAAAAAATGCCTACATTTAAAAATGTTTGAACTGCAGTTTAAAAGCTTACAACTACAATGACGTTTGAGATGTCGCTGCCAATTTGTTATTATTATCATTATTATTATTCCATCTGGCCACCATGGCCGTCCATGGTCTCATCGATGGCATCCTCGTCATGCTCGTTCAGCAGCAATGGACTGTCGTCGCCCAACCGATTGGGTGGCAGTCCACTGCCAGGTGTTGTCGGCGCCGAGCGTGTTATCCAGCCCTTGCGGGCAACACGTCCGCGATTCACAAAGAAATTGGCCCCGCTGACAACGCTGCTAATGGGGCTCTTGAGCACACAACGCTGAGCAGATGGTGGCGTCAAAACGGCCATTGGTATATATAGCGCCTTATTAGGCGGCTTTGGGGCATAGAATTTCTTTGCCTTACTCGATGCGGATGCGGATGCGGATGACGTTGAGGATGTGGGCTGCTGATGTTGCAGTGTAGCTGGTCGTGGCATTGATGTGGAAAGTGTATGCTGTAGTCGCGATTTCGCACCACCATTGAGCAGCAGCTGTTCATAGTTGACGTCCGCCTGCAGTTGACTGATTTGATCGAGGATCTCACGCACCTCGCCCGTGGGACTGGTCGCCTGTGGCGGTGAGCTTGGCGTACCAATATTCGAAAGGCTGCTTACACCAGAAACGGTGCTGGCTGTGGTTGGCGCTGTCGTCGTTGCTGCGGCTGCTGCCGTTGCCACTTGCGTCGTCGACGCCACCTGGCAGCAATTATCCAAGCTGTGCAACGGATTCGCTTGTATGCAGCCGTTGCCATAGATGACCGATGTGCCCCCGGCAGCCATTGCCAGGCTGCACAGCGAGGTTGCCTGTGTGGCAGCTTCTCCCATAATGCCTACCTGATCCGGTCCCGTTCCGCCGAAACCCGCTGCGCAGCTGTTATTCACGAATATATCACTGAGGCTACTGCTGCTATTATTTCCCATATACCGAAAATGCTGATCGCTCTGCGATTGCAGAAAACCACCTCCTCCTCCTCCTCCTCCGGCCGACTCATTGCCGGACTCATCCGGCGAAAAATGTCCGCTATGCGAGGCATGCAGTCGTGTACTGTAATGAGCTGTTCCGGCGCCAATACCCATATTCCCACCCAGAGCGACCGTGGCGTAGTGCATCTGCATTGCCTGGCGCGGCTGATAGTCCGGTTCCACCAGCTGGGAGGCGGAGCGCGGCAAGCCGTATTGCGGCCCAACCAATTGCGATGATAGAGGTACCGTCGTCGTTGTTGTCGTCGCCGCCAGCTCTCGATGTGCACCACCACCATAATGCATGCTCAGCTCGGGGCTGGCCGCCCGGGAATAGGGCGGTGGAACCAGTGTGTTTGCCTCATTGATGTTGCATATGAAGCTTGAGCTGAGCGAATCAACGGTGCTGGCGGCACTTAAAGATCCAGCCGGACGCACAATATAATTGCGAAAATATTGCACCATCAGATAGCTGGAGCCGGCATTTCCTTTGCTGTTGTCGCTGTTGCACGTGAAGACGAGCGGATACAGATCCGGCTTTGAGGTTACCTGCCATGGAGTGGATTTTATAATAGTGGTGCATAGTAAATTCATCTCAATTTAATTAATTTAAATGCATGCTTCACTTAACGGGAAACTTTTCCGTTGCGGTTTTAAACAAAATCGTCCGTTTCCGGCAAGGTGGGTGCCACAATTTACGCACAATTTTGTTAGCGATGTGAGTTTCAATCACGATGTTCGCTATAAAAATAATATAAAACGAAATGTTTTCCCGTTTTCGCAAATTGGAGCTCGCCTGTTTTTAAGTAAGACAACAATAATTTCTACACAAATAATATTTGTTTGGCTTACTTCCGTATAGGGCGGCGGCGGATGATGAAAAGAATTACAGCGGCTATATTGCGGCGGTGCATAACATGAGCCGGCCGAATCTCCCTCGGATTGTGGATGATGCTCCGTAAAGCCCCATCCGCAGAGTGTGCGTCTTTTCTTCCACAGCGAATAGGCACAGAGTATGGCCAAGATGACGGCAACCACCACGCACCTGACAGTGATGAGACGAATAATGTAAAACACAATGATGATTAGTTGAGGGATCAGTAAATGGATCCCCTGGCTTACTGCTCCGTTTGCAGCTGGCGTGACTGTATAAAGAAGCCCATTTGGGCAAAAGGAGGGTGAGTAAGAAGTGAGACGATAGAAACCGGACAGGATATTGCTTAGTTACGGCCTGGCTGCGTTCGCAAACGAATTCAAACTAAATGGGCTTCAACTGTTTGGTTGGTTTGGTCGCTTGGCATTTTGGCGACTTGAGATTTGATTATGTGAACTTACATGCATACACACACACACACACACACACACACAGACACACATACCATATGTTCGAGGGGGTTTAAAACAAGCACAAGACAGTGTCTCATTAGTTGGCAATGCCAAATGGCGTTCTCTGTCTCGTCTCGTCTCTGAGGAACCGGGGCCGGACTTGCATAAGACCTCGACTTGAGTTGACTTGACTTGACTTGACGCAACTCAGCTAGGGGCCACCTTTGCTGCCAATAATAATACTCATACTCTCTCGCAGTCATATACAAACCATGCCCCCACCCAAAAACATATATGCATACACAACACACACACAACCACAATTCCAATCAAGCCCCTCCCGGCAACCTTGAACGTTATGCAGAAGACTTGCCCCTACCACCCCCTGCGGTCACACGGGAGACTGTGGCGACTGCATCCAAGAATGCTAATAATGACGACGATAGTAGCTGGACAATATATTTATTTTGCCATAAAAAATGAAAAATACGAGTTCGAGTACTACTTACCAGAAGAACCAGTGGCTGATGAAGAACAAGTTCAGGACATGCTCCGATGGTGGAGGCAGCTGTCGCGGTCCACCTTGATACGGTGGGCAGCAGCCCTGAGTGCAGCATTCGCGGGGCAGAGAACAGATGTGACCACCCTCGCAGAAGCGTGCCGTTATCTGTTGTTGTTGTTGTTGTTGCGAGTGGGAAAGAAAGATCGAGAGAAAGGGTATTTAAACGCAGCAATTAGCTTTGTGTTCTGCACACAAGCAATTGAGTAAAGTGTGTGCCACGACTATTTATAGTCAGGGGAATAAGAAACCAACATCAAATACGTATTCTGATGTATATGTATATGTGGGAAAAGAAAGATAGATAGAGCAGAAGAGAACTAATTGCTAAAACGGACAAGTTGAATGTCATACTATTGACAAAGGCTAAACGCCAATGGCAAATAGTACAACAACACAAACTGGCAACAAACAGCAAATAAAAACACAATCAAATAACAAATGGCATCAAAACAAAAATGGTAGGTTTGCACCAGTCGAGGCAGCTCGACTAGGAGATACTCTGAACCAAACCAAAATTTTATATACGATAATCCCTATTATTAAATTACATTTTACTTAGCTTATTTTACGTTGACTTTGACGAGCCGAGAAAAGTGTTACAAAAAAAGGTTTGCAAATATAAATCTGGAAAAATATATGAAACTAAAAAATAAGATGCAAAAGCTAAATTACTTTTAGGCAGCTATAATCAGAAATGAATTAAATTAATACTAAAACTATAGACAAAGGGGTTATCTAGCTTAGCTAGGAATAATCACTTGGAATCTGATTTTGCGGAATTGATTATGAATGCTGAAAGCATCATAGCAGCAACCAGAAGAAAATGGAGTATCCTAGGGAATCATGTGTTAACCTTAAGCTTGATGGAAGAGCTATTGACTATTGAAAGGAAGCACAATGTATCTAAGACGGTCGCAGTGCATGGAGCCCCCAATAGTTATACAAATAATAAACATTCGTTAATAATCAAGAATAATAATTTAAGATATGAAAATACCTGGACGTAGTTACAAAATATTCAGATATTGATTCAGTTTAACAATAATAGCAATAAACAGAATCTGGTTTGTTTACGCTGTGTTTTTGTTTTATACGTAGTTTGGAACGTTTTCGTTAGTTTATTTGCTTTTTACAATTGTCGAATTTTTCTTTTTACTTTCCTCCTATTGCAATTTATAAGAAATTCGTCTCTTCTTTTTTATTATTTATTTTTGTTTTCGATTTGCCAAATGCCATGTAAACTAATGCTACAAAATCCTTGCAGCACTTATAGTAGGCATGCGAAGCGGTGTAATTGGATGAGGGCAGAAGGTGGGGGGTGTGGGGTGTTTGGGTTGGTGTTGTTGTGGCAACTTACTTGAACGGGCAGCTGTAGCAGTGTGGGAAGTAACGGGAACAATCGGAGCATCGCTGAAGCATGAAACCACATGGTTGCCGTCGCACTGTTGTCCAACTGGCGCCAAATGTCGTTTGGGGTTGTTTTTCCTTTCTTTTTCTTCTTCTTGTTTTTCCTTTTTTGTTGTTGTTGTTGTTGTTGTAATTTTGTTGGGTAGGGTTGTTTGGGTGGCTTTCGTTTTTTTTTTGTTTTTTTTTTTTGGGTGGTTGCAGCCTCCGTCGTTTGTGTTGTGATTTGTTCTGGTACCTTGTTGTTGTTTTCCCTTTTTAGTGTGTATTTTTACTGCTGCTGCTGAATTTGTTTGCTTGAGCTGCTTGCTTTGTTGCCTTGTTGTTGTTGTTGCTGCTGCTGTTGTTGTTATTGGTGTTGTTGTTGTTGTTGTTGTTGATGCTGTTACGCTTCAAAGAAACAAACAAACAAACAAACAAACACACACACTCACACACACACGCATGCTCATACACACACGCACATACACACACGCACACACGCACACGCACACACACTCGCACACGCACACGCACACGCACAGGCGAAACACACGCAAGACGCTACATGGCAGGGCGTTTTGTTTTGTCCTTGACAGACAATGCAATTTTTCGCTGCATACTTTGCTGTTGTTGTTGTTGTTGTTGTTGCTGCTGCTGCTGCTTCGATGTTAGCTAAATTAGATATTTATTGCAACATTATCTTGTGTAAATTTAAACGGCAAACAAATGCTGTTCGCTCGTTTGTGTGTGTGTGTGTTTGTGTGTGTGTATGTGTGTAGGTAGATGACAGCATAATGGGCCACACACACTCACACTAGCACAAAGTAAAAGCAAAACAGTGCATTTGTTTGTGTGCAACAATAACAATACACACACATTGCTTGTCACTTTTGTTATTGCCAATGTGAATGGTTGGTTTGTATTTAATTATGCATCCTTTATCTTTGAAAATTGTTACTTCTACTTGGCCAAACACACACGTACACACACAAACACACACCTACATACAAATTTTTTATATATATATATATATATATATATATATAAATATATATTTATATATATTTATTTATTTTTTTTTTTAGAAAACAGAACACTTTGTTGGCGATTATAGTTTCTCTTTGTGTCTTAGCTCGAAAAACTTTCGCCATCGGTTTGATTCATTTTTGTTTTTGGGGCAGCCAACGACGATAAGAAGTAGCAATTATTTATAAAATGCTTAAATGTTGCTGCCCCATAATTTTTGCCTGCGAATCACCTTGAAGGCACTGGCACTGTCACTGGCACTGGCACATGCACAAAGCGAGACCCGTAAAAGACGAACGTGCCAGAACGAGAAGGCGAGTGCACGGAGTCACTGGCGGAGTTGGATGTTGATGTCGAGACTTCGCTGTTGACACGTCAAGAATCAGGCGTGGAACGCGCACAGCAACAACTGAAAACGGTAGCAAAATTTAGAAACATCGCCAGGCTTGCCAGGGCTGCTAGCTTTGGGGCCGCGCCTCCTGTCAGGCAACACAAACTTGTATTCAACATTGCCAATGGCAACCCTTAAGTTAACAACAGCTGTCAAAAGCTTTTCCCAACAAGCTTTAAAAGCTCAACACTTTTGTATACACATTGCTCTACAGTTATTTAAATCAAAGAAATTATATTTGTTGGGAGCCTTTTCTATACAAGACATGTAGCTGTATATGCATTATGTCTATATTCGAATACCGTTGAAGATAAAATTAATTGGACATACCCACACCACACAAAAAAAAAAATAGCTTAAGCCTTTATCTTCTACAACTTTAGGCCTAGAGTTATCAAAGTGTTAAACTAGATTTAAATTAATCTTCCCGGAGATTAATAAGAACCATTTTCGATCACTTAAGGAATACATGCATAAAATCCTCTTTGAACAACTTTTTGGGAGTAAAATTTTGACTTGAAATTAAATAGCGAGTTAGAATCGAAGCGATTCCAATTTAAAATGCAATATTTATAAAGAGGTCAAGCCATGTGGAATGGTTTCACACCTATGTGCTAACACTTATTGAGTGTAAAATTAAATTAAAATTAACTTGGGGCTAGGAAATCGTTATCGATAATCGATAGATGAAAGTCTCGTATTACAACGTCATTAGATTAAAAAAAAGAAAGTTCAAATTAGATAACTTTCAAATGAAATAAAGAGGATAATATATATATATATATATATATAAATATTCGTTTGAGCTCTCCATTAAAAAAGAGTATATTCGTTTATTTGCCATAAATTTTGCAACTAAAATATTTAGTTTAGAGAAATATCAAATTGTTCGTTCTTAACCTCTAGGTGCAACATAAAATGCGCTCGATTTTGTCCATTTTGGGCGTTTGCCTGGCGTGGACTCTAGTCTGGTCTCGGTTTTTCTGGGGGAGGAGGGTCTTTGAAGGTGTCTTTAAAAGTCCTTCTCCTGTTGCCAGGCATTGTGAGCGCCATGATAGCTGTTCTGCTTCTGAGCGGGAGCGTTGCGACCGAACGGGCTCTTCGGGTTCACCTGGAGAATGTAGTCACCTTCAACATCGTAGGCGGCATCGATGCCCATGTAGGCGCGCTTGCCAAAGCCATCGTTCTCCTTGTACTGTTTGAGCGAGTTGGCGGGCACGGCGGGGAAGCTGCGCTCATTGCCAGGACGCACAGACTCGGCAAAGTAGCGGGTGGCACGCATGGTTGCCTCAACAACATTGTCAGCGCCGGGAACACCAGCCGCCGGTCCATTGGGATAGAAATCAACATCGCCGGCACGAATGGGTGTTCCCATGCCGTAGGCGGATGTATGGATGGCATCAACAAACTCAGCATCGCCGCGGGACAAACCGACCAGAGTGTTACGGCCCTTGGCAACAATGCTGCTGGGATCAAGACCGGTGACGCGACGCAGCTTGTGGCCGGTCAAACGGGTGAACTCATTGGCAGCAGCACCGGCAACGTGTGCGCCAACATTTTGGCCAATCAAATGGATGGTCTCATGGGGCAACTCCAGTTGGCTGGTCATACGAACAATCCACTTGCCAATATTGGCGCCGGTTGTCTCAGTGTCCAACATGGCCATGCGCTTGTAACTGTTCAGCTCTGATCCCAAGTCGATAATCTAGTTGAGTTTAGAAAGTTGCCACTTGTAAAAATGTCATGCTGGATGGTATCAATAAATACTTACAATGATGTCACCAGTTTGGGTGTTGGCATTCTTGGCCTGCTCGGTGTAGTCCTCCTCGCTGGATGTGCGGCGACGGTTCTCCTCGGAGGAGTCCTTGTTGTATTTTTGACCCTGTTCTTGCTGCTGTTGCAGATTGTAACGCTGCATGTATGCCTGGACAAGTTTGCGGTTTGCCTTCTTCACGGTCTCGCATGTCTTGGGCAGACCAGTCACAATGATGGTCACCTCATCCCGTCCAAAGTTCTGTTGCTGCTTCAGAAGCGGGATCATCTCGTTGAGGGGCGCAACGATCTTGTCACCATTACGCTTGGGCACATAGACCTGCACGTTGCTGGGCACATAGCTAGGCTCGATATCATGATTGATCTGCGACAAGTGATCTGTGTGGCAACAACAACAACAATTGATCATCAGCATCGCACTACTAACAAAGAGCTTGAATCCTTTTGATACTTACACACTTGCTGCAGCAGCTCAGCGCCCTTCTCCAGGGACATGTTCTCCAAACGATCCAAGGTTAGATCATCGACAGCTTGTATACCCTCCAGCTGCTGGGGGGATAGCCACTGCGATGGCTTCAACGCCTGGTTGACGCTATTGTCGCCCATCCGACTGGAGCTGGGACTGGCCATGGCAGCAACGGCCAAGCAAGCCAGCAGGCTAAGCACTCTCATTGGATTCATATTGCGGTGTACTCAAACTAAGGGACTTCAACAACTGTGGCAACTACTCGGAGCTCTCTCTGTGTCGATGTGAGCTTTCAACGTTTCGAGCACAAGTTTTTATAGCGCTTGAAGTCCCATTCTTATTTTTTTTGTGCACTGTCGACACTTGGCAATCATTTGCATCGTTCGCACTTTACAAATAATGTATAATCCACTTGTGGGCCCTTACGTACATTAACATTTAAATATATATAGAGTTACATGCCCTTTGGGTGCATCATCAGGCTATTTGTAACAGCATCATCATAAAATAATTGCAACAAATTAAGTGGCCTGATAATAAGATTTCTGCATGTGCAAATTAGAATAGCACTACAATGTAATTTATTTATAAATATTAAAATATATATTGAACAATATTTCCTGTTATATATTCGTATACATATATCAGAAACTATAGACAGTGATGGGATGTAGAGGAACTGTATTTTTAAATATTGACATATGCAAATAAATTCATTAATCTATGTTTGTGAAATAACAAATCCTATTAAATTTTAACTAATTCAATTGAATTTGTTTTGTTATATACTTAATTTTCTAGTGTATATTTTAAATCTAAATTTTTTAAAGTTAGACTATATTTAGTCTACTTTAAATATATACAAAAATTGATATATTTGTATATAAATATATATATATATATATTATATTCAAGCAATCATTTTTCAACGGGCTGCTTCTCACAGTTTCATATTCCTGCACATTATTGAACGATTGACCAATTGTTCGTTATTTGATCGTTATGTTGAATATCGGCCAACCATATAATAATAATAATAATAACAAATCGACGATTGACTTTAAATTTCACTGCTTAGCAATAATAAGTCAAAGACGTATTCAACATGTCCTAGATTTAACAGACTGTGAGATCGGAAGTAGAGAAAATGCAGCAGATGCTTATTGATAATGACTAAAGACTAATCAACATGCTTATGCATATAAAACAAGCTATTAAAATCTGTTTTAATGGTGGATTAAGAAAACTATCAAATCAATATCAAATATGGTTATTTATAAAATACAAATCGAATTTGAATATATAGTTAGTTTGTTAATAAATCCAGCAAAGGCGAGTTAGTTTATTGATTGTGTAAGTTCATTGATATTACACAGTTGCACAAGAAGCTGCTGCTCGTATTGAAGGCAAAGTGCACACCAAACATGCCAAATTGGCAGAGCGTTATTTGCTGACTCGAAATTGATATGGGGCTGCCAATCAATTGTCGACCACTGATAATGCGAAAAACAATATAAATGTGCAATGTGTAAACTGTCAACTCATGCAACCGATGATTGCAGATTTTCGATTTTTCGATTTCCCACTGTTGTCTAGAATTTCAATTTTGAAAAGTGCTGAGCCAGGTGTCTGCATCAGATTCGTAATGCTTCCGTTTGGCCGCTGCATCGGCACGTGTATATCGACGGTCAACGAACGCAAACACACACACACACACACACACACACACACACACACAGAAAGTGTAAGAGAGAGAGAGTGTTGGCAAGCTGGGTCGCTATAAAACCGCTGGTGTTTTAGCAATTGGCATGCAGTATAGTTTGATACGGTGTCTCAACAGCAGAAGCGAAACTCCTTTGAATGATGAATCCTGTGCGCACTCTTTGTGTTATGGCCTGCCTAATGGCCGTGGCTTTGGCCACAAATGCCGGCAATGGCAATGGTCGCAAATCCAAGAAATCGAACTCACTGAACAGCATTGAGGATCCGAGTAACTGGGTCAGCACAAGTGAAATTGAGCAGCTCCCAACGCTGAGCGAGCTGACGCTCAAACGTCTGGAGGACATGTCTGTCGATGAGGGTGCTTCGCTTCTCGATAAATTGTGTAAGTAACAAAATCATTTCAATGATTACCTTATTATACGCTAATTATCTTCTTCATCTTTTTATATCTTTACAGACCATTTGTCGCGGTTCAATCGCATCTTCAAGCCCGACTATGTGCCCGAGCCCAGCAATATCAAGGGCTACATTGTTGGCGAGAAAGGCGAAAAGATCGAATTCAATCTGAACAACTTTGTGCAGACGGTGAAGCGTCAGCCCAACTTTGGCAACGACGAGGTAACAATTTTCATTCAGGGTATGCCCCAGAGCTGGAACCAGGTGAACAAGGCCAATCGCAAGTTGGTCCAGGCCTATCAGCAGCGTTACAACCTCCAGCCCTATCCCGGCCAACAGGACAGCAGCGAGGAGCAAACGCAACAGAAACGCAAACAGAACGATGAGCAGGATGATAGCACAACCGGTGATCTGGTGGTCATCGCACTTGGCGATCTTATCCATGACTTTGAGCAGTTTGCCACATTGAATGTGGAGCGCGTTGGTGAATTGATTGGCAACCGTCTGGTTCAACTGACCAACGAAGTCAATGTGCCTCAGGAGATTATCCATTTGATTGGCCAGGGACCGGCTGCCCACGTTGCCGGTGTCGCCGGACGCCATTTCACTCGCCAGACTGGACACAAGCTGCGTCGCATCACTGGCCTGGACCCCTCCAAGCAGTATGCCAAGCCCGACAACAAGCTGAGCGGTCTGGCCCGTGGTGATGCTGACTTCGTTGATGCGATTCACACATCCGCCTATGGCATGGGCACCCCGAAGCGCCTCGCCGATGTTGACTTCTATCCCAATGGACCGGCGGCTGGTGTTCCCGGTGCTGACAATGTTCTAGAGGCATCTATGAGGGCCACCCGCTACTTTGCCGAGTCTGTGCGTCCTGGCAATGAGCGCAACTTCCCCGCCGTTGCCGCCAGCTCCTACAAGGAGTACAAGCAGAACAATGGCTATGGCAAGCGCGCCTATATGGGCATCGCCACCAGTTATGACATCCGTGGCGACTACATGCTCCAGGTGAACTCCAAGAGCCCCTTCGGCCGCAACACCCCCGCCCAGGCACAGAGTGGCTACCATTCCGTTCATGAGTCGTGGAGGCAGCAGCAGCAGCAGCAGCAGAAGAAGAACTTCGCTTAAGTCTAGCCGAAACGATCAATCCAAAAAAATCAAGCCACTCGACGCTAAAATCAACGACTCGAACAAGAATAACCAAACGCATTTCCTTCCATATCGATTGACTTGTTTACGCTTAGTTTTCAAATAAATTTTGCATATTTCAAAAAAATAAAAAAAATATTTCCATTAAATTTAATTGTTCAATCAAACTGCAAGGGGGCAGCATGTCTAATCTATTCCAATTCATAGCTCAAAAGATAAAAGATTTTGTATTGTAAAATTATCTTTTCTTTCACGTCTTTAGTATTTTTGTGAGCCCTATCGATTTCCAAAGAAGATTTAGTTTGCAAAACACATGTTGTATTTTTTTTTTATTAATAGTAAATAGAAAATATGTTTGTTTTTTTTTTTTTTATTTGGGGATCAGCCGAAACGTTCTATAATTCAAAACTAGACCGACTTATAAATGTTTGTTGTGTGTCCACTAGATTAATAAATTTGCACACTCGATTTTGGGACTACTAAATATATATATGTGTTTATTGATTTTGCAACAAATTACATTTTCTACACAGTATTAATTATATGCATTGCATTAAATATAAGCTAAATATGAATACAATTTGATTTCGATGAAGTTAAATGGGGAGGGGCGAAAAAAAATGAAATTATATACTGCTATGCTTAAATAAAATTAAAATATCAACATTATTACGTGTTACACACATACATGTGTACATATGCATACATGCATACGCACGTACACACACATATACATCAAAGAAACTAATCACAAACAATTGATGTGCAGCATGTGCAAGAAAAATCCATATGTCTCTTTGCTCGATAGTGCCTTGGGGCCGCAAAGGCGTGTATTCAGTCATTGACCCCCACCAAGACCCATTTCACATCAATTAGCGACAGGCTCGACCATCAACGCTGGGTGCTGCCCAGGTGCACATGCCGGTCGAGCCATCGTAGCCGAGTCCCTTGGGGCATGTGTATTCCCAGCCCACAATACCGCCGGTCTCCTCGAATTTGGCACACGAAATGAACTTGCGACAGCTGAGCGGATGTGGAAAATTGCCCTGCTCCAGACACTCAATGATGCCACGCCCATGTACAATCACCTTGGGCATCTGTGTCGGAATCTGAATCTGCTTTTGAGTCTGAACAAGTCCATTGCGTCGTCGTGTTTGTGGCTTATTGCTCACATGTCCATCATCATAGTACTCGTAGTCGGAGCGATGCTTGAATGGGTATGCGGCTGTGGTTGGGGTTGTGGATGTAGCTGAGACTGAGGACGGCTTCTTGGGGGGCCGACTGTACACCTCAATGTACTTGTGCGGACGTCGACGGCTCTGCTGACGACGCGATGCTGGCGGTGACATAGCTGCCGTTACGGATACTGCCGTTGTAACGGATGCGGGCGTAACGGACTGTGGGCGACGTGGTCGTGCTATCGACTGACGGCCTGCAAAGTAAAAAAAACCCAACATTAATTAATGTTGCACAAGTCCGATTATTGCCATATGCGATATGGAACAGCCCGCATCTTACGTGTGCTATTGACCAGGAATGGCGGCGAGGGAGAGCTCGTTGTAGCAGCATTAATGGCATTGCTGCCGCCACTGCTGCTGGTGCTGGTCGTTGTTGTGGTGATAGGCAAGTCATAGCTGACACGTGGACGCACCTGTTCCGGTATTTGATTGAAGCGACTTGTGTGTATGCTGGACTTTGCCACCTGATCCTCATCATCATTCCATCCAATGCCATTCAAAACAGTGGTCGCTTCAATGGATATCGCCGTAGTCGTTGAACGCTGCGGAATTACGGTAGATCCTAAAGTTGGGCGGCGCTTGAAAAGCGGATTTTGTGTGCGTGGCACATCTGTGGCTAAATAATACAAATTGGTAAGTGAACTGTTGCTGATGACAAGGCTTTGATTTTGATAATCAACCTTCCAAGCTTGGTAGCCCTAGCTCAAAAATTGCGGAAGATATTAGCTTTTGAGAATTTTGGGGAAGGAAGTGGGTCGGCAATAGATTATAATATTTGAGGAGCTTCCTAGTAATCTATCTTCAAGGTTTGGTGACTGTCGACTGTACCTTTAAAATTGTGTGGCTTTATCGATTTGCGATTATCGATCTTATCGAATTATAATTTGAAGTCTTTATAAAAACAGGCAGTTAGAAAACTTTATGATATTTTTTGCTTATCTTTTACCCAATTTGAATGGGAAAAAGGTATACAAATCAAATGTCAATAATGTCAACCAATGCTGATTGATCCTCTCACTTATAATTAACTATATGCCCCATGCATGCGAAGGGGTAGCTGCTAACAAGTTGTTGTTGTGGATGTTGATGGCAACATGCAATTTAATGCTTACCGCCCTCATCGCCATTTGCCGGCGACGCTGTTGTTGTCAGACGACGTGTCTGAAACTGGCGACGCAGAGCATAGCTGGCTGACTGGAATTTGTTGTTGTTCGTGTTGCTTGTTGCTGGCGTCAATGTTGCTGGCGTCAATGTTGCTGGCTCAACGATTGTTGGCGAGCTTTTTGTTTTCAGCTTGCTCAGGTAAGTGTTGCTGTTTTTGTTGCTTGTTGCTGCTGCTGCTGCTGCTGCTGCTGCCGCCGTTGTGGTAATTGTTGTGCTTGTTGTTGTGGCTGCTGTTGACTTACTACGCAGTCGATTGTATTTAGAGGTCGTCGTCGGTAATTCTGCAATTTGCGTGCCTGACTCAGATGATGCTGATGCTGATGCTGATGCTGATGCCGATGTCGGTGTGTTGATTATGCGTCTGCGCACGCTCAACACTGGACGACGCGACACAGCCGCAGCAGCCCCAGCCACAGACGCAGCAGAGGCAGCAGCAGTTGAAGTTGAAGTTGATGGCACAGTTTGTGTGCGCAGCTGGCAGTTGATAGTCGATTCATCCAAGTTGTTTTAGTGGTCGAGAGCCGAAGATGGTTTGTTAAGTTTTGTGTGGCACATGAAATGAAGCGAGCAAATTGCATTTAATATTGACAATTATTTAAAAGGAACACTTTTAACTATTTGGCTTATATAAATTCATTCATTCATTGATTGATCGGTTCTCTTCGCTCAACTTGCTTGTTTTGTGCTTTTTTTTTTTTTTGTCGTGTGTGGGTTGTGCGTTTTATAATTGTTGTTGTTTCTGTGATCTCAATACTGAGGTATCCGCGTTGTGCAGTTGCAGTCAACAGCAATCTAAAAGCAAGCTACATATTTACGTATATATATTTGTGTGAATAATTTTGTAAATATATGAATTAGTATTAGTCATCACAATTGTAATATGTAATAGTAAAATAACTACATTAAAATTAAATACTAACACTTCTGTTTTATGTTGTGCTTAATAAATTGTTAGGTTTTGTTTGTTTGTGAGTTGGTTTTCATTTCAAGCCGGGGAATTTGAATCTTTTCAAAATATATCAATAGAAAATCCCCCAAAATGTTGTACATACATAAAAAAGCTATGGAAAATATTGCCTGAACCATATTGACAAGATTCAAATTCAAATTTGTGAGTTTTGTTTTGCTTCTTTTTTTTTTTTTTGCAATTTTGAAATTGCATTCAATTGAAACCCACATAAAAATATTAAATACATAAATAAACATAAGCTAGTCAGAAGTATACAAATATATACAATATATACAGACAGCTGACATGTGAAAAAATGCAGTAAGGCATTTTAATTGAAGGACGTTAGAATGTCACAGATTATACATTGTATGTATATGTGCATGCTGGATGCATATATATACAAATATATATCTATATGTATGAGTACTCATACGTAAACTGAGGCAACAAAAAAATCCATAATGCCAACGAAATTGGTACCAGTTTGGTTTGTTGCTTGTGCGGCATTGTGTTGGCGGTGAGTAAATGTGAAACTCTTGGTAAGTAGTCTATTGTTGACATTGGCAGTAAATAAGAAAAAATTCAAATACCGAATGACAACAGTCATATGAAACCAACGATGTTGGGTTTGGTGTGCGTGTGTGGACGTCTTTAAATGCCAATGTCGCTGAGAGATGAACTAATATGCCACGCCCAGCACACGCCGCTTACGAAACGTATTGAGCTCAACATGAAATGGAGATGGTTGGTGATGAGGATGAAGATGAGCCAGCAGCTGGACAGGCTTGGCAGCTCTTTTGGCAGCAACAACATCAACAACAGCAACAACAGCAACAACAGCAACAACAGCAACAACAGCAACTGCATGCCAATGTGATTGCATAATGCTCTCAAGCACAAAGATGAGCAGCTTTACTTTGCTTGGCGGTGCTGTGCTACATGCCAAACTGGTTAGTTTTAATTAAATATTGTGCAAGTGATTGCTGCGATCAGAGCATTGCCAGATGCCAGATACCAGAAGCGTAAGTATGCCAGTTAATAGGGCGTCGTCATCGTCATTGTACGATGATGAAAGTTGTTGGCAATGCGCAAAAATGAAGATGGCGCGCTGTGCTCCATGTGTGAGTGAAAGTCTCAGCGTTGCCAACGGGGATTTTTAGACAGGCGATCTCAAGTGATATATATATATCAATTGGGGGAAGGGTTCGAAGTGCTCTCAAAGCTGATGAAGCTGAAGCGGCGCATGGAATTCGAAACGAAACGAAGCGAAACGAAACGAAACAAAAGGAAACGAAACCATTGAAGGTCAGTTTGCTCACTTCGAGTCTTTTAAGTAGGTCATTATGCCATTGGTTTTAACTGATATACTTTAAATGTATTTTGTTGTTGTTGTTTTGTTTGAAATTTGGACATGAAACATTTTAGGGCAGCCAAATGCTAAAGAAGAAAGTTTAAAAGTCAAATAATAATACAAAAAAAAAAAATAATAGTCTTTACAATGGAATGCACCTGCCACATGCAACCGCAGCTATCACGTGTGTTAGCCTCGGGTTTTTTTTATGACTTGGTAATTGGATTGTTGAGACGCACACACCCGGACGCTTGTGGTCTCTCCAAGTCTTGTGAGACATGTCCCACTTCATAGTACGGATGTCAACAATCTTTACTTGTTGGCCCGATTGCCTTGGTAACATTACATTATTTTGGTACTAATTTCGATTTCTCACGGTAACACGAATGTGCTTAACCTGTTGGCTTTATTTTATATTTTATATTTTGTTTACTTTTTAACTGTCTCAGATTGGCTTTGCCCGCAATTGAGCATGTGATTAAAGCTGCCAAGAGCCATTACAATTATGAAACTAGTGGCAAGACATTTGCACATGCAACAAACTGAAGTGCTGCCAAATTCGTGGACTCGTTTATTGCTGACTCTTCATGTTGCCTAAAATATGTTTCTTCATTTACGTGTGGGTTATGTTAGTGGTGGTTTGTGTGGTTTGCATTTGCGAAACTTTGCGAATCTTTTTACAAATTCAGCAGTTTTTAATAATCTTTCTTATTGCAAATCTTTCACATTTCTATCTAATATAATATAAATTGTAAATATTTAAACCCATTTGTGTTTTTGAGAGTTGTTGTTAATGTTGTACACAAATGTGTTATGTAATAAATATATTTTGCATGTACATCTATATACTTAAGCGTTTTTTCTTGATCTCAAATTGATTATTGCGGGATATTGGATAGAATTGTTCAGTTTGAACCCAGAACTCTAAGGTTTGTGTATATATATGCAAATTTTTGGATGTATGGGGTATTGTATTTGGGTATTTGACTATGATCTACATAAGATTTGTGTTGTTGTTGTTGTTTGTTTTTTGTTTTTTTTTATACAAAATAATGTGGTTTGTTTTTGAGTTTATTTAGGTTTATTTTGTGCATAAATATTTTACAACTAAAACTAATTGCAATAAACTTAAAGTAATTTAAAAAAAGAGAAAAAAAAAAACCGGGAAAGATATTTAAAAATCGTATTGTTGGAAGCAAATAATATTGATTGCAAAAAGAAGATGGTGAATTAATTAAAGAAAAATTAATTAAAGTTTATTTTAATAGCCTTAACGCGGAGGGTCGTTAAAGTTTCGATTGAACCAATTGGAAAAGTCTTTGCATTTTCATTACTGCATGTGATTGTGTGGGATTGTATGTAGCATATGTCTGTGTATATGTGTGTAAGTATGTATATGTGTATGTATATTATTGTTATTATGTATGGCAGCTTGAAGAATACGAATTTGTTGATAGTGTGTTCAAAAAGCGGCACAAAAAGCAGCAGTTTTTTCTTCTTCTTTGTTTTCGTTTGCAAATCGAATAAATCGACTAAAATTTGAACAATTATTGCATTGAACGATTATTAATGTTATTGCGTAGCAAAAGAATAGGAAAAATAAGATAATAAAAAATAGAAAAATCAATTTTTGAGTGACAAAGCCACGCAGCCAATTATTTACAGGGCGGCAATTAATGTGTGTGGTAAACTTAATGCTTTTGTCTCTGTACAAAATATAAGACTAGAAATAACTAACTACGTTTTTTGTTTGTTTGGCTGTGGTGTAGCATTTATGGCGCCACTGTGATTATTGTTGTCGCTGTTGTTGCTGTTGTTGTTGTTGTTGGGGCTGTTGTAGTTGTTGTATTTGTGTTGCGCTGACGCTGACGCAGTCGACGGCCACGCCCACCTCGCGCCTTCTTGCGATGCACCACATGCGTTTCAGTGCTGTAGCTGATTCTCTCGCTAATGTTGCTACTACTGTTTGTAAGTGTATTTCCTGTTTGCTGTGAGTGGCTAATAGTGTTAATATTAATATCTTTGCTATTGCTGTTGTTGTTGTTGGTGTTGGTGTTGGTGTTGTTGGTGTTGGTGTTGGTGTTGTTTCTGCCACTAATCGAGCTATGTGTTGGGAGTGTTGTTGTTGTTGTTGTTGTTGTTTGAATGTTTTGTTTATCGGGCTCGGACGACAGCTGATTATTGGTCGGTGCCTGCAACACGGACACATGTTGCACAGAGAACGCCGAATTCGAGTCGGCGTGGGCCATATCAGTTGCTTCGGTAGTGTTGCTGTCCGTGGCATCTGACTCGGACTCGGCAGCGGACTCTGCTTGCACCTTGCTTAGAATGACCTTGTCGAGATTGGCTATCGAGATGATTATGGGTGAGGATTCATTGGATTCGGGACGAAGTAGGGGTACAATGGGTCTTACATATGTGGCTGGCAGTGCAGCAGCAGTAGCTGTTGTTGTTGTTGTTGTTGCTGGTGGTGGTGGTGGTGGCTCAGTGCTATTAATTGTATCCAGTTGAATCTGTCCGAGTTGCTCGGTGTTAGTTTCCACACTGCTCATGCTATTCACGCTCAGCTGCTTGGCCTTGCGGGACGAGTCAAACAAACCCTCGAGCGAAATCGTTGATGTTTCGACGGCACTGCGTATTACCTCGGGTACCAGCGATTTACCATTGCGATCCAAATTTAAGTCAGCATCATCTTCAGTTTGCGGAAGACTGTTCCGGAAGGGAGCTGAACTGAGTATGGTAGACGCTACGTTCGGTTCAGTGGGCGTGTAATCGGCAACGGTGCTGTGGCCATCATTGATTTGAATGTCACTGCCATCGACTAGATGCACATATTTCACAACGCTAATCTCGCCCAGCTGCTCGACATGGGGCAGCGATTCAACGCGCAATGTGCCAAAGTCCTGACTGGCCTTGGACTTGCGTTGGGCGGCCTTGGCCTGTTTTGAGTTGATCTCAACAATGCGATTGATTTCGATCAGCTTATGCTTGGGCTCTATAGCGGTGGTCTTGCTGCCGAACGGCCGTCCTGTTGGCTCCTGTTCATCATCCGTCTCACCATCGAGCAGGGTAAATACGTGGAGCAGTGTCGTCGCTGGTGGCGGCGATGGCGTTGTTGTCGTCGTTGCCGACGATGACAACAACGATGCTGTTTGATCCTGTGGGAGTGAAGAGATATTGGTGGCTTCATTAGCATTGTTAGCATGGTACACATGTTGTGGCGGTTGTGCGTTTTCGTTTACGGTATAAGTTTCAGTGTTCGTGGTGTCTGTTGACAGTGTTGTGCTTGTTGGAATTGTTGTTATTATTGGTGTGCTTGGTGTGGTTATCACATAGCCCTGCCTCTGCTGATCGTAGGACTCCTCGGTCGTATCCGTCTCTACGATCGTATCAGTATCTAGCTCGGCCCCCGGCCTGACAACCTTTGGCTTGAGGGTCGTATGCTTCTTGCTGTTTATGTCAAAGATCTTTTTGTTTCGTGCATTGAGCGCATCAATATTCAGATCCTCTATCAGGGAATTCTCGCTGGCCGCTTCGGTCGCCTCCGTTGATGGACCCGTATATTTGCGTTCGTAACTGCGATTGCTGTTTGGTATGAACGGTGCCGGCTTCAGCGGTGTCAACGGTGTTGTCCGCTCATAATTATTTGCTACTGGACGCAACGGTAAATTCGGCGTTGCCACACCCGGTGGACGATTTACAACACGCGAACGATTACTGCCACCGCCAAAGCGACTGGCTGACGACGATTGGAAGGAGGAGTTGGTACCACCGTTTGAACTGGAATTGGGCTGGCGATTGCGTGGATTAAATGGCACATTGCCACCACTGGCGGTGGGTGCAAAGTTGGGTCGACTGCCAGGTGGTGCACGATTGTCCTTGCCCCGATAGGTGGCTGGCTGTGTGTTCAGTTTGGGTGTATTTTCTTGGTCTTGGCCTTGTTGCTTCGATTGTTCTTCTTGCTGCTCATCATCAATATTATCTTCGTCGGCATTGCCATCGCCATCGCCACCATCATCATCACCATCATCTTCATCATCTTCTGCATTTTCTTCACTGCCTTCACCCTGATTCTGTGCGGGCTGTGGCTGTTTGGGCTTGGGTATAAATGGTCTTCTCACCGCTCCCGCTTGATTGAATAGCGGGCGAGCAGTAACCACTGGCTGTGGCTGCTCCTGCTGTTCATCATAATCCTCATTGTCATCAATTTCGTCCTGCTCCTGCTCCTGCCCATTTTGCTGCTGGAAACGGTCGGCACCCGGCAAGCGTGCACCTCGTGGATCGCTACGCACAAAGCCCTCGCCACGGTTACGCACACTAGAGTTGAAGGGATCGAAACGTCCATTCTTGCGACGCACAAACTTGGCCGTTGGCCGTTTCGAGGTAAAGACTAGGGCCGGTTTTGTGGGTAAGCTTGCAGTTACCGAGGGGGCATATGGCCGCTTGGCAACAAGCTTGCGTCGGAAGAACGGACGTGGCGATGATGACACCCCTGTTGTACCACCGCTGGAGGGCTTATCATCATGATCATCACCATCATTATCATCATTAGTGCGTGTGGCAGCAACTTTCTCGGCCAATAGCTTCTTGAGACGATCATTGATGACACCCTGTTCACCGTTGCCACTTGCTTGCTCTGCCTTGACCTTATCGCGCAAGCGCTGCAACTCTGAGTTGTCGTCTCTTCCACCCGTCTCGTTGGTGGTGCCACCACCCTGCAGTCGGCTGTTGATGACGCCATCAGTGGGCTCGCCACGCGACTGCTGACTCTTGAGACGATTACGCAGAGCCTGTAGGTCAATTGGTTTACGCGTTTGTTGTTCCTGCGGCTCCCGCTCAACATCATTATTTTCATCGAGATCGAGTTCCTGGTCCTGATCATTAGTCGATCCTGCTGCTGTTGCTGTTGCTGTTACTGCTGCTCCACCGAAACGTGTGCGACTCGGCTTAAATGGTGTACGGGTGGTTGTTGTTGTTTCACCATTCTCCCCACTGCTCAATTCTCTTTCCTTTTCCGGCCTCGTGGACTCAGTGCTTGTCGCAACGGGCCGCAATTTGCGTACAATTTTACGGAAACGTTTTACGGGATTGGGGTTGCTGTTAGTAGTGTTTGTGTTGTTGCTGTTGCTAATGCTGTTGTCATTCACAGTGTTAGTTGTATTTGTGTTGATGTCTGTTGTGCTACTATTGCTACTATTATCAATAGTTGTGTGGAGTGGCCGTCGATATTTGAGTACGCGTATGCGTTTAAGTGTTGGTTTAATTGTCGCTGTTGGAGTTGTTGTAGTTGTGGTCGGTGCTGTTGTTGTTGTTGTTGTTGCTGTTGTTGTCGTTGTCGTCTCATCATCATCTTCATCAGCATCTTCATCATCATCTGCATCAATTTGATCATCTGTTTCTTCAGCCGACTGGCCATCGACTCTGACTAGTTTAGTTACCTGTGCGCGATTTCTGGAGCCATAGTTGAAGCGGCGAGTGTTTCCAGCTGTTGTTGTTGTTGTTGTTGTTCTCTCTGTTGTTCTTGATGTGGTGGTGGTGCTGCCTCTTGTGCGACTCAATTGAAAACGATTCTGAAAACGTCGTTTAGAATTAACGTCATTACCTATGTCATTTACAACACGCTCGGGTGCCCCACTCTCATCATTATCATCATCGTTATCATCATCGTTATCATTATCATTATGATTAACATTAACATTAACATTATTATAATCATTCTTATCCTTCTCCTCAATATCAATATCAATATCTGCCTCTAGACTATCATCATCTTGTGTATGATCATTATTATTAGCATTAACAGTGACTGTGACTTGTTTTTGTTTATTGTTTGTGTAAATGTATTGTTTTTCGTTTATGTTGTCTTCGTTGCTGTTGTTCTTGTTTATATTGTTAGCATTAGAAAACTTAAAACGATTATTTATATAATTGGCTACGGTGCTGTTACTACGACTACGATTACGTTGTGTGCCAAAATTACGACTAGCTACGTTAAGTGCTGTGCTCTGATTAGTATTGTTGTGGTTGTTATTAATGTTAGTTGTTGATACCTCATCATTCAGAATGTCAGCGTCTCCGTCATCGTCACTGATTTGTGTCTGGGTCTGGGTTATAGTTTGGGTCTTTGCTATTTGTGCATTGCGTTGTCTACTGGCAAGTAACTGGCTACGAATTGAGCTGGGAGTTGTTCTACTCGTTGGCCTTGGCTCAACAGACTCCTCGTACTCATCATCGTTGTTATCCTCATTTCCATCCGCGTCCTCATCCTCAACATCATCATCGTCATTAACATCATTCTCATGCGGCTGCTTTTCTTCATTGCGATTATATAGATTTCGATTAAATGTTATAGGATTACGTCGCGTACTGTAACTAAGTCTTATGGGCGTTGCTGTAGTTCGGCCCGCTCCGAATTTAGGCAGATTTCGGACAGTGTTGCTGCTGCTGCTCTCTGTAGTGGATACCTGGCTTAAGCGTGAATCAAGTAGAGCCCGATGTCGGTTGGTTTGCAGGAATCCACCTCGTGTTGTTAGACTATCATCAACATCTTCACCATCATCATCATCAATGCTCGCCTCGTTGTCGTTCTCGTTATCATTGTCAGAATCACCTATTGACTCGGTTGTTGTTGTTGTTGTTGTCGTTGTCGGTCCCCTCCGAGTCAATGGCAAGCGAGTACGTGTGCGACTCAAGGCCGCAAATGGTCGACGTGTGCTAATCTCATCAGCGTTCGTTGCTCCCGGTGTTGTAACAACGGTTGCTGAGCTTTGTGTTGCGGTTCCATTGAAGCGGCGACGTGTTAAAAGTTGACGTCGCGCCGTAGGTCGATTACTATACGTTCGTGTCGCTGATGTTGTAGATTCGATATCTCCGGCACCACGTATTTCCTCTGAGCCATCTGCATCTTCCCTGATCTCGTTGGCCTTGCTTGAACTAACTGATGCGGTGCTTATTGTTGTTGTATTGTACCGACGACGAATCAAACTCTGACGTCGTGATGCGGGCCCACTTTGTGTTGTGGCAGAGTTATCCTCATCTTCCGTGACATCTTTTGTTGCTGTTGCGGCTGTCGTTGCATTGAAGCGACGGCGTATCAAAAGATTACGTCTCGATGTGGTGGTTTCTTCAGCACTTTTCACTACTTCCGAGTTATTTTCTTCCTCGTGAACTTCGTTGGATTTGATTTGGCTAGCTAATGTGTTGGTTATTGATCCATTGTACCGACGACGTATCAGAAGATTACGCCTAGATGTAGTTGTTTCTTTGTCGCTATCGTCATCGTTCTGACTCACTGTTGTGGTAGATACCAGAGCCGGACGTTGTGAAGTTTCTTCGCTATTGTCTTCTGTGGATGCGCTTGTGGTTTCGATAGCATCGCCAGAATTTTGCTCATCATCATCAATATCTTCTTCACCATCCTTTTCCGTTGTGGTTGCTCTCGTTGTCGTTGCATTGAAGCGACGGCGTATCAAAAGATTACGTCTCGATGTGGTGGTCTCTTCAGCACTTTTCACTACTTCCGAGTTATTTTCTTCCTCGTGTACTTCGTTGGATTTGATTTGGCTAGCTAATGTGTTGGTTATTGTTCCATTGTACCGACGACGTATCAGAAGATTACGCCTAGATGTAGTTACTTTTTTGTCGCTGTCTCCAGAATTACTTTTTGCTCCAGAGCTATCGTCATCCTTATCACTCGCTGTTGTGGTGGATTCGAGGACATAACGTTGTGACGTCTCTTCGCTATTGTCTTCTGTGGGTGCGCTTGTGCTTTCGATGGCATCACCTAAACTTTTATCATCATCATCGTCATCTTCAACACCAACCTTTGTCGTTGTTGCTGAACTCGCTGTCGTGGCATTAAAGCGCCTTCGTATCGGAACATTGCCTTTAGATGTGATTGGTTCATCTGTAGTTGGGTCACCATCTTCAGAACTACTGATTGTGCTTGAGCCATCTTCATCCTCGTGGATGTTATTAGCTTGATTTTGACTCGGTGTTGTGGTGGATGTTGTTGCATTATATCGACGGCGCACCAGAACCTGGCGTCGTGGAGTTGGTTCGCTGCTGTCTTCTTCCGCTATAGATGTAGATTCGCTACTTTCGTTCAAGTTTTGCTCATCATCCTTAGCCTCTTTGACTATATCAGCAGCCGCTGTGGTAGAAGCGCTTATCGTTGCATTGAAGCGTCTGCGTACAAAAAGTTTTGGATTAGGTGTAAGAGTTGTTCCCTTTGATGCAGTAATGGAATCGATTTCTCCAGGACTACTAGCTGTGCTTGAGATCTCCTCTGCTTCATTGTTGACCTCATTGTCGTCTATGCCTTGCACAGTTGTTCCAGTGCGTGTTCCAGCATTAAATCGGTTCCGTATCAAAAGCGGACGACGTGCTGCGAGCTTATCAGTTGTTTTTGCTGTGGTCGTGGAGTCCTGAGCATTTGGGCTACTGGCGACAGAATCTGTTTGATCTATTTCGTTGTCTCCGTTATGTGTGGTGATTGTTGTTCCATTAAAGCGGCGACGTATCAAAAGTTGACGGCGACTAGTTTGTTCTGTGGTAGGGTTGGATTCGGTAGTTACACTCTCGCTTTTGCCTACTTCGTTTTCATCGGCCAATTCAGCAAGAAGTTCATCGAGATCTTCATTTAGATCATCATTTGCATCGGCTGCAAGGTTAACTGGATTGGCTTCGCGATTTGCTGGTCTCACTGTGGGCACTTTTCGATTGATGCCAAAATATGGACGAAGCGTTACTCTCGTGCTGCCTGTGCTGCTATCCGGGGTTGACGTTGTTGTTGTTGTTGCCTTGTCGCCGCCTTTGCCACGAAAACGTTGAGAGGCAAATCTTTTGGTTGTTGTCTCTACTAGCTGTTGCTCCTCCTCAGGGTTTGCAGTTGTTGTGGTTGTTGTCCTGGTGCCAACTCTGCCACGAAAGCGTTGAGGTGAACTATAGGCAGATCTTGGAGTGGTTGTCCCAAGCAACTGTTGCTCGTCCTCTGGGTCTGCAGTTGTTGTTGTTGTCCTGGAGCCAACTCTGCCACGAAAACGTTGAGATGAACTATAAGCAGATTTTGCAGTGGATGCCTCTGGCAGCTGTTGCTCCTCCTCTGGTTCTGTTGCTTTAATTGTTGGCTGTAAACGCGTCCGATTTAATACGGAATAAGTACGCAGGGCCCGAGCATCCTCCGCAACACGCTGTGCATCGTCTAAAATGGAGACCTGTACAAGATTTCGTAAGGTTTCATTTCTACCTGTCGACGGCGATTGCGTTGTTTTAAAAGTTTTGCCTTGCCGGCTTGAACTTTCCTCCAAGTCATCTATATCTGCTGTCAGCTCATTATCATCATAACTGTCAGCATCAGCTGCAGGGGTAGTTTTGGTTAGCAGCTCAGTTGCTCCGATTAATTTTGCCCCCGGGTGACCTACACTGACCCGGGGGTTTTCAATAAAAAATGACTCAATTCGGAATTGATTTCGCGTGCCTGATCCATAGCCAAACGATGCTCCTCAGCCAGTCCTTGGGCATCTTTCTCCGTCTCCGTCTCTAACGAATTACTTGGCGTCCCATTGTCACTAACATTGAAGACATCATGGATTTGTTGCTGTATGTTTACAGAAACGCGCTGACCGTCTTCTGTAGAACCTGCAGACTTATCAATATATGTTATCGGAGAATCCTTGACGTATTGATAGTATTTGCGACGATGATATATGGGCAACGAGAGACTGTCATCTGAGTCAGGCTGCGCAGATATTGCCGCTGTTTCCTCTGTGATAATATCATCATTATTCTCTTGAAGTAAATTCAATGCACTTGCAAACTGACGTTTCAATTCCCGCAAGTCATCTTCTTCAATAATTGCTGTAGGCTGAGTTGTCGTTGTGGTTGTGGTCCTAGTTGTTGTTGTGGTTGTTGTCGGATTGGTGCTTGTTCTTAGACGCTTGATAAAGTTTTGCTTAGCAGCTAGCTGCTGTATAACTGTGGTTGACTCTTCTGTTGGATCTGCTGTCGTTGTTGGAATAGTTGTTGTTTTTATGGGTCGCTTAAAGGTTAGCACTCGTCTGGTTGACGCTTCATTGTCTGAAGTGGTTGTCGTTGTTGGCGTCGTGGTTGTTGTTGTTGGCCGTTTGAATGCCGAACCTGTACGACGAGTAGTTGCTTCATTCTCAATAGCAACCGATTGTTTTTCAGTTGTTGTCCTTGCAGTTGTTGTCCTTGCAGTTGTTGTCGTTGTTGTTCTTGGTCTAGTGGGTCTTGTGCGTAGAGGCCGCCTGGTCGTTGTTTCTGTACTTTCCGTACTTTCCGTATTGTCTAAGTCGTTTTCATTGGCCTGGTACACAAACTCCTCAACATCTTCGTGCTCGATGGTTTCCTTGGGCTTTTTCAGCAGGCGTCTGCGTATTGTCTTTGTCTCACTTGATGTCGTTTGTTTGGTGCGCTGTCCCCGCGACGAAAAGTCCAACGCCAGTAATGAGGATAAATCGTTGCTACGGAACTTGAGGGCACCACGATTGCGTGTGATGGTGCGCGGTGTGGTAGTGACCTCTGGCTGACTAACCTTATCATAGACATACTCATACTCGGCCGGTTTTTCTTGCACGGTCTTGGTGTGCACGCGCTTCACTACTTTGCCACTATCAATTGTTCGCACATAAGTGGTGCGAGTGCGTGTAATACCTTTGCCCAGGGACTCGGTGTGGCTGGTGGTGCGATTGCGCACTGCTCCAAGCTGAGAGCGGCTGTTAAGCTTCGATTGCGTTGAATTCTCATCGATCTTTATTTCTTCAGGCGTACTATTTTCGATATCTTCACTCTGTTGTGCGAAGGATGTCTTGTCAGCTTCTTTCTCGTTGTCCAGCGACGTTTCCTCTTGTTTTGCCACTTGCTGGGAAGTAGTTCGATGACGGTGCTGGTCGTGATTGTATTTGATTTGCTTATTTGCATCCGTTGCCAAGAGCGAAGAGAGATCGCCCTGATTACGTGGTCGGTAGGTACCTCGGACAATTACCCGACGTCTTGGAATTTTTGTCGTGGTTTCATTGACATCTTCAACATCTGCCTCATCATCGGCTCCTGTTGGGCTTGCTGTAGTTGTTGTTGTTGTTGTTGTTGTTCTGGTGGTGGTGCTGCTACCTCTTCTACGAGAAAGTGATCGTCGGGTGGTGCTATTTGGCGCTGCAGTGGTTGTTGTTGAAGTAGTTGTTGTTGATGTGGTTGTTGGCACTGTACTCTCCGTACTTGTTGACGTTCTACTGCGGAACAAAGAGTGGCGTGGATACTGTATAGTTGTTGTACTGTTAGCCTTCTCAATGGAGCGCTCTGTGGTTATTGCCAAAGTGCTTGAGGTATTTCGTTGCTCGGTGGTCGAAGTGCTGCTGCTTTCAAGACCAGAGCTAATTGTAGTTTCATTAGCAATCTCAGCCATTACATCAGCTGTGGTTGCCATCGTGGAACTGCTTGCTGGCAACTCCGTGGCATTGTCAACATCGGTTGGGATAGTGGTAAGATCTGATATTTGTTTATCATTGGTGGCAAGATTTTCTTGCAGAGACGCAATTTCAGTGGCCGTTATCTCTTCTATTGAGTCCTGTTCAGTTGCTGTATTGCTATCGTCAGGTATGTCATTTGAAGCTGGAGCTCTAGTCTTGCCACGAGCCACTATCGGTGGCTCATCATCAATTATCTCTGCAGCAATATTCTCATCCTCAATAGATGTCGTCGCTGTCTCCGCAATGTGACCACCTCGCGCTATGGGATGCTGAATGTTCTTTGATTGGTCGGATTCGCCAGGGTTGCGGATGAAGCCGGAGGAGCGACCTTCGCTCAGATGGGTGCCTGAATTGTCGCGAGTTATGGCATTGTAGCGTATCTGTTCATCGGCACTACTGCGATTAAGAGTACGGCTAATGCTTTGGTAGTTACGTTTGCCAGTTGATCCATTGGGTGCTACACCCGATTCAATCTTTGAATTTGTTTGACTAGAAGTGCGTCCTATATGTTTCCTACCGGATTCAGCAGTTGTTGACTCTACGACTGCAGTGGCACCAGCTACATTTTTCTTAACGAGATCCACTTCGATTCCACCAGAAGTACGACTAATACTTTGGTAGTTACGCTTGCCAGTTGATCCGGTTGATGTAAGCTCTGATTCAACACTTGAATCGGCATGATCGGATTTAGCAGATGTTGACTCTACCTCTGGAGTAGCAGAATCTGATGTCTTGCTAATCAGTTCCTCTTCGATCCCACCAGAAGTACGACTAATACTTTGGTAGTTACGCTTGCCAGTTGCTCCGGTTGATGTAAGCTCTGATTCAACACTTGAATCGGCATGATCGGATTTAGCAGATGTTGACTCTACCTCTGGAGTAGCGGTACTATGATGTTTTGATGTCTTGCTAATGAGTTCCTCTTCGATCCCACCAGAAGTACGACTAATACTTTGGTAGTTACGCTTGCCAGTTGCTCCGGTTGATGTAAGTTCAGATTCAACACTTGAATCGGCATGTTCGGATTTAGCAGATGTTGACTCTACCTCTGGAGTAGCAGAATCTGATGTCTTGCTAATCAGTTCCTCTTCGATCCCACCAGAAGTACGACTAATACTTTGGTAGTTACGCTTGCCAGTTGCTCCGGTTGATGTAAGCTCTGATTCAACACTTGAATCGGCATGATCGGATTTAGCAGATGTTGACTCTACCTCTGGAGTAGCGGTACTATGATGTTTTGATGTCTTGCTAATGAGTTCCTCTTCGATCCCACCAGAAGTACGACTAATACTTTGGTAGTTACGCTTGCCAGTTGCTCCGGTTGATGTAAGTTCAGATTCAACACTTGAATCGGCATGTTCGGATTTAGCAGATGTTGACTCTACCTCTGGAGTAGCAAAATCAGATGTTTTGTTAATCAGTTCCTCTTCGATCCCACCAGAAGTACGACTAATACTTTGGTAGTTAAGCTTGCCAGTTGATCCGATTGATGCTGGTTCAGATTTAACTCTCGAATTGGCTTGATCGGAATCAGCGGATGTTGACTCTACGTCTGCAGTAGCAACTCCTAACCGACTAGAAATACGATTGATTATTTGATGGCTGCGTATTGATGTTATCGGCGGGTTTATCGTTGTTGTTTCGATTTCCTCATCTAATTTTGTATCAGTTTCCTGCTCCGTTGAGGTTAGATGGCGAGTCCGATAATTAAGGTCATCGCCATTGACTGCCAGTCGCTTGCCAGCATACCTACGTGAGTCTTTGTTGTCCTTGGTGTCGAGAGCATTGGGTGCTTTGCCTGACGTACCCTCTGAAAATCGCGAAGGTAGACGCGCGTCGCGCCACTTATATTTATTTTGTTTGTTGTTGCTGTTGTTGTTTTGAACGTCATCTTTAGTAGTACTTAAATTAATGTGGCTAACTACGTCATGCCTTAAGATATTGCTACCATTACCATTAGCTACGTCTAAGTCAGCTACATTTTGTGTGCGTGTTGCGTTTGTTTCTGTTGTTGTTGCTTTTAATTGAGGTGTTGTTGTTGGTTGCTTGGTGCTTGTGCTAGGATCCAACAACAACTCTTGACTAGTTTTGGCACTCACCTTGGGCCTATCCAATTTGGATAGACGAATTTTGCCTATGCTCGCAATGTCATCGTTTTGTGTTTTGTTTACGTTATCGTTATCGTTATCGTTATCATTATAATTATCGTTATTGTTAACAGTTGTGGTTGTTGTTGTGGTAGGTTGTTGTTTAGTGGGTCGTGTTCGACGTCTGGGATAACCAAAGGGTCTTGGACTAGAAATGCTGCTAGTTGGGCTTACAGGTAGTTCGGTTGTAGTCAGTTGCGGTTGATGGTGTTGTTGGGTTCTTTGTGGTTGCCTTCGACCAGAGTAGGTGTTTCTAATGCTAGTTACAGTACCGTTAGAGTTACCACCAACATTGGGACTAGTTTCATTGTTGACTGCATCTGCACTGTTCTTGTTGTCGCTGTTTACGCGTCGACGAATTGTGGCGTACTTGAATTGTGTCTTAGTTGTTGTTACCTTATTGTTATCAATATTGTTTCTTATCTTGTCATCGTCCTCATTGTCATCGTCATCGTCATCGTCATTGTTGTCATCGTTATCGCTGTCAATGCTGTTGTGTTTGCTATTAGCTGTTGTTGTTGTTGTTGTTCTTGTTCTTGCCAGTTCAGACTCCGTTGTCGTTATTGTGTTCGTTGATGTCTCTGTTGTGGGCGCAACTTGTGCCAGGTTGTTAATCTTTAAATCAAGGGTGGGGATCAGGGATGCATCGCTTGGCGGCATTGTGGTAAATTGTGGCTCTAACATATTGTTAATGCCATCTGCCAGGCTCAAGACGTCGATGCCAGTGGTTTGTGTTTGGATAGTGGATGCTACAGTTGGTGTGGGTGTGGTTGTGGTTGTGGTTGTGGGTGTGGGTGTTGGTGAGGTGGGTGTGGTTGTGGTGGTTTGGATGTTAGTACTGCTCGTTGCGAGCGGTATGCTAGTGCTTTCAATTGGTTCAGTGGTTTCGTTAGTGATTGTTGTATCTGGTTGTGGTTGGGTGGTGGTAGAGGTGAGTGGTGCTGCTGTGGTTGCTAGTACGTTATTAGTTTTCACATTGTTGCTGCTGTGGTTGTTGTTGTTGTTGGTGGTGGTGGTGCTCGCCTTGGCAGTCTCAGTGCCGGTGACTGTTGTTGTGGTTGTTGTTTCTGGTGTTGGTTCTGGTGTTGTTTCTGGTGTTGTTGTTGTGGTTCTGCGGCCAATGCTCGCGTATTTACGTGTATTTGTTGTTGTTGTGGTTGTTGCTGTGCTGCTTTGATTTCTTTGTACCGTTACATTTTTTTGTTGTGGCTCATCTTCATATTCCACGTCATCCTCATCAGCATCCTCGATATCGACACTAGCTGCGCCGCTGCTCTTTGTGGGTCTCGTCCGTTCCAGGTATTTGTAGCTACAAAAAGAGACAGAGAGAGATAGAGAGAGAGAGGAAAGGGTGTGTGAGCAAGCACTTTAAGTATATATAGATTCTCGATCAGCATTACTAGCCGTGTCAATATAGCCATCTCCGTCTGTCTGTTTGTTTGTCTTATATTGATGGAACTCGAAATAAATATCCGACTTTCTGCCCGTACGTATGTAAGATTCGAACGGATCAGACCATTATTTCATTAAAAGATTCATTTTTGTCTGAAAATCTTGTTCGCAGGATATCCGAACCAGACTCACTAGTTATGAGTATTATTCTGCTCCCTCGTTTGGAGTCATAGTCAACATTGTTACAGTTACTATGTGATATAGTTTCCATAGAAAAAATTGGTCGGTTTTTTAAATTTATAATGAAATTCCGATTTGAGCAAGTGGACTCTGTCTTGAAAGGATATGTAATCTTCGATGTGGCTACTTCCTTGTTCGTTCTTACCGATTCGTTGTCGAGCTAACTAATACGCCAGCTGTGTCCGAAGCAATGCTTTCTGGACGTTCCGTGGTGCGACCACGTGTACGGCTCAGCGTAGCGTAGTGCTTCGTTTGTGTCTGCTCCTTGATGGCAACATGAGCAACCTGTTCCTCCTCCAGCTCAGTCACCGATTCGATAGGCGCTGCTGACGTTGTTGTGGGCCTGGAGCGCCTTAGACTTGTGTACGATGGCGTTGCAGAGCTAAACGGACGCCTGGTTGTTTCTGCAGGTTGCTGTTTGGGCTGAGATAGGTCCTCTCTCTCATCGATCTCATCGTCGGAGTTGGTGTCAGTTGCTTGGTCATCGCGAATGACGGCGCCACGATTGCGATTAATGGTCACATATTGTTTGCGCTCCTTGAGGAAACCATCGAATTCGGCTAGCTGCTCCAATCCCTCGTTTTGCGGCGTTTGACGACTGTTTCCGCGCAGCACAGATGAGTATTTGGAATTGTTAATTTGCGAACTGCTCTCGTCCGTAGTGCTGCCCGACTCAGCCGTTCCGCTGGACTGTATCTTAAACGTATTAAAGCGATTGCGTGTAAATGTGCCCAGTGTTCCCGGTCGACTCAGAACTCTGTCATACAGAGACTTGCTGATGGTTGAGGGCGTTGTCGGTGCACCGCTAGCCGAGTTTTCTTTAAGCGTTATGCTGCCGTCTTTGTTTCGCAGCAAATGCTTCTCCAGCTGCTCAATGCCTCCGACCTTGCGTATTAGATCAATCAGTTCTTTGATGACCTGAGGATCCTCCTCAGCATCGCTGCTGGGCTTGCCCAAATTTGGCGAATCATTGCCATCCTCTTCGTATTCAAACACCTCCTCTTCTGCTGGTGTCGTGGTTCTTGCTGTCGTAGTGGTTGTGCTAGTGGTGCTTGTGATTCGTGGATAGACTGGACGAGCCACGGGCGCTGAAGTAACACGATTGTAGCTACTCGTTGGTCGTGCTGTTGTTGTCGTTGTACTTGTCGAGCTTACGGGCGGAGTGGTTGTCGATCTGTGTGCGAGCAGCGAGAAAAAATAATCATCAATTTCAACTCAACCCATCATCTACATATTGAATTGTATTTTTCTTTGCAGTATTTTAAGAATAAGTCTTAAGCTATTTCTAAAAGTCTTCTTAATTAGTTTAAGGCCAACTGGATTTAAATTGAGCATCAGTTGCGGAATATCGACAATAAATTTGTTTATGTACTAGAAGACATTTTAATGAGCTTAATAATATTCTCACGATATTTACCATCAAAATAATGCTTTCATTATTTCATGTAGATTTTTATACTCCAATACAGAAGGTACAAGAGTATCTGTATTTCTATATGTGGATGTCAGACACAAGTCACTTACTTCTTGGTCTTGCATGGCACATTGCGAGCAAAGTCGCAAGAGTCGGCAGCGGGATTGAAGTAGAGGCCAGAGGGGCAAGTAAATTGATGGGCCACAATGCCCAGTCCGGATGGACCACTATCCAAACACCAGTAGTACTTCTTGCAGTCACGAGGATGCTGGAAAAAGCCCTCCTCCTCGCACTTGAAATCGGAGCCAGGATCAGGCGTTGTTGGTGGCGGTGGTGTAGTCCCACGTCCACCAATATACAGCGATTGTCCCTCGACCTCGGTCAATTTAATTGTGGTGCTTGGCGCTGCAGTTGTTGAACTACTGCTTGCTGGTCTTCGACCTGCGCTGGGTCGTCTTGGGGATGCCTCCGGCTTGGAGGCAACACGATTTCTGTTGCTGTTGCCTTCATTGTCACGATTTCTCGTACGCAATGGTTTCTGTGGCCCACTTGGCTTAGCCACCTCATTGATGCCCAGACTGTGGCAGAGAGATAGAAAGAGATTGAGAGGAATATGTTAGGTTAAGTTTTGGGCAATGAGAGTACTTTACTTATGATAGGTTAAGACTTTTGTGCCGCAGAGAAGCTCTTTTGGCGAACGCATTCTACTTGCTTATAAATAATATATTAAATTACTTAAAGCCCACCAAATATTGAATTAAACTAAAGTATTATAAAATTATTGAACTCACCCGTATGCATCCAGCATGGCCTCTTTAGCCGCCTCAATTAACGGATATGGTTTACCGCTGCATGTGCCACGGAAATCATCGTTGTCAATGGCCCAGAACATAATGCCACCCAGTCCATGGGCGACAACATATTCGGCTTTCTTGCGCACAATGGCTTCATCGTCGTAACCGACCCACTGATTGCGTCTATAGGCATAGGGACCCATGATATTGGCATTAGGCTGTACGACAGTCCACTCGGGATCATCCTTAAGTGTTTGACAAATCTAATTAATGCACAAAATGCATAATTAGAGACGTTGATTTACATACAAATGTAGATATGAATAAAGTACCTCGTAGTAAGCCAAGTAACCCTTCTCTCTGGTGGCGTCACCCTGTTCGCCCGGTCCCTCGGATGGTGCACCGAGTTCAGTGCTTTCTTCGTTAATGAGTGTGTAGGAACGACCATATGTGGGTATACCCAATACCAACTTGTCGCGATCGGCTCCAGCCTTCAGATAATATTTGATTGAATAGTCCTGTCGTGTCAAAATAAATATATAGTCAAACAAAGTATATCATAATCGAAATGAAGAAAAACAGAGTCACACTTACAATATTCAACTCAGCATCATAGTTATATTCGGAATCATCCTCCAGCGAGTAAAGGGGCGCATGATGATTTACGGATGGCTCATGTGACGAATGGAAATCGTAGGTCAACACATTAAACCAATCCAGATACTTGTTCAGCTTGGGCACATCATAACCCTTGTCAATATACTCAATGCCAGCGGGCACGGCCATAGTCAACAGCAATCTTGTACGTCCGGTTTTCTCCGCCTCGCGCTCAAACTCTGCCCTCAACTCCTGAACAAATTGAGCATAATTGTCGCGATCACGCGATTTGCCGCCCTCACGATGTGCTGGGTATTCCCAATCCAAATCGATGCCATCAAAATGATTTTGACGCAGGAACTTCAATATATTCTTAATGAAATGCTGGCGCCGGTCACCACTGGCAACCAGCGGCGAGAAGCGTGAAGAGGCCTCGTTCCAGCCGCCAATGGCAATCATCGTTTTCAGCTGCTTGTTGTACGTTTTGAGGCCAGTGAATTTGGCATAGCCACCTGCGGAAGTTCATTATGGGGAATAGGAGATGGGAGTGAAAGCAACAGCAAGGCGGAAATTAAAGTCAAGTTGAGTTGCAAAATATTTGAGTTGTTGTTGTGCTGAGTGGCAACTGCTAATGGAATTTAGCATGTGGGTGTTTTGGGGCGTGTCTAGCTTACCCTGCTCAATATCCTGATACTTGTCAAATGGCTTCATTTGATTATCCTTGGTAAATCCGCCAAATGCGTACACCAAATGTGTACACAAATATGGATTTATATTTTGCGGATTAAATTTGGCTGTCCCCGGGCGATAAACACTCCAATTCGTATAATAACAAACCACTCGACCCTCACTGCTGGCAACTGCAATTGTTAACATACATTATCAGAATACTTATAAACAATATTTCTTTGATTGACAAACTCACCAGTGATGCAATAAGCCAGCGCGCAGAGAAGGAAGAGCGTTCGCCAGGCCGCTCCAGGCCGTAACTGTAATGGGAACAAAGGAAACACAAAACACACATGTCATATTTCAGTCACAGCCGGAAGTAAAGCAATAGCAAATGCATATGTAAGTTTGACATCAGCTCAGCATTGACACAGTGACATCAATGGAATGGAATTAAATACACAAACAAATATCACTACTACTACTACTACCACATCAGCGAGACAATCCTCCGTCGTAACAAAACGGTATCAAAGCTATTGAATCACAACAAAATTCCCATGAAGGTCGACTGCGAATACCAACTGCAGCAGTCCATCACAAAAACTCGAAAAACTGACAAAAACAAGTTACACAACCTCATGAGCTTTATATGCAAATTCAATACTTTAATGAAATTCAAGCAACAAAATTTATATAGTTTTTTTGTTGTTTGTTTTTTTTTTTTTTTGTATATGGTGAGAAGACGCAGAAGTTGTCGCTTTGGGCGCTGCCAATAAGGAAGCCACAACTCCAAACACCTGTTCCCAATGCCAATAATCACATTGTTGTATGTTGTTTTCGCTGCATTACATAAACTCACTTTTTTGGCAATTAGGGCGAATACATGATCGCAGATGGAAGCCCATTCAAGTGACTCAGTTTCATTAATATTTATATTATCCGCTCATTCGCATAAAGTCGAAGTAAACTATATATACACGTATACACACACGCACACATAGACATATTACATATGTTTGCATATACAAGAGACGGATTTTTAAATAAAAACGCCAAAGTTTTGTAAGATTATCAACAAACAACAACGCAAATAGCCCACTACACACACACACACACATATATATATATATATTTATATATGTATATGTATCTCCCTTATACGCAGTCGGATTTTGGTCAGCAGTGTATAAAAGAAAAAAACCTAAAAATTACATAAGCAAAAGCAGACAACAACAAAAAGTTGTTTTGTGCGTGTATGTGAACCATGCCGGTTTTTGGCTAAAACACGCACACACACACACATACACACGCACACACACACACGCACACACACACACACGCACATACATACTCACTCACATGTCTTTCATTGATCGAAGCTAAACTAAACCTTAAAAAAAAGTGAAATATTAATATTTGTATTTTATGTTCGCCAAGTTAGTATTTTTTTTTTGCCAATTAATTCAGCTTTAAATAGAGGGGATATAGCAGGAAAATATTTTTTTTATGTTTTAAATGATATACCGACAAGGCTTGCTTGAATCTGTTGTTAGATTGGTAAAAAGTATTATCTTACGATCAAATTGCCTTCAAAGTGAAAGTTCTTCTTAAATGGCCAAAACATTTCCCACAATTTTGCAATTACGCTGAGAAGCGTTAGAAATAGTATCAAGTCATGCACACACATAAAGCGAATGCAATCCAACATTATTGAATGCGAGTGAGTGCTTTTTGCCTCGAACGCTGATTATGGACTCTAGTTAATTGATACGTGGAAATGTTGCCGTGAAGACCCACAACAACAAAAAAAAAAGCAAATAAAACAACAACAAACAAATATTTGTTTGGCTCAAACAATAAATACAACCATCGGCAATACTTGAGCCACAAAAGCTTTCCCCTCAAGCCAAAATCAAAAGCCGTAAGCCATAAGTCAAAGTCGTATCCATATCCGGCACAAGTTGGAGTGTGCCATTTGCCGGGCACTTGTGGGACAAAAGCGTTCTCTCGATTGCCATAAGAGCGGAAAGTGCATGTGGCTATTTGTTTTTGCTTTTAATAGTGACATATTCACCCAGTGCCTGAGTGAAGACCACGATACACTGGAATGGGCCAACAGCAGCAAGCCAGACCAACAACAATTGCTTATGGGACGCCTGACAATTTACATTTATATATAGCCATAATTAACATTAGTTGCTGTTGTCGCACGCATTGCTCAACATTTCTTTATTGTCGATGCCGAAATGAAATGCGAATGCAGGCAGCTGTTTACAAAACTCGAAACGAGTATTGCATACATATGTACATACATACGATGTCTGTACAAATTGCATACCAAAAAACTAAAGAAAAAAAAAAAAAAAATGATAATATCCAAATAAAATTTCAACAATTCAGATTGTACAATGCGCATGCGCATTGATTGGCTCGACGATTGACAAATTTGTCGAACTGACGCCAATTGCATAGCGCAACAACAGCAACAATAAAGACGAAAATGAGCAGCACAGATATGTATATATATATATATATATATGTATGTATGTATGTATGTACAGATAAGTACTTAAGGCAAATGCAACATTTGCCAAAATGGATTTTAATTAAGTCGAGCGCTATGGCAATTAAAAGCACACTAGTTCTCAATGTGGAGTGACGGGACAAGACAGGTCGGCTCAGGGCGGGCCTAAGCTGTTGCCGCAGGGCGACTACAGCTACAACAACATCAACTGCAACTGCAATAGCAGCTGTAGAAACAGTTGTAATTTGAACACGAAACAAGCAGCCAAATTCGAGAATCACTTTAAATGAGTTACCCCAGAAATAGAAATGAAGTCGAAGTCAAAGACGGTGCTGCTGCTGCTGTTGCTGCTGTTGCTGCTGGTGGTCCCCAAACCAAACAATTTATGACCAGCAAGTTTTGCTGATGATGTCGACAAGTTGCAACACTGTGGCACCAAAACGGTCGAGCGGCCGGACAATTGTAGCATATATATAGATATATCTCTCTCTATGTATCTATTTATCTGTATATATATATATATATATTTATGTATATACATATATGTGTGTTTGTATTTTTTTAGTCTACCCAAAGCGGCAACTGCAACTGCAACTGCAGCTGGGAGCCCGTTGCTTATGTAAGTGATGGCCGCAAGTCTGCGTTACGCCTGCAAAACGATTGCGTACAAGCTGCATACTCCAAAACTGCTTACATACATCCATACACACATACATACATACATACATACATACACACATACATACATACATATGTGCACACATTTGCAATTTCTCATCTAAAGTTGTCGCTGTTTCTGTTTATGTTGTTGAAGTCACAGACTTTGTTACTGTTGTCGTTGTGGCTGCTGCTGCTGTTGCTTCTGTTGTTGTTGTCGTTTGTTCACTTTTGCATAAAGCCTGCGTTGGTTTAGCCTTGAAAACGAAACTGGCTATTAAAAAGACCACAACAATTATTTATATTTATATTTATATTTATATTGTTGTTGCTCTGATTGTACTGCAAAGTGGGACATTGTGGCTTTAGTTGCATTTAATTGCAGTTGCTCTTGTTATTGTTGTTGTTAGCTTTGAATTGATGGTCGGCAATGCCTAAGTTGATTAGCAATAATTTTTGTTAATTTATATTATTCTAGCGTCACATGGGAAAGTCTCTCCCTGAAGTCGAATTCCGACGGGATTCTAGATATAGAGTAGAGTATATAAAAATTGAAAAAAAAAAATAGAGCCTGGGAAAATCACTTATAACAGATAGCAATGCTGTAGTAAAGTAAGCTCGACTATAATATACCCTGAGCTGTTAAGTGTATTATAGTTTCATTTGTCAAATTGCCCTTTAAAACTATTTGCACACTCAAACGAAAGAAGGTCTGCGAGTGTACTCACCTCATATGTGAGCACAATAGGTTCAGGGTATAAGAAGAGGTCACCACACAATAGACAATAATGTTAAAAATTAATTAAATAATTCACACAATTAACTATTGCTTAAAATAAAAGTTATTATGCCTTTTGTTACTAACAATATTTGTTTTATTATTTATTTAGAAACATTCTCCTCAACAAAGGTTCTTCTTTTATTATTCTTTATTATTTTGCCTTACAGTTGATGTATATTTATATATTCTTTTTAAAATGGCTAAAGAGACTGGGCATATTTAAGAGGCTAGTAACTTCCTGCACAACGATTATTTATATATATATTTTGGCATTTTTTTCTTGTACGCCCTTCGACATTTGTTAGACAATGGCCCATTCATAATCCAAGCGGGCGTCAACTAGGTCTTGGTGCCTGAGAGCAGTTCTCAAGTCGAATCCCAAGCAGATAACACAGATAATCATACACACAGCCACAACAAGCCAAAAAACGATGACTGGCTAACAAAGGGAGTGAGTGTTGAAGTTCTGTGCTCACTCAACCCGACTCAACTCAACGCAACTCAAACAAATTTAAAGACATCAGTGTTCGGTGGATATATTCGCTGCTGATGGTGCACGTAGTTGCCTGGTCAGAATGTGCCGCACGTCATGTCACGTAACGGCACGCTTCACAGACCCTGAGCGTCACACAATGTCAACGCCCCAAAAGATCAATGTCTGTTGAAGTTGCGTATATGCCAGGGGCGCCGCCGCACCCGTTTAACGTCGAACGAAAGACGTTCAAAGCGGCAATCGGCCGATTACGTACCAAAAGAGAGAGAGACAGAGACAGAGACAGAGAGAGAGAAAGACAAGAGTTGTGTAATCAAAAAGTTTAACATTTGAAATTTTGAATTAAAGTGCAACCAGCCGAGCGCAAGGCACAAGGCACAAGGCACAAGGCACCGACACTTGCCGCGAGCTTCCGTGCTCGGAGCTCGGTGCTCGAGTTTTGGCTGTGTAGTGCGCCAGTGGATGCGGGTGTGCCACAGTTACAGTTACAAAACACACAACAACAAATGTCCCAGATGAGTGGCATGGGCATGGGCGATAAACAGTTTGCATTTAGCCCAGCAATTTTTGTCGGGATTTATGCCGTGTGAATGCTCAAATCCCATTGTTGGCCCAATCAACAACCAACAGTCAACATCTTGTCGTGCGAAATTTACTTCTGACCCAAGGTATTTTCAATTAAGCAACTACCATGCAAATAAATCATGGCCAATTAGTTTGTTAGTTAGTTAGTCAGAACAAAAGACCCAAAGAGGCATCCATTATTATCCAATGATGATGATGGATGTCAACATACAAAACCATACTGAGATCTGTTCATCCACAATTGAACTTTCATCACCGGTTTGCCATATCGAGTGCTGCTGGTGAAATCCAGCTGCTCCTGTCTTCTCAACAAATACCAAAACAAAAAGACAAACAAAATAAAAATAAACACTTGCGATAGCTAAAATGGCAATTAAGAGCTAACAGCAGAAGTCACTGGAGTCGATGTCGGCGTTGGCGTCGGTGTCAGTGGAGTGCAGGGCATTGACATTGACTGGATGCAACCAGTTCCACAATCGACTCCTTGGCTTTCTTAATCCCGCCTGTTGGCGTGACAGTCAGTTGCGAGTGAGCCGAAAAAAGCGAAAGTTGCTATCATCTGCGACATTGACGATATCTCGACTCGCCGGATGTCCACCAAAATGACCATACAGCACTCACAGATTGTTTCGAGGGTGAGAAGACGATTGCCAACAGTTGGCACTGTCGGCACTGTTGGCACTGTTGCCAATGAGATTGGGTCAACAATGGCGATGCAGCGATGCGACGCACCCAAGAAAAGAAAAGTCGAAATCGACTGTTCGCTTAACGATGCACTTTTCCAACACACACACACACACACACACACGCACACCCAAAAACAACTCGTCTGCCCGGCTCTCTATAACACTGATATGGGCCCATCCAATGCCTATCAATAGTTTGTGAAATTGAACAAATTGCAGTCTCTCCTAAATTGGAAGTTGTTGATGCCTCTTCTCTTATCAAGGCCGATCGATCACAACAAATATATTAAATATATTAATAATCAGCAATCCTGATTAGCAATTGTTTTGAGATTTTATTTTTAGATTATATTCGTCGATTATAGCTGGTTTTTGCTCAGATTCCATTCGAATCGGTTTAGTTTAAGTCAAGTCTAGACTTTTGCCAGTGAGACTAAGCTCCATTTTGCAGCATGTCTTCCTCATAAAAGTTGTTCCAAACATTGAAACGATTTTAATTATAACATGAAACCAATTTCAATCGAAAGAAAAACCGACAGTTAAATGTCAAAGCTACACTGCAGTTCAAATTAAGTAATTTATTTATTTATTCAAAGCAGCAGCTAACGGAGGCATGAAGAGAACATAAAAGATTTGGAGTCACTGTTAAGGAATTTCAATAACTGCCGGAACGCCGTTTGAAGTGACCAAACCAGATACTTTTGTTATTTGTATTTTTGGTAACTAATAAGCTAAAGCGTTTTTCAAAGAACAAAAAAAGAAGAAACAAAATCAGAAATAAAATACAACAAGTAAGAGAGCTGTAGTCGAGTGAACTCGACTACGATATACCCTGAACCCAGTTCTTAAATATATTATATTATTATTGGCAAAATCCCCTTTAAAAAGATTTGCACTAAAATGCGAGCAGCTTTGCAAGCGCCCTCTGCCGACAAACACGTGAAACACGCAATCGTAGGTAAGGGGGCTCCGCAGAATACACAAAAAAGCATATTGACGCTCGCGTCGAAATTAGATCAATATGAAATTATATTTTCGACTATAACTTGGGTGTTTCATATATGCATATGCATATTATGTATCAATTAAAATTGTAGCATTTATTGCCATCGAAAATATAAATGTATCGATATTCGATAAACGAAGGCAGTTATCGATAAAATAAAGCAAACTTGCGCCTGCGCCTGGTAAACGAGAACCTACATTCCAATTTGAAGTCCCTAGCTCTTATAGTCTCTGAGATCTGCGTGTTCATGCAGACAGACGGACGGACGGACATGGCTATATTGACTCAACTGTTGACCCTGATCAAGCATGTATATACTTTGTGGGGTCGAAGATGCTTCCTTCTGCCTGTTACGTACATTTGCACAAAACCATTATACCCATTTTTAATGGGTTCAGGGTATAAAAAAGGAATCAAGTACGCACGCCAACCAGACCAATTTAATTTTATACATTTTGCGTTAAGATGCAGTTAAGTGCAATCCAAGCAATCTGCACACATGTGGCACAAATCAAGGTGGGGCATGCAAAACTGTGGCTACTAAGTGTGCGGAGCGAATGTTGGGATATGCCCGCAGCTGCACAAAACATAATGAAATTAAATCTTCGCCTAAACATATAACTGTTTCTCTCAGTTTTGAGACTATCTTGATTAAACATTAAATATATATATATACCAAACTCAGCTGTGTATAACATTTGTACAATCGACTTGGGGTTTTCTATTAGAATTTAATAAATCGAATTAAGAAGATCAAAGTAAGTCGCCATTTGATTGCCTGATATTGAGTTAGCTACCTGAAAGATAGAGTGGCGAAATTTAAGTGGAACTTGCATTATGTGTCAAATATTTAACAAGGTGGCTGCCACACTTGCAATTGTTTCTCATGTCAAGTTTTTGCAAGCACAGTTTTTGCAAGCACAGTGTTTGGTTATATGATTAAATGAGCCAACGAACTCCAGTTTTTCAAACTTGCAAAAGTCTGATACAGCTTTAATGGATATGTGAAAACCAACAAAGATAAACAACAGAAACAGTTTGCATAAGTGGCATGGCATACTTGAAAGTACCACTCTTAAAAATGTATATGTATAATTTAATTTGAGGATTAAAACTTTAGTCTAAAGAGATATATGAACTGCACGGCGCACAATGTCATCTTGACTGGTTTACAGTTAGCCAAGTAACAAATAAATCTTGAAAGAAAGTCATCTTTAAGCTGTTTACGGAGCGATAAAAACATCGTTTTTTTTTTTTTTTTTTATTGTTTTTGTTTGGTTTTTCTTTTCCAATGTGAGATATCGTGTTCACCATGCCAGTTATTGAATTATCATCGGTGTCATTTTCACGGGTGAAATTTGCAATATCCAAATGCTTAACATACAATTTGTCAAGTGGTTGTCGACTAGATTACCGGTCGCTGCATGCCCCGTTGGTCATTAGAGTTACGTCAAGCCACGAGCTGGCTTAATGAATACATCATGATCGGGTGAAAGCCGAGCGTACCGTATCAAAAACCAAACAAATAAGACACAGAACGAGCCAAAAGTGAAATAATCTGCGTATGTCTATAATACTCATCGAGATATTACAAACTATGAATTTCATCGATTACTTAGTACGATGCTCTCAAGTGAAATCGAAAGTTGAAAAATGTCAAATGAGAAGTCGAGACAGAAAGTCTAAGTTGGGCCAGTCTCAATAGCAATTATCATTCACGGTTAAGGATAATTAGCAAGTGAATTAGCAACAGCAAAAATGTTATACGGCTTAAAAAAAAAACAACAACCATTTGTTGAAGCGACATCTGCACCAGTTATGTCATATTAAGAGAGAAAGACGAAAGCCACAGTAAAGAAATTGTAAAAAATAAATCTGGCTTATATCTGCCTGGTTTTCTGCCCTTTCAAATCGATGAGCTAGTATATATATATATATATTTTAGTTAAAGCGTGTTTCCCAGTACTTTCAATTATGTGGAAATCATGGCACATCTGGCGAGACAGCAAACAAACATGACGCATCCAAATGATATGAAAAAATTAGTGTCCAAACTGATTTGAAAATAATATTATGTGAATTAGTCTGCTGACTTTGTAAGCTGTTCCAAAGTTAAAGAGATCGGCTTGGAAATGCGTGTCATCAGCTCCGTTTGAATACAGTGAAATTCAAAAAGCGGACCATAAAGATGCTGACCATTGTTGACCAAAGATATGATTAAGTCTCTATTATAGTACCTAGCAAACGAAAAGAAAGATGTCTGATTTGTATTTTAGATACCAGAGTAGAAAGGTGAAATAATAAAAGATTACATAAATAGGTTCACTGCTATGTATAAATAAACTGACGCACATTTAGGATATCTTTTGGTCGATCGCATTCTTACTAATTTTGTGAGTAATCTGGCAAACCAAAGTGTAGATGACTTTGGATTTAATCTTTGGCTGTGGTGACTCTATGCCCAGCAGGTATATCAACCGGAATGGACTTCTACTAAAGTTATATACATATGTACGTTTATCGATTTGGAGTGATTCATTTTATTTACAAATGCAATCACATTCTTTGAGTAAATACCAATTGGGGGTCACTCTGTCTGTCGTTTGTCGGTCAGTTGGCACTGAAAGTCCAAGTGCCAGGAATTTTTCAGCATGTGCTCTATGCTAGTATTTTTTGCTCTTTATATATTTTTTTTGTGCTCGACAAAAACAAGTTTAAATGCTGCCCCCTTGCAGTACGGCCTGGTGATTTGTATGTGTTTTCTCTTGACTTTGCTTGCCTTTAAAACGTTAATTTATAACTTTGCTTTTGCTTCGCATTGCGGAGCCAAACAGGTCGACCTTCAAGCTGATGTATATAAATATGTATATATGTGAATATATGCACATTAACAGTTACTGCTGCGAGTAGTACGCTGAAACAAATCACCAATCCGGGCGACTACTGATTGATGTTATGTGATTGATACGTTTGCAGAATCATATTTCTGTACAATAATCTTCAAAATCACCCAATATAAACATAAACTAAATGAACAAAAGATGCAAATCATGGTGACAAGGATTTATTTAAATGCATCCAAACTAAAATCAATGATCTCCCTCTATATATCCCACTGTATGAAATGTACTTTATAAAATGTCATTGGTGATAGTTGTTTTTTAAAAACTTTGTTGCTTTTGTATTTCAAACAGCTTGTGGCAGTGTGACCTAAAATAGCATAAAAAATAATTAATTGTATAGATACTGTCGTATAATTTTCTTCTATATGTGAATTTATATCTTGTTTGGGCATAATTCTGCTTTATCCCTTAATTACTTGCCAAACTGTCCACTGTCTTGAGTTAAACTAAATAAATAAGCTAAATAAACTAAATAAATTAAATTAAACTATTGTCATATTCTTTTCACTCTAGACTTCCATTTTACTAAAGTGAATTGCTAAAGTTATGTGTTAGCATTATTTAACTGATTAATACGAGCAGCTTCATGTAAATAAGTTATCCAAAATTCTTTTAGGCAAACCGCATTAAGTCTTAAATTCGAATTAGCAGCAGTATTAGCAATATCTTAATGATTTGCATGGCGAACCAAGTTAAATACTGGGATTGAGTCATATAAGAGAGTATCTACAGCGATTCGAGAGCATCTATTGTGGCCACAGACACAGACACATACACACTTACGCACACACACACACCACACACACACCCACCCATACACAGCTGGTGTGGCCCTCCTGCAGACTGCACTGGCAACCATCAGAAGTTGCCGTTGACGTTGACGTAACGAGGCATTTGTTAATGGGGCCAACGATGCTGGAGAATGAGTGTGTATCTGACAGATACATTACAAGCAATGTATTTGACTGCTGGCTGCTGGCTGATGGCTGACTGCCGACAAAACAGTTTTGCTGGAATTTCAAGCCACGCGGTTTAATTGGCAAACCGGTAACTTAATCAGTACTACCCCACCCTCCCTCAGAGCTGAGAGTAGCAACACAAAAATGTCAGAGATACAAATAAGCGACGAGCTAAAAGCGCGTGTGATCAAATTTAAATAAACCACACAAGCCACGCAGCATTCACTTTTCTATTGGCTTTGCTTTTACGTCACTCCAACTGACAATTATTTTGATTATTTGCAAATCTTAATAGAAAAAGTGCACATCAGTTGGCTGCAGATGAGACTTGATTTTTTTTTGTTATTTTGGATATAGTTGTGCCCGTAGATGAATAAGTTCAGTGTCATTGTCTGCGCTCATCAAGAGGCAACCATAATAAGTGTGCAACAACAACAGCAACGGCAGAAAGTTTTAACAATGATGCATTTTTGCGTTGGTTGATTTTGCCGCACATTGAATGCTGCATCGCATTTGCAACATTTGCACACCCGCTGCCAGAGAAGAGATTTAAATATGGAGAGTTGGGCTACGCCTTGAATGATGATGCTGCTCATGACGCTGCATTGAGGGTGCAACATTTCCGCTTACATTTCAATGTGAAGTGCTAACACACACACACACTCACAAAGACACACCCACATGCACATATTTGCGTTTCCGAGTTATGGGAAACACTTATAAAACAGGGCCCATCTATTTGCCACACGCATATTTCAGTGCTGACATCGAATCGTCTGAAGTGATGATAATAATGATGATGAGCATTTATTCCGTCTTGGACACTTGTCGCAATAAACTTGTTTCGCCTCCGCTTAAAAGTTATTTGTAAGTTAGCGCAAAAAGGAAAAAAAAAGAAAAAAAAAACACAGATCCAAAAATAATCTATAACAAAAACAAATGCACATAAGCTAAACAAGTTTTCTTCTCTTTTTTACTATATTTTTAATTTTGCATGCGCAACTCGAACGTTCGTTTTGTTGTTGTTGTGAATGCCGAACCAAAAATTAGCATGACAGTTAAAAAAAGAAAAAAAGAAGCGTGAATAGTGAATAGTGGAATAGGGGCCATCAATAGCATCTGGCCAAAGATACGTATGATGAGCAGCCGCCAGGCACAACGCGGATGTAAAAGAAACCAGCCACAAAAGATCTTCAACGAAAACGAAATTAAATCCAAATTGTCTACTTGACGCCAAAGTAAAAGTATTTATTGGCCATTTACTTGCTCGTATGCATTGCATGCCCCAAACTCTTTTCGCTTTATATATGTATATACTACATATACTATATATATTTATATGTATATATATATATTTTGTATCTTTAATATGCATGCAAGGTGTTCATTGCCGAGATACAGATAATTTGCGGTAAATTTAAATTGTTTTTCGATGAGGCATCGTGTTGGAGTGTTTTCGATAGGTATTAATGACAAATGCGTTTGAGGTGTTTATTATATAACATGGCAAATTTTGAACCAAAGGTAATCAGTTTACATAGTCTTCAATTATTTAGAGAGGCTACAACGATTACATAAAACTATAAAAAAAACACGTATTTTGCAGGGAGAAAATATCTTTACAAAAATATATGAAAATAAATACAAGACGAAAAGAAAAGAAAAGCAATGACAAATTCAATTATCACATTGGATTTTTTTCAGAGCAAAATAATGTGTCGATAAGCAATTAAAACCAATGATATATGTGCATATATTATTTTTCTGCCTCCCAACATTATATACAAAAAAAAAAAAATAGAATAAAACTCTTGCTATTCTGGCTTTAATTAATTATGCAATCAAGCTTAAAATCAAAAATTCAAAATGAAAACGAAATCAGTAATTAAAAGCAACAACAAATAGAAGATGCTGACCAAAGACAACCTGTTGTAGATTTTTGGCTAAAGATCGACAAACGGATTGTGTGGTGATATGGAAATGTATTTGTTTTTTGAGTATATCAAACCCTGAGAAAGGACATCGATTTAATTGAGTTATCTGAATGTCAACACCAGCCTTGTGAATGGAGATTGGGGAATGGGAATTGGATTTTGGGTAGCCACGACAACTTTCGCTTGCGGCATCTTCAAGGTTGATGGGTCATTAATCCAGTTGATGATATAATGCTGCAGCTCACAGGAAATACATAACAAGACTCTCAATCTCGGCTCGAAAATGGAATGTTGCTAAACGACTTGACGAAAGATTTGCGCCAATTTGCGCACAAAATGCACCAAAAAGTTGTAAAAAAAAAAATGTTTGTGCCAAACACTTTGGCAACTTACCGGAAGCATTTTGGCGGCAAAGCTATTATGGGCAACTTGTTGTTGTTGTACTTGGTTGTATGCAGTTAAATATTTGCTGCTGCTGCTGCCTGTAGACGATGCCGCTGTTGATGTTGATGTTGATGTTGTTCCAACTATTATTGGTGCTGTTGGTGAATAATGCAGTTAAGCGCAGTTAAATGCAGTTGCCTTCTTTTTGGACGGCGACAGCCAGCATAATGCTTTGCTTTATTATTAAATATTTGATTTTTTTTTTTTATTTTATTTATGTAGTACGAAAATATTTGAAAAATGTATGAGCAGTAAGTATGTTAAAACTGGGCCAAGCGCCTTTTTATATTTTGCTATTGTTGCTGTTTTTTGTTTTTCGTTTTGTGCTTTTTTGCCTTTTGGGCTGCTGCAGCAATTTTATGCAATCTGCGGCGGCGCCTGCGCAAATCTGCCTCGCTTTATGCTCCGCTGCCCAGCAGCAGCAACAACAACAGCGACAACAACAACAGCAACAATAGCACCAATAAAAAATGGCAAGATCGAAAATTGTAAAAACTGTTACACACGTCTGCGCATTTAGTTTTTCACTTTCGGCAGGCGGTGCTTTTACCACAATTCTCTACATTCAATTTTCAAAAATACACTTTCGCAGTGGCTGTTGTTATTAATTTCATTTGAATTGGGGTTTTTTCTTTGCTTCTTTTCGTGTTTTATTTTGTACACTTAACGCAACAAAAACAAAACAAAAATATTGTATGTATGGCATTTAATTACAATGAAAATAAATATATGTATATAAGAAAAAATTATTATGTTCAACTGGTTTTTTTTTTTAATTGTGTTATTTTCAAATTTGGCAATTTCGATTTCGTTTCGTTTACCGAGCTAGTAGCAAAAATACCATTTACTGTGTACAAGAAAAAAATAAAAAATAAGAAAACCGCTAAGCCAACAGTACCGTTCAAGAGTCGCCACTGCACTGAATTCGATTTGTGGCCAAAAAGCGTAACCCAGGCATTAACAGCCGCCAGTTGGCCAGTTGCTAAGAGGAGCACCAGCAGCAATAGCGCAACAACAAGTTGTCGCCGCGCTGCGCAGCCGCGAAGCAGCAACCAGCTCTGCTAAACAGACAGCGCCAGCTCTGCTCAGCTGATAGTTAACAGCGCTCTGTTAAGCGCCTTTCAATTTGGTACACATGTACCTACTTATGGACAAGCAAGCCATGTTTAACAAAGGTGCAGCAGCATTAGAGCCATTTACTCAATCAAATTTAGGATTGATAGGATCGGAAACATTAAACCTTCAATTGTGTTTAGATAACCACGGAATATATATGAGATAAAATGATGTTATGGCTAGGAGCAACGAATTTATTTGTTCTTAATTATAATAAAATTGTATAATTTGAACAAAAATAAGTAGAATTACTGCAAAAGTAATTGTGTACTTTGCATGTAAACAGACAGATAGGCAGACATTGCTATATCTGTTAATAAGGAATATATATTCATATGTATATTTATGGGGTCAAAGCAGTACACATCATTTACGACACTCTTACAATACCCGCTGCCCATCACGTATCAACATATCTTTCAATAAAGAGAAGCTCAATTCAAAAAAAAAAAACGGTTTGGCATTGGCTTTGATTTTAAATACCCATCACTCGCAAAGACACATCAAATTGATTTCTATAATAATCTCCCTGGGCCCTTATGTGCAAAATGATTATGTACATATGTCTTTTGTCTCGATTAATCTTTTTGTGTTTTATAACCAGGCCAATTGCAACAGGTGTTTTTTTTTTATTTTTGTTATGAGACTTGTTTGCTTTGCTGGTTAATGGGTTGGTTTGTTAGCGCTAAAAGAGATCCGTTTAGACATAGACGGGGAGAGAACGAGAAAGAGACAAAAAGAGGGTAAGAGGGAGAGAGACAGAGAGTGCGTGTGTATGTGTGTGATAAAGAGAGAGGGAGGGCAACATAAATATATATAAAAATTTAATAATTTAGGGCTTGGCTCTTGGCATTTGGCACCTGGCACTCAAATCAATGCAAGCGCAGGCTTATAGCTGTTGATGGCAGTTGTATTGTGGCATTGTGGCAGTAACTGCTCATGTCGCTGCGTATTCGATCACCACGTATCGCGTGTGGTTGACCTTTGCTGACCACTGTCTACTACGCACACACACACACACACACACATGATAAGAAAAAATTCAAAATAAAAATAAAACCGTTTACATAATAACCATTAAATGCTGTCATCGAAAAGTCAACGCTGCGTCGCAAAATGAATTTCAAATATTGAGGCAGCCATTCGATTGTTTGTGGTTGCTTTTTACTCTTGTTGATTGTTTAGCTCACCACGCACCACACACCCCACACCCCACACCTTTCCTTCCCTTTCCCCTTTGCCGCTTTACCTGCACTACAATTTTCTCTTCACCATCAATCGCTAGTTCCGTTTCCCTTACTCTGTCTCATTTCATTGGGCTTTTCTATTATTTGTGTGTTTGCTTGCTTGTGGGGGCCAATCAATCTCGCGTTTGGTAACTGCTATTTGCCAAGTCAAACATAACACCGGTATGATAATAACGTTGGCTTACGGTATCTGTATACCAGCTCCTGCTGTGTTGCATTGTCCGCAACGCATCCGTTGCACGTCGCCTTATCCTCAATGAGCATGCTGAGCACGCATCGCATTCGCAATCGCATCGAATGCATCGCTCAGCCGGCGAGGAGCCAAAGCGAAACCCAAAGCCAAAACAAATGCTGAAATATAAACAGCTCCTACTTTTCTCAAGGTGTACTTCGATTTGATATTGTACCGTTAGTTGATAATTGTGTCGTTCAAGCCAAATAAATAAATATTTTCAAGTTTGATTAAAGCAAAAACTAAAACATTTTAAGGAACTTGTTCTTTACCTTTAAAAACCTGTTTCAGGCAACAATACTTCTGAGGCCACAATTCGATGGATGTTTTAAATAACAGCGTGAAGAAAGCAAAGCATAAAATAACAATCTCTGCAGTAAAAAACAGATTGCTAAAAATCTGATTAGATAGCACAAAACTCCTTGCTTGAAATTATTTAATTTTAAATCTCATTTCATAATTTATGTGACTAAAAGTTAGATTTTTCACGAGGCTATATTAAGTAGATATATTCAAATTCTTGTGTAATTTACAGCTTTAAATTTTAGAATAATTTGTTTGTTTTTAATACTTTTTCGCTTTGCACTAGTACATTTAAGACTATGTTTAATAAGGGATCAAATTAATTAAAAACTAAAAATATTCGCTGCATATTTTGCGCATAGATATACTCTAAATCCTTATTATTATACTCTAAGTTTTATGTGATCGTTGCTTTTTTTATATTTTTGATATATTATTTTTTACATTTCTGATAATTCTGTACTTCTTAATGTGTAGTTTTAAACAATTTTTATTCGAATCTAATATAACAAAAACTACGTGAGAGCAAAGGAACAGCAGAGCTGACCACATACATTAATAAATCTTGGAATTTCTATGATGATGAATCTCATAATAATAATAATAAACTACATCTATTATTTACGCTGCAGACCGCCGCCCGGACGGAGCATGCTGCTGTTTAGCGCCGGCATTTTGGCTGAACACTTTTTGACCTCTTCAATTGCATAAATCATGCGCTCCGGCTGGGTGAGAAACCAAATCCACAATAGTTTGCTGTAGCGATAGAGTTTCTCGTTGTCCTACAAAAGTACAAAAAATACCAGTGAGATGCATATAAAAAATATATATACTATTATTTTATTTATGTTTTTTCCTTACCATACGCTGTCTGATCGTTTCCTGGAACTCAGTGCGCAAATGGCGGATTGATTTCTCAAAAGACAGCTGCTGCTCCGCGGCATTGAACATTTGACACAAATATTGAGTATGCTCGAACATTGGCTGCTCCAGCGGCGAGTCGTAGACAAAAGGACGCAACTTTTCCTCCAAACGCTTGCTGTGAGTAACGCATAAGAATTTTGTCAAACGATAAGCGGGTTACTTCGAGACGATAGTAATTATAATAATAATAAAATGTAAAATTAAATGAATTCTAGTTAAAAGTGTCATTCAGCCATCGATAAATGGTGGAGGAGACATTTATATATTATTATTATTATAAATGACTCACAGATCGGCCAGTTGCTCGTGCACATAGACATGACTCTTTTCACTGAGCATACTTTGAAGTGAGTAGGCCAAAAGGCGACCAAACTTCTCATACTCATACAGGCAGCTCTTCGCCTCCGTTGAGCGGACATTCTGTTCAAGATGTGCGGACAGTTGGCTGGCGATTTCATGCACGAACTGGGTACAAACCGCACCATTCTTGTTGCAGGCATTTACAGAAAGCATTGCTTGCACGCGTCTCCAGCACGCATCGGCCTGTTCGCCGAGCACTTTGGAGTTGTCCTTGAAGTTGCGTTTCTTTTCCAAATCCAATTGTATAGCTATCCAAATGAGTTCAGCATTTAGCAGAGCATCCGAAATGATGCTCGTCAGCTGCTTATCGCTCTCGCGCCGTCGCATCGCACGCTCCAATTTCTGTTTGGTGTTCTCGTAGAGGACCATCTCGATGCGCTGCTGGATGCGCTGCTGGACATGGATGGCCAAGACGGTCTCCAGAGTATTGTGTGTATTACTCAAATGGTTCTCGTTGAGCAGCTGCAGGCTGTGCGTCTCGCGCACCATCTCCTTCAAACTAAGGCACGTAATGCGATTCAGATCAAGTTGATCGCACAACGCCTTGGTTGCTGTGGCAGTGGCCTTCTTTTTTATATAGGCGAGTGTATAATACTCCATGCTAAAAGTATTCATGAATGAGAGACTGTTTGTGTGTTAAAATGAGTTGCTTACGAGTTTTGCAAGTTTTCCAGCTTGCTGTTCATTTGCTGTATGTCGACATCAGTGCTCTCGAACTCGTCATATTCCTGTATTTTGAAATTGTCCTTCATGTAGAGCGTGAAATACTGTAGAAATGAGTCACACTTGAGAAAATACTGATCCAGCGGCAGTTGATGCATAAACAGCGGCGGCATCTGTTGCATGGTAAATTCTCTGCTTGTCTCCTTAATGAGCATACGATTGTGTAGCTGCAGCTGCTCCAATTGGCCAGCCTTCGCTTGGCATTCGCTCAGCAATTCCCTTTCCGCAACTTGCAGCGGTCTAATCTCATATTCCAGCCCAGACAGATTGCTGCTAATGCTGTGCTTTGTGTTCCTTTTGAACGAATCGTTAAATGTTAAACGTTTGATAAACAATGTTTGTATTCTCGACTTAATTTTCTTACTAACTTCATTTCATCGATTAGCACATTGTAATCATTTGTTGCCTTCTGCAGCTGCTCGATTTCAGCGGCAAGCGCCTCCACATCTTCGTCCGTGTTGTGCAGCAAACCTGGGCATTCGGACTCAATTTGCTGTATTTTTAGCTGACGCTCCGTCTCGTTCAGCCACTCTCCACGCTGCATCATTTCGTCGCGGGCTAACAGCTCATGTTCAGTGAGTATGTTGCTGTCGCTAATATTCCTGAACAGGAATTGAAAGAATTTTTCGAAGCGTTCGTCGTAAATTATCCATTGGTTGGCGCTGTCGATGCCGAGTTTCTTGAGCATCTCCGTGTTCTGGATGACCGGGTAATGCATACATACTCACAAGATTAACAAATACGCAGAAATATCATATAATACTTACGTTCAGCAAATCGCCCATTTTTTAATCGAGACAAAGCAGCAAGTTTCTAATCGAATCAAATAAATCCCGCGGAAATTTCCCAACTCAGCAACGCAGTAGAGTTACCATACAGTCGAAAGATAATTATTGTGAGTATTTCTTGTGTACACACTGTATTTTTATATCGTATATCAGCTGATCAATATTTTTAAACAAACATTTACGTTCCAGTTAAAGAAAATGAACAGCAAATAAATTGTGTTTCTTTAAGGGTCACGGAAACCGCAAAACATATATATCAGTTTATATGCTCATCAGCTGTAGGTGTGTACACACTTTTTTTGCCAGCAACTGTTGTCATTATTTTGAGAACAGTTGAGCCACTGTTGCAAAGAACAGCTGTCGTTCGGTCTCTTAGTTCATTTGACTGTGCATAGAGGGCGCATCGAAAATTGCAAGTATATGTCTTAAATTTAAATATAAATAGTCATTTATATAATTAAGTATATTTATTTATTTACATTTTTGTGGGACCTACAACTATCGAGATTCCGTCACTTGCGATATTCTTGGTTTCATGCAAAATGTACAAATGTTAACGCGGTCTGCTGCGCCACTGCCATAATTCGCGTATTTGTTGTGCTCACACTTTCGCAGCAGACAGGGTTGCCGATCAGAGCCTGTGCGAGAAATTTGAATAGTGATGAGAAAAGAAAAGGCGAAAAACAGCAAATAATGGTTGTAGATGTAACAAGCAAACCAAATGAATGCAAATAACGTGAATGACTTACCTGCGTGCAATGTGCTGCGCAGATGTGTGATATAGCTGCTGGCCAGACGTATTATTTCGATTTTGGACAATTTGCGGTTCACTGGCTCTGTGGGAATCAAACCGCGCAGCGCCTCGTAAGCAGCGTTCACGCTAATTTTTGTAAACAGAGAACACAATTCGATTAACCGCAATGTAATGTAGTGTAACTGTAACTGTAACTGTAACTGTCACTGAAACTGTAACTGTAATTGCGTATTTTACTTTACTCACTTGAAGGTGCGATAGCGTTCCCGAGCATTTATCTTCTGTCTGGGTGGTGGCGGTCCCGTTTGGTTCTGTCGATGATTGCTGGCGCCAATTGATGAGTCCTCTGAATCGCCGTTACTATCCACCGCTTGGGACCCAAACGAAGACATCAGCAGCGAGGAAATATCGAGAGCATCATTCTCATTCATGTTAATGTTGATGTCCATATTAACATATAATGCGTATGTGCACTGCTTGCTTCCTGGACTGCGAATGCTAATGCGAATGAGCCGACGATGCTGCCAGCCACATTGGTCAGTTAGAGGCGGTCTCTCTCTCTCTCTCTCTCTTTCTCTCGCCCTCTCTGTCACTGTTTTGTAGCTCAGCGGCTATAATTGCGTTCGGCTGCTAAATGAATTAAGTCATCATCGTCGCAAGTGATGACAAATTGTGCATGAAGAACTGAACAAGAGAGCAGCCCGCAGCCGGCAATAACCATAACAACAATAACAAACTAAAAGTAAAAAAAAAAAAAACGGTACTTATGCGCACTTGTCAAAACAAAGCATTGCAGCTATGCTGTCATCTCCCTCTTGTACACTGACACTCGAGAGTCTCGCACTACCACACAAGACGCGTGCCGCTGTCGCTGGAACGGGAAACGGCTGGAAAAGTGCACAAGCACTTTAATTGTGCAATGTTAATTGCTCGGTGCGCCGTTTGCAATGACGCGTCGCAGGATAAGCAAAGAGGCAACAATTTGTTGCTCTTCTCGCTTCGCATACAAATACACATTCTCATTCTGATTGCAATTGCAATTTGATCATTTCGTTATCATTCATCCTACTTTGCTCATTGCTAACATTGTGCATATTTCTGTCGCTTTCTCTCTCTCTCTCTCGCTCTCACTCACGGACTGTTTGCTTGGTTGCCTTTAGCATGTGTGTTTTTGTTGTTGTTTTGCTTACATCCCAAAACGGAAGTGGCACTTTTGTGAGTAAGTACGCTTAGCTGCTTCCCATACCCACACTTCACATTTTGAGACCAGACCACATGCAACGTCTGCGCTTGCGTCAACAAGTGCAACAACATCCACGTGCAATTTTTGTATTTTTTTTGTTTTGCTATTGTTTTTTTTTTTTTTGTAATTTTTTGTTGCCTTTGCTTGAATCGTTGGCGGCGAAATAATTTTTCGATTTCAGTCAAGCAAAGATTTTAATGGCTTGTTTATTTTTTAAAATATCTTTTCTGAGAGTATTGTAATTTGGTCAGACAAATACATTTATATATATATATATATATATATATATATATGTATATATATATGCATTCATCAACTCTGCGAAACTCGATCATAGGAATTTGTTTTTTCCTTATAAAATTAAAAAAAAATATATATATAATAACACAGTTAAAATAAAAAATAAATTTCATTGGTAATAAAAATATTGTCTGTCAATGGACAATTTTTTATTCAAATATTTTTAAAAATGTGAGGTTAAGGTTCGATTAATGGTACGGCTATTTTAAAATTAATATAACATTTACAAATTGCATAAAAATACCTAATTAATAATGTGTTTTGCCTGGGTGATCTTGCTGTCCACTTTAAAAGCTTAAAATCCTTAGCCTGACAGGCCCACGAAACATGTATTGCAGCATTATCCTGTCGGAATAATTTTAGTCTGGTTGATGCTACATAATCATTAAATCTTCGTCCAACAGGTTTGTATAACCCTCCAAGTTCATACGGCCTGAAATTTAAATCTCTCAGTAATAAGTTAGACCGTTTTGATAATCTAAATTAAATTTTATCTCATCAGAAAATACCACATTTTGGCACTCCTGGGTCCAGGACATGTATTCTTGTGGAACATTTAATGTGGAATTTATTGCACCTTTGTTAAAGCCGGCTTTGACTTAATATTCTTCTAAGCTTATTGATCACTACTTGATAAAATTTGTTGAATATACTGATTCGATACTTGTAACCTTAAATCAAATAGAATTATAGATGCCGTTACATTTGTATCCAGACCAGTCCCTAAGAATGCAGATTTTTGCCTGTGGGATTATTTTTTGCTGTTTATTTTCATTGAGCATTGTTTGTTGTAGACGAAAAAAATTGAAAAATTCAGAAAAATCTTGGGAAAAATGACCGGAACTTGCATTCCAATGCATCATAACAGTGTGAGAAGAAAAAGCACCGTCGTAAAATGGCTTGGTACAGTTTTAGCACCATAAGCACGAGCGCCTTTATTCGAACTTCGCAGGGTGTATTTACATACACAATTACATGAGGAGGCACAGTTGAATTTATTAAAATGATCGAGTATCTATGTAGCTCATATGGCAACTGCATAATATTGTCAAAAAGATTTATTTTTATGTATCTAAATTTAGCCTTTATTTATAAATAAAACAGGACTTTCCTCAGCTATAACTTCATCCAAGGTGCTTGTGATACTTTTCCCTTCCGATCGAAGACACAAATAATTTAAAGCGTTTTTAAAATAAAAATGTTTATTTTATACACATGTAAAAATTCACTTAAATTGTTATAATTCAAAAAAACATATTTTGCTTATGGGTAAATTAAATGGTATCCATTTAAAACAGTTTGCGTAAAAAAAAGAATTGATTGTATAATCGAGTATCCTGGATTCGGTTGTACAAATATAAGAATTATTTAAATTGAAAGTGTAGTATTGATTGGGGTTTTGATCTAAGTTTTTACATTGTATTTGCATTTGTAATATTTTTTAGAGCTTTTTTTCAATAATTTTTCGGGGCACAAAATGAAGCAAAAAATAAATGTGATCGAAATTTGTAGTTTGTTTTACTTGGACCATATAAAATTAGATTGTTTTGTTTATTTTTGTTCTTTTAAAAATAATAGTAAATAAAACACCACAGTCATGATTTTTTAAGTAAACAAAATAGAAATATATGTGTAATGACATTTGGGGAGCATTAAGGAAAATTGCAGTAGCTTAAGTAGACTTAATACTCAAGCAGTAGCAAAATATTTACAAAAGCAAAAGATAATAGAGGAGAGAGTATGTGAAAAATTGAGCAAGATTTTTTTTGCGTTACTCATCTGTTTTGTTTATTTCTTCATCGTATTTATGTTTATACATATGCTTTTTTTTTTGTTTTTTTTTTGTATTTTTCTCTTTTTAATTTTCATTCGTATAAAAAAAAAATAAATAAATTTCTGTAATATTTCGTTGTTTTTTGATTGATGACAATTTCTTTATGTTTTGTTTTTTACTACTTTCACTAGTAAGAATTTTGAGTTATATATTTAAAAAAAATATATAAATTTGCTAAAAAGTATAAACTTTGTTCAAAAATAATGCACAACAAAATCAAAGTTGGTTTGTGTTTGTTGTGATGGTGTGTGTATGTGTATATGTGTGTGTGTGTGTGTGTGTGTGTGTGTGGGTGGGTGTTTAGGAGAGTTTCTAACGTGATTGTGTGCGGGCGTTTGTGGGTGTGTGTGTGTGTGTGTGAGTGTGTATTGTTTGCTGCTGTTTGACTCTGTACAGTTGAGTTAGTGACTTGACTTAAACGGGACCTTGTGGATGGCGCCAAGGTGTGCTCAGATCAGCGCCGTTATCAATTTGGCCTTGAAGTTGACAAACTTCTCGCTGGTGGCGGCAACGCGCTATAGAATGTATTGTGTTAGAATATGTTGTTATAGTATATTTGCAATTGTTAACTGTGTTGCTTCTGTTCTGAGTTCTTACCAATATCAAGTCTTGCACCAGATTGGCCAGTCCCCGATTGGCCAAGACAACGAGACGCGTCACGGGGCCGGGAATACCCTCGGTGTAACCATCGGCAGTGCGAGTGCTATCCCCGCTACCATCTGTATCATCTGTGCCCGAGACTCCTCCTCCCACGCTATTGGCGGCCTCATCGCCCTGCTGGGTCTGCACGCTGCCCGAGAAGAGCTGATGACATGTGGAGAGCAATCAGCGTTTGTTTAATGAATCAAGCTAAACGTTGTGATTGTACTCACTCGCACCGCATCCAACAGAAAGTTGCCGGAACCGCCGCCGGCGCCGCCGCCCAAACTGTTGCCACCGGGCGCGGCGCCACTTGAGCCGCCAGCGAGGCCAGCGCCGCCAAAGCTCAGGAACCTTTTGAATAGATTACTTTTGTGTGTCGATTTATGACATTTTTTTTTTTTTTGTCATTTTGGGTGGGTTAAAGGAAACGTGTACCAAATTGTGTAATTAGTTGAGTGTGGTTTGTGGTTTTCAAAATGTTTCGTATTTATTTGTTAAATTTCATCGAGTCGTGCAGAAATGCAATCTATGGATTTATATTGTGGATTTATTCAAATTAATTGAACTTAACTGTCATTGTTTTCTTTATTTGAAGCGAATGCAACAAAGTCAAATATTATTACTCATATTGTTCAAATTGATGGATAATAAGGTTGGATAATTTTTTATTAAGTGATATGATAATTGAATTGCAATAAATATGCATGCCCATATTTTAATAGGAACAATAATGTTGGCAATAATCCAAATCATTATGTTATCGTAAATTATATCCGGCAAGTTGTGTTAACTACATATATATATATATATATATATATATATATATATATAGATATGTATATATATTAGTGTATAATTGGTTTTTAAATATAAGATAAGCTTGAACTATATTTTTCCTTGATGTGAAGCATTTTGAAAATAGTTTTTATAAATTGCTTTGCATGATCTTATCGACAAGAGGGTGTGATGTACATGTATTATCTATGCACATATCTATGTATGTATGTATCATGTTTTGTTGGCCAATTCGTTTGTGTTCGTGGCTCATGTAACAGACTGAATTCTTAAAGGCATGTGGTAGGAGAAGAGGTGAGGGGTGTTGCTGTGTTGTCTGCTTACCTTTTGTTGCGATCATCCACATCGGCCGTATCCTCCGCCGAGTCCAATGACAAGTCATCAATGGCCGGTGACTTTGATTCCGATTGCTGCAAATCGTTGCTGCTCAGAGCTTTCACTTCGTTTATTCCACTGTTGCCAACATTTACCGTTGGCAGCTCGTTGTTAAAGCTGAGCTGGATGGGCTCATTGGACTTGAGAGGAATGGGTGCCTGGGCAATGGGTGAGCCTCCCGACGATTGCTGAGCGGCAGCTGCTGCTGCGGCCTCTGCTTCTTTCACCTGTCGCGCCACCCTAATTGTCTCCTCCAATTGTTTATTAATTGCCGATAGATCGATTTCTGTATCGGTGGCACCGTTCTGTGATCGGAACAGTGGTTTTTTTTGTGTTTTTTTTTCGCCGCAAGAAATTTGTATTTGGTATGTTGCATTGTCAAAATTTTGAATTTCGAAGTTGATTATGTGCATTTGGTATGTGTGTGTGTGTGTGTGCGTATTTGTGGTGAGAAGATTTCATTTCGCATGGCAAAGGATTTTCGGGCGGCGCAATGTGTGTGTTTTGTTGCAGAGGCATGTGTGGTCGGATTATGTATTATGTGTATTGTATTGTAGTTTGTGTATGTTTGCAAAGGGTTGGGATTGTGGTCGAGTACGGTGTGGAGATATATATATATATACATATATATGGGTTTGGGTGTGTGGGTTATCAGATATGTAAGGTTAGGTAAGAGGTGAATGTAGTGTTCCATTTTTGGCATTATGGGTGTAGACGGTTTTGCCAGTTGATTTTTTGTTTTGTTTTTATTTTTGTAGTTTTTATACAATTTTGCCGTTTTATTTTTCAGTTGTTAATTGATGATAATGGATAGACAGAGGGATAGTAAAAGAGAGATAGAGAGAAGGTGAGAGTGAGAGTGAGAGACATAGATGTACGTGCACAAATGCAATCGGTGTATTTATGTATACATTTTGAGAGATTTTTTTTTAATTTATTACGTTATTATTATTCGATTTTTATAGTTTTTAATTGCAGTTGATGGTTTCAATGCGTTGTTTGCAGATTTTTTTTATTGTATTTGGATTTATAATAATATTATTATTATTTTTGTGTTTATTTTTATTTGGTTATTTGCACAAATCGAATCGGTTTAATGGAACATGAAAATAAAGAGAAAAAGATTCAAAATAAACAAAAAGGAAAACAAAAGCAGATAGACAAATGAGCAATCGATCAAGCTAAATGTAATGCCACAAGGATCACAAGCGAAAGAGCGCAAGTGTTGTGGCAACAAGAAAAAAAAGAAATTATTAAACACAACTAATAATTTCTAAGCGAAGACCTTGGATCAGAGTTAAATGGATTGCGCACTCTGTCGCGTGTGACTGTGTGTGCGTGTGTGTGTGTGTGTGTGTGTGTGTGTGTGTGTGTGTGCGAGAGAGAGAGAGAGAGAGGTTTAAGGTGTGCATGCGACCCAAACATGCATCATCTGCAAAAAAGTTACATACATACGTACATACATACATATGTAAGTGTAGAAAATGTCCTGAAAAAGCAAGACTTTTTCGTTCATCTAAAACACTCCACACACAATTTCTTCTCTTGTCAAGCATTATTAATTATTTTAAATGGGAAATTTATCTCGAACAAGTGCTTTTTAGCTGTTGATAGAAATCCTTCACTGCGTTTGCGCATTAGTGGCCAGAAATCGGGTGACGATGTCATATTCTTAGATTCGATATTTTCGGCAAATTGAATTTGTGCAAATTGGAAATTCGGGAGGCACGAGTGAAATATGATTACGACTTGTTCTAGTAGTATTGAAAGCTGTAATCGAATTGAAAATGGGGTATTTGGTTGTTGTTTTTATGATTTCGAGTGTGTGTGCGAAACGAATGAAAGATCCAATGTGAACACCCTGTGGCAGAGTCAAGAGACATTCATGACTCTGAATAGCGTTGTGAGTGCACTCATGGCTGGTAAGCGTACAAATGTGAATTCTCTTGCGAATGTTTTGTGAATACGCTTATGAACGTACACTCATGAATATTGTGAATGCACTTATGAATATTCTATGTATATACTCATGAATGTTGCAAGTGCACTAATGAATTACTCGTGAATAAAGGCGAACATTTTGAAAATAATGTATGTACATGCTGTGTACGAGTACACTCTAAAAAAAATATATATATGTCCTTCGTGTTTGAGCATTACAAAATCCATACAGGTAACATTATTTTTGTATATTTAAAGTAGATTATAAACGACTTAAACAACTAACACAATTGTTATGTAAATATATATATATATTTAAAAAAAAAACACACCTATTATATTTTGAAAAGTGCACCAAAAGGAGGGCGCATAAAAAATGAATGTGAGAATAATTACAAAAAAATTCTTAAAGATTACATACTCAAGTATAGGAGAGACTCAGACAGCAAAAGAGTGTGAGAGAGAGAGAAAGAGGGAGAGAAAGAGCGAGGTAGAAATAGAGCGAGAGATAAAGAGAGATGAGGAGAAAGAGAGTGTTGAAGAGAGAGGACGGAGAGATAGATAGAGAGAACGAGAGCGGCAGAAAGACAGAGATAAAGATAGATGGGGAGCTAGAGAGCGAGAGACAGATACAGAGATATAGAGAGAAAGAGAGAGCAGTGGAAAGACTTATAAGTACAACATATCCAAAGAAAAAAAATAAACAAACAGCGTGTTAAGTACAAGTGTAGATAGTTTGAGGGGCAGTGACAGATGCACTGATATATTAGTATCGAAAACTAGTGTTGTAAATAGAGTTTTTTTTTTTCTTTTTTCATTAATATCATAAACAATTTTGAGTTTGAGTGGTGCTTGCAGTTGTGCTGTGGTTGATGTTGTTGTGGTATTGCCAATTCTTGTTGCTGTTGTGAAAACACGGAACAAAATTTGATAAACATTAAAGAAAAATTCAGCCAATATTGTAATTTTTGGAAATACATCGCTAAGTTGTTGTAGCAAACAAATTTACACACACATTTCTTTGTTATTATCGACGAACGGACGTCTCGGTGGTGGTGCTGGTGGTGGTGGTGGTGCTGGTGGTGCTGGTGGTGCTGCTGCTGCTGCTACTCTTCTCATTCGCATCAATCTCGTTCTCATCGTCTGGCTCAAAGGTGGGCAGCTCAATGGATACCCGGGTGCCACTGCTACTGTCACTCGAGCTGCTGCTGCTCTGATCACTCTTTGTCTGGTCGTCATCATCATCATCGAAGTCAGCGTCGAAGGAGTCGCGTGCTGCATTCGCTGAGTTGCCCTGAATGGCGGTGCGCAATACAGTTGGTCCCAAAGCGCGCAGCAGCTTGGAGATGATGCGATTCGCTTGCTCATCGATTTGCTACAACAACCACGATTCGATTTTGGGGCCAGATTCGTGTGCGGTTTGCGTTGGATTGTGGAGTGCGTGGATTGGTGGGGCGTGTGCGAGTGTGCATTTTGGGTACAGTGTAGAGAATGGTTAGTTTATTTAATTGCTTTGTGCTTTGTGTGTATGTGTGTGATTGTTTCCTATACTAAACATTGTGGGGCGGATTTGGATTGCGGACGGGGCTCATCGTTAATGGACAATGCGTGGCAATACTAACAGCTCTTTACACGGGCCCATTCAAGAGGAAACTGATCAGAGCTCAGCGAGAGACAGAGGGAGGTGAAGAGAGAGAGAGAGAGAGAGAGAGAGAGAAGACAGGGGGGGAGACAGAGAAAAAAGGAGGGGAGAAATGTGAAGATCACACAGAGATATAAAAATTCCTTGAGGTTAGCTCGCAGTACTTTGCAGCACTTATAATTCCAATATTATAAAAACTCGAAAAAAATTACCCGATGTGTTTTTCAAGCATAACACACAAAGAAAACTTTCTTCGAGATTTCTAAGCTGTATTTACATTGACTGGTTCGACTTTCAGCATATAATTCGAGTACATTACAGCACTCATAGGATCGCAGAGGCTATCTCAGCCACCACGCATTAATAGAGCTCTTACGAATTGGCCCGTGCAAAGAGCGACTTAGCTCTTGGATACACATTTGGAGAAGTTGTAACAAATATCGTTTTCGAAGTGGTTGGGAAAATGGGATTGGGCATCGGCGGTGGAGGGAGTTTTTAAAACTGGATCGATTCGAAATTAATTATTGACAAATGATGTGGCTTCCAAACTAGCTCGATTGCTTTTAATTTCAGTTCGCAGGTCACGATTCGAATAAAAACTGGATTATACTAAAATCTAATTTATATGTTTTATGTTTAGTTAGTTGAAAAACTAATTGCTTGCACCAGTAGTTGTTATTATTGTTGTTGCTGTTGTTGTTTCAGTTGGTGTTATTGCTGTGGCTGTTGTTGCTATTGTTGCTGTTGTTGCTGTTGTTGCTGTTGTTGTTTCAGTTGGTCTTATTGCTGATGCTGTTGCAGTTGCTGTTGTTGCTGTTGTTGCTGTTAGGCTGTCGCAGGGGCTTGGATTGGTGACGGCGGCTGTTGTTGTTGTTGTAGTTGTTGATGTTAATGACAGTGCTGTTTCATTTAGTTGGCTCTGACGCGCACTCACTTTGTTCGCTGATGATTCCGACTCGGGAGCAAATGTGGGTAAATCGATTTTGACCCGCGAGCTATTGTCATCGTTGTTGTTGGTAATTGAGGCTGGAGTTGATGCTGTTACTGATTCTGCAGGTGGCGACGATGCAGATGCAGGTGCAGCAGCATCATCATCAAAATCGTCATCATCAAAATCGGCATCGAAGCTGCTCGAGGTAGTGGTGCCACCACCGGCAACACCACCGCCCCGATTGCCAGCCAGTACGCTATTGAGCAGCCCAGGGCCGGCAACGCGTATTACTTGAGCTATAATGCGATTAACAATTGAGTCGATTTCCTAAGAACGAGACAGACGAGAGATATGCAGAATAACTGTCACGGGGAGCATGCTTATCCATCAACTGCCATGAATTTTTGGGATGATGATGCTGTTTTGGATGCTTTGCTTATTCTGACTCTTGTTGGTGGTGTTGTTGTTGTTCAAGTTCATTGCTGTTGCTGTTCTTGTGGTTATTGTTGTTATTGTTGTTGATGTACTTAAGTTGACGTCGTGGTTGTGACGTCCATGAGAGAGACACAGACAGATTTTCGTCTTTGTTTTGTTTCGTTTTGATGATGATTTTGTTTTGTTATTTTTTTTTTTTTTGTGTTTTTTGATTTGACGACTTTTGGTGGCTGCTGCGGTTGCTTTTGTTGTGGTCTGGTGGTTGATTGTGTCTGAGGCGCGATTTAGAAATTTTGGTGCTGTGCAATTTTTTGTGATTGGCCAATTGTTTGATGATTGTTTTGCATTTGTAGTTTTTGGTTGGTTGGGGCTTTGGATTTCTTTTGGTTTAACAAACATGATTGTTTTTTTTTGTTTTTTTTTTTTTTGTGGTCAAGTTATGTATTCATAGGGGGCATGCATCAACTATACGTAATACGTGCACTACTGCCTACTGTATACTGACAAGTGGAGTGGATGAAGGGCATGCAGCTTAAATGACAAATGAGATAATCAACAGAGTAATAAACAGTGTTTTAATTGGATACCAATATGCTAAAACTAAACACGCTATTGCGAAGGAGGCTTCAGTTGTCCTTCAACTGTTCGGCAAAGTCCTTATCGGGTTGAAATTTGGTCAACTCGTCAGGTAAGCTCTCATAGTCCTTATCAAGCGGCCGCGCCACATCATCATTATCATCATTATCGTCATCATCATCAGCAATGGGCGGCTTACGGGCAGCACTGCGCTCAAATGCCGGATTGAGAACCGTGCCCAAGACGACGGGCCCAACACGTTGCAAGATAATATTGACTAGACGATTGATTTGCATATTGATTTCCTACGAAATGTTCAGGCAATACAACAATTAACAATAACAGAGCCGCACGCCGCTCCGCATAGCTAAACAATATTATTATTAATATTCTGGATTGGGTGAGGAGACATATCTACATGTACATATACATATGTACGCATCTCTATGCGCACATATTTAAATTGAAATTGATTGACGATTTACACCTAGTCCTGGTCATTGTCATCTACATACTAATCCGATAGGCTAGGCTTGTTTTGTATACGCACCTTTGTTATATCCGGAAAGAGTTCGCGCAGCAGTCCAATTGTTCTTTTGTTGCGATCGGCTATCAATTGTTCTTGATCTTTTGCGCCAAGTGTCAAGACATCGATTTCCTGCAAAGCAATATAAAAAATATGGTCAATACAATGCTCTTGCATAATCCCACTGGCACTGAAACACACATACAAATCGCGATCTCAAACTTAAAGAAAATGAGTTGCGAAGGAAAAAATAACAAAAACCATTATTGTTCAAACACTAACAACAAGCCAACAATTGATGAACTTTCTCTTTGAACAATGAGACAATGAGTTTATAGTCTCCTCTCTTTCTCTCTCTCTCTCTGTCTCTCTCTCTTTTTATGTGTGTGTCTTCCCTGAAATATATGTATGTATATTTATTTCGTGTCAACACTTCAGGGTGCTTATTTTTGATAAAGGAAATGTTCTCAAATTATATTGAAACATTGCCAAATAGTTATAATTGATATCTCAATTATGGCTTTCCAATTTTGTAGCCCCTTTTTTGGGCCCTCAAAATGCCCGAAGTCATAAAGCTGCCGTAATTTAAGAGGCTCTTTTCTATGTTGTCGGATTAATTCACGACCTTAATCTCCCACTGCTTACTGAGCACTTTTTAATGCTCCAGATCAACCCCACCCTCCTACATCCTTCACCCATTTTTACCGACTAATAATAATAATTTGCACAGTTTCCACTGGAAACGCTGTTCACTAGCCTTCGCGGCAGTCTGCAGCTTAAATAGAAAAGGTAGGACGAGGTGAGGGGAATATGCGGGAGAGTAAGCTGGCCAAATGACTATGCAAAAAGTTGTTAACGCTAATGGGCAGTTGCAAAGCAGCAAAGTCTCACAAAATATTGCACACAAATGTTTAAATTGCATTTAAGAGTTGTTTTTGTTGCTGTTAGTGTCGTAGGTCGTTGAAGGTGTACGGGATGAAGAGGGTGATTTAGACAATCAACAGCACGAGTCATTGGACATGCAACGAGAATGGCTAAATGTAGCAATTGCAATTGCTCAGATCTTATAATATATATCCATGCCGAGTATCTAACAGCAGCAACGCTTCATTAACTCAAATTATGTTTAAATTGATATTGTTTAAATTGAATAAGCAGTGGAGATTGAAAACAATATAAAATCACAGCCAAGGCACTTTATCATAATAGTTCCAGTTTGATTCTTAAGGAATAAAACTATTTAAAGGTAGGGCAATTAGACACAGACAAAACATAAAACGGACAATTGCTGTTGTCACACAGTTGCTGGCATTGTTGTTATTGTTATGCAATTAATTGTCTCAAAAGTCTGTGCGGAAGTTGTCTTTACACGCGGACGGAAGCTAATGCCAACGACAGCAACAACAATGGCAACAGCAAAACAGACTAAATACCTTTTCTTTGATTGGGCAGCGAACTGTTTTGCACTCTGGCCAATGTTGTCGTATTTATTTTTATATTTGTTGTTGCTGCTTTTTTTGTTGCTAAGTTAAACTATGTAGTACTTGTACATTTCGTTAAAGTTGTCGCTGTGCATTTTAAACAGCAGCTATTTCATTTGTGTTGGTCATTTTATTGCGAGTAGTATTAGTACACTCATACCGTATTCAAGCTGATGCTGAAGACGGAAGAAGCATGTCAATAAAATTCTCTGAATTTAATATTTGTATTATACCAAATATATACATATATATATATATATATATATATATATATATATTTCATATAATCGTAACGAACTGTAGGTAAATTGTTCTAGGCAAAATTTGTTATTGCAGTTGGATAGGGAGGATCTGGTTAGGCTATGTACATTTAACATAGTTATATATTTGGATAAATTCAAAGCTATCAATTAGTTAGTATATCATGAATGGTTTTCACACAATCTTCGATAAACGTATTAACATAAAATGCCCGACACGCTAAGCGCGCCATAAAAAACACACATTTATTTTTCGTATATGTATTTATGTACGGCTAAGCAGTCTGACCTTAACCAACATATATTAAATATGCAAATAACTAAGAGTAACAAAATTACAAAAAAAAAAAAAAAAAAAAACTGATAAAATAGATTAAGAAACTTCGATTTCCAATGAGTTCAAGTGCAAAAACTAGATTTAAATACATATGCATAAGTTAACGCATTTGCCACTAAAATGGTGTAAAAATAAAATCAAATAAAATTATGACATTGAATTATATATAGCATATATATATATATACAATATATATATATGTATTTGCAGAATATGTGTATAGCTGTTCATGTTAATTGCTAAACTCATGATCGCTTAAGTGAATCGACCTTTTTGCAATATCTATACAAAATAATTATAGCATGTGCTTGAGTGAAAAAAAACAACGAACAACGCTTTTATTTCAACATGCTACCAAAAGTAGTATGACAAAAGAAAAATTCCATCGGTAAGAGTATACCAATTATCAGAGAAACAACTAATGTTTGGATTTCAGTGTGGATTCATGATTTATGCATATCACGAACTCATCGCTGAGTCGTCCGTGTTCGATTTGTAAGTTGTCCAATGCTTTCAGCCCTCGGCTCAGATTTGTAGACCTTGTTTGACGATCGCACAAATCAATCACAAATAGGCAAACAACAGAAACAATAATAAGCTCGATATTATGTGGCATATGAGACACACTTATATAAACCATAAAATTTAACACAAATTAACACATTCATATTTGCTGAGATGACAAAGATTTCGGATCCTTGTAAAAATTAATTAATTCATTTGTGACATTAATGCTTAAAGATATCGCATTTTGACTTAAATAGAGAGTTGTGCTTAATAAAAATTCATATTTTTGTATTTTAATATAAATAAGCTAAAGATTTATTTAAAATGCCAAATGAAAATACTGCAGAAGTAAAGACCTTTTGACTGGCTCGATTATTGTCAATAGTAGTAGTACAAGTCAATTGTAAATTGATATATTATTCATGCATATACCATCGGAAAACTCCTAATATAATCAATAGTGCTAAAGTCATTGGCAATCTCCGACTATCTCTCAAATGCATACAAATTAGCATTTGCATTTAGTCAACGTCAAGCTGAATGGTTCTTACTGTTGTGGTTCTCATATTGGGTAGACAAAATTGATAATAGAATTTTGTTGATTTCCTTTTCCTTGCCCTTTTCATATTTTATTTTTGCAATTTTTTTTTTTATTAATGCTGACGATAGCAACACAATTGTAAGTAGTTTTGACTTAATGACCGACTAGCAAGCGAGTCTCGTTTGCCACTCAAAAATGCAGCTACCAACAAATTGGCAGCAGCAGCAACAACAACAACAGCAGCAAATGTGAGCTGCTGACATGCAACTATAACGACAACAACAAATTGAAGTTGACGTGCTGCCGCTGTGCACAATGCGAAGTATGATATACATGTGTGTGTGTGTGTGTGTGTGAGCTGCCAACTGAGAGCTTATATAAGTCTGCTGTGGCAACTATGAGCAGCTGCCGAGGAACTAGAGTCATGTGTGTCACTTTGGGGGCAGTCCCACAAAGCAAATTGTTGGATTGCTTGTGGGGCTATTGTTGCTGCAGCTGGTGATGTTGTTGCTGTTGTCGCGACTGTTGTTGCTGTCCGTTCTGCTCTTGCCATTTGGAAGTCTGTGCGCTTCAATTGCCTTTGTTGTTGTTGCACTTGTTGTTATATCATTTAATAGTTAATGAAATTAAAAGAAAGCACAATGCTGAAATAAACTAGCAATTTTCATCGTTATCATTAAAGCGACAGCAGCAGCAAAATATTAATTTTTGATTTTTATCATTATTGGCACTATTGCCAATATCTCACACAATGTTGGCATTTTTTGAAACACATGGAAAAGGAGACGGTTATGTCATTAAAAAGCCAGATATCTTATTTGCATATAGCTTATCTAAAACCCAAATAGAAGTAGCTGGTACAGGTATAAATGAGCTTAAATATATAATTTTGAGCTTTATAGTGCTTAAAATAAGTGAGTTCTATGTGTATTTTATAGCATTATTATTGTCGAATTGGACCTGTAATATTTAATTGAATTTATAAACAATAATAAGAGCTGATATTAATACAACAAATTAAATGCTAAGGAATTAGTTTTTGATAATTAGAAAAAGAAAAAAAAATACTACCCATGAAAAAGATTGCATATCTTGGTAGACCAAAGTTATATTCAATCAGGAAATAGTGACATCTATATCTAAGCCTATATCGACTCCACAACTTAAAACTCAGCTTTCGCAGATATTGTGCGCTTGGTCTGGATATATGAGTAATTATAATCTTTTTAATAGGAGTACAAATCTTCGACTGATTGTTCCTACATATATACAAAATTTCATTGCATTTAAAATGAAGGAGTTCTGCGCATGTGATGCTGATTGTGGGATGGTTCGGATGGGGCGAACGGCCTCCCCCTGGAAAAATTAGCTGCGATATGAATAATAATACGGAAATAAGCAGTCTTGAATAAACAGTGGGTACGATTACGTCAATCGGACTGACAAGGCACCTGACTATCGGAACACGGATATAGCCATGGACAAAGATAACGTCAACAGTAGCTTGACCAACTCGGGACACAAAATAGGTTTACACTAAGATGGCGATGAGGAAGCGAGAATGAGGGTAGAAAGGCCCATAACAGGACCAGAACTATTTTGCGGTACCAGAAGACACACAATACGCCTGCAACTTGGGAACGAAGAAAGGCAGAGGTGACAACGGAGCTGGGCAGAGGCACCAGGCCACCATCAAGGGCCAAATGTCAAATGTCTTTTTGAAATTAATAAGTGATTTGAGCAGTTAATAACCATGGGAAAGAATAGGCTTCGGGTCTATTGACAGGATACTGTAGACTAAGAAGTCACCTATTTAAACTGTGTATTTAGAAAAGCGATCTAGGCCGGTTTTGTGAAATCGAGAAATAATCCTCAATGCACATCCTAGCAGATTGTGTCTCCCTAACTAGTAAATGACGTAGTATCTTAGGGATGCATGTTTTGAGCTCTAACGACATAGAAACCCTTAGCACAACAAATATTATTGCATTCGTGCTAGAACTTGAGTTGATGGAAAAGATATTGGCTCAGAAGGGAGCAAAATAGATCTAGATCTAGGTCACAGTGCACATATATATCCGAACGATAATATTAATAACGGTCAGCGCCGTCTTCAATGCGTTGCAAACTTGGACACAAAATAATAATACCCTCCTCAAGTTATTAAAATGCAATTAATAAACTTCATGTTTTCTATTTGAGCATAGTACAAACTATTTTTTTAAAATTATTTCCAAACATTTAATGGCAAGTCAATTAAGGTCTGCAAATGCATATATATTGAGTAATAGCCCTAAAATCCTATTGATTATTTAATGACAAAGCGTTTCTTGCTTAATCGTAAACAGAAACACAGCGAACGAATGAATCGTAAAGACTGTATCGAATTTATAGTAAATATCGCACTTGTTTAAGATGTCAATGTGAATTTGTTATTCAAAGTGAAAGCCAGCAAGTTATATGGCTTATGTGTTGAGCGATACCCTGTGCAAATTGAAAAATAGTTTTTATTTGTCCACTCAAAGCGACCATTGTAAATATGTATTTATAGCTATTCGTACAGGATATAGCTATCCGTACAGGGTATTAAAAGCATTCAAATCAGCAGTGAGCCGTTAGCCAGTCCATAATGCTGATAGTGCTTGTGAGGGAGTATACACAGTTTTTGCAACTGCGGTAGCCCAACAAATTTGCATGCAACAAACAAATAAATAATGCTCTAGGTGTTAATTACTGTGAATAATGCTGTAAATTGCAGTTGGTTGTGATAGATGCAAAAATTATCAACTGACAGTTAATTTTGTTTGCGTAAGCTATGCAATATTTAAAAGTGCCTGCGAAGTGCAATTAAATTGTCCAATAAAATAGAAAAAATGAATCCGAATAGACTCAAAATTCGCACGAATTATACATTTTTTTTTCGGAGGCCATTAAATAACAAAGAGATATTGCTCAACACATGGACATTAATACACATACCCAGCCGGTTTTAAATATATTCGGTTTGAGTGGGAATTATGCGGATTTGGCGGATTGTGCCAACACCCAAGGCAGACCAACAGCAGCACGTCTTGTCCGCTGCTCTAGAGCGGGCCAAGGAAACTTGTAACTGTGTGCCAGCTTCCTTGCAATTGGCCACTGCCCCGATCTGGTCACGCAGGTTTTCTGCCACAACACAGCGGCATAGAGACCCCAAGACCTGATTTTTCTTCAATCTCCCAGTCTCAGCCGTCGAAAAGTAAAAGGAAACATTTTTTATCGTTGCTACAAGCTCGACAAACGAGTTGGACGACCAACCATCTGAATGAGTCGCATACTCATCCGACTGTATGTCGGCCAAATAAGTGCAATAAAGGGCAGCACTGGCTGCACACCACTGAGCGTATGCGTGATGCGAGATATGAAAATAACTTTTTTATGATCCTGTTTCAAGTTAGATACACATCATACACTTGCACAATTTTAGTATGCACATTCGTAAGACATTACAGGGCATAACAAATAGGTTATGTAGCCAATAGTATTTGAAACTCTGCTCAAAAGATGTATAAAAGGGATTCTATGAAGTTGAGTCAGATATGGAAGTGAATATGGTTTAGTTAGGCGGGAACAACCATTCACATGGTCAGCTGTGCATCTGTCTTTTTGTTCGTCTGCATATCCGTTGAGGCCATGAATAATATTATTATAATATTGTCATATATCTGATCACGGTTACTAAGCGGATTTTGAGATCCTGGTTGGCATTACTTAAATCGACTTTGACTTACCTTTCCGTTGGCAAGCGGGATTTGAAGTAAATCCAATTCCTGGTTACCAGCCGGCTGTGGCAGGGGACTTGAGCTGATTAGGCAAACGGTGCTGCATAGGATCAGCGCCAGGATAGTATAGTGTGTGCTCGGCTGCCTCATTTTGTTGCAAAGTCTGTTGTGTTTTTATATTTTTTTTAGGGGGGGAGGGAACTGCAAGATAAGATGAGAAATAACATTCTTATATAAGCACACGAATACATACATTAAATCTAAATCTAAATATAATGAATTAAAATGGAGAAAGAGAGCAGACCGAGCATCTTCATAGTTATTTTAAAACGTTTTTCGTTTAAAGGTCGTCGGATGACCTTGCCGCATGAAGATTGTCCGGCTCTTTTATGAACTTGTTTTCTATTTATTTAAAAGTCAAATTCGACCATAAACATCAGCAAATGTCGAATCAAAAATGTTTGTATGTGTGCTTATTCAGCTATACGGATTTGTTGGTTTTAAGTGGCTGGGCTTTTTATTTATTTTTTAATTTTTGAGTGTTTTTTTTTTTTTGGGTATTCTAGGGTTTAGGCAAGGTTGAAAGGCAAAAAAAAAAACGTTTAATTGACACTGAATTTAACTATTGTTTTTTTTTTTTGCATTTTCTTATGATGCTTTCGCATAAGAGTAGCGAATAGCAATCAATTAAGTGTTTGTTTTGAGTGTGTGTCAAGTTTAAATATTAAACTTTTCTTGGACAACACGTCGTATGAGTAATGCGGATTGTATTTATGTGGAAAGTGTGCGCAACAACAACTGCAGCAGCAGCAAAACAACGACGGTAAAAGCAATTTATAAATCACTACGACCAAAGTAGCAAGCAAAAAACAAAACACCGCAATGAGAATTATGTAATTTTATTTAGACAGCGCAGACGTCAGCAGTGGCGTCAACAGCGAAGTCAACAGTGACTGCAACGTCAACGCCAAAAGCGTTAAGCGGGTGTGTGTGTGTGTGTGTATTAGTTTGTGTGTAAGGTTGTGTGTGCGCAGGTAAGCTTTTAAGTTTTAGGAAATTTGGCTGAGCAAAATGCAAAGCTGAAGCTAATATAAAAAGTATAAAAAGTGGAAAGAGATTGCAGTCGTGCGAACTGTAAAAAAAGATGCAACGATGAATGTGATGGAGATGCCTAAGCAAAATCAAATGAAATAAACTTCGATAGACATTGATGTCACGACAGATATGTATGTATATGTATGTGTCTGTATACATAACATTTTATGAATCAATATTTGAAATAATAAACCAACTAATAAGCATTTGAAAGGTCTGACGTGATTGCAATCAAAATAATACTCAATACTTGTACCAAGTAGATTGAAAAATAAACCTTATATACGTCTTAGGACAAAGGTTAATTAAACAATTAGTTGCATATAATAACGCATAACTGCTTAAAATTAAACAAGAAAGCAAATAATGCATTTAAGTAAAAGGAAATTATAAAAATCACTGCATCTGAATTGGGGTTAGCATTGAATTACGCAAAATAAATCAACATTGAAAAATGGAACGTAATTTGCATACAGTTGCTGACTGATTAATTCAACACTTATTAAAGAGCTCAATATAGCAGAAATTCATGTTACAAATCGATTGAAGGGGGGCTTTCTTTAGACGAATTTGAGTATGTCAATAACGAATTAAAATCGATTTAATTGGGGACGCAAAGTTCAATGTATGCTGTGAAGGTTGGGCACACCTATGAGTATGAGTATAAATATCATTATGAGTATTATTACAAGTAGGAGCATGAGCTAAACTATGAGTATGAATATGAGAAAGAGTATATTAAAATGCTCAATTAGGAAATAAACTTGTAAGCTGCATTCTTAACACAATTGTCGACAGATTTGCACGTCAGCCAGTCAATCAATCAATCAAATGGTGCGGGTGTGAGTGTATGCATTTGTGTAGAGATATGCGGACACACTTACGAATATATGAATGAATTTGAGTATATATTTGTGTATTTACTATACATATATATATATACATATATATATATATATATATATATATATATATATATAAATTTGGCAATTTGGCAATTTGGCAACAACAACAATAATACGAAATCACTTCTCTTAGCCGATTATTAGCTGTGCGTGGCAACATGCAATGATGGCCAACGGTCAGCGGCTATTAAGTAGGGCGTAGCGCCAAAAACCAAATGAAAACAAACGCAAAACAGAGAGATAACGCAAACAGAGACGGCATGGCACGAGAGGCACAGTGTCCGAAGGCAACAAATAATAATAATAATAATAATGGGCGATGTAGAAAGGGAGAGTGCAGATTGTCATCACCAAAACTGGAGAGCGCCAAGAGTGCCAAGAGTGCCAAGAGTTTCGAGAGTGTCGAGTGTAGGGGCTGTGTGAGAGCTGCCGCAAAACCGGCAATAACAGACAACGAAGTCCATTTGACTGGCGGTCTGTCTGTCTGTATGTCTGTCTGTCTTAGCTGTGGCTGTAGCTGTGGCTGTCGCTGTAGCTATGGTTATGTCATCTGGCTGTGGCTCAGGCGCAGCTGATTTTTATGTGGCTGCTTTTACTTTTTACTGGCCCGACCGTAGCTTCAGCGGCCAAAAGTGTTTCGGCTCATTAACAATTGTCAAAGTGGTTAGTTGGTTGCTTTGACAGCAATCCACACAGCAATATGCATATAGTTCATCGTATTTTGCACACTTTTAATTATTTCTCATACGCCATGTGGCGTACGCGACGATTACTGATGGCCCATAAATTCGGATGACATTGGGAGTGCATAACATGCATGTCGTAATTTAAATGGGGCGCACAAAATGTTGAATAGATAAAAAAAAAATGAAAAAAAAAAAAAAAAATTATAAAAACACTGTGAAGTAAATAAATCCAAAATAAAATAAATATAATAATACCCACAAGTGCAAACTGAATAGCGTTTTGATGTGAAGGCGATTTTGGAACCGGGGTGTGGCATTAAATAGCACGGACATTGCAAATGACGCAGCAAAATTTTGCAAGTGCTGTCGGACAAAGTGTCTCTAGTCTCCATTTAAAGCTAAAGTCTCGGCTCCCTATCACTGTCCACCTCGATCACGCTTTTCTTCTGGTGAAATCAATTTTGTAATATACTAATTTTGTATATATATTAATGCGATCATGTCATGGGGCGATCATCGAAATTAATAGTAAAAGAGCTAGGCTTGACTTGAGTTCTGTACAGAGCATAGACTATGGTTTCGATTGCAAGAAACAAAGCATTTTGTTACAATACAATTGTGGTAAAATTATTGCAGAAAACAGATCAAATAATTAATTAATCAAATAAATACTGAGAAGCCCATGCTATCTTTTCGACTTCATTCAGAATTAAATGATTGTATTTTTTGCAAACCAAAATAAGCATAATTAACTTGGCATCATCAATTTTAGAATCGATTTCTTAATGACGACGATGTTTTCACCAATTGCCGATTATGCGATATGCATTTCAAATATCATTTAAATGTCAGCTGTTATCGGTCTGGGCTAACAAACTGAATAAACCACAGATGTGCCAGAAACTTGATCTGCTAATAATATGCAGGAAGCTAAGTTTAGAATTTAGTGTCTTTTGCTTTTAAAGTTTCATAATGCTAAACAGAACATCATGCTCGAATTTACATACTTGAAATGGTATACGAATTTAAGTATGACAATGTGGTACGAGTAATGTCACATTAACAAAGCAATACTCTAAATACTCTGTGCCTTAATTTGATTAAGATAACATATTTTCGTATCGTTCTGTTTGTGATTTATCAATAAAAGATTTATGAATTAATTTTCGATTACAAGGTTTACAACTGCCGGAGACATTTATCGGTATGGCATCTCCTCACCCTACACCCCCCCACCCCCCACCCCCTCTTCATTTTTTCAGTCAACATGTTTATTTAAATGTGATCATCAGTCAATAACTATATGGCCTAGGCTTACAACCATTGGAGACTTTTAACGGTTGGAGCGTTTCCCCTCCCTGCCTTCCCCACGGCTCTCGTTCAGTGGTACCATAATTTTTAACACTTTGTCTGAGCTGGGCATACTCGAGTATAAATTGCAAATTTCAAGTAACAGACAGACAGGCATTGGTCTAAACCAATATACTCTTTTCGCTGTTGGCTTCAATATAGCTTGTAATTGTTTGGAATTGTATATGATCACTTTAGGCCAAAAAACAAAAAAAAAAAAATGTTACACACGCGTTAATTTTTGGTACGATTTGCACAGAAAATATATATATACACAACACACAAAAAAATTGAAACAAAACAAAAAATGTAGAATGTATATGCAACAAGCAAAACAAAAAAAAAAAATTAATAAATAATAACAGTCAAACATTTTGTATTGTTCGAAACCTCGATGAGTTTCGAGTGATTCTTTCTTTGGTGTCTTCTTATTTGCTGGCACTGATGCAATTTTAGTAGTTATATTTATTGGTTTTGTTGTTGTTGTTTTTTTTTTTTTTGCAACTCTTGCGGAATTTTCGCTTATTGCAACTATTTTTCGGCGTGTCGACTGTTGTTGTTGCTGTTGCAGATGTTGTTTTAGTTTGCATGAGCCGCTGTTGTTGTTGTTGGTTGAACCATAGGCGATATTTATATGTATATTATGTCGGTGTGAATTTGTGCGTGTGAGTGTGTGTGTATGTGTGAGTGTGTGTATGTGTGTGTGTGTGTGTGAGTGTGTGTATCCCCACGTTTTTAGTGCGTTTAAACGGCGACGGATTGCAACGGCGACGAATACGTACACGCTTTGTTATTGTGTTTAGATAAAAGTAAATATATATATATGTATATATATTTATGTATGTATATATATATGTTTATGTATATATTTGATTTTGGCTTGATTTATACTTTTTTGAACTTATTTGAGTAGTATGGTGGACCTTTCTGTGACTGGCGCTGGCTTTGCGGTCTTGGCTGGTGGGCTTGCAATTGATTACTAACGTGATTTTATCATACACTACCGACTAAAGCTCGAACAAAGCGGCGAACCGTACAAGTGGCTGGCTGCGACGCCAACAGCAAGCAGCGAGCAGCGAGCAGTAGGCAGCAGCAGTAAGCAGCAACAGTAAGCAGCAACAGTAAGCAGCAGTAAGCAGCAGTAAGCAGCAGCAGCAGCAGCAGCAGCAGACGCTTAGCTGAGCTGAGCAGCTGTTGCTGTTGGCATCAGACGCTTAACGCCTTGACTGTGAGGTTGCACTCAAAAATTGAAAACAACAACAGCAGCGAAAAAAACGAAAGTGAGTTAAAGCCAAGACGTGCTTGAGTCAAACTTTTGAGCGAGAAATAGTAGTTGTGTGGAAGTAGTTGTTGTTGTAGCTGTGCAATAAAGGCTTTATGTGCGCGCGTGTATGTGTGTGTGTGCAGATCATAATACGCGAATCTCTTCGGCCTGTTTGCCAGTCAACCAAAATTTCCGCTTCGTGACTTAGTGGTTGGTATGTCAGACTATTAGCGGGGCCCGTGGGCAGGATTAGGCTTACACAATATTCACAGCTGTTGCCCATCTCTTGAATCTGTATTGCACATTTGCGTTTAGTACCCGCTCATATGCGAATGTGTGTGTGTGTTTGTGTGTGTGTATGCAGTATGCATGTAGGTTGTGTGTTCATTTAATTACTGGCAAGCGCTTCTTGAAGTTATGCTTCAGCTGATAATATTCGTTAGTCTCGAGTTGCGTTCACCGCTTTTACTGATTTCTCACTGTTGTAAGAGTCCTCAACGAGATGATTGCTCAATCCGTTCGAAAAATTTGAATATACAAATTCCGCATTTCAAGCAGCTTCCTTAATACGTAAGTTTACAAGCCTATAATGTTTTTTTAAGAACTTGCTTGTAAAACGCAAATTGCTATGCAAAGCGGTGCCAATTTAGACATCTTTATTTGAGTTATGTGCAATTTTAATTATTTGAATTGGTCTATTTTACGTTTCGCTTTTTTCTTTAATAGAGCGCGATGGTTCTTTGTTAACATGCTGTTTGATTCGATCCTAGCCAAACTCTTAAACTTCAATTTATTGAATGAAAATTACTTACACACTGGAATCGTAATATTTCAGATTTTTATGCTGTCATCTGTCAAGAGAATTTAATTTAAAGCATTGAGCAGATAAATGCATTTTCGTTTAATTTATAAATTTTTTATTTAATAAATAAGCCTCGAAAGTAGTTTTTTTTTCCAAGGATTTTAGAATGGAACCCAATGAAATTATCTGCATTTTAATTAAACAAAAGAAATCTGAAAGGGATCTTAACTAAAAGAAACAAGTTTTGTGCCAGTACACTCAAATGTGAGTTCGAAACTCAAATTAATCCACAAAATTTAGCTGCCTTACAACATGTTCGCCTTGTGTGCTTTGGGGGATTAGCTAGATTATCAATGTTCCTGATTATGAACACCAGTTTAAGGCATGTTGTCAGTATTTTTAAAAGATCACTGCAACACCCTATAAACCCAGATGATGCCCTCTGGAGACACTGTTAGCCGTCTTAATCGAAATCGGGCTAAAGGTAAGAGACAGCGCCTTCTTTTTTTTTCTGTTTTGGTATGCAAATTGTGATTTATCTGTAAAACAACTGGCCGAAAAACACCGTCCATTAAAGTTCATTTAAATGTCATTTTTGATTTGGCAGCCTTTTCCAATGCGAACGACGACTGAAACTAATTTCATAATTTTGCGCATATGCAAAGCAATAGATATCAATGTGTGTGTGTTTGTGTAAAAATCTAATTCACCTTAAACTAATTTGGAACGCTTGCAACATTTGCGTGCCGGCTCAAACTTCGACTAGTTTTTGGGTTGCGTCGATTTGAATTTATTTTTGCTCGCCTGCCTTCATCTTGTAATCGTAAAAAGACAAGATACTCTATCTGTGCTGCGCTGTTTTTATTGCTCTTGTTGAACAACACAGCGTATGCGTAATTTGTAGTTTTCCATGCATATCTTGAAAGTGATCCGCTGTTCTGTGTCGTTAACCCAAACCAGTGAATTCAGTGAATTTAGCGGCTGCAGTCACTACAGTCACTATTCAACTGGTTATCCTTCAGATCAGACGCACCAGCACTCAAAACACACACACTGACACACACACACACAACCAGTTCTCGAAGGTAAAAAGCTTGCACTATAATCTCAGCTTGGTGCCAAGTAACAGATTCAGTTAAGTAGTGGCCAACAAATTCAGTATTAAAGACAATTTTTCAAAATATTCTATCTCGGTGTCGATATCGATGTCGATGTCATTATTTAGCCAATTTCCGGTCAGTCTTAGCTTGCTTGTTGCTCTGCATTTAATGAAGCTTAGACTTACTGCACTCGCTAATGGACTAGCTAAAATAAATAAAACAAAAAATAACGAAAATCTTCGTGGTACACCGAAGGTTACATACCCTTGCAGAGCAGATTTAAATTTGTGTCATCTAAGTGTTGATGATCGATTGTTCCATTCATATAGTATGATATAGTAGTCTGATGTTAATATTTTTGTGCGAAATTGTAAGGAGCATAATACTACTTATAACCGGTAAGTTAAGTAAAGATGACTTGTTTTGGTAGTGATGCTCAAGTGATGACAAGATTAAAATATCCTCTACAAGGGAATAATAAGCTGTGCACATCCTGATTCATATATTTAGTTGACTTGTTTAGTTACAGTACTAAAATAAACTATTTTTTGGTCTGTTAAGCCCAGAGTGCTCGAATGAAATGGAAAACGTGTAATCATTTCTAATTATCTCTGATACATATCAAACAGCTAGGCAATGAATTTTTCATACCAAATGTTACAATATAAATAAATATTTCAATCTGGCTTTGATATAAAAAAAGTGGACATCGAATCTATTTTGTAATGTATAAATTCCATTCCAGTCCACATAATGTTTTAATTTGAATTAAGTGAATTGTATTTCCACTCGCTCTGTGTAATTGTCACACATTTCATTAAGTAAAAAACGTGGTGTCAAATCAGTTTATTTATCATGAACAATTTGTGATATAGAAATGCAAAAAATAATAAGAAAATTGATTGTGTTTATATAATTAAGTACTTGACCATTAAATGATCTGGCCATGCACGTAGGTTTGTCTGCCCGTTTATTCGTCTGTTTGCCGGCACAAGAGTTTCTCAGATCAAGCTCTTTTACTTAAGGTACTTAAAATGTATAAGTCGGCAGATGTAATGAATGATTGAATGACATAAGTCAAGGGCATCACTTTAGTCGAGCACTATAGTATAAGTATTTGAAACGTTCTTTATTTTTCTTAGCTCTCAAATAGTGATATTTGATGTGCAATGCTAAATACTCGTTGACATATTTTCAGCTTCAAAGCTTCAAGATTTCAAAACTCGTTTAATTGCAGCTAGCCACTTAAAACTATTAAAGATTTCTTATGCTTAATTCCACAACTGCGATGTTAATCATTTGTCCTCAGTTCATCATAGGCGAGCAATTATGTGCTAATATATATGTTTGTAGGTATATACGTATGCATGTGTGCCAGTCTTATCTTCCAAGTTTACAATGTTCACTTGCCATGTTCAATAGAGCAATTAAATGCGAAGATTTTGTCAATGATATTATTGTTGTTGCTTGCTATTTAAGCCATGGACGATAATATTGTTGGTTGGTTTTTTTTCGTTTATGTTCTCTTCTACAGTTTATTGCTAGACTTTGATTTTGTGTGACTTGTATTTGTATCATTCTTGTAAGCATGAATATATAAAGTATCCCATTTTTGTACCCTGTGTAAAACAGTAAAAAGGGCTTAAGTAAAGGAGTGCAACAAAATATATTTCTTGAGGAGATATTATATAAGCTGAAGGCTAAGCGACGATAAATTCATATGTGTTACAAATGATATAAATAGTCCATAAGCTTCTCAAATTTTAATTGGAATAACTAATCCCTGCGAAAAATCATTTTAAAAATACCCTTATTCGAATAAAATAAAGTTTTAATATTCCCATCTTATTTCTATTGTCTAAGTAGCATTTTATTTATCTATGTGTATAATTGTTAGTAGATATCTTCTCGTTAGAGTTTAGTGTCCGACGGAGTGCTGCTTCTTGAGTAAATGGAGGTAAATATTTGCGAGCAGCTTTTATCAAAAGTTGGCAAATAGTCGGTGAACTTTGCACCGATTTGGTTGTACTTCCGTAAGTTGAGTAATCTTTAATTGCATATCGCTTTCTGTGACTTTTGAATGTTTATAGCGGGAGTAAAAATGCAACAAGCGTCAACTAACAACTTACAACTAGCGTCCGAGCCCTTCCCCTCCCTTCGGGCACCTCCCTAAAATAATGGTAATTACGAGTACTACATTAATTGTCGGCAACAATTGCGAGAAGCCAATTTTGTTCATATTAATACAGTGTCTCAGAGCTTATATTATAATTCCAGTTACCGATGGCAGGTGAAATATATGACCCCAATAAACTGGGGTTTTCCCACCTGCTACGTCGGGTTATGTAAAAGAGTACCTCAATTTAAGGTCAAAGCTAAAACTATAAATAGACTAAGCCTTCGTAGTCAGCTTAGTTATATACTGCATCTCGGGTGCAACCAGCCAGCAAGGACTATGTGCAAACGGACTGCCATCTATGATTTGTAAAATAACATCCGGAATCACAGCATATCTTGCGTGCAGGATCTCAAAAATGATCTGCTGGATGAGTGGAGAAAAATCAGCCCAGAAACTGCCCATGAATAATAGGTTCAGGGAAATTGTTCCGTAACAAGAATAAAAGGATATCATACTAAGTATTAATATCCTTATTTAAGTTATTAGCTTTGACAAGTATTTTGGATATGTTTTCTGTTTTTGACTAGTTTTTATTAATTAATTAATAATTTAATAAAAACAAAAGTTTCCTTTTTCATACGTGATATAACATGAAACAACTTGGCATTTAAACATTTTGTGTTTGTTTCTTTGTTTAAACTTTATAGCACTTAACATTTTTCTGGTCCAATTGACAAATCGACGAGTATCGCATAACTCAATATTAATTATAATGCCCCATTAGTCATTGTTTTTCAGAAATATTGGAAAGCACTTTTTTGTTTTAATCAGTTAATCATTCGTTGAGTGACTTTCGAAAACTATTAGTCTCATCTGTAGATGCAATAGGTATATGGTTGTATTATCTTATAGTGTATGAAAAGTTAAACATACCTTATTCATGTATGATAAATGAAACATTTTAAAACCACTTTAGTGTGCTTGAGTAGCTTCATTGCTCTCCAAAAATACTTGCAGATATTATCGAAATATTTTCGAAATTCAAAGCTGATTACTTCAGCTCAAATGTATCCCTTCTAACTACAATTTCTACCGTACGTACTCAGAGATTTTAAGACTCAGACTGAAGTGCCCAATAGTTATATTATCAGTTTAATTTAGTTTAAAAGTAAACTATATTGAATACAGGGTATCCAGCATAGGAAATTCAAATATTGTTGGCAGGCTATACAAAGAGCAGAAAAATTATATTGGATTAATATCAAAGCCGCATTTTAGCAACTCAATATCTAGCCTTTGGCTGGGGCTGAGCTGCCATTTGGCTGATTGGCACACCGGTCCACGTACCAATTTAATTGAAGCCGCGGTCCACGAGTCCAAAGCATAAACTGTGTGAGTAACAACCAACAGATCTCGCGTGGCTAACAGTGTGAAAATATGTTAAAGGAAAGGCCACAGCACAGCACAAAACACAGCACAACACAGCACAGTGTTGATTTATCAGTTTCGGCTCTGCCTCTGCCACTCTCGATTTTTTTCCAGCACTTTCAGCGTTTCGTCGGTTTGGCCATTACGTGATATTGATCAGGTTGGCACTTTGTGCTCTTTTTTTCAGTTGACGCACAATATATAAATATATATATATATATATATATATATATATAAATAATACATATTAATAACTTTATTATTGGGTCCACGACCTCAAAAGTCATGCAAAACAACAATGCGCCTCTGCGACATTTGGGGGTTTTGAGCTATTCGCAGCGGGTCAGCGTTGAGCGGCATCTTATTCGATTGCCTGAGAATGAGCTGCAATGACTGGCAAAAGCGAACAGTCTGACTCTGATTGAAATGATTTGGTAAGAAGCAAAATTAAAATAATTAATACGAAAATGAGTTGGCGCAAAATCCTTTTTTTGGTTAAGTGAGCGGGAGACTGGCACAGGCCAAGCATTCGAAAGGACACGAGCATAGTCCTCTAAGTTGTAACATGCGAGGAGATTATCAGCATCTATAATTACATTCAAAGCTATCTGCAGCAACTACCTTCGCACATTCAAATATAGTATTATTCGGCGACATATGCATTCAAATAGATGTCAGCATTGATTTTTGGGCTAACCGCAAATGAAGGATGGATGCTTAAAGGCCAAGTTTGCTGGTATTGGCGAAATAAAGCATTTTGGTTGGGGGACCTAGAAAGACAGCTTAGAGGTTAAAGCAATTGTGTAACCAGAGCTAAAGATCATTGGTAGCGCCAAAAAGCTTGAAGTACACACTCAAACCAATTAAATGGCAACAAGTAACATATGTATACAATTCATATATGATTTTGTCTATAGCCAGCCACGATGGCCACATTTTTATGGATTTTATGGTGTGCATACACTGAAATTGCAGCTGCTAGTTAACTTTTGAGACTAATGGGGCTATTTGTTATGTTAATTTCGCGTCACATGTGATTTCTTATTAGATCTGAGGAACGAGTAAGTATTGTTGGTCAAATAGATTTTATAGCAGTTGCGCTCAATCGATGTCATTTTGACACAACAGTGGCTATGTTTGAGCATTTAATTATTCGTAGCCCTGCTCCAATTCCTGCCACAACTCAATGTGCGGCTATCATGCAGTCATAAATTGCTAATAGAAGTGCAAAGTTTAAAATATATGTATTTTTTCTAATGTTTATATACACACTTATATATATATATATATATATATATATATATATTTATATATATATTATATGTCTTTTTTAAATATACATATGTGTGTATATTTTGTATTGTTGTTAATTTTGTGTTGTCAACGTTGCGTTGCCAAGCTAACGAAAACGAAGTCAAACGATTTGGCAAGGTTATTATTTCTTGCACAAAGATATGTTTAAATATAACATACACACACACACACACACACATACACGCTTTGGCGTTTGCCTGCTGGTAAACGGATTTTTATTTTGATGAACTGATTTTCCCATTCGATGACAGCCGATGTCTGTCGATTGTCGCTTGTTAGCGTTTTGAGCTCGCCTCGCCATCGTAATGCTCGTAAACAGACCCTAATTGCGCTCACAAATTGTATAGTGAATTTTTTTTGGGCTCGTAGACATATTTGTGCATTTTTTGTAGACACATATAACAATACATATTTAGGTATGTAGGTAGGTACTCGTGATCTTTGTGTGGTCGACAATTTGTGCCCCCAGCAATGTCAAGTGCTGCTGGCGTTACTGATTGCTCATTACCACGAATTGGTGTTGCTATTTCCGCTTCCGTCTTAGACAGCGGAATACCCAATGTAATCCAGCATGGACCAAACTCAATGCATTCGCTGTACGTACAAATTGCGAAATGGCGTACAATTTTAACAAACCCGGCTGACAGCCGGACAGATGGACAGCCTAATCGATCATCTTTATTAAAACGGAGCTAGCTATATTCGGGCTGCCTTCAATGAAATACCCTGGTAGCTATATTGTAGTTGAAGTATTGAGAATTCGAGCTTTGGCTCAAATGGCCAGCAATCATTTAAATTAATTTTCAAATGTAATAAATAACAAGTAAGAGTGCTGTAGTCGAGTGAGCTCGACTACGATATACCCTGAACCCAGTTATTAAATATATATTCTATTATTATTGGCAAATTCCCCTTTAAAAAGATTTGCACTAAAATGCGAGCAGCTCTTCAAGCGCCCTCTGTCGACAAATACGTCAAACACGCAATACACACAAAAACATATTGACGATCGCGTCGATTATCATGCCATCTCTTTCTCACACATGCGCTCGCCTATTTATGCATTCAGAAAATGCTTGCGGCTGCTGATAGAAATGAGATCAATATGAGAATACATTTTCGACTATAACTTGGGTGAGTCTTATCTGATGTTGATGAAATTTGGGCAGTTGATCAACAATATGCATATGCATATTATCTATTAATTAAAAGATTCTGTCTTTAAAATTGTGGCATTTATTGCTATCGGAAATGTAATATATCAATATTCGATAAACGGAGGCAGTTATCGATAAAATAACGCAAACTTGATCTGCGCCTGGTATACGAGAACCTATATTCCAAACTTGCAGTCTCTAGCTCTTACAGTCTCTGAGATCTGCGTGTTCATACAGACGGACGGACGGACAGACGGACAGGGCTATACCGACTCGACTATTGATCCTGATCAAGAATATATATACTTTGTGGGGTCGGAGATGCTTCCTACTGCATGTTACATACATTTGCACAAAACCATTATACCCTTTTTACCCATTTTTAATGGGTACAGGGTATAAAAAGCTGAAGCTTAAGGGGTTTCCTGTTTATAGGGTTTATTGTATAATAGTGAAAAAAGTTCTATGAATAACGTTGAAATGGTAGAATTGTGATAGTAATTCAACGAGGATCATCATATTAAACAATTTAAACATGTATTTCACTATTCTGAGTGCATTTTAGCTATGAGTTGACTGTCAATAAGGTATTTCAAAATCATTATACGTATAACTATTTATCTGTGCTACTTGGACAATGACATTCATTCTGTTATTTTTGGGAAAAAGGCTAATTAAATACGCATTAAATATTTTTATGTTGTTAAAGTCTTTAAAAAAACACGTTAATATTACCGAGGCTTACAATTAATGACTGAAATATCTTTATTGTTTTTAAACATTTATTTTTAAACATTTATTCTAGCTATAAGCACTGTGAGTCGCAATTATTGTGTAAGTGATTAAATTTAGTTTTGCACTTCAGCTTCTATTAATATTAAATATATTTGCTTAACTTTCTGATACCTTACTTTAAAGCACTGGGTATACAAATAATGTTCTTTACTGGGTAACACATTTTAAGTTTTCATACAATTTTCCAAAAATAAAGTATACAAAATTTAGAATAATTATCATCGGATGCATCCAAATAATAATATATATATATATATATATATGATTGTTAAACGAATTATTTTTACGAGGTATATATTTATCGAGTACATTTAACATTCGCTTCGCTTCTTGTATGTCATGCCCAGGTCTGGCCGTTAGCTCGTCTTTATGACACGTCTAGCCAGGCGTAGATATGCGCAGAGCTTTCATCATCATGTTTATTATTTTGACAGTTTCGCCTGGAAAATGGTAATTAGAAACGACAAATAATTATGACATTTGAGACCCCTTTTTTCATACCTTGCATCCATTAAAAATTGCCTTTATAAAGTGGCTCAGGCTAAATGAGGCATATCAGATCGTATATATTTTATTAAAAGACTTTAATTTTGGAGAGCATATTGGGATTATGGGAGTTCTCGAATAGCGTACATAATGCCATAATATACCACATTTTGGATACCTCGGCTGACCCCTTAAGATGCAAATTTTTAGAAGTACACCTTAGATTTTAAGTGAGTTGGGTACGAAGTATACTGTAGTCGGCCACTCTTACCTGAACCAATTTGGATTGTTTTCATGATTTTTGAAGCAGCTGGTCGAATGTTTTCTCTCAGATTAAAATTGAAGCACTTGTGGGCATAATGCCAAATAGAATGGCTAATGAGATGCCATTTGAGAATTTAATGACTTTGCGAGCACTCTGATCTTGTAGGGTGCGTTGCTCTAATGTAGAAAACGTGTGCGATCATTGAAATGAATTGTAAATGAGCTTCATGATTAGCATTTTTGGTGTTTCGTAATAAGTCTTTTAACAATGTCAAGAGGTTCTTAAAGAATATATTTGTTCGTTGTAAATATGTAAATTAATATCCTGATAAAATGTGATTTTTTGTTAAGTAGTTTAAGTAGTTTAAGTACGTTTTTAAGGGGAAAATCTGTCTAGATTTGATAAATATAATCTTGTGCATTCGACAAGTGATCGAATTGAAATATCTTCATAAAATTGGCATTTACATGGAATTATAATTATGTGTGTCTTTGAGGAAATTAGCATATTATGGACTAGTTAGGCAAACCAGTAAAGACATGGCCCGCTGACCAGCTAAATGTATTAAAGATATATTAGCCATTAACGGTTACCCAATGTAACAAACTGTGCATTGAACCGAGGGCAAACGGAGTCAAGGGGGCGGCAGTGATACGCCCACACGCGACTAAGCGGAAAACAAATTATTTCCAACGTTGTAATTGGATTGACTCGAATCGGAAGATATGTAGTTTTATTGAATGGCAATGCGACATTTGATTGATATATAAAGTGAGCTGTACTCCTGGGCGTAGTTTTAGTACACTAAACAAATCATGATCAGCAACACAGGGCGGCCACAGGCGCTGCTGCTGCTGGGACTGTTAATCTGCGCCTGCTCCTGCGGTAGCACCAGTGCACGGCCCAGTGGAGTGAAATTGCAGTCGCAGTACCTGCGTGCCATCGGTGCCTACCGCCGGCTGGAGCGCAGTTTGCCGCCCCAGGAGTTGCGTGCTCTGACTGGCTTGGGATTGCTTAACGGTGCCCGGCAGGCCGAGGAGCAAATGGAGCAGCATCTGGTGCAGGTAATCAAGGAGTTGCTTCAGCAGTCTGCAGATAATCAGCAGCACGACGCCAGCATATTGCCCAAGATCGACGCAATTGAGCAGCAAATGGCACGCGATCAGGGCTCCCTCCGCATTTTGAGTAGTGCCATGGAAGTGCTTAGCAGTGACAAGAATGAACAGCAATTCCGGCAAGTGCTCAAGGATCTACTCAAGCAGCAACAGCTAAAACAGCTGCAGCAGCAGCAACAGAGCCTTGATCTTCAGCAATCTGAAGAGCTACCTGAGAGTGTGACTGAGCGGCTAGGACAGCTCAGAATCAGCATAATGCAGCAGGTGCCACAAATGAAGAGCCAATTGAATGCAAAAATTGAGAGAGCCCTTGACCATCTTGTCAAATACGCCACTGAGGATGGGCCGCTAGCCAAGGCCAGTCACAAGATGCTGCGCAAGCGAGCAGCCAATGAGCTAGAGCAAGATCAAGAGTCAAAGCCAGAGCCTGCAGAGAAACCAAAACAGGTGCCCGAGGAAATGCGCGTCATCAAATCCATATTGTCGGAGGTGAGCAAACAGTTATTGAAAACGATTAGAAAGGGTTGAAGTGTTGAACTATGTCTGATCCAAGGCCAATCAATTGAATATGCAGGATGATTTCCGGGAAAATCTGGTTATACAACAGTATGAGAAAAACGCCGGAAGCAATAGGCAAACTTTGGCAAATGACGAACTCGATGAGCTGGACAATGCTGTGAGTAGTTGACTTTAAATAATACTTACTCTAATGTGACTAACCGAATACTCAGTACGTAAGTGTGTATAAAAACCAAAAACAAGTTCAAATTTTAAATCACTTACTGCGCAGGTGATATCGTAAAATAGGCTCATTACGAAAATATGTCTAAAACAAAAACCGCAATGCAAATGAGCCAAATGAATTGAAATTTGAGAATTTAATTGATAAGTGATTTTAAATAATCATATGTCAGTAATAAGATTACATTTGACTATACTAGCATACAGTATTTGTTTGCTAACAAGTTAAATATAATAAATTGAATGATGAAGTAAACATGTCTCAATATGCTCAAAAAGGTCTCGTAAGCGAGAAGAACCATGTATTTAATTTAAAAGACAAATGATCAATTCGAAAAAAAAGAGTAGAATAATTCCACATTCTCGCGCCTTTGAAGTCGCAAAATGTTACAGTTGAAACAACAACGATAACCAAAGCGAGGCAGGACGACGAAGACAAATCCTCGGAGATCGGTGGCGATAGCTTTAGCGATGAAGGCAATGGTGGCAATGGTGGCAATGGCGGCAATGGCGGTGGTCTTGTTGGCATCATTGGAAGTTTAAGTGGCGTAAGTAACAGAGAAATCGAGAAAAGGGAGAGAGAGAGAAAGTAAAAGCGAGAGAATAACAAATGTACTCTCCTGCAGGGCGAGGGTGGCTCGGATGTGGGAGCATTGGTTGGAGCACTCACGGGTGTGATATCGACGCTCTTTGGCGTAAGTTTTTAATCGAGTGCAGTAAATTCATTTGAAAAAGTCTTTTACAAATATATAATCATTCTATTTTGTCAGCCTGGTGGCCTGGATGTTGAGGCACTGATCAGCACAGGCACTTCGCTGATATCGGGCCTGCTCGCGGGCAACAAAAACTTTGGCGTTGTGCTGGGTGAATATGTGGGCACAGCTTTTGATGGCCTCTCTGGCGGTGGCGGAGCGGTACGTTGAAGACCGACCAGTTAACGAATCAATTCACAAATATACCCAAATATTACCCCTTCGATTGCAGATCAACAATGGACTATTTGTGGGCAACTTTGTGGGCACCGTCTTGGCCGCATTGAGCGCAGTACTTACATTTATTAAATTTTAATTGATTTCTAACTGTTCTACTAACCCTGTTTCACGCGTCCAATAGTACAAGTTAAAGCTAAATTTTACTTCCATTTACAGGATCCGGACGAGGAGGGTCTGCCACAGCCATTGACTTTCACAAAGAATTTTCTCAGCGGTTTCCTTGAGTCCAAGTTTCGGCCCGTCGAAGCAACCGAGGAGCGTCAGGGGAGCGCCGGAAAAAAGAAAAAAGAATCGGCAGGCGGCGGCTTCGATTCGGGCGGATTTGTTAAGCAGATTGCCTCGCATCTGGTGAGCAGCGCCTTGGGTCTGTTACTAAATGCATCGCTGGGTGCCTCAGGTGGGGCCTCACACGCCTCTACTGGACTGTTCTCGAGCAGCAGCCATCATATGAAGCCAGCCGTCGATTAAACGTATTCAATTTATAATTTCCAATTTTTTTTTTGTTTTTTTTTTCTAATTATGTTATAAGTAATAAACAGTTCGTTTTTCAATATTTAAGCTTGGCGTTGTAATAAATGAAGATAGCCTAACAAGAGGGAATACGCAAACAATTCGCATCGCTCACTTGAGCGGCTAAGAAAGCGTGAAACACAGATGTCGTAATGTGGCTTGACTCGCTCTTATCTGGTCTGGATTGTGTGAAAGCCGTAAAGAGTCCAAGCTAGGTACTTGGCCTGGCTGACTGAACAGTGCAAGTGATGCAAGACGCCAGCCTATAGACCCCATGTCTAAAGTATTCTCTCCAAAAATCAGTGGTAGGTAAACAGTTGGCTACGCTCAAGTGAAATTCACTTCACTGTAGGAAGCAGCCGATGAAATGTTGTAATTAAAGTAAATGACGGAAAAGTCAAGTCAAAGATCAGATAGGGCGCGTGCGATTTGAAAAGTAAGCATTACTCAAAAACGTTGCACAGTTCAGTTTGAGAGTCACACTAGCTTAGAGTCACAATTTAGAAACCAGAAGTAGTTAATATTCAATTTTATTTAAAAATGCTTTTAGCGCCAATGAACCGTAGACAGGATCTAAGACACTCACTTCATACTCTTCTCACGATACGAACAGAGTATAGATAGCAACTTATTCTTGATTGCAATCACTGAGACTATTAACAATTTTTCCTAAATTTAAGAATATATATTTCTTTCACAATTAGAATTTATTTGCACTGCTATCTGATGAAATTTGGTCCACCGTGTTTTCAGATTTGTTTTCTCATTTTCGTGTTGGGTCAAATTTAGCACGACTTTAAAAAATCAGTTGTATTAAGTGTCTGATATTAGCTGGTTGTGACACAATTGAATTGTTGACGTCATCGTTAACGTTTTGCATGCTTTGATTTGATTGTCGCCATTGGCAGTCACTATTTCCCCTTCGGTATTTGCAATTGTCGACACACACCACCACACACACACACACACACACACACACACACACACACACACACACTCACACACACAACTACCACTTTGGTCAGCGAAGCGCATATTTTGTCACTTTCTATTCAGTGCAAGTTACATGCCAACGGCGATTGGGCGTACTATATGAACATGCTTTTTACTTAACTTTTAACTCTTACTTTTAACTTTTACATTATGGCTCTCACACATTTCTTTCTGAGTGTCGTTTTTCTGTGAGTTGTGCATTGCGCTCGAGGCTGTTTCAGTTATGCGTGAATCTTTCACAAGACCAAGTGACATTCCGGGACAGCCGGGTGGTGTTATTTATTTTGTATGTTCGTCAGTGGTGTTTTTATTTTTCTTTTGTTTTTCTTGTGTCTTGCCGTCCAAATTCTTCATACTTAAAGGCAAATGTTAGTGTGAGTTTAAAAAAAAAAATTTTTTTTTATGTGCTTTCGTGAACTCTAAAATACATACACATTTGGTGAGTTATCTGCATACTTTTTTACATATGTATATACATATATAAATCGAAAATCGAATGAGTGCAAAAGCATCAAAACCAAAATCAAAATATATGTGCGAAAACAAATGACTTAGGCAACGAACTTGCTAAACAGTTAAGCTTTGTTAATAGGCCAGTTTGAAGTTTAAGCAAAGTTTGCATTGGCAGCAAGCGCAACAACAGCAACTACAACAATAACAATAACAGTGGCATCAACAACACAAAGTCAAGTGAATGACGCTTTCTTCGCATTGCAACACGAAACAAACGCTTTGAGAAATACATGTACACACATACATATGTCAAATATTAATTATACAATGTGTAGTATTAGCGATAGTGCGTGTATGCGGGCTAACGGCTCTGATTAGCATACTTTTATTAATAACTCATGCAGTTGTTGAAACACCGAAATCGAAATTCATTTGGTTCAAGTCAACACCGAATGCAAACAAACAGTCAAGACTTTTATTTGTAGACGAATATTTATATATACGTATGTTTTCATGAGTGGAAGAAATATCTTAAATAAATTTTTTGTAATTTTAACTAGTCTTGTAATGTGCAGATGCAACAATATATTTTGTATTGATATAATTAATTTACAAATTAAATTTAAATTTGTTCATAAAAAGAAGTGTAAAAGAAATTTCTAATAATGTTATCTCTGACATGGAAAAATTCGAATTTGGTTGATATGACTAGATAGTATAAATACTATAATATAAATACTAGTAGTTGTTTACCAAAAACTGTAAATTAATTATACAAAATCTTAACCATAAAGAAAGTATATTCTCATCTATATTTATTTTACCGAAAAGCTAAATTATTGCCTCCTAAGTTATAGTTATACACAATTGAAAATTAGTTCGCATTTAGTAAGTCAAGCTCTTGAAATTATGAATTTTTTCGTGAGAATTAATTTCATTCATTAACTGCATATAAATTATAATCATTATTATCGCTATTATCAACTCATTTTTCACCCCAAAGAGATCAGTTTTGAGCAAATAAATTTGTAATAAATGATTTTTTTTTTAAATTTAATAATTAATCAGATAAGTGGCACCCTACTGTCTACATAATAGGTTTTTGTTTTTGTTACGAATTCTTATAGTTAAAGAAATAAGGTAACATTATTTCATACTTATACTGTTTACCTTTTGTTAAAGTTGAGAGTCTGTTTTCTCCTTTTGGGTATGGAAAATACGTAAGCATGTGAAATTAAAAGTTAATCCATTGCCTCGGACTGGTCTGTGTAATATCTGCTAGCTGTGCCTGTAAATATATATATCTAGGATCTAGTTTCAAAAATATTTATGGTCTCGAATGCGAATGTCGTGTTCAAATTATATTAAACCGATGCAAGGCCAATGTGAAGAAGATGAGCACGATCAAAAGTCAAAGCTGGCAAAGATAGTCACAGCTTGGGCGCAGACAAATACACATATGCATGTTAATGCAATACTTTGCGGTTGGCCTAAAGAAACCGGTAATAGTCTCAAGGTCGTTGAGAAACTGTGCGTTTGGCTCGCTTGTCGAATCGACTTTGCTCGATTGCGATAGCTCAAATCAAGATAAAGCTCAGCCCAACACAGCAGCAGAAGCCGTCGACACAATTTGAACAACAAAGACTCATGCTGAGGCGATGAGTACTCACTGACACACACTGACACACACACACACACACACATGTCAGTGTGTCTGTATTTAAAAAGCGAAAGTAAATGCCATGAAAGTGGAGCACAAGCTGCCCGCGTTGAAGGTAAACCAGCGAGGGGGCGTTGTGTACACACACACACACATACTTAAATACACACACACTTGCATATAAACAACTTGACTGTCATATTGTTAAGTGTGTGCGAGTGTTGGTGTATATGTATAGTGTATATGCATCTGCATAAGTCGGTCAATAAGTTTATTGACCGTTTTAACACATTTGATGCCTTTATTTTCGTAATGAATACTCATTATTTCTTTTCCCAAGCTGTTTTTTTTCCTATGGCCCGAAATTGATTATGCAAATAAGTGTTTGAGTAACTGCGAACTTATTAAATTGGCAATAAAACAATGCCTTTAAGGTTTTGCTTTTCCACATACGCATTCATCGGATATTTATTGCTTTTGTTTTGCTTTTCTATTATGTTAGATTATTATACCCTATAGCCATTAAAAGTAAACAATAAGCATTGTGAAACCGTGACAGGCAGAAGAATATTTGTATTAGATATTTGCAGTCATATTTTCGGAATGTGTTTTTCACATACTCAAACAGCTAAGACAAACCTAAATGTCTTAATACATATATGTATATGTAAATATCTATATTAATCTAGCAACGCTTGTGCAAAATATATATTTTATGTGATTACACTTTATTCAAATTTGTATATATTTCGATCGTGCTCAATTTGAGTATACTTTGATTTTATGATTTCTTTTTCGATTTTGTTTTATTTATTGGGTCAATTTAAAATGTTTGTAAGACATTTAGCAATCTATGTACTATTTATTAAATTTGTTAGCAATAACGAGTAAGCCTGTATCAAGGCCACCTGCAAACAGTTATTACTTAATGACAGAATTATCTACGCAAGGCTAACACGAACCGCTTAACTGCAGCTTGCAACGCGAGGCAAATAGCTTATATACACACAACCACATTCACATGTATCTAAATATAAATATACATATAAATATATATATGTAAATATATATATAGATATATATATAAATATATATATAAATATTTTTTTAAGCTGTTTCGCTTACTTATTGTAATTATTTGGTTCTGATCACCATCGAGAATTCAGAATGCAGCAGCCACATCTAGTGAGAATTAACCTTTGCATTGAGTATAATACAACAATTAATAATCTTTAATCTAGAAGAACAAGTTCTGGGATATATCAAAATGGTTTTTGTCGGCACACCCATATTAATTAAATTCGAAACGCCAATTGGGAGCAAGAGCATATATAAATTTATGTGTACATACGTTTTTATGTTGAAGAACTTTACCGCGGTCAAACAGCTAACTAAAATACTAACTCTTAATACTAAATCTTTTATTGCAAAATCAACGGCTTACTTGCCTCATAAAAGAATTGGTACAACCAAGTTGACGTTATGTATGTGGCAATAATATTCTTTATATTGGGTTTAATAGTCGTTATTCTTGTGGAGATTGGAAATCGGATACAGGGTATCTGATAATCGATAATCTTTGAATTACTAGTTGATTAGAGTGTGCTTGATATAATTGCATTCGAAATTAGTTGAATATATTATCATTAATGTTCTATGATGAGGCCATAAGATCAAAATATCATTGGATTGCTCTTAAATCCAATTTGATTTTCTATCAATATATATATATTGATATATTGATTTGATTTATAATCGAGTATAATTTTCAAATAGCGTAATTATATTCAAAATTAGTGTAAACGTCAGTCCGTTTGCCTAATTATACCTCGTTAATATATTATGATTCTTACTATTTCTATATAGTTTCAATTTTGCTGTGCTTTCCAGAGTTAAGGTATTTAAAAGTATAATACCGATTAGATAAGCTGATATTTTAAATTGTGCCACAAGCACTGCCAGTTAGTGCAAGAGTAATCTGAGGTCTTGGCCGGTCATGCTGGTAAATGTAACTAGTGTTCGCCCTGAGCCATTCGCTAGTTAATGGACTTGTTTTTTTTTTAGATAGTCATTATCCATGTGCACTGCGGGCGCCCTGACATGTCCAAAAGTACGAGTCTTTCGCGTATCGCAATGTATTAAAGAACTTGAGAGCATGTGACATTAGTAAACAACTGAATAATGCATAATGACGAATCATTGTGAACGTCAACAACATCAACAACAACTGTTGCATATTGAGCAACGCAAAATTATAGTTGTAAAAACTGACAGCCTAGCGAGAGGAGAACATGTTTCGAATATTACATATTTGAGGCGCCATTACTGGCCCCTACAATCGCGCATAACTGATGGCCAGATACATGCATATATGTATTTTTGATGTTGCACATTGAAATTTACAAATGTAACGCAGTCAGTGTAACGCACTGACCCGTAGGACAGTTGACATTTAAGCAATGGAAGAGCGCACGCAGGGCGATCTATTTTAGCCAGGTCAACGAAGTTGACAAGGACTAACAGATAAGTCGCTTCGCAATTATGCTTTATATGTTTTTGACTGAGCGGCGGCTCTCGTGGAGCGGAGGGTGTTGTGTAGTTAAGCGTTAACATAACGTTGCGCCGTTGTCATAGTTAAAAATGTTGAGCGACGCGACGTCGCGTCGTTGGGGTCTTGGCCATGTCAAATACAAGTATGTATGACAAGTGAGCAGATTAGTTTAATATGGCTACATATAAATAAAAAAAAAACAGACATTGTCGAGCCCGTGCCAGGGCCTATTTGCATGTCAGCTTAAAAACTGCCTCTGGTGGTGGCCAGACACCCAATGGCAAAAATAAAACACTAAACAACAGCAACAATAGCAACGATTGGCCAACGCAACACTAACTGGCGTTGCATGCTATTATGGGCTATACTTAAGTAATTGAGGCGCCTGAGTGACAGCAATTGAATTTTCATAGTCAATTTGCCAATGTTGCTGCACAAAACACATTACCTAATTCCCCGACAAGACATTCGGCTTTTCCTCTAATCCTCATCTAAATACATGTTTTTAGTTTTTCAATTTAGTAACAGAAGTTAATGTTGGTTAGCAATGGAATAGAGTTATCTTTATAGATCACATCAACATGTTGCGTTTAATATGCCTCAACTTTTCAACTGAGACATGGTTTGAAAAGGTTCTTAAATATTTACATAAATGTAAATGTGCTCAAGTCAAGTTGAAGTCAGTTTGCAGAGATCTTCTAGGATTTCAACTAGCTTCACGGTTCCCATTTGCAGCTTTCATGAGTTTTTAGCATGCATCTCATTGAATTTAAGTATCTCTTTAATATTTAGTGGCCTTAAAGCTGTCGTTAAGGTTGCAAAAACTGAAAGTTAATTAAGCCACAGCGAAGCAGGCCAAAAGTAAAAGGCAAAGCCAGCCCAGATCTATCCATAGGATACAGCAGCCAGCACAGGTTGCACAGGTTCTGCGACACCTGACATTGAAATGCATTCCATTGTGAACTGACCTTTTGAGCGATGACAATTTTGTGTGCTCATTACTAAGGTCTGTCGTCTATATTGATTTTTGCAATACTACTGGGAGTGTATATATGCACATTTATTGGATCAATAAAACTACCGATAGTTGGAGACTCGATGTATCTATTTGCCAGCTCATGCAAAATTGTGTTAAATGAAGTACTTTAATTTTATTTTTAACTAGAGTTGACGTACTGATGAAACCCAGCAAGTCGGACAATTTATCATTTGCTTGCTGTTAAATCCATCTGCTTAAAACAATATACACGTCTATGTGGGGAAATTAGTATTTGGGTATTTTTTGGCATTTGGAATCACGCATGTAAATAATTTTAAGGAATTATAAATAAGATGGTCGAAGCCAGTGTAATGTAGTTGAACAATTGAACCGACTTCTATTCTTAGAATCATTCTTCGACAGTGATTAGTTAATTTGTGATTTTGCAATTTGCCCGATAATTGCTTGCAATTTACTTACTTAATTTACTTAATTTACCAAATTATCTAGTCAGGCCATATATTATCAGATTACATATTCTATCGTGTTTGGCAGGCATTAGCAATTTGGTTATTAAAGTTTTTTAGATTTGTTGACCTGCTTCTGTTCAGCTCACCTGACTGCAATTAACAGACGCAATTTACTTCAGATATCATTTGTATGCTCTGTGGAAATGTTAGAAAGCCATTAGAGTCAGCCAAACTTTTTTGTAGTGACAAAGATTTGTAAAGAATATTGAGTTAAATACTTTATGGGCAAAATAAAAATATCTAAAAATTGCGATGATTATGTGGAATAGGGGCGGAGGGGCAGATAAGTTATATTCCAATTAATAGTAGCAATAGCTTTAGAACTAAAAATATTCATTTGGCTCTATCTGCGATTTCGATCAAAATTACATTATTTCGTTTTTGTTCCAGACTTTATTCTAGCTTTCAAATTATTCCAATCCAAAGTCCAAATTTTCTAAACAATAGACAACAAATTTGTAATTGTATACATAAGATCGGGTAGAAATGAGAAGGGCTGAGTTTAATACAGACTTATTAAATGAAAAGTATACATCTACATAAAAGTGATACGTTGAATCGAGTAGTATTTCGTAATTTTAGAATGTCCAAGACAGTCAGCCTGTGTTTATTTGCGAAAATATGCATATATAATTACATATATATATAATTACATATATATATATATATCTATCTATATTAAATATATATATATATTTAACGATCATTGGGCATGCTGAGCAAAAGAATGGCATTAAATAAATTATTGCACATACGTAATGCATGTAGTATACACAAGTACTACTCGTGTATATGACCAACTTGTGTTTTAATTGAAAACCAAAAGTACAAATTAAAAGAGCATTGCAAAAACACAACCACCAAATAATTACAACTACTATAGTACAACAACACGCTAAGAGGTTTTTGAGAGCCTTTAAACTTGCTTCTGTCGTTGTTGTTGTTTTTTGTTGTTGTTTGTTGTTGTTTGCAACTTTTGCACTTTATTGAGCGCTTTTGTTCAAATTTGCGCTCAAAACGTGTTCACAGCTTCAATGCGCTGCCAGCGTCGGCGTCGGCGTCGGCGTCAACGATCAACGATCAACGGTAGCGTTAACGTCTACGTCAACGCTGACGCCGCCTTGCATACTGATATCGCTGGTGTTGCTGGTGTTGCCGTTGTTGTTGCGGAGCCATTGACGCCTATAAGCGAGCGCGCGCGCGTAATAAAATTCAATTCGGTGTTGTCAGTCTTCCATTTTGTGTACTGGTATGTAGGTATACACATCCACATCCACATCCACATCCACATCGCATCTATATTTCTGTATACATATGCATGCATACATACATAATTTTGTTTGTTTGTTTTTGGTTGGTTTTTTGATTGTTGGCCAAACGAGCGCCATGCGCTACGCCGACGTCGACTGCAAAAGCTCCGACGACTGCGCTTTGGCGCTTTGGCTGTGTAACCGATTTTTTGGCCACTGCTAAATCATTGAAGTAACTTTCGTCTGCAGTCATTTGCTTAAAGTTAGTGAACGTGCTAGTATCGCATATCTGCGGCAGCTGCTTTAAAAGTTTTTGCTTGTGTTGTGGTACTTACTTGCTAGTTGCTAGTTGCTAGTTGTGTGTTGCTGCTGTTGTGTGTATATACCATTGTAAACCATTTGATACAACAACAATTCAGTTTGGTGCGTGCCCGTTGAGAGTGTTGTTTTTGGGCATACCCAATGTCCGAAGGTCGCAAACGACAAACGACATGCGCATGCGCTGTGTGTGTTTGACACTCCTGAAAATATCAAAACTGATTTCGCTTCCCTCTTTCTTTCTTTCTATTGTTTTCGTTTTGCAAACTGCATTAGATCTGAGATCGAAGCAGCAGGACAACTGAAATCCCAACCCCAACCAATAATGCAGTTCACAACGGGATGCATGATGGCATTGATGCTGCTGCTGTTGGCAATCACACAACTGACATTATCGGCACCAGCGGAGTCAACGCTCACGCTCCAGGACAGCAGCGAGCCAGCCGAGTTGAACCCCATCAATGCAGAGGTAATGTAATCAAATAGCCAACAACGAATCAACAATCAACATTCAACAATCAACAATCAACGATCAGCAAGCCAACAAACCAGCAAGCAGCATTCACAGCGCTTAGCAAATTGTAGTAGTAACAGTAACTAGGAAGCAAATTGCATCCAACTCAGACTCAGGGACTGACAACGCGCCCATTGTGTCATGAGAGGCACAAACTTGTTGTAAGCTCCTTTGCCCCGCTAGCTGCAGCTGCTGCTGTTGTTGGTGTTGTTATTGTTGTGGTTGTTGCTGCAGTTGCTACTGAGGCGTAAAAGTCACTTGCCAACTGCCTGGCAGCACCTTTATTGCGTATTTTTTTTATTATATATATATATTTTTTTTTTTTTTTGGATTTTGTTAACTTTGTTGCTGGGGTTTTTGCTGTTGTTGTTGTGTAAGCTGGAGTTGAGCACTTGCTAATTTTGTGGTCGACTGACGTTGCTGCTGCAGTTTTTTCCGCAATTCCGTACAGTATTACTGACTCAATCGAATTCAATCCGTTTCGATCCGTTTCGATCCGTTTCAATCTGATCCACGCAGAGTTGCATACGAATGCATAATCCAATTACCAATCCATCCAAAGTTTCAACAGTGTTTGTGACCTTGGGGGCGAAATCAAACGCTTAGCCAAGTGACGCACATCCACATCCACACAAACACACACACACACATATGTGCATGTGTATGTGGATGTGTATATGGTAAAACTTATTACGGACCTACGCTAACATTTCAAAATCGAATAGCAGGCGACGAGCAGCGGGCGTGGATAGCGAGCCAAGTTGTGATGGCATTGCGACGGGTTGCGAGTGAGTTGATGACGCCACAAATCGGAGAAGCGCCCATCAGGGTATTTTCTTTTTATTTGTTGCTTATCTGCATTTGCTTTTTACCTGTAGTCTACCCTTGGAGAGAGTATTATGCAATTTGCATGATATGTGTAACGCATTGAAGGAGACGTTTCCGATCCTATAAAAAGTATATATACATATATATATATATATATATATATATATATATACATACTAGTTGCTCATTTAATAATGTTTCGTAGTTTTTGGCAAGCCAAAATATAATCAAAAATGGTCCGATGGCATCAATCGATTTGGTTTTTAAATGAAATATTAGCATTTTTATGGAGGCAGCGGGACTCCGTTAGGCAAGAGTATGCGGTCTTCGACGTGTCTCAGTTAGCTGTTCTTTCTTATTTTCGTTAATAATTAATTTGCAGCACTGTGTGAACTGTTGATGTGGCGCCTAGCAAAATTATTGCTGTCTGCCCAATGGAATATTATCTAATCCACAAATCAATCTATTAGCTGTTTGTAACTTGATTGGCAACAATGGCATTTTTTCACTTTCTATTTGTCATTGATATCCTATTGTTTTTAAATTTAAATTAAGTGTTAAAAGAATTGAATTGAAGCAAATGTTCAGCATAGACAGATATGAATCTATATTACAATATTGCATTCATTAAATGAGCTAAGTCAAATTGAGCAAATGCTTCGTTACAATGCAATCTCATCGGGTGAAGAGTGTTTTTCCAAATAATCTTAAAATATAAGTCTAAGCTCGGTCTTCTACTTATCAAATGAGTTGTTTAAGTAAAATAGTAAATCGATTAAGTTTGGCAGTCGAATGAAATTATCATAACAGGGTCGTTTAATTACCGGAGGCACTGTAAATTAGCCATACGGCAACAACAATGAAATAAGCAACTACAATAAGATAGAGCGCTTTGCAAATGCGTTTTGTTTAGAAATTAGTAAATTTGAGTCGCGACTGGGGCCACATTCGAGAAATGCATACATATCGAGTGTTTTGTTTTTGTTGGCAATGACGATGTGAATTTTAAACATGGACAAGCAAAAGTATCTCGAATGCCGAATTGTCGCCTTGTTGGCTCAAGTATCTGTGTCTTTTAGAATAGACGTAAGTAGTTTTGTGTGCGTGTGCGTGTATTTATTTATCGTCACTTTAATGTGTTTCGATTGGTTTTCTTGCAACCACTGACTATAAATTGGGTCAAGTCCAACCAGCCTCGAAGTTTGACCTTCAAGTCATTTTATTTACACCAATCATACACTTGGAAAAGATCGATCCCTAAAATATAGTTCGTGCCTGTCTAAACACCAAGGTTTTCATTTCTAAATTGCGTTGGGATTTTTTATAATTTACATTTATTACATTTTTAAATCCATTATATTTTATTCCTTTCTATTCGGAATTAAAGTTGAAATAATGCTTTCTTTTCTACATTTTAATTATTTATTAGAAATATATTTATTTTTTAATTAAATATTTCTCGCTGTCTCCAGTTCAAGGGGTTTTTTTATATTTTGAAAATATATTTGAGTATATATAGAAAATAAGAAAACACAAAATGTATATTAAGAATATCAAGAATTTCTGAAATGATTAGGGCCAAACGTTATTAAATTGTATGAATTTGCTTAGTCCATTTTGAAATTATGTCTACAACTAGAATTTTTTCTCTAAGTAGACATACAAACATATACGTGTGTACATAAATATATATTCATATTATTACTATGAACACATTAAACTTAAAGACAATTTTGCCAGGGCAAGAATTGTCTGCAATTGATTGCCACTCATTAAGACAGCATGCCACAACGTGCGCTGCATCAGAAACTGCTGCTGATGTTGATGCTGCTGCAATTATGTGACAGCAGCAATTGTCTCGCCAGCAGGCAAAGTCACGCGATTCCAATGTCACAATGCCAATCTCTTTTGTGTTCTCTTTTCTCTCGTTACTCCAATTCTAGGAGGTGTTTGGCGCTGAGCTTGAGCGCAACAAAAGAAAACTGCCCGAAGCGACTTTTGAGGCGAAAAATGCCGTACTCGGATTTGTCTTTGGCGTAAGTATTTCGAATCGATTCAGCAACCACTCAATTGATTAACGACCGTACCAACATATGCACATCTGTATGCATATCCCATTGCAGAAGATCGACAACTTTCTTGATACGAAGACACGCGTGATTGAGCAGCTGGATCGCTCCAACATTGAGAAGAATAAGCAGTGGGACATTAAGAACCCTGTGCCCATTAAGGACTTCCAGACTCTAATCACTGCCGTCGTCTCACCGAAGATCCGCTCAATTGGCAACATTGCCAATGATCTGACAACTGGCGTCTTGACCACCATAACCGCCTTCAGTGGCTCCTCGTCGGGCAATGGGAACGCGAATGCTGGCCTTGGCAATGTCGTGTCCAAGTTCTTGGGCTTCTCGGGACCCATATTGCAGGGCTCGTCAGGTGGTGTAAATGGCATTGCAGGCGCCACAAGCCCTTCCCCCGATTCCGATGAGGCGGGCTATTAAATCGACTCGATCACTGACTAATTGGCTAACTGGCTGATTGTTTGGGCCTGGACCTAAATCGATCGTTGGTCTGTTCTCTAAATGTGGTCTTATAATTTATGTACATCACACACACTCAATATATACACGCACACACACACACATACACACACACACACACACACACACACACACACACACACACACACACACACACATACACACACACATAATACACACTCTTGAGAGAGGAGTGAACTTTCCTATGTTACCCTCTGATGCTCGCACGCTTTCATTGACACTTCAACTCTGTATGATTTTTTTTTTGTTTGTTGTTGTTGTAGCTTAGACTTAAGTTACAATTCTGCTAAACACTTTCAGTTTGCTTGTCGTCAGGGTAATAGATAAGTTAAATTTTATGCTACCCATTGTATTCATGTTTGTAAATATTGGCGCATATATGTACTATGTAACTTACGGATAAATAACCATTAATAAAACAAATGAATTTTTACAAATGTATCTACAAAACATTAAAAACAAAAAAAAAAAACAAAATTTAAAAAACAAAAAAAAAACGAAACCGAAACCAAAACCCGATTTTTCAATGGTGGCCCTGGGCTTGTGTCCCTCATTGTGAATATATATATAAACATATATATATATATACATATATATATATGTGTGTACCTATGTGTAGCATAAACAGAATGCTACCTATGATAAGCCAGATTACTTACAATCCTCTACTCTTTCTCTTTCATTACGATCGTATGTATGTCTGTGTCTGCCCCTTATTCGATCAGACCAAGCGACGGGCACGCGCCGGGGGTAATGATCCGAGCGACGCCGTTGAACTGGATCGTAAAAACGTTTCGTTCGATCTGCCCGACGAATTGTTCTCCAAATCATTCAGCACGATCACCCAAACCTCCCAAGCTCTTTCCCGCCTTATAATGGTAAGTGATATTCAAGAAACATTGAGATTTCCAATACAAAATATAAAACTGTGGTGAATCTTAATTAGAGTGCTTCTCAAACTTAAAAGCTTAAACGAAAGCTTTACACCAGATATCTATGGAAGTTAAACAAACCGACCATAAGCAGTTTTATACAAGTACACATATATGTTCAAATTTTAATGATCTAGTATTTTGTTTTTCTGTTTCCTGCCAAGAATTCCGCACGTCGTTACTCCCGCTTTATTCTATTCTTCAAGCCAATGTTTGGCGACGCTCTGGTAGTCAAGGGCTATGAGGATCCCACAACGACAACCACAACGACCAGTCGTCCAACGAAATCAGCCACAGATGGAGGAGACAGACTAAATGAAGTTTAGAATGGAAACTGATAGCATTGAATGTTTTCTATACGTACTAAAAAATTATTAAATTTCAAATTGTACCTACGAACAAATATTGTTGCAGAGTAACAATCCGATAATTAATAGCTAGAAGTACTAATTACATTCTATATCTATTGTGCAATATCAGCATCTTCAAAGATTTTTCAATGTATGCTTTAAATATTTGTATCGGACTATCTATCCTATTAACTTCTAAAAGCAAAAGTCAGAATTAATATTCATTAAGTATTAAGTAAAAGCGCGTAATAAGAATGTTATTACATAATTACGGTTTCCAAATGAGTAATTATGATTAGTATTTTGAATTTTGGTTTGTGATTTATTTATCATTAGGTTATGGGATTTTTATTGTAATTTTGTATTAAAAAAAAAAAAATGTAATTATGTTCTCTGTATGCATATACTTAAATGGGGATCTCGTTATCTGCCGCTAGTGCGTGGACGTACTAGGAAGCGCAATAGCTTTAGAGAGCCCTTGGGGCCACTGAAGAAACCTTTCCATAGGATGCCCTTAAAGCCATCTACATCGCGATCCAGTAGAGGCTGATAGACTCCAAACGGATTACTGCCAATAAAATGATGTATACAATGGGAATGGGACTTTAAACAAAATGTGAATGGACTCACCTTAGAGTGCAGACGCTGCCATACCAGAAGGCTGCCGATTGGGCTACAGCGCAGTTAACATCGCTCTCGTCGTTGTCCTTGTCTTGGGTGCTGAACTTCTTGCCCGCATGCTCACGCAGGGCATCGGTAGCGTCGCCCTCATATTTACCCAGCACATTGAGGCGATACTGCTCGGACTCACTTCCAATGCCGAAATGATCATAGAGCGCATGACTGCGCTCATGTTTGCGATTCTCCAGCTCAACGAGTAGCTCGTAATCCTCATTGGTGCAGATTTGGTATAGCTTCTCCAGGCCAATAAAGAACTCATTTGTTAACGGCCCAAAGCCGATCTTATAGTCGGCCCATTTGCGATTGAAGTCTTCGCTACCATCAACGCGATTCGCGACCACAATCCAGCCTCCGCCACGTGTCTTCTGGTCACAGAACACAAAGAATGGCTCCACATTGGGGTGAAGACGAATCCGCACCACGCCGTGCTGTTGCATCAAGCAGTTGTGCGGCGTACTCGAATCGACCGAATTACCATCATCACCCACGTCCATTTTGGGGACAAATGGTATTGAAGCACTGCAATGAAGTGTTTGGAGTGTTGCTTTATTCGAGCTCACTCAAGGGGAGATTGATTACCCACATGCGCGTGCCGAAGCTGATGGGTTCATTTGCCACTGAAGCAGGTCGGGGCGCACCAGCTCGTCTCAGATCGACCAGCTGCTCCTGCAGGATGCCAATTTGATCTTTCGCACTGGCAATATCTGTTGAAAGCGCCTGGATGCGTGTGGTTATAGTGCTTAGTGCTGATAACGGACAGCTGCCATTAGTCTGTGAATGAAATATATGGATGAATATAGATGTAAGATGTATACATCATGTGGAGAAGTAGCTCCACAAATATATAAACACACAAAGATGAACGCTTTGAAAGCTACTACAAGATATATGTCTATATTCATATGTGTATATCCACGATGAAAGCTATCTATGCAAACCTACAAAACATATATGCATCAATTCACGATTAGTATCGTATATTTCACGATAAGAAAAACTTGTTTATTGTTTAGACAAATAATAATATTTATTATATAGTACATATACTTGTTGTAATGTTATTAATCGTTCTTATTATCAACACTTATTCATTTGTTAAAGGTTAGATGTCAACGACGTGTTTTCAATTGGAATTTATCTTATATTATTACTCATATTCTATTTTTATAGCTGGGTAAAATCAATGTTTTAAGAAAACAGAAAAAGAATATACTCACGAACTAACTAAATAACAGAGTTTAGTTTTTGAGATCACTTATTGTTGAAGATATATATTATATATATGTGGGACTAAAGTCTACTGTTTGCAGATAAAAAATCCTAGATGTTTTCGGCGTGGAACTTTGCTTCGAACTTCAAATAAAGAATTTGTGTGTTTAGTTTGTTCAAATGGGTGACGCGAATGTCTGTAGATTCGCCGATTACATACATATAACGAAACCAGATAAACGTCTTTTTACAAGTATATAAAACTGCCTATCCAACAAATACAATCGTCGGTATATGAAGACTATGAGCACAAGTGCGTTATTGTGCTTGTTATTACAAAGCGAATTACATTTGCTAGTTTTTTGTTTATAATTTATTTTTGGAATTTATTTTATTGGAATCGAATGTTTTTGCTTTGGCAATGACTCACCATATTGTCCATTGGAGTCATCTGTTCACCCAGATCGGTGTGCGTTGTGGTTAGGCAGGCCAACATTGTGACTAGAGTGTCCAACTGCAGCATTTGCGACATAGCGCGACTGTTCACATATACGGTTGTACTGAGCCTGGCTCTTGATTCCCGCTAATGCGGCTCAATACCAGTTGTTTTTACAGTGAACAGAGAACAGATCGGCGACAAAGGTCGTCAAATAGCTTAAAAATCAGCTAAGTAGATTCCGATGCATTTCAAAACAAGTATTCGAAGTCGATTCGAAGTCGTGTTACCGACATACTTGTGCATATGAGTATATATACTGTAGTTGTAGTTACAAACTCGCCTACGGAATAGTTGTTAGTTAGCCAGTGTTTGAGGGTCAATTGCGCCGCAGTCGCATACTCGGGCTGTAAGCGTTAACACAGCAAACACAGCACCCACAAACTGTATACAATAACCCGAGTACGCACTGTAATCTGAATTGGTTGCACAGATTGTTGACTGACTGTTATTCTGACAGTTGACAGCTGATAGCTGACAGCATGACTCTGGAAACGCTGGTAACGGCATTGGCCTGTCTGAGCACGACGACAACGCTGCCAGAAAAGCCCATTCCCATTATTATGAAGAACTCAGTGGAGCCGCTTCGCGTGGACAATGTGAGTATCCCCCCGTGTGATAATTCTAAAGGATGCAATCTAATCAACTCAATGCCTTTCAGAGCACTGGCGGCTGCCCGGTGGCTGTACTGGGCGGCCTAATGGCGCGGTAAGTGGCATTTAAGGATGCTATTGAAGTGAAGTTTATGTGGGCTGTGCTTATTGGCTAACTGTTTCTTTTAATCCAGTGTTCAGCACATGACCGACGAACTGCGGTCACTTCGAGCGGATCTCAACGAGCTGCAGCAACTCATCAATGATTATAAGAGCCAAGCGCCAGAAACCGTACAACTTGAACAGCGCATGTAAGTCTTAGATTCACATTTCACAAACCCAAGCTCAATGGTGCATGTCAGCTTAGCACAAGGCATATATGTATAGTTTCGCCAGTTTAAAAGTGTATCTACGTTGCAACTAAACACATGTGGATACATCAACTTGGACGAGAGCTTATTGAACTGATAACAAATCCTTGCATATTCTTATGTACAGTCTCAAAATAATTGTTCTTACGTTTTAGCCTTGTCCCTCAGCCATTCAATGTGAGCGAAACACCTCGCAGTTGTCTCGATCAGAAGCACGGCCAGGTGCGCATTCAAATCGCTCCAGATGTGGAGCCCTTTTTTGTGAACTGCGACCAGAATTTGCGAGACGGTGGCTGGTTAGTGATCGCGTATCGCTTCGACGGCAGCGAGGACTTTCATCGCGATTGGCATGCGTACAAGACCGGCTTTGGTTCGCTCAACTCGGAGTTCTTCATCGGGCTGGATAAGCTGCACCGCCTGACGAACAGCATGGATCATGAGCTGCTGATTATTATGCGCAACAAGGCAAAGGAGCAGCGCTTTGCTCTTTATGATCAGTTCAGCATTGGCAGCGAGAACGAGAAATATTTGCTCTATGTGCTGGGCGCCTACAAGGGCGATGCTCACGACTCGCTGCGTTACCATGCCGGCAAGAAGTTCACCACCTACGACCAGGACAACGATGACAATGCCCAGAACTGTGCACGCACTCACACGGGTGGCTGGTGGTATGGACGCGAATGTTTAGAGAGGTAAGCAATATACTCAGCTGCAAGTTAGTTTCTAAATTAAACACTCACTTCATATGAGAGCTTGCACGTTTCTTGTAAGTTACATTCAGTTAAATATTTCTATTGGTATTTATGTTTATAATATATTTATGTATATATATATATATATATTTAGTCTATATTCTATATATCCATGCACATTTTCTGTTTATCTTTGCAGCAATCTCTTTGGCACCTTTCAATCCCTTCATGGCCAGGAGATTGCTTATTTTAAGGGCATACTATGGAGAACCTTTGTACCCGGCCCGACCGGCTCTCTGCGATATGTCCGCATGTTAATCCGACCTTACAGGCCGACGTAACGATGACCTTGAGATTCGCTTAAATAGCGCTCAGCGCACAAGACTCCTAATTAGTCGCGAACTAACCTAACCTTCTCACCTAGTAGACACCACTTATAACAACATAATTACGGCGTTATTATTATGTATGAATACAACATCGTATTTATATTCGCATTAAATTATTATTTAAATTGTAACGCATTTTAGCTTATTAACAAACATTTTTTTGTACAGCTTGATCACAATAATTAATTATTCTAAAATTAATTTCGTATTGCTAAAGAGCAACGATTTATTAAGAAATTATGAATTTGGTTTTAGAGAAAAAATTTTTAAATATTCCCAGAAATGGTTTTTCCTAATCATATTTATTTATTCACTTATTAATTATCATTATCAATTATTAATTAATTATCAATAATCTGTATATGCAGTCTCTTAGTGGCTACCTTTTTGAGATACTCAACTGATCAGCAAGAAAGTAGTTTCCACCACTTTCCATTTCTTAATACACTGAATTGAAGTGTATTCATTCAATTTTTGATTCCTTTTTGTAAATGCCAACCATGTGGAAAGAATACTTATTTGTATGTGGTATTGATTATGATACAGTTCTATTTGTATATTTTTTATGATAATTTTAGTGTAATGCTTGGCTGACTACCGTGAAGGCGTTTAAAAACGGGTTTTTAGTCAAGTAATTACAGTTTTCGCTTTAAATGATATTCAATTGATTGGCAAATAACCGCAACACAATAGCAACTAAATCCGCAAAGAGAATCGAGTCAACTGGGAAATCAGCACCGCTCATTTAATGGGAATTATCATGATTTATTCATTTTGTTCATTTGAATATAACAGCTAAACTAAACGAGTACGTTGTGGTCGGTGCTTGGGATGGATTGAAATATCATTAGGTGCTAGTGCTCGCACAAACATTTCATTTGGCTAGAGTATATTTATATATACATATATATATATATACATATATATATATATATATATATATATATATATATAAATATATACGTAAATGTGTAAATTGGAAAATTGTTTTTTTTTTTGTTTATCAAGGTTAAATAGGCCATTTAAATATTAATAATATATTTTTCTTTTATTAATTTCCCTTAAGATATGCGATGAGTATATATATATATTTTAATTTACTTAAGTTAATCGAATTTGTGATTAGTTGATTGACCTTATATATTTGAGAAATTGTTTACATATGGCATTTGCCATCGACTATCAGTACTACACACTACAACATGTTAGCCAACTGCTATATTTATATGAAATGAGGATCCTTAAAGCTGCGTCAGGGCGAGTGTCATGAAATGAGAAACATCTCAAAGATAAAAAATTAGAATTGGTAGCTAAGATCAAAGAACGCACTTGCAGTGCAAATATTATGTACCAATTCAAAGATTATACGTATACGGGGTATACGCGAATTCTTATAGTCTCAGAGGACCATCTGATTATACAGCAGGAGTATTAACATTAATATAGGCTGGATGCAACATAATGCGAAATCGGTTATTATTTATGTTGCATATTTTAACACTTCCGGTATTTTATGTTCTGTTATATAAAAATGCGCATAGACATAGATTTGCTTACAATTTTGATGAAAAAAATTAAATACTATATGTTGAACAGAAGTTGAGCATAATTTTCAAAGTTTTGGATAAAAAGGGAAATCACAATATACCCTCTTGCGCAGTGTACAGTGTACAGAGGATGTCTGACACGAAAACTTTAAGACTCTCACCGCAATAGTTTAGGTGGTTGATAGTAAATAAATTTGTGACAGTTGCATTCTACTCCTTGAACTTTTTGACAAAGTCAAAATGTATTAAACAAAGCACACGATGCCCTGACATTGATTGCTGTTCGGGCCTGAGAGCTTGCGGGTTGCTCGGACTGCTTCGTCTCTGCTTTTTCTTTTAAAAAAATTTCATAAAACTTTTGCTCGTTTGCCGCTAATAAATTATTTTTCAGAAAGTTTCCGCCGAAGGCAATACAGCAATGCGACGGCGGTCACTAAGCTGTCCACAAAAGGGGCCAAGCCTCCAGCCCCCAACTCCGATTGCTAACTTGAACTCCAGCTCCAACTATGATATGGATTCCAATTTTGACTACAACGTACAACGACTCCAAGTTGTAGTACATTGTCCGTACAATAACTGCTCGACTATTACAACGCTCGTTTGCGCCTCTTTCTTGTCGTTGGTGTTGGTGTTGGTGTTCGTGTTGCTGTTGCTGTTGCTGTTGCTTCTGTATATGTTTTGTTTGTTATTCCTGTGTGTTCGCTTTGTTCATAAATAATTTGCGCCACAACTCAATTTCATGAGCGTAAATCACTGTGTGGTCACTTGGTGCTTGGTGCTTGGTGCTCTCTATTGGATTGGGTTCCGGCTATTCCTACTGCCATGGCTGCCTTGGCTCTGGGTTAGTGTCCTTATTCTGCTGCTTCTCCTTCCACAATTGCTGGCTGTCAATGCTGTTTATTGTTTCACTTCTTCTTTTCAAATATTTTTCAACTTTTCCTGTTTTTCGGTTCGTTGTTAGTGGCCATTTACCATACAATTCTTTATTTATGTGTGCCGGCCAGGCAAAAAGCTATAAGCTGCAAGCGCTCAGCTTCTTTGTGTGCCGCAAAAGTTTTTTCTTGTGCCAAGCGCCTCGGGGGAGTCCAACTGAATCAACGAACAAACCGGAGGAGGCCCAATGATAGTCCGGGGTTCGCATTGTGACTCTGTTGTTGTTTGGCACGCGAGTGTTAAATCAATAGAAAGTTTCGCCAACTTTTCAATTGGCTTGACAAATATAAAGAAATTTACAACGTCCCATCTAAAATGGGTCGGGACACGATGGAAAGGCAAAACAGATATATATGTATAAATATTTATAAAGAGCAGAGGACCTGAATCGAAATCAAACTTGTTATAATAAATATGTATGTATGTATATAAACTATGTATATATTAATAAGTGTCATGAATCAAATGTCTCCGCACACAACAGTCAATTTTTTGAATGGAGTAATATGTCCCAAGTTCATTATTCTTGATTTCCTCTAAATTGAGATTTTATAATTGTATCCCTGTGGGAGCACGTACATACCGGGTAGAGAGATACATATATAAGTACATTTTGTCTTTCATTGCCATTTCATTAAAACATCTGAGAGCATTTTTTGTTTTTGGCAAGGGATAAGCTAACAGTTAACTTAAATTTGCCCACCTGAGGCGGAAGTTTGTTGTGTAACCGCATGCAACACAATATAGAGCTTAACACATGAGAGTAAGAAGCATGTAGATTTAATGACGCGCTACGCATTCCACTCATGAAAATGCAATAAAAACTACATTACACTAAATTCTCATATTTTGTGGGAGCGCGCGGGTTAAGCGGAGAGCAGCGGTTGGAAAGGCCAGTTGATTGTTGTTGTCTGTATACTCTGGAACCATTAACAAGCAAACCAAAACAAAAAAATCCAGTATCCAGTTTGCAAATGTATGTAACACTTTGAAGAAGGCATCTGCAACATGAAAGATACACATTTTTGATCAAGACAAACAACTGACTCAATCTATATAAGGCAAGGATATTTAAATGAGAGAAGTACTTTTCGATTATTCAATAACTCCTCCTGTCTATGGGCGAAAGCATTGAATTATATATTAAATATTTCGGGAACTGCATCTTGAAGTGCAGTCGTCAAACAAAATCGTATAGAGTAACTTTGGGTCGAATACTCTCGACTTGAACATTCTTGTGCATCGTATTTTTCGTCTTATTTATATATTTTATTTATTTATTTTTTTCCTGGTAAGAATTGCTAGGGGAAGAGTTTTGGTCAGGCTCGGGCTTCCGACAGGCAACAATAAATTGCAATTCCAAGTCACTTAAATTGCAACAAATAACGGGAGGCAAGCTGACAGCCAAACGATTCCGATGCTGACACAGACGCAGACTGAGCAGCCGTGAAATGTCAACGTGTGGCAGCAGGCGGCGCCAGGAGGCAGTTGCCTCCCTGCCCATGTCTCTATCCTTGCCTCTTCCCTGCTCCTGTTCTGCTCCTTATTCTTGCTTTTCCGTTCGTTGTAATTTTTAGCGCAAATTTGCTTTTTGCCATTTTGGTCATTGACTTTATGTGTGTGTGTGTGTGTGTGTGTTTATGTGTGTGTGTGTGTGTGTGTGAGAGTGTTTTTGTTCGTCCCTTCACTGTCAAGCTGATGCAAGATTGTATTTGTTGTTGTTTTTACAGCTGGCAGACAAATCTTGGCAAGCCGAGTTGGCCGAGACGAGTTTTTATGAAATTCCTCTCTGATTTATTTACACCAAGAACTACAGAGACTATTCGTATATGTCCTTATTGTCCCGCTAAAGTGCATAAGGTATTGCATTCTGATATTAGTCTGTTGTCGCTTCTTCATTCGGAATGAATAAATTAAATTAGAATATTTATTGCCTAAAAAAATATTTATACTTACAAAATAAATACACAATTTCTTAAAGTTCGAGTTTCCGTCTTAATAAAAAAAAAGTCAGTAGCATTTAAATTTGGTTTAGATTGAATTAAACCATTGCCACCTGCTGCATAGGTCACGACCAATTGTGGACAGATTTGATACATGTGGTTTTCCATTGAGAGAAAGACATTTTAGCCATCACACGTATGGACACGTCTGGACACATATAGTCTTGATTTAAGTGAAATGCTTTCCAATTTAGTTAGCTGGCCAATCCAACCGAAGTGGGTTCATGGATCCGTGCTGGCTCCGTAACAAGTCAAGCACCAGAAATTAATTGTATACACGAACACACACATGCATACACACATCTATAACGTTTAACGGTCACAGAGCATAATAATCAATGGCTAAACAGTCGAGAGTCAGACGGCAGTGTTCAGATCGGCTCTGAGAGTCAATTTCATAAAAGCCACAAAAACTAACGGCCAAGATAGGGAAAAAATGTTACTTTATGCGTATGGCGTACAAAAAAAGATAAAAAAAAGAAAAAAAAAAAGGAAAAAAACAACAACAACGAATGGGCGAGGTTGCAGCTGACTCTTTATTTGTCGTTGTTGTTTTTCGCTTGCTATTTTCGTTGTTTTGTTTTGGCTGCAGCAAAAAGCTAAACAATGACAGCTGCAGCTGGCGCGGTTGCCACTTTTCTGGATCACCCACGCCGCCTCCATGCGACTGGGAGCGTGTAGTGGAAGGGAGGGGAGGGGAGGGGAGGGGAGGGTTAAGGGCGTTGGCGTGGTATTTACTTATGGTCAAACGAACTTCATCTGGAAACCATAAAATTGAAAAATGTTGCTGCAAGCGAGAAGCGCAAGAAGCAAACAAACCCACACACACATTCACATTTACTACTGGCTAGGATGATAGGTCGCTGGTTTTGTTTTAAACCGCACAAAAGTCATTTGAGTTCCGTCGTTAACATGTCATACACACACACACACACACACACACACACACACACTTACACGTACACATACGTATGCATGTACATGCACACACAGTCATGGGCATTTGTTAACATTTGCGCTGCAAACAATGCGACCAGAATGACTGGGTCTCCAACTGCTGCTTCTTTGGGTTAGTCGCCTCCATTCTCAGTTTCAGTTGTAGAAACCACCCCCCCCCCACACTTGTCGTCCTTAGTCGTCGTTTGCCGCAAGGCAACCGCAGAATACGCGGCCACATGTCCATTTTGTTTTTCATTTGGCGCCGGCGATCGCCGCACGTCTTCAGCCTAGCATTCATCACAACACTTGCACCCGCACCGCCCACACCGTTCCACATACAGAGCCACTCTGTACATAAGCATGCATACATACATCTTCATTTGGCGTTCTGTTATTCTTTTTTTTTTGTTTTTGTTTTACAATAACCACAGCGCAGAGTGAGCAGCACCAACTGGGTTCATAATTAAAATGTTTGCCATGACGCCCGAAACGTTTGCCAACAAAATGAAATGTTAACAGCCAACGTTAATGGTAGCCATTTTTTGTATACCTAGTATATCCATTTCAAGTGGGTGTACTAAAGTTGTGCAAGCAGTCGAAAGTATACCAGATTCCTTAAAGTCTTACATATACTTGATATTATATTTATAATCTTTATCAGTCTCGAAAGCCGACACGATCTCAGGGACTAAAAACTAGTTGCATAAGTCTTAATCTATTCTCGGCTTTTATAATTCTCAAGTTTTTATAATTTAATTTATTTAATGCTTGTTTGTTATATGATAGTGTAAGGATCTGCGTACAGGGTATCTTCTATTGGAGCTCTATCGACTTAAGTGATTCTACCTGCTTGTCATTTTTCTTTAAGTAAACATTTCGTTGTTAAAATGAAAAAATAAAGTACAATTATCTTGCTGGTGTCGAAAATGAAACACGCCTGCAGATGCATACATCTAAATATATATTGCCACACTATATGGTATATTTTTTATTACCGAAGTGTATTTTCAGTGGATTGTTTCTATAAGAACCACACATGTTCTTATATTTATATATATAATTATATTTGTAATTATAGAGTAATCTGATGTTGTTAAATTTGCTTAAATCAAGTATTTGATATTTCTATACTCTTATAAATTTCTCTTTAGCTATTGAAATGAGTTTGAAAGTTGAATATTCAATACAATGATTCTTAAATAAAATTGATAAATAGTCCCACGAGACACAGTTGTATATAATTCGTAAAGAGTACAACCTCAAATTACCGCAACCTCAAAAAATGAAAAAAAAATTGTTTTATGCAACTACAACAGCTGTGCAGATATATATATATATATATATATATATATATATATATATATATAAATATATATATGCATATACATTGGTATGTTTAGAAACTGGTTTGTGTGCAAACTGCCCAATTATAACTCTGACATTTGGGATTGCACAAATTAAGCAATCGTCTCACAATTATTGCCCCCAACATCTTTGGTAATTGCCTTTTTGTTTGGCCGTGCAGAAGACAGTATGAACATCTAAGTAAATGTGCATGAAGTAACAGTGCATGAATTAATGTCTTTGTCATCATCATCATTTTCTATTACTATTTTGCTTTATCCTGATGTGCTGACAGCTGTCTTGAAATTGTTCACTTGCAAGTATTCGCCTGGAGTTTGATTTGATATTTGTTAAATTAAATTACGCAACGTTGACTAATTCTACACATGTGCAGTTTTAAATAATTATTTGCATAGTTAGTTAGCATGCTGTTAGCATTGTTTAATCTATGCAAAAAGTTTCACTCCTAGTGTTCGTCCATATTTCAATAATTGCAATAAATCCCCCCTTAATTGGAGCAATCGGGAACTACAAAAAACTCTTGTTGCACTCCTAGGATATATTTCGAGTCTGATAAGTAGATCAAGCACACGAGAAATCACTTATCAAGGAATTATTTATATTATTTGCGTTTGACTATTATTTAAGTACAACTTTAATTATTGTTGACCACATTAACAAGTGATGTTTAAATGGTCATCGAATTTCAATGAACATGTCCAAAGCAAAATGAAAAAAAGAAAAAACAAGACTAGTGTAAGAAAACGTTAAACACTGTAATTCATACAATTATATAAATATTGTTTTGCCCACGAACTCTGTTAATGATCTGCTTCTACAAGAGACCTCGGCTTGGAAATACCCTCCAATCAGCCATCTGAAAAGTCTTTAAAATACAATACCAACATACGTATATGTCAATGAGTCTTTATCTTAGGCAGACAGACGCGGCTATTTCGGAGATTTACTCGTTTTGATCACGTATATTGTACAGGGTATACAAATGAATGCACACAATTATAATTATTTTTATTTAGTTGCATATCTGCAAATAGTTTTGCTTAATTCACTTACTTTATAGTGTGGTAAGCTACAATAATAAATATTATTATAACATAATACTTATATATTTTATATATGTGTGTGTACAAATACAGATTGTGGAGAATACCGACTAGGGATATGCAGAGTACTTGCATTGTTGGCTTCAATAATGTTGTGAGCATTTTGCATTTGCCGACGAGGGCACGTAATTAATTTCCGGCTGCATGCTTTTTGCACTGCCTAAGAAAAGCAAAACGATAACAAAAACTAGCCGCGACAATGCGAGCCGCTGGCATTTTTAATTACTGCATGAAAATTAATTAAAAAATAAGCGACAAAGAATATGGAACAAGGAAAAAAACCCAAGCAAAATTCTGGCACTCATACAGACAAACATTGAAGCAATGTAATGAAACTGGTCTGCCATTCAAATTGTGCGGCGGCAACCATGTTAACAAGATAGAACGGAGATGCCCTCTTTTTTTACTCTCATTTTCTCAGGAAGACTTATGGCTTCAATTCAATTCCCAATGCCCAATGCCACTGATTTTGTGGTTTTCAAATCAAAATTTGTTTTTCTTCGATTTCAAGTAAACACATGCCACGATTTTGTTGATGTTGATCATCAATTTTTGTCCACAACATCAAGTGTTCAGGAATTAATAAATTTAAATAAATTGAAATACTCGACCAGAATAGAGTAATAATAAAATGTTGACGAAATTGAGGAAAAATTGCTAAATTGGTTTAATTATTACGATATCAATTAAACGCAACACGTAAGCGCCTCCAAGATTTGCTTAAGTTTGCTACACTGCCATAAGAAACTTTACCCTCACACATGCAGGCAAACGTATATATATGTACATATATACACTCGTATGTGTGTATCTATGTGTGTGTGTGTGTGTGTGTGTGTGTGTGTGTATGTATGTACGCATGTCGTTAAGACCCAAGCTGTTTGTACACTGTTTGACTTTTATTATTTTAGTTAAACTTCTTTGAGGCGGAGCCTCAACCTCATGGCACATGCACATCTAAACCCAAATCAAACGTAAGACATGACGGTAAGTCTGCTCAGAGTTTGAGTAGTTATTCATGTGTATGCGTGCGTGAGTGTGCGTGCGTGTGTGTGTGTGGCTTTTAGCCTGTCTGCTTTGGCTTTATTGATATCCTGCCAGAGCGACGCTGTCGGCAGCTGCCAAGTTCGTCAGCTACTGACAGAGCAGCCTCTGGCAAACTTAATGACTCCGCTTGTCCATCCATCCATCCGTCCGTTCGTCTGTCCATCCATCCGTCTGTCCATCCGTCCGTCTGTGCGTTTGTTTGTTTGCTGGTTATTGTGCGCTCGGCCAATGCATTGGCCACTAATTCATCAAATTTAGCTCAAAACTGAAGATTAATGACGTACGTGTGGCATATTGCGAAACTTGGTGACTTGATGAAATTTATTATTATACTCGTATGTGCCGCACATCCTGCGCGATTTGGCCAGCGGCTTTAACAAAGGCCTCTCGCAGACGTTGCGATTGCCCCCAAACTCGACTTTATGTCCAACTAACGGCAGTTACAGCAACTCTTTTCGTCCACCTACTTTATGGCCAATAAAAATAGGCAATTAGACTTATAAGAAGCAAAGGCGAGCTTAGGCCAGATTAAATGAAGAATCTGTTGCACACAAGTAGCAAACAAACATGCTGGACAATTAACTGCTTTGTATGTGTATGATCAAACAGTGCTCACAAATTAATTTGATACAGTGCATTTGTCACTTTAACATTCTAATCAATTCAACAAAAATGTGCAGCATCCTTTTTACATGATGATTGAACAATATGTTATTTAAATTCTTCATAATTTCAATATTAGGCGATATGTTTTATGTGTTGAATTTAATTTCAGAACACATATGGCGACTTAACGTGGCTTAAAATATTTTAGACCACAAGCACATGAAAGCTATATATTAAGAACTTTATATTAACATATATATTTATATATCATCTGTTAAGATAGAAACTTTATTTTTGAACTTCCGATGCAAATATATTTACAATAATATCCAAAGAGCTTAATGAAGAAAAGTTATACAAGATACACAAATCAATTTACAACTGACAATTGGGTAAATTGCTCTCAAGCAAATACATTGAGGCATACTTTTAGGGGACAATACCCGTCAAAAATAACCTCGAGCACATCCAAATCTTAGCAGATTATCGAAGGAGTAAAGCCATTGTTTAGCATAAGGCTAAAAAGCAGCCGTAGAACTTAGAGACTATAAGAGCTAGAGATTTCAAACGTGGAACATAAGTTCTCATATACCCCGCGCAGATCAAGTTGATTTTATTATATCGACAACTGCATCCGTTTCTTGAATATCGATAAATATAGATTTGTGAAAGCAGTAAATGTAATCATTTTGGAGGTAGGGTCTTGCAATTGAGCTAATTGTCCATCTCAACTTGTATGGGGTCTAACAGTAGATGTATGTATATATCTTCAATATCCCAATATCTTCATACACCCATACACATAAGTGAACATATACATATACATATATATATATTATAGGGTAGCTAGCAGATAGAGGCAAGTGTATAGGATATATGGCCATCGGATCAAATGACTTTGTGCAAGCTTTTAAGCTATTAAGCGCGAACTCATCGCTAAATTGTTTGTGACTTTATGAAATGCAGCAATAAGTTTAGTATTATTGCATTCAGTCACTCAAGATCTGAGTTAAACTTAAAAGTATACAAATATGCTACTATTTAGGTAACCAGTTTTGTGTGGAAGCAGCTTTAATCTACCCAAAGTACTTTCTTTTTCTTCTGTGCCGCCCAACTCACTGTTTGTTTGTTTTTTTTTTTTGTTGTTTGCCCTGTCATCAAGTTTTTCTTTTTTTAATGTGGGCGAGCTTGTTGAAAAATGTTTTTAAAACACTTCTGCGAATACTCTATTAAAATGTAATTATTCAATGCTAGGCCGTTGGCACTTCACACCTGACAGGCGAGCTCAGCACCACAACACCACCACAACAGCCCGGCTGTCCCGTCAAGACCACCTTTTCCACAATCCTCTTGTGGCTCTCAACACAACTCAATGTGCCGCCGTCGTTTCAATTTCGGCTTCGTTGATTCTACGTGTGCTACTGAGCCGTGGTGTCTGTGTGTGTGGGTGTTTGTGTGTGTGTATGCCAGGCATTGCTATTTAGCATAAGGAATCCCTTAAAATAATTACTGTTTTCAAACTGAGGTCGTGCACTGGCTCGCGACGTCCTTCTTACCGAGTTTTGTACAAATTTTCAGTGTGGTCGTCTCGTCGCTTTGGCATTTATTAGCCACTGTTTTTTTTATGGGCGGAGGGGGCATGTTGGGGTACAAATCTGCTTGTCGTTGATGCCGACAAAAAGTGAAATAAAATGTAAAACAAAGCAAACAACAAGCTGGCCTTATTTTTATAAGCGACGCCTCTTGCCACGCATTAAATTAAATGATGTGAAAATAATGTTGGTGTTTTGTATTGCTGTTGTTGTTGCTGTTACTGTTGTTGTAGGTGCTGTTGTCGTTGTTATTGCTATTATTGCCGAGGCCGTCGAGGAAGAGCGCTAAGGCAGCAAATGTGCAAATAATTCGAAATAAAGTGTAACCAAAGGCAACGGCCAGCCAGATAGAGAAGCAACCACCATGTTGGGTAGACAGTTAGCAACAACAACCACATTAATTATCCACATATACATACGCGAACACACACACACACACATACGCACACACAAATGCAGACAATATCTACCAACAGAGTGAGAGAAGGTAGCAAGAAATATGGCCCATACACTCAAACAATTTAACGCACATTACTCAAATGCAAAATAAGCTGTGTGCAGTTTTCATTGCCGCAGCAGACCAACCCACACACACACCTCCCACCCCCCCCCCCCACACTTTCCACAAATACACACTCACCACCCTCCCCAGAACAAGTCCTTTAACAGCTTTGTTGAGGTCCTTGGAGATGCCAGCCGCTGTGAGCAGTAAGCTTTTTCTGGCATTAGCATTAAATTTATTTCGATTTATCTGAGCCAAAATGTGTGTCTGTTTGTTTGTCTGTCTGTCTGCTTGTGTGTGTGAGTTTGTGTGTGTGTGTGTGTGTGTGTGTGCGTGTTTTTGAGTTGCTTTTCAGTACGTTGCAGCATGCAATACAAGCAGCATGGATATAATTTAACTAATTTAAATACATGTGTCTAAGCACAACACATTTACATATGTTGACATTTTTTGTGGAATGCAAAATGCAAGCCATTTGATAATATCAAGTAATTAGTTAAAGCTTATGCTCTTTTACATATATATACACATATATATATGTATAAGTTTTATTATATGAATTCCTAAAAATGTGACAAATAAGATAGAGTTAATACTAACTTTTTGTGATTTAGATGTTAAAATTGGCATTCCACTGTGTTAAAGTCGCAGCGGCCAGCAAGTGAAACAGCAGCTTATAACAGGCAAGCAAATTATCATATCAGGCGCCGTAAAGCAAAACCCCTCAAAGGAAGTGAAAATGATGCGACCAAAAAAGATAGCACGCAGCAAAAGACGCAGACGTCTCTTTCTCTCTTTGTCTCTTTGTCTCTCTAGTGTGTCTCTCTCTCTCTCTCTCTTTGTGAAATTTAAATAAATCTTAAATGAAATTCACCACAAATAGCATGCAAATTTGCCAGGCAACCAGCCATCCAGGCAGTTAGCCAGGCAGGCAGGCAGGCAGCCAGTCATCCGGTTGGCCTTGGGTCGCACGCGTTGGCATTGTGAAATTTTCAGGTGAATGCTTTAGTGGCAAGCGGCACCCCTCCAAACAAGCTCCAGGGACAAAGGGCAAAAAAACATAACAAATCACCGGGCATAATGCGCCTACCTGTGGCCCAGTGGTCGAATGGCTGTAGGCCGACCCGTGCTGAGTTGAGCTGAACGTGGTAATGGGGGTGGGAATGGGAGTGGGAGTGGGAGTGGGCGTGTACCCCATGCTCGTCCGTCCCTTCTACCGGACATTCGTGCCTAATTTCATGAGCTACCAGCGACAGATTGCTACGTCATTAAGGCTGTCGAGCATCACCTTGCCCCAACCTCGCCCAGGACAGCACGCCAAAGACAAAGGTCAGCAAACCCCAATGTCCACCAGACACAATTGGGAATGAATAAACTAGACGTATTTATATCTACAGGCAGGCATTATATATATATGTGTGCACATATGTGTGTTTGTAAATACTAAAATCCTTATATGAGTCGAAGTTACTTGATTTTTGCTAGAAGCAACTAACTCGGTAAATTAATAACGATGGGATAAGTCACTGTCAAAAATGTATTGCATTTGAAAATCGGTTTATGTTTAACAAAGGCAATTAGAAATTGGAGGCCATATCCAATTGCGATTTTACCGTTGAATTTTAACTCTTCTTCATAAGATACTATAAATAATAATTATTATTTTCGAAGACGTCCTTTCATTTTTGGTCACGGCTATATCGACTAGGCTGTTAATGCTGATCAGGACTATGTTGGCATGTCCCCTTACAGAGGTATTCTTCACACATCCAAACGAATATATAATATCGTCTGCATTCATCACATGTACCCAGTCCCCAGCCGCTAGTCACTTTGTCAGTCAGCATGGAGTGTGTATTATATGTACACATGGATGTAATGACATCAGCTTCAATCAGCAATATATCTTTTCATCTTTAGGTACCTCAATGAGCTGCAATCAATAATAAAGAATGTACAAGGATATTTTCGATATATATGTATGTTTTTATTTATTTATTTAATGCCAGTGCATACGAAAACTGAGCTGAGCTGAAATAAAATATGGTCAGAAGTGCAACATGTCACCGGACAGTGTTGTTGCAATGTTGTAGAAACGAGGGAAACGAGGCAGTGGCTCCCTGACCAAGACAGATGCCACTATAGCCTTGGACATTGCGCCGTGCACATTTGACTTGGACATCGGACACTGGGCAAAGCTGTCACTATTCGTTCTGGTTGTCCAGCTTTCCAGTTGTCCGACTGTCCAATTGTCCAATTGTCCGGCTGTCCAACTGTCCGGCTGTCCAACTGTCCGTCTGCCCGCCCGCAGGGAGTAAGAGAAGTCGAAACTAACTGCTGGAGTAGCAGTCAGGTCGTTAGCGTCAACGTCGTCCATCGTTCTCTTCACGCTGACCAACTGGTGGATTCGTCTGGCACTTTGGTATTGCAATGGCGTTGCATTTTTTATTGCATACATGCAGGTGAAAACATTTACTGTGCTTGAGAAAAATAATCAAATACAGTGTTGATCTCAGAAACAAAATGGTCCTGCACAGCAGATGTGTATTATAAATTATGTTTATCGAGTTTAGTCCCTAGGTCACATATACACTGAAGTAATAAGTCCTTATCAACATCAAGCCTAATATTATTTCAAATTGCACTTTTATTAATATATCATTAACTTTGAATTTTTTTGTAATTTTTCAAGTACAGCTAACTACTTTTGTTTTTGGTCTGACTTGGTTTTTTAAAGGTTTTCCCCGTTCCATGCAACAAATGTAAGGTCGATTGTGCAAATTAAATGTCCCAAGAAATGTATTTTTTTTATTTTAATTTAAAATGCATAAAAATACGCTTCAATCATTTAATAATATTAAATTAACCTAACCGAGCTAAATGAACATATAACTTAACATTTGTAATATTGATTAGCTTAAGCCTTTAGCTTTGTGGGAGGAGATATCAATAAATATTAATAAAAGACAAACAAAACAAAATTAGTACAATTAAAATTTTCAAGTATCCACTCAGAATAAGGCTGGTGTCACCTGCGTAATAATTGGCTGTAAGCGAGTTATGTGTCTTTATGGCCTCTGCATTAAACTTAAACACAATTTGCGATAACGGGACTGGGAGCTATTAAACTGTAGAGCACAATGGTGCAAAATAATTTATGGGAAGCTCTGCAGGAGCTCTGCTTCAAGCCTCAACCCTATAGGTATACTTTCAATTCCGATTTTCAGCTTCATCATAATAGCAATCATTTTACGGTTATGTGTACGCTAGACTTCCTGAATTTGAATAACCGCAAAAACACTTTGGGTATCAGGTGCGAATGGCCGTCAATTCCAATGAATCTCAATGATGTCAGAGCCCTTGTCATCGTAATAGTGGTATTCCGCGCATTTGTCGACTGACAACGATGCAAATTTACATAACGTATGTAAGTATATGCACATACACATATGAATGCATACATATGTGTGCGAAGATATTGTGTACATTTCAGAGTATTTGCCAAATATGTATTTACTTTGACTACCTTTCGCGGTCACAATCTCTGGCAAATGGCTATAGGCTTTATGCTGGCGCTATCCGCATTGTTGATTAACTGCATTAGAAACTAGGTCTTTGTGTAGCACACGCAATGCGCAATAATCTATGTAAGGCTGTGTGTGTGTGTGTGTGTGTGTGTGTGTGTGCGTGTGATTTGTAAATTTTAATATCATTCATGTATAACATAAATTGGTTTCAGTGTGCCATCTGTCGCTATGCCCTCAACATCATTATAAATAAAAGTATGAATACAAATAAAATAATTAAGCGAAAAGCTTTTTCTTCTTTTTTGTCAAAAGTTGAGCCAGGGTTGACAGGGCAAAGAAATGCGCCCGTCAGCAAGTAAACGAAAGTTCCTCAACACCTGAGCAACTGAGCGGCTCAAAAAGTTACAAAGTCTCACTTTCCATTTGAAGCGTGGAGGTATAAAATCAAACTCAACTCATGAATAACCAAAGAGCAAGAAAAATTGTATTATTTTACCTACTCAGCTGCCGCATTTCCATGCTCATGCCCATCCCCACTCCCATCCCCATCCACATCTTGGTCGCCAGCACCATCCACATCTTCAACTCCACCTCAAGTGTTAAACAAACAAACAACGCAGCCAAATTAAATGAAAGCCAAAAAGGGCTGGCCACAGGTCGCCAATGTTGGTGGGTCGCATGAACGGAGGGAGGACCGTTGGAGTGGAAGATGTTGGGGACTTGGATGGGCAATCAACATAAAAGTGACCTGCTCTGACTTGGCTGGCCTGGACGTGGTTTGGTCTGGCTAGCTGTCAAATGCAAATATTCTAATTCTCGAAATTGAAATGAAGCTCGGCGTCAAATTAATTGAAAATATTTTACATTTTCTGTGGCCGTGCCGCTGCCCACTAAAATAAGCAGCGATCCTTTATATAATTCATTCTCCTCCAAAATATTCGTTTGTTGTTCAACGCACTTTGATTTCGATACGAGGCGACACTGGTTCTAGTTTTGATTTGGGTAACCGCAAGCAACCCAGTCTTGTTTTGATTATCTGGCAAAAATTCTCAACATTGCTGCCCAATGCTGCGCTTTGATTGCTAGCTGCGAATATTGGCCAAAATTCCAAATTGCTCATGCATTCGGCGGCCCAAGCCTCTTTGGGCCTTTAGTCAGACGCATTTGTTGGGCAATTGGCATTTCACTCATTTGATTTGAGCTTTGAATTCAGATTCAGATTGGTTTGTGTGGTTTGGATGAGGCATTCATTCATAGGCCTCCATCTCAGATCTTTCGCAGGCATCTCCAACGAAACATGAACAACTGATGAAATCATTCATTCATAATTCTCGCCTCTCACAAACAATAGGAATACATGCGTAACAGTACAATAATGCACAACGGCCACACAAACATGCAACAGAGCTGGTAGCAGAAAATAAAACATACAAAATCGTCACACCATTGCTGTTGGCTAAATTGAAAATTGTAAATGCCAAAAGAAAAGCAGAAGCTTTAGCTGTCCAAAGTCGAGAATACAATACACTATGTTATTATGCAATATAAAAGGCAATTGTTACTGTAATTCACATAAATAATTTCGTCAGAAATAGATAGAATTTGCTCTGCATGAGCAGATAAAATGCAAAAACAGTATGTATTAAGTATACTAAATAAGGTGGCATTAATGTTTACTTTCAAAAGTAATCATATCTTTCGATTTGATTTAATACGCAGATTTATATTACGAATTTCATATTTCAGGCATTTGAACAACACCATTTGTTTGATGCGAAAAACTCTTAAGTTTCTTAGACAATCAACATTTGTTGAAAGCATTTTAAATATGTTTGTAATTAAAAGGCATTAGTTTAAATTGATTCAAGCACTGTGAAGTAATATACTTGATGCCGGCAATGTTGAGTTCAAACTAATGCCTAACATGTGTGGCACGACAAATTCATTATGCTGCCTGCAAGGGTATAAATATGAAAATAAAAGCCTGCGATATAAAAGAACGCTTATGGAATCAAATTAAAATGCTGCAAAGAGCGGAAAATTATAACAAACAGCAACTGACGAAAATATACTGGCAGCGCAAAATGCTGAAGGCATAAGGGAAATTGTAGCAGAACAGATAGAAAGAAAACATAGACATACACACACACACATACACTGACGAGGCCGACGGCATGTTGCAGCGACAGTCGCCCAAAGAGGCGCATTATGAAGCAAGTAAGTGGGGCTCTAATCGAGAATGCTCGACTAGAATAAATACCCTATGACCAGCTTAACAAATCACTCACATACACAGTTAAATCGATGGAGCTGCTCTACAATATATTGTTTAAGGAATTGACAAGGTTCTACCATTATAACTGTTATTATTTGTAATATAATTTGTAATATTATACAAATAAATAGAAAATATAACGCATGACCTATTAAAATAAGTTAAAAAATTGTTTCAATCCCCCATTCCCTTTAACAACAAATCTAACAAAGAGACTTTTCAGTTTACTATTTGCACAACTCAAGTTACCAACTTGATGTGCCTCTGGCAGAGGCGGCGACGTTAACAACAACAGCAACAGCAACAACAACGACGGGGTGTTGTGCAGCATACAGGACACACAGAATAAAAGGGCCACCGCGAGCTCATTGACAACATCTTGCAAACGGATTAAGAGCGAACTCATTAAAATTATGTTGGGCCATGCATTAAATGCAATTCAATGCTGACAATTTAGTGGCTTGTCCTTCCCCACTACTCCCCCTCTTGTAGGCGTCTCCTTCTTTGATTTACCTGCATTTGTAGTTAATGTGCCTTTATTTCAACATTAAGCACATTTCTGAATAAGAAATGTCGACAATGACAATTTTTAAATGCCCTGCATGCTTGGCAAGTAATTATAATAATATATACATATCTACATATTAGTTTTGCCTTTGTTATCTGAGCTAATTTTAAGTATTTTTCAATTATTTGCCTAGGCTCCATATAAGTTAAATTGTTAGTTAAAATCCTCTTAATACTTTTTTCTTAATACTATTTTTTCTTCCCCATCAATATACACAATTTCATGTATATCAACTAAATTATTTATAATTAGAAATGCAAATATTTTACATGCAAAGCGTTTTACTCAAAATTCCGCTTATGCTAATAAGAGCTGGAAGTGTTTGAAATTATTTCACACGTAGCGTGACTGGTGGTCGGATTGTTTCTACATCAATGACATGCAGCAAAAGCTTAAGCCTCTTTTTTGTGACTACACGGCAAACGGTCTGCAAAAAACATTCATATTCATCGGCACCAGGACCAAAACGAACTCAGTAAACTGAGCTGATGCTTAGACCAAAAAAAAAAAAAATAGTTTTTATATATTTTTAGTCAAGCGGCTTATCAGAATCTTTAACTAAACCAAGACCAGATAGTAGACCACAATGAAACACATTTGTGTATACCTATTTGTAGGCACACCTGCAGTCGTAACTGAAACTGCAGTTATACATTAGCAAAGCGTATCGATTTTATACAAATACACTTAAGAATCGGACAGCTTAATGGACATAGAGGGTTAGGGCTAGAGGAAGTGGGTAGCGTAGCATTGGGATGGCATCATCAAAGTTCAACATTGGGCAGTAAAAGTAAAATGACTGCAAAGTAAATCAAAAGCAATACACTCAAAAATCATTGACGAAAATGAAAGTCAACCAACCGCAAATCCCTTAACACATTTGTCAACACTTCGTCATTGTCAGCACACCAAAGAAGCCACACGCAGTGTAGAGTTGGGTTAGCTGGAGGTGGAGGTGGAGGTGGAGAAGAGGTGTTGGTATATAGAGAGAAAGAGAGAGAGAGAGGGAGAGATTCATGAAATGTGCTCTAGAGTTTTGGCCAACATTTAATACACTTGACTGGCCTGTGCTCCATTCTGTTTTGTGCTGTTATGTTTTGGTCGTCTGTCAGTTTTGGATGTTCATTTCTTGGGCTTGGGCCGCCTTCTGTTTACCCCACCCAAGGGTTTAGAGTAGCTGACCCATGGCTATGAGCACGACAACATCAACAACAACAACAACAACTGGAACAACAACAGGGGACAAAACAACAACAAATAGCAGCAGGAGAGAAAACAAATCAACAGCGAAGAGCACAAATGGCAGAGGCTATAACAACTCTATCAAGCTTATTTCGATGGGCAAACAACAAGCTGAAGCAGATAGTGGTAGTGGGAGTAGGAGCAGGAGTGGGAGAAGGAGCTGTAATGGGAATAGGGACACCCACACAGACTTAGGACCAACAGGACACACTGTCATAAGGCTTGCAATAGTGTGAGAGGCAAAGAGAGGGAGCGACGGGGAGAGGGAGACGGAGAGAGAGAGCATTGACAAACTGTGTCAATAGCATTGTTATTTGTGTCCAATTTCGTTGTTGCTGGTGGGAACAACGATTGGTTGTTGTTGTTGCCTGGCAGTTTTCTAAGCCATTTACAGCGTTTAAACTTAACAAGCGAGCAAATAACAAAAAGTCAACACATCTCGCATGTGTGTGGGTGTGTGTGTGCGTGTGTCCACAAGTGTCAAAACTGTCCCGACGTCTTTGACTTCGAACATCCCAAAAGGATCAGCGATTCAATTTGTAAAGGTTCATTGCTGCCAGGACTCGTCTATCGCCTTCTGCTTTATTTGAATTGCCTGGCAATTGTGTGCGTGTGTGTTTTCCCCTGCAGTCATTCTCTCTCACTCTCTCTCTCTCTCTCTCTCTCTCAGTCTCCTTCTCTCTCAGTATGGCACGCCCGTTGACCTGCCAGCGACCTTCGCTTGCAGAATCAGAAAACCCGCACTCCACTCAAGCAGCAATACAATCAAAGACACTGCCAGACACATATACAGCAATGGTATCTGAGACTAGCCAAGTGAGTGAGATATGGAGACGGAGACGGAGAGTGGAGATGGAGTTGGCAATGGAGATGGAGAGAATGAGAAAAAGAATGAGAATAAGCACACAATGTCCACATCCTGTTTAATGTTCATTTCTTACGGTTTGTTAAGTTCTTCAATGTGACAGCAGTTGCCAGCAATGGGTAAGGCAGGTCCTGTCTGAAATCTATGACTCCTTCTCCCCAACCAACGATGAATATGCCACTCAACGGCACCGCAATATATTCGAGTGTACGTATATGTGTCGGTGTATATATATATATACGTATTTGAAGTGGAAAGTGTAAGCGAGACAAATTAAAGTGAAGCCAAAAGATAATTTCGCCAAGTGGATTCCAATTGCAACTTTAGAAAATTACAATTCAGACCGTGTTCCAAATGAATATTAATTTGATGAATCAGAGAGCTAAATAGGGATTTATTGCTGCCAGACGAAAGCGAAGCATATGCCCAAGGACATATGTATGTATATATATGTACGTGTACGTGTGAATGTATATTTGCTTATTAAGTGTGGTGGAGAGTGTTAAGGAAGGACCTCAATTGAGATATTCTCGCTACACTCAAGCGTCTTTCTCAAGTAAGAATGCCGTAGTCGAGTAAGCTCGAGTTGATCAATATCAAATTATATTATGTGTCAATAAAAAGCCAATGTTTTTTAAATGGTGGCGTTTACTGCTATTGGAAATCAAAATATATTGATATTTGAGAAACGGATCATTAATCGATTAAATGAAATTAGCTTGATCTGCGCGTGGTATAATATATCCATTATTATATTATTAGACGGACATGGCAATATCGACTCGGCTATTGATTCTGATCACGAAGATGCTTCCTACTGCCTGTTACATACATTTGCACAAAACCATTATACCCTTTGCACCGATTTGCAATGGGTTCGGGGCATAAAAATAAATGCATAAAAAAAACTACTATCATCAACATTCTTAGAGAAATCTGCACATTGTCAGAGGCATAATACGGACAATGTGACAGTCTGGGCAAAATCGAATATCTGTAATTGATAGCTTTTTGTTCAATGGCGAAGTAATCGCTTATCACCTTGGGTAAATAATCTGCCGCAGTTGGTGATACTTGGGAAGCAAACGGGCAGCAATCATAATATTTACAATCGCATTTGAAACGTCAAGCATTCACAGTGCAAAAGATACTTCTGTACATTTTCTACCTGCCGACCGACCTGTTTTTGCTTTTGTGTTTTGTTTTTCTTTTAGGTCCATTTGCTGGTGATTCGATAGCAACGATAAATTCACATCACGTTTGCAAAATATTTTTCTATCACCTATAAAACATTTGAAGCCGCCTTGAGGTAAAACTTTCGCATAGTAGCAGCAATTGCACAACAATGAGTGTGTCCTGTGTGTGTCGATATCTGTATATTTGTATCTGAACTGTGTGTGTGTGTGTGTATGTTGTTATTGCTGTGGCCGTTGGCAGTATTGGTGCTGGCGCCTGCTTGCATTTTTCTACATACATATATGAATGTAAATTTATTTGATTTCTTTATATATTTGCTCCTTCCTTTTGCTAGAGCAACATTTTGTTTATTTTGTGCCTTGTGCCTTGTGCCTTGAGCTTACGGAGGCCTGCATAATGCTTCAACTGCTTTCATGCATGGCAACAACAAATATACATATGTACATGTATGTATATACAGCTGCACAGGCAGTGGCAGCCCATTAACCCAACTGCACAACGAGCAGTGCAGACGAGAAAGGGTATTTAAAAAGCGATTTCATCCGAGAGCTGCAAATATTCAGGAATTTGACTGTACGAACTAGTTTCTAACAATGTTATGTTGTTGAATTCATTCAATCATTATATAATATAGAATGCATATATATGACAATTTTTTGGATCTTATGCAAAAATGATGACTTAAAGCTAAAACTTTGCCAGTTGCCTACAAATAAAAACAACAACAATTTTCTGTATTTTTATTTATTTTTATTTTTTTTGCTTTATATTTGAGTCTGATCGCAATTAAGAGGCTTTTCTATGAATAGTATTTAAAGTATTTCAGAAGCATGTTTAGTAAATTGCTAAACAATATTCCGTATTTGTTTTGACAGCGCTGGCACATATTAAATGGCTATAGGCACATTTGTATGTATGCCTATTAGCATTTAAGATAATTGTGTATTTTTACACTCTAGTCATGGCAAAATGGGCAGCACTGTTACTCGATTCGAGTCCTTGATGTGGCGCATAAGCCGCGGCATGCCGCACATAAGAGAGCCCATACACAAATACGCACACACACACAAACACACACACACAGGCAGACAGACATGAAAACGGCTTTGCCTTTTGGATACATCCGATCTGCAGCCATTTGAAGCAATTTTCGCTTCCGTTTCCAAATGCGATTGTCCTGCGTAAGTGGCGCATACATATGAACATACATATAATATTGTTTGTCGTATACATATGTACATACACATGTACACATGTACACATGTATGTATGTACATAGGTGTACATGTGTGTATTTGTGCACATGCATTTGTGCTTGCGGATTCTGTGCTGTTGTTGTTGTGCCACAACCACATACCATGTATGTACACGTAGATATATGTAGTTCCGAAAGTGGAATCTTAGCAGATGCCCGTCCATTTCTTTTGGCTTTTACACTTTTACTTTGTACTATTTCTAATGCCAGTAGCTATTGCATACTCCTCGTATAACTTAACTGTTATTTACACTTGAACTTTTGCTGTGCAAACTGCCAGCACAAGTTTTTAGCTGTTTTTACATTAGTAAAATTTGTTGTTGTTGCTCGCATTACTGTGGCCAAATCATTGACATTTTTAGTATTTAACTGCTTGATTTTCGTGCAGCTATCTAACTCGAGAATGAGCAAAGAGACGCGGAAGACTTCTAAGCGCTAATTAGCTCTAACTTTTCCCATTTCGTGTGCAGCTATAAAGATGACAAAAACAACAACAGCAACAACAATGACACACCCAAAGATATGAGCTGCATATGATTTATTTCAGCTATTTCTCTAAACAAATATATACATACCGCCCAATTTTGCATTCAGAGCAGTGCCTAAACCCGAGGCTAACGGTTCTGCTATTGTGGTGCCAGTGGATTGGGAATTGATGTTGGGGGTGGTTCACAGTCTGGGAAAGCGCAGCTTGGTGACGATGACGCTGACGCTGACGATGACGATGACGATGACGATGACGGTGTCGGTGTCGTTGACGACTACACATCGCGACTATGGCGTAAAGTTGGAAGGACTTCGCATTTGAGATTCATGACAAGACAGTGTCGTATATGCACATATATAAATATACAATAAAATATATACATATACGTATACGTATACGTATACATATATATGTATGCGCATGCATAAGAAACGTGGGCGAACTCTTTGCGTATGACTGATGAGAGGATAGACGGTTGGAGGGGCAGGGCAGAGTAGCGGAGGTGCTTTGCGGTGTTGCCTGTATAAGGGGCTAGGGGTGTGAAACTGACATTTTTAGCGTGCGAGCTTTGCATGTGGCGCTTAAATTAATTTGCTCGACTCTGTTGTTGTTGTTGTTGTTGTTGTTGTTGTTGTTGTTGTTACTTTAGTTGGCAAACTTTACGGAAAATATGTAAAAGACAGACCGAGCCAACAGTAAGCAAACAAATAAGAGCGTTCGAGTCGACTGTGCACAGCTAACAGACACCCTGTAGCAATATAGTTTAGTTATAGTAGTATTATAGGTTTGTTATTTTGATTTTATACATTTGCTGTGCAGCTTTGAAGGTGACATTTAATTATTTTGCAGAACTCCAGCTCTTACAATGTCAGTAAGCAAACGTGTTAGTTTATTTAGTGCAACCGATTTAAAATGTCTTTTTTTTTTTAACACACATTACGACTAGGTATACCCGTTTAGGTAGTTTTCAATGGGTACATGACAAACAAATGGAGAAGGAGAGGCGCAAAGGAGCGGTGGAGACGCTACCACAGCAAAGTCACCAAAAACGCCGCCAACTGTCAACAAAGTTGTCAAGAAGAAAACAAAAGCCTTTCCGTCAGAATATTGTCTATACAGAAAATAATTTCTGTAGCTGTTGCTTTTTATTTTTCTGTGATTTTGGGTTGAATCATAAGGATTATTACATATGTATACGCACGCTATAAACTGTTAATCAGCTGCATCAAATATGTAATTTGAAAAGCTATCAAAATTATGGGAGAAAATGCCAAATTTGTAAGGTGTCCGAGACTGTTGACTTGTAATAAGCGATGGATAACAAAATGCCACTAAGCATGTGTAATTATAAACCTTAAAATTATATGATGCTTCAAAACTAAATACGCAAATAATTCGGATTAGCTGGCAAATACCTTAACGCCCTGCCATGAAAGACACACAAATTTGTGTCCTAGTCAGTTTAGTCAAATTGATTATAATTAGCTTAAATGTGCTGCTCCGTTACACAAACACACATAAGTGGAGCTCCGTAATAACAGTTAGGGAAAGTCTCAGACCCATCGCCATCGCCATCGGCATCATCATCATAATGATTGCTGCCCTTCTTGTTTGACATCGTTCTCATTTTGAGCATTCAAATCACTTTAACATAATTTGCCAATAAAAATTCATTGAATTATATTTTGATTGGTTTATGGGCCGTGGAGGAGAGGCAGCATAACGGCATCTGTGCTGTGTGTTGTAGCTACCCCATCGCTATCTATCTACAACAACCATCTGTATTGCCATCCTCCTCCATCTGTAATGTGCGTTCCATGTTTGTCTATATTACATTTATTATTAGCAAGGCGAAATGTCCTTTTAACAACTTTGGCTGCGCCATTGATATGCACAGGAGGATGGCCAAATGCGTGCAGATTAAGCAATCCGCCTACACCCACCTCATCCTTCATCCCATATCCCTTATGCCCCTTACACCCAGCTACCAATTTTAACAACAACAGCTGACAATAATAAGCGATGGGCCGCAAGCTAAGAAACATAAAATGAATGTGAACCTCAACCCGAACTGAGTTTGCTTCCGCCTCTCTCTGTGGACATGTGTGTTCATACATATGTATGTTTGCATGTGGCTATGTGGATACGTTAACAACTCCTCTCCATACGCCACCCCCGCCCCCCTTTCCGTACTCCCACCCTATCCAGGCAGTCAGTCAACATGTGGTCCCTCTAAAGTGTCGTGTCCTACAATCCTTTTTAATATCCTGGCTGAGGGAATCCCAATTTTGTTATGAGGGATCTTCGACACACCACTGATTATCTTTTATTTGGTCTTTATTAACATAACGATCCACAGATATATTTGTACTTCAGTTAACCTGTCTTAACTTGAATTAAATTCGAACAGACCAAACACGAACCATAAGCTGTCATTCCAATTATCAGTTGAAAGTAGACTATGAGCATAGTTTTTCTTGATTTCCAAGGAAGCTTTAAGCATCTTGTAGCTCATATGGGCAGGTAAGGGTATGCTATCTGTAGCATGCAAATGATAGCCGTTATTCCCTGTTTATTTATGTCATCAATAAAATTGTTCTGCTTAATTTTGTTTGCTGCTTACATACATATATATATATATAAACATACATATATTATTTTGCCCAGCTTGTGTCACTTAAAATACATTCAGGTGAGGGCCGTCCCATTCTCGACCTTTTGCCTAAAGTGTCTGGGTCTTAAAATTATCGCTTGTCAAAAGCCTTTTTATGGCGACACATCTTTTATTATACAAATGTTTTTGTATTGATTCGATTGCGTGAGTTATTATTGAGTTGAAATACGATTTTCAGGTGTAAAGACTTTTTTTCACCATAATTTGGCTACTAGGTGAATAGTGCATTCAAATTTAGAAACGCGATTTTTGCTCGAAAACTGTTCAAAAAGCAGGAGACACGTTCTGAAAATCAACATTTTCAGGTGTTATATCAGTTGTTTAGTTTAGTTCTTGTCATTTTCACATGTGCAATTTATATTCATGCATTTGCATATTAGAAAACGCATTTTAAAATGCTCCCAATCATTCATCGATAATTTAATATTCGTATATAACTTGTGAACGATGCTGTTAAGCGGAAAGTCAATTTTTAATACGCAATTTGGCCATTTGCTCTCAAGTGTCAACTGGAGACTGATGTGCCCAATTCGGCGGCCATTTACAAAGCAGGCAATAAATATATTTTTACCTCACAGGTGACACACACACGAAACACACATACCTACGCCCACACAACTGTCAACAGCAAGTCAAATGACTGACAGCCACGCCTATCCCGCCCACCGTTAGTCGCTGACATTGGCCAGGCTGAAGGCGTTTTGTGGTTAGAATGTCGTGCGGCGGGTTCATCAAATCTGTGTAAGTGAAAATCTCTGCCAGAGTTGGCTTTCGGGGATGGGCAGGTAAGTAGGCAAGAGGTGAGTTGTAAGGGGGAGAATGGAAGGGAGCAGTCTCGTATAATATTAATAAAGCAGAAATTGACAGATTCAGAATGACAAATTTGTCGTCAAGCCTGATAAATGATATGAAATCTCAAGAAAAATATTGTTGCAAAAACATTTTGCCGCCTCGCTGGTAAAAGGACAAAAGAGGAAACGAAGCCTGTGGCAAAGAGGACGAAACGAAGACGAGGAAGAAGATAAATATTGATAGCATCTGCGGCGAGCAGTTAAAAAACGAACCAGAATAAAATAAAAATTGTGCAAAAAAAAAACAGAAAAAAAACAAAAAACGGAGCAATGCGAGGCGAAAACAGACGCCACAGACGCCACAACCCCAAAAGAACACACACCGTAGACAAGGGGACAGCAAAGCACAAAAGCATTGGGCCAGGCCAAAGAAGGCGCCAATGGCGTCGACTTGAAAACTTGAACGCCGTCGTCTAATGCAAAGCAATTTGGTATCCGGCGGCGGCATACATCCATCCACCGTCACATCCCGCAGATTACCAGACACCCAGCTAAACGGTGTCCTGGCCAGTCTTGACTGCCCGCTTCCCGCTGCCCGTTCCCGTTTTCGTACCCGTTTTCCCATGACTGCTTGTCATCCGTGGCGCCATCTCAGGTATGGCAAACTGGTGCGCAATTTTGAACTCTAGCCAAGTGAAATTTCGAGATTTTACTGATAGTGTCCGTTAGTCAACGCAGATCTACATACCTACCAACTCACACATACACACAAACATCCATACATACACACATATATCATACATACATACATACATACATACATACATACATAGATGCAGGGAATAGGAGACCTGCTCTGATCTGCTATCTCACAGATGCAGTGAGCAAAACTATCTAACAAATTTGAGAACAATGAAAAAGAAAATTGGAAATCATAGAGGTCGTCACGATCAATAAAAGAAACATTTTCAATTTTGATTGAATATATATACACAGATTTAAAAATACCATTTTACTGTTTTCACAGTTCCCCCTCTCAAAAATTGATCAGCAAGCAATCAATAGCAAATAATATGTTTTGAAGTCACTCAACTTCTGTTGAATCGCTCTTGTGTTATGCAATACTCCATCTATGATGTTTCTTGACTTGTTTTGAGTAGACAATCTTTACTAAATTTAGATAACGACTCCACTCGAATGACGTTGGCATTTTGTATTCTATTAGAACATCCGTTTGGCCATCTGTTTTCGAGGGTAGCATATTTTTTGCATAGCTGCAGTGCCCACTAAGTGCAATTTCAAGTGTTGGCTGCCTGACATCAATCTGTCGAAACACACACACACACACACACACACATACATACACTTACACACAGGAGAATATCAAGAGAGAGACAGTGAGAGAGAGAGGGAGAGAGAAGGGGAAAAAGAGAGGGCGGTGGTCGACTTGGCCGCTGCGGCTGCATTGTTTGTCAGCCTAATGTCTGTGCGGGTGCCACCGGCCTCAAAAACACGAGTACAATAAGATGAAGATGAAAGACACCTGAGTGGGCCAACGTGGGAGGTAGCTGCAGCGTGCTGCCAGGGGGTATGAGCCGATGTCTCTCTGAAGCATGCTGAACTGAATGCTGCCTTGTCATTTTGGCAAACGCTCTCGACTGTGGCCTTTTTCAAGTGATTTTCATCCATGCGGCTGCATTGCGGCTTTCCCTGTGGCCTGTGAACTTAAAATTCAATTTGTTTTGGCTGTGATTTAGTGTAATTTAAGCGCACTACTGGAAAAGATATATGAGCACTTCAGACAGGATGGGGTGTGCAGCAGCAGCAACAGCAGCAGCAGCAGCAGCAGCACACCTGCCAAACTATATGTGACTCTCTCTCTCTCCCTCTCTCTCTCTCTCTCTCTCACTCTCTTTTTGCATATATCTCTCTCTCTCTCTTTCTATCTCTCTTACTGTATGTGCGTGACAGTTCATTAGTATACGAACGCCAAATGGCATTGCTAAAGTGATTCTTAGTGCAGCGTCCTGATTGAGATTTTTAACTTCAGTTCAGTAGCAGCCTCAGCTTCAGCATCGGCTTCAGCTGCTGATTCAACTCGAGCCGTTTGTCAGCGGCTGACATGAATAAGTCATAGACAGCAGCAGGCAGCAGGCAGCAGGCAGCAATGCCAACTATCAACTACGAACTACGGCAAACTCATCTGACTCAACCAAGTCAGTCAACTCTTTATTTCTTACTCCACCTCCTCTTCTCTCCCTCTCCCTCTCTCTCTCTCTCTCTCTCTCTCTGTCTCTCTGTCTCTCACTCGCTTTAGTCCTGTGTCTCTTTCTTACCGCAGTCAATGACATGTGCAATATTTGTCTTTCTCCAAAATGGCAGCCAATACACAGAGTTGTCAACTCATGCGCTCGACTGCCTGCCAAGAGTAATGATGCCAGTGACTTTTTATACTCCATTCCCAAAACTACATGCCTCATACCCGCATCTATTCCCCACCGCCTTTAGCAATTGTGTCTGCTGTTTGCAATCTCTCCATAACCATCAGGGGCTCCTGCTTTGTCAGCGGCTAAGTGCAAGTTAAAGCAAAAGTAATGGCGCATTTGCCAAGAACGCCCAAAACAAAATAAAAAAAAAAACACACAAAAAAAAAAGGGGAAAAAAATAAAAACAAAAACGCAACATTGAGTTACATCTGTTGGGATTCTGAGCTTGTGCCCAATGCAATGCCGGTAAATCGAATGGTCATTAGTTAACTTTTTCGACTCGAATGCACACACATATGTACATATACATATATATATATATATATATATAAACACCGATATGCACCCAGAGTTGTGTGCCTATCTGTGGTAGAGTGGAGAAAATCGATGCTGCCTTAAGATACCTGTATATGGCATTACATTATTTGATGTGTATACCGCAACAAGGAGGAACAATTTATAGCCGTGGGCAAGGTCATTTGCAATTGGTCATAGACGGGTATTCAAATTAAATATTTTTTCTTATCATATCGTGCGACATCTCCATCTTTATGTTTCTGGGAAACTCACACACTCATATACTTACATGCACCTGGCTAGATTACATTCGAATATTGCGAAATTAACCCCAGATTTCAGATTTCGAATAAAGCAATCAATGGAAATTGTAATTAGGTTATCAATATTCGTGCTGATATGTAAATCGAATACCAAAAACCACATTGCAAATTTGTTATGTGCCTAAGGTTTCTTTTTCAGAGTTCGCACCCCCAACAAATGCATTAAAAGTCATTGTTTTGCATTAATGAACTTACATTGCTCGTTTGCCTTAGCCTCAATTGTCCTTTGTACGGTGCATGCAACTGCAACTGATTGCTGCCAAAATGGGTATCGGAAGGGGAGTATGGCAAATGGCAATGGGAACGAAAGTAGCCGTCAGTTGGCCAGTTGGTTACTGCCAGCAAATTTGCGTGTAACCGCAATGCCAGCTATACTATATCTGTGTGTGTGTGTGTGTGTGTTTGGCATGTGTGTGTGTGTGAGGGATGGGGGAGGGAGTAGGAGGAGGAGGGTCATGTGTGCGTGAAAGCAGCTGCAAACTTCACTGGCAAAACGCACAAACACAATCACAATGAAAACGGGGATTGAACTCCAAATGCCATCATCAATACAAGTAACAAAAAAATAGAACAGATTAGGTGGCATTAAGACTATAAGATACCCTTTACCCCATTTCAAAATAATTGAATATGAATGCAGTGCTGTGTAAGTCAAACTAAGCATTTTCCAAAAGTAAACCAGGTGGATTGCTTTGTTTTTTGGCCGTCACAAGCCAAGTCCAAATTCAACTGTGTCCCTCGGTTCATAATCGTCTTTTCTTCTTGTCGTTGCGAATGGTATACTCTCCAAACAGCAGTGAAATCATGTGTTATTACAGGGTATCACAACTGACTCGGCATGCAATGCAAATTATGACGAAACGGATGCGGTTTCCAATGCTTGGCACTGTTCACGTTGCGCAGCAGATTGCTGATTTGAGGAGGTAGGTAGAGTGAGACAGGGAGTGAGGGGGTTTCGGGTGTGGATGGGTGGATGGGTGGAATTGTATTGCTAGATATGTTTATCGCTTTATAATTGGTTTTCGACCCTCAAAAGTAGGCAAATTCGTTGCCCACCTGGCCGAGTGTAGGGTTGGAAATTTGTGCAGTGCAGCATTTTGGAGCGTCAAGGCTCAGGCCCTGTTGCTGTTGTGGTTGTTGTTGTTGTTGTTGTTGTTGTTGTTATTGTTTACTGTGCTTGTTCCATAGCACTTGAAAGTTCTTGAAGTTGCATCGTATTCCCGTTGATATGATGAGTGTTACGGAGTCGAAGTGGGCGTGGGAGTTGCAGTGGCAGTGGCGTTGGCATTGGCGTTGGCGTGAGCATAGTTGGTATAAGTAGGAGTCACTTGGTAAAGGCAAAATAGCAGCGACTGCGGCAGCGAATACGACTATGACGACTGCAGCAAAGGGTTCTTACAAATTTCTGGTTTCACGCTATCTGATTTTGATTGGAAATTTTCGTGTTCTGTGCTCTAAACATATACAGCAACTGGCAACAGCAACTGGCAACAGCAACTGGCAATAGCAACTAGCAACAAGCAACTGGCAACCGGCAACACCAACAGAGATGAGTTGAGTGCAGAATGGAGATGCACAAAGGGATGAAACGAAACTGAAGCGAGTTTGGCGAGTTTGAGTTAGGTGGTCAGGCAGCAACAGGAAGCAGGCCAAGGAAAAGCATACTTCCGCAATTGTGCAGTGCTTTGCTGTGCTACTGGGATCCGCAAATATGTCACCATAAACAACAAAAAGCAACAATAACTATAACAACATTGGGCCATATACAGCATCATGGCATCAGGTCAAAATCGGCCAACTGATGAGGGAAGTGGGGGAGATGGCCCCCCCTGCAAACTGCTGCTGACTCGATATCCGGCTCGTGATTGTGGATACTGCCCCAGACTCCTGTAGAGTCTGCAGCAAAGTGTGGCAACAATAACAACAGCAACATAAGCAACAAGCCGATCAACCGACAGCCATTCAAACTAACCAGGATATTTAGATTTTAGTGAGATAGGGAGAGATGCAGTGAAGCAGGATGCCTGGCTGTGAGGATGTGCCGTCAAAGCAGCTTGCACAAATTGACAACTTTTAAGGAGGGGCAAGGAAGAGGAGGAGTAAACAGACTACCAGATAGACTCGTCGCTTTGCAGCACCAATTGGAAATTATTAATTTCAATCAAAACTTTCGAAATCGGTGCTTATCTATGCGTAGCATTATCATCCAACTTCTAAGCAATCTAAGCGCAAAGTTTCCCTCGCTTCTTGTTTCTCATTTCAGTTGCCATAATTTATGACCGGGCTAAGTCCATGTTTAAATCTTCTTTTATTTTTGCCAACATCATTTATATCACAAAACTCTGGCAGGGGTCAGCCACAGCCACATCAAATGATGCGTGGCCAAGACGCTCTTACTTTTTGCAATATGTATCTATAGTCCTAACACACAAACATATATCACTCCGTATGCATCATCGCTCAAAATTAAAAAACAAAAAAGTAGCAATATTAAGTTCAAAGCGGTTTCACGGAAAGTGTTGACAAAATCAATTGCATATGCGTGAAACAAATACAATAACAATAGACAGACATGTATATACGTATGTATTGCATTATAACTGAACTTCAGTTGCAGTTATCAGCTACTCTAATGGGAATGTATTTAACAAGGGGCTTAAGGACTCTAACCCAATTAAATACGCTTATCAGCATTCAATTAAAGAGCTATTAGAGATAACGCAAGTGAAGTGCAGCGATGTTGTGCGGTTAATCGGAGTACATCAATATACCCCAATAAGCTAGCAGGAGGAGCTGAGCTGAGCATTGGGTGTATGTTGGCTAGACTATTCTTCTGAATTGTCGAGTGGAATATAAGTGCCTTTCAGATCGTATAAACTCCCTGCGATAGCTACGTATAAGCGTTTTATTCGCGTTGTAAGCTGCTGGAGAACATCGGAGCATCTGTAAGCACATTTCTTTCCTTTTACGGTCATATTGGGATGAGTCTCATCCTCATCCTCATCCTCATTTTTATTTTATTCTTGTTGTTCGCGAATCATCTTGCGCATATTAACAATATTTCATAAATAACATGTAAGCAACATTTTCCCGTTCACCGTTTTCGTGCATTGCGTTCTTTCGCTGGATGTACAATGGAGCGAGTGCACAATATGCACGTGCCCGCTTGAGAGACCGACGAGGTGAGTGTGGCAGACAGACAGACAGAGAGAGAGAGAGAGAGAGAGAGAGAGAGAGAGAGAGAGAGAGAGAGAGAGAGAGGTTAGGGAGTGAGAGAGTAAATGAATGTGTATGAGTGAAACTGGTGGCGATTACAGAAAATGGCGGCTGCCGTTGCTGCGGTTATTTTTTCTGGCCATGCCGTTGCCTGTTTGTGAATATGCTTTTCATATGAGCATAAATACAAACATACATGCACAAAAAAAAATCTCCATGAATTTCGGAAAATCGCCTGAAAAATTAGAAACATTTTCTATTATTGTTTTTTAATAATTTCTAAATATATGAAAAGAAATTTTTTAAATAGAAATTTTTTTTCTAAATTTCTGATTGGCAGAAAAAAATTCCATTCTGAAATTAATAGAAGTAATAAAATTTCTTCTCCATATTGCTAGCTCAGGAGGAGATCACAAAGCTCGCCAGCGAACGCGGTATAATCGTATTTTTCTTTAAATAAATTCATATTCATTTGTATTCATTATAATCAAAAATGTTTTTGAATATGCAGCATTTTTAAAATACTAGTTTTTAATAATAGAAAAAGTAACAAAAAAGCGAATAGTCCTGTGTATTAATACTTAGATATGTTTTCTCTACATTTAAGAAAAATTCACCTAAAATTAAGAAAATAAAATCACTGGTTCTAAGAATAACGATTATCGAATTATATTGTCTGAATAATAAGGTGAGTTATCTTGTCGCCAAAAGTATGGTAATTTTCTAAAATTCAGAGCAGTTTTTTTTTCTGCGTGTAAATATGTACATGTAAATGTACTTACATTGAAATGTATATGCTTCTTTTGGCTGACTGTTGTTTTCGCATTCCTGCTGTTGTTGAACTATTTGGGTGCATCATTGACTTTCTGCTTGCCTCGACGCAACGCCTCCGCAGCATTTTCTGCTGTGATGTGTCAATGCAATGCAATGGTCCCAAAAACGATATACAAAAATGCAAACACATATAAGTTGGGTAGCTTGTCTGCAAGCTCTTTCCAAGGAACATATCAAACCAACCAACTCGCTATAGCCAAATATTTGTGCTGCTGCTGTCGCCATTGTCGCCACAGTCATCGTCGTAAGTTGCTACGTGTAACTTTAACTATACCCCGTACGCAACCGAATGTAGATGACGATATTTCCTGTCCTGATCTGTCCATATGCTTATCTCCAAATATTCGAGAGAAATGAGCTCAGTGACTTAGTGCCAAGGCACATAGTTAGAAACTTGAAATTCAGCTTCCAAAACAATTAAACAACACCAAAACTATGATTGGATTTATATGGAAATTACCTACAAGATTTTAGCACGGTACATGATCGAAAGAAGAGTCTTGCGTACATAGTACAGGGTATCACGTTATTGGCGAGTTAGTTTCACTTGACATCTGCTTGTTTTATTTCTGACTTGGCGTAGATTCCTTCGCTTATGTCGATTCAGTTCAGTTGTGCGATTTTATTTCGCGTGGATCTGTGACACGCGGACCCAACAATTTAAAGTCGAGTTCTTGCATTTTTTGTTGCAGGCTTTAGGGCTCGCCGTTTATGGCATTACTGGGAAACTGCAAAAGCCACAACAATTGCATACTTTACGGTCATTGCCACAAAAAAGATTACAATGTTTTATTGTTTTTTTTTGTTGTGCATGCGAGACAGCTAAAATATGTTTTGTATTTAATTAGATAAGGCGGAATAGTAATTAATTTATGTCACATTTTACATTTTACATACACTCAATACACTCAATAATGCGCTAAACTCATATTCATTGCCTCATGTTCTGAAATCCACTTTCGAGCCAAATGCACAGATCTTGTTAAGCCCACTTTTCCACAGACTTTGCTCTGAAATTCAATTAAGCTTTTCAAGTCCATTTATATAAAAATAATTGTGTTAATTATAACATGGGTGCTTTTTAGATTGGTAATGACTGTAAGTTGTTAAGTCATATTTTCATTTATTTAAACTTTAAAGTGTCTATTAGAATTTGTTGCTTTCAGTGGTAATTAAATCCAAAAGAGATCAAAATGTATAGATTTAATTTGCATATTTGCCATTTAAAATCAGAATATATTTTAAAACTCAATTGCGTTAGTTAATATGGCTCACCACCCCGACAAGGGGGAGTCTATGCTGGCATGGAAGGTGAAGTGTATCAAAATATCAGCTTTATTATTGTGCTGCCGTTGTTTTGGACCTCTGTGCTATTATTTGGTTATTTGGGATGTGTTTAATTGGTTTTCATTACACTCGTTTTACTGCACTTTGCGACTGCACATATATGTACATACGTATATGTGAGTTCATAAGGGTCACATACAAGTAAATTTGTGAAATCAGCCATTTGAATTGTTTATTCCCATTGATTATACGTTTAATAATAGAAATAAATATACAATTGCATGTGACGGCAATTTAACACCCTTCACTCAATAATTTTATTGTATTTTATTGGATTTATTGGTCAACTGTTCTTTTTATACTCTGAACCCATTAAAAATGGGTAAAAAGGGTATAATGGTTTTGTGCAAATGTATGTAACAGGCAGAAGGAAGCATCTCCGACCCCACAAAGTATATATATTCTTGATCAGGATCAATAGTCGAGTCGGTATATATTTGGAATATAAATTATCGCATACCAGGATCAAGTTTGCGTTATTTTAGCGATAACTGCCTCCGTTTATCGAATATCGATATATCAAGTTTCCTATAGCAATAAATGCCACAATTTTAAAGGCAGAAATTAATGCATAATATGCATATGCATAATATTGATCAACTGTCCAACTGTCGTCATGGTCGGATAAGAAACACCCAAGTTATAGTCGAAAAGAAATGTCGGCAGAGGGCGCTCGCAATTTAGTGCAAATCTTTTTAAAGGGGAATTTGCCAATAATAATAGAATATATTTCATAACTGGGTTCAGGGTATATCGTAGTCGAGTTCACTCGACTACAGCACTCTTACTTGTTTTTTTTTTTGTGATATCGCAAATTTTTGTTGTTTAATTATTGTCTCTTTAAACTGACACACCCACATTCGAATTGTACACCTACTCTGGTCATTAAGCACTTGATTAATTCGGTTAAATTACAATTGCATTCGTTTTACTTTGCACATTCACAATTTTATACTCAACTCCCAATGGAAAAATTACCATATTGATTTTGTGTAATGCCCCTAACGCTGTCCCCTCCCCATTTCGACGCTATTGAAACAAGCAACTGTGTATTGACCGATAAAGTTTCAACACCTGAACACCCACAAAAGTATATAAGACATAGATGTTGAGCTGAAGTCACTAATTGTGGACAGTCACTGTTTTTCTGGAAAAAGATAAATCAACAAACGATAGAATCTTAATGAAACGGGAGCCTATAAGTTAATACAATTAAGAGTGCTGTAGTCGAGTGAGCTCGACTACGAGATACCCTGAGTAAATCTATTAAATATGTTTGTCCATTTGATCAATAATTTGTGGAGGTATAATATATCTCAAAACGCCTATTAAATTGTTACTATCGAATATCGATATCTATCGATATCCCGAAGCAGGGGGAAATAGACTTGACCTATACGGGGTATTTGCGGTCTCTGTCGCTTATGGTATCTGAGATCCGCGTGTTAATACTGACCGACAGACTGACATATGACTATATCGACTCTGCTGTTGTGGCTGATCAAGAAGCGCATTGTACTAGAGTCCAATCGATCTAAGCTTCTACGGCATCAAATTTGCAGTTGACAGAGCAATTTTAGCACTCAACATGTTTGAGGCCGATAAGCAACATAAAGCGGTTTAAAATCCCATTAAGTGACTCCCCAGCTGTCCAGTTTCTCTCCTACATATATATACGAATGTACACATGTACAGATTTAGGTATATATGTATGTATGTATGTATGTATGAATGTATAGGAGAGCAGCAAACCAGATCCAATCCGCAGATAAGTCACGTTGTCAACGGGAGGCACAGCAAATTAAAACTAAATATGTGAACGCTCTGTGGAAACAAAGACTGTTGACGACCTTTGGCTGACATAAATTGATAAGGTCGCGCCACGATTTCATCAAATGCTGGCGCAGCTTCGCTTTCCGCAGTGTAAATATTTGACACGAAATCGGAGGAGAGTAATGGAGAGGAGTGAACAATATTATAAATACGAAAGCCAGGGTAAACATTTGGGCAGCGCATGGAATATTAAATATGCGTCTCACTGTTTTTATTTTTTATTTATTTATTAAAATCTATTTTTCCACGAATTAGCAGGGCGACAAAATTGACCAATCGATTTGTGCCCAGCTGCGAATTCGTGGAAAAAACCGGCAAGAAATCACCGGCGGCATCGACTTGTATTTGTGCCAAGACGTGATTTGAATGTGTGCATTTATATATATATCTGTGTACCTTATAAACATCCCCGAAGTACTTAGGGGAATGTGATGCCTAAAAATAAGCAGTTCGTTTTGCCTGAACACAAAGTCAAAAATATATAAGTGCAGGCGTGTGCAAAAAGACCTGACAATCTGTCAATCAGGTCACAATATATTGAATAAATATTTCGTCCTAGTTTAAAATATGTTTGTTAATGTTGTTTCTGTTGTTGTTTCTGCAATTGCAAAATCTCCTGAAATAAAATGCGAATTCCATCTGTTATATATGTATGTATAATTTTAGATAACAGCCCCGGACGGATGACATCACAAGGTGTGAAAAAATCAACAGAGAAAAAAAAGATTTGAAAATTAAGAGAAAAACAAGTTACAACAATGAGAAACATTAAATAACACTCAAGATTGTTGACACAAAAAAACAAAGAAGAAAAGTTGTTTTGAGATTGACGAATATATACACTAATATAAATATGAGCATTTGGTTTTAACTATTACTTTGTTTAATGAAAAATATACGTGAAGCTTTGAAATATATACAGCCCAACGCAAACAAAAAAATATTTCGAAGATTCATCCAGACAGCTTTATAACTAAAATAATAATAAGCATCGGAACAAACAGACAGACACACAGGCAGACAAACAAGCCGACAAGACTTGCCCTCTACTTAAAGGGTATATAAATTAAAAAGACGATTCACTAGAATAGTGCAAATAAATTTGTTTACGTGCATCACTTAAAAAACGAGGTTGGCGTGGATGGAAAAACCAACAATGAGTTAAATCACTATTAAAAGTACAGATAATTTGTATGTGAATCATACTTAAACTAGATACACATGTTGATATAAAAATAGATCAAAGGCTTATTGTAAATATATATATATATACATAAACCGTTTACATATATAAATATTTTTGTATATATATTTTTGTAATCACAAATGGAAATTTATCGAATAGAGTTGAATTTGAAATAAAATGAAAAATTATAAATATGCCTATATAAGTCCAAAATAATATAATATATAAATTTGTATATGTAGGGTATATCGAGATGACTGTGTTTCTATCGACGCTCAGTTGAAGCTTTGCCGATCTGTTTTGTTGACTTTCATTGCCAACTTTTCGATTTCATTTTCAAATCGCGTTTCATTCTCATTGCGTTCGCAAAGCATTTTTGTTGTTGATATTTCTTTATGTGCTTATCGTTGTTGTTGTTGTGTCGTTGTCTCGTTGTCTTTTAGTTGTTGTTTGTGTTGCTGCTGTCGTCTTTAGCTTAGTTCAGTTCCAGTTCCAGTCTCAGTCTCGATTTCAGTTTTGCCTCTATCATATTCTCATCGAGCTCACTTAAAGTTTGTCCCGCTTCGAGCTGCGCACAGTTTTAGTTATACATTTAATGCGAGCACATCAAGTTAGTAGTGAACCTATTTGCATATTTAACAAATTCGCCCCTTCTATATATAGATTTATACATATATATATATATATATATATATATATATATATATATTGTTTTTTGCATATTTTTTGAAAGTTGCAATTTGTTCTTTTTTCTACAAATGTGTGTTTTGGTTTTTGGTTTTGCGGAATTACAGAAAACGTTAATTTTTGTTCCTTGCTAATTACTGACTTTTATAAAGCATGTAATTTTTAAAAGTGTTAACACCTTGTTATTTTTTTCTTTCTTTTTTTTTTGTGTCAAATCATGTTATCCAACTTCTTCCAAATGTTTTCTTCAGTCAATTACGGTAATTGCAGCTTACTCACATGCTCCGTTTTTCGTTGCTATTTCTCTGTTTACAGCCAGCCATGAAACTGTTCGCCCTGCTCCCCATGCTCCTGGGCTTTCTGGCCATTGGTCAAAGCAATGCCGCTGTGGGCTCCACCCATTTACTTTGCTACTACGATGGCGAAAGCTTCATCCGGGAAGGTAAGAAAACACACAAAAAAAAATACTAATTATATAAATAAATTGACAAACATATAAAATAATAAATGTAATGTAATAATAATGTAAACAGAGAAATTCTGTTTAGACTAAGAACAAATTAGTGGTTAACTTTTTGGGTGAATTATAAATCTATTCCCTGATTAGACAAGACAGTTGAGAATTCACAACCGTAGTTGCTATTCCTGGAACAGAGCATCTGCTAGTCATTCATTATTTTAAGACGAATTAATATATTTTTAGTAATTAGTTGAAAGGTTATCAACAATGGTCATAGAGCGGATTTTGAAGAATTATACCAACTCAAGTGAAATTCGTGCCCATATATTTAGTATTTTAAATGTTTTGATTATATGTAGTATACGAATGTGTTTGGCTTGTATGTATAATATATATATATATATATATATATATATATAATTACCTTACGATTACGAGCTGTGCTTGAGAAACCATTTAAAAATACAGATCAATTTATACTTTATAAGTGTCTGCCAAGTGGTTTGACTGCATAATCATATATATATATGTATAGTTATCTGAAAAGGTGGGATTGCCAAAGAAAATGGGTTACAACATCAGCGCAGTAAGCTTTCAAGGGAATTGTGTAAATTGAATTTAATAAATTTGAGAAGGGGCTGTCGGAGCACTTTGCCGACATTAGTTGTCAATTGTTATTGCCGTGTTTTTGTTTGTTTGTTAATTGAAATTGAATTTGATATCATATGACACAGTGTTGAAAATTATGAGTCACAACAAAGTCGCATTGAAGCCAAGTTTTTTTTAATTGAATTTTGTTCAGGGTAATAAATATTATTTTTGGGTTGGGCAGCATTAAAATAAACAAGCTCGTTATACTCTGTGCCCCTCTTTCTATGTCCATCTCTCTCTCTCTCTCTCTCTCGCTCCTCTGTCTCACGTGCAATGCTATCTATCTCTCTTTTATTCAGGGCTTTCGAAGCTGACGCTTAACGACTTGGAGCCGGCAATGCAGTTTTGTACGCACCTGATCTATGGTTATGCCGGTATCAATCCCAGCAGCAACAAGCTGGTCAGCACCAATGAGAAGCGCGATTTGGATCTGGGTAGCAGTCTGTTCCGCTCGGTGACCGGTTTGAAGAAGAAGTACCCAGCGCTGAAGATTATCCTCAGTGTCGGTGGTGATAAGGATGCACCCGAGGAGGAGAACTCCAAGTATCTGACACTGTTGGAAAGCAGCAATGCCCGCATTCCGTTCATCAACAGCGCCCACTCGTTGGTCAAGACCTATGGCTTTGATGGTCTCGATCTGGCCTGGCAGTTCCCCAAGAATAAGCCAAAGAAGGTGCATGGCGGCATTGGCTCGTTCTGGAAGGGCTTTAAGAAGATATTCACCGGCAATCATATTGTTGATGAGAAATCCGAGGAGCACAAGGAGGAGTTCACTGCGCTGGTGCGTGAGCTGAAGAACGCTTTCCGTCCCGATGGCTATCTCCTTGGCCTCAGCGTTCTGCCCAATGTCAACTCGTCTCGTAAGTTGCTACTTATTGTCGAATAATGTGTGTGTAATCTCAATTCATTGATTTGCCACAGTGTTCTATGATGTACCTGCTTTGATCAACAATCTGGACTATGTGAATTTGCATGCCTATGACTTCCAGACACCCGTCCGAAATCCGGAGGTAGCCGACTTCTCCGCGCCTATCTATGAGTTGAACGATCGCAATCCCGAATTCAACGTCAACTACCAGGTTCAATACTGGCTAAACAATCATGCACCCGCCTCCAAGATCAACGTCGGCATCGCCACCTATGGTCGTGCCTGGAAGTTAACCAAGGATTCCGGTTTGACCGGACTACCACCAGTGGTCGAGTCTGATAATGTTGGCCCCGCTGGCCTTCAGACACAAATCGCTGGCTTCTACAGCTGGCCTGAGGTGTGCGCCAAGCTACCCAACCCGGCCAATCAGCATCTGAAGGGCGCTGATGGGCCACTCCGCAAGGTGGGCGATCCCACAAAGCGCTTTGGCAGCTACGCCTATCGCTCGGCCGACGATAAGGGTGAGAATGGTCTCTGGGTGAGCTACGAGGATCCAGACACGGCCGCCCTTAAAGCCGCCTACGTGAAGAGCAAGGGTCTTGGCGGCGTCGCTCTAGTCGACCTCAGCTACGATGACTTCCGCGGCGGCTGCACAGGCAACGAAAAATATCCAATTCTCCGCGCCATCAAGTATAAGTTATAAGAGCGGCCACAGACATATACTATACTATATATATATACACATGTCCCTCCACACTTGTAACGCACTTTTTACAACTACTAAAAAATATATATGTTTTCATTCCGAGTAATCACTAAATATGAACTCATCGTTTTGGAATTCATTTGCAGTTGTGATCTGGTTTATTTAATGTTGTGCAATTATTCACAAACTGTTTTGTCGAACTTTGTATTACCTTTTCTTTATAAATGCAATTCCTAGGTCGAATTAAAAAAAAAACTTAATAGCTTACATAGAAACACACAGACAGACGGACAGACAGATTGTATTGATTCTGATCAAGATTTTACACATTCTGAGATGACTTCATTGATAGCAAGTGCACAGATATTTATTAATAATGCAGATATATATCTAAATGTAATTAGACGGGGCATGCTAACAAGTTCACACTGCTTGCCCCCAGCAAATTATCGCATTCACTCGTGAGTGTCAGCCACGTAACCTGTTTCATTTGGCCTGGCTGTGACTTCATTTCTGTTTTTCTTCCGGTGCTTGTGGCAGTCTGCGGTTGCCGTTGATTGTTTTATGTGTGCGATGTTTGCGGTGGTGGTTCCTTATCTGTACCTCTTCCTCTTACTGCTGCTATTTTTGAGACTGCTTCGGCTGATGCTGGCGGAAAAGGCAGACAGGCAGACAGGCAGGCAGGCAGGCAGGCAACAATAACAACATCGTCCAATGTCTCATTCATCTTTTGTGCAGCGGTCACGCTGTGACCACTTGAAACGTTGCCCTTGCCATTCCGCTTGCTGACACCGACGAGAAACTAACACGCACACACAAACACATACACACACACACACAAATACAAATACATATCGAGAGACACTCACACCCACAACAGATGCCACTGGATCACTTTATCATTTGCAAAATTGCAAACTGCAACCACAAAACCATAACACTGACGCATACAAAGTACATTTTTGGGAGTTTGGGACAGCATCACGCATACGCACTGTTCTACGGCTGCATGGCTCTACGGCTGTGCGGCTGCCCGGAAATGTGTCCGCTCGTCCGTCCGAATATGAGCTGGTCCCCCACTAAAACATGACTGGGAGTCCGTTGATTTAGTTCGCTCCGTTCAGTCCGTGTTCGAAGAGCGCTTACCATTTGGGCAATGTTCCCGTTGTTGTTGTTGATTTTGTTGCTGCTGTATTTGCTGCTGTTGTTGCTGCTGCTGATGTCACTGCTGGGTTTATCAGTGGCAACAACACCAGTATAAATCTTATGTCTGCATTGAGTAAGGGACTTCTCTCCACTTCTCTTGCAGTCAGTCATTTATTGCTTGTGGGGGTTGTGTTACGGCTGCTGCTACTGGTGCTGCTCATGTTGCTGTTGCTGAATGTTGCATGTTGGCCAAAATAACGATGGTGGCACAGAGAAGCATTGCAGTTCCATTATCGGTGCTGTTGTCACTCGCTTTGCACGCATGCAATTAGTCAGCCTCAAATTAACAAGTTGCCGTGCAAAATGCCACGCCCACAACCAACAAACAAACTCATAGAGCAAATGCCCAGTATATATGTATGCTTCCAACTTGTTAACTGAGCAATGGCACCAACAGCTGCAGCAACAACAACAACAACAGCAACAGCAGTGTACCAGCAACCGATTTTGACGGGACGCCTGAGCATTGTTTATCGGTTTGGCATTTCAAAACGCCCGTTAACAATTATCACAGCAATTTCAGCAATTTGTAGCAAGTTGTTGTGGTTGTTGTTGATATCATCGTCATCGAGTCATTTAGGCAGTCGTTGCACGCACATCGATGATTCAGTCCAATCCCCAATAAGTTCATAACAATTATCACATCGTCCCAAAATTGTCATAGATATGTAGATACATATACAGTTATGTAAATAGATATTCTTGCATATGGACACTCCCCTACAAGTAAACTCAACACAATTGCCAAAACATGGTTGTAAATGACTCACTGAGGCATCTTCGTCTTCGAGTCCCTTAAATGCTTTGCTGTGTCAGCACCGGGGTCACAATACACAGAAAAAAAGCACCCGAGAACAGACCCGAAAACCGTTATCGGCCAGGGATAAACATTTTATGGCCTGGACACGTGCAAAAGACCAAAGCAATTTTGGACCCAAATAAAAAAATTGCCTGCCACCAGACTAGTATTTCAGTCAAAAGGTAAACTATCAATGTACTCGATGTCGCAAGCCGAACAAGCGGCATGTGCCACAGTCAAACTATGCAAATGGGTCATTGTGAACTAAGCAATCATTGTAAACCAAGTATCGCTCCCATTTGCTGCTTGCCCTCAGCCGCTCAGACAACAATTATTGGAACTCTTTGACTATTGGCATGGCTTGTTTTGGCTGTTAACTTTGTTATATTGTGCGAACACCAACCAAGTGCACCTTATAAGCCTTCTCCTATTATGAATGCTAATTACAATTAGTGAATGCATGTTTTTGTTCTGTTTATAGCTTACTAAGCGCACCATTTAAGTAAACTTATGTTGTGCCGCCTAACATGGCTTGGAGTGTTTGCGGCAAATACAGCTAAATGCTGCTAATGACTTTCTGTAAAGATTTGTCTTATCCACAATTATCATAGTCAGAAGTTATCGTAACCAAATTCACCAGTTATGATTAGTTATAGTAACAATCGGTGAGTTTTTAAGCTGATAGTCAAATTTATATCTACAAGGACATATATTCTTCAGCGGGCCCAATCCCGTCTTCCATGTTTTAACATATTTTTAGTGTGCCACACAAAAACTGTTTGGCTAATCTGTCTTGGTCAATCTGGACATAATAAACAAAAAGTATTTCTCTTGCTTATGGGTGCTCGACTGAGGGATACCCCATACACATACAATTGTGTCTTACACAAATACTAAATCATTGTCTATTTGACGCAAAATGTAGAGAATTATGTAAACACCATCAAGCTGAGTGTTATCAATCAAAATGTGTGAAACAAGTTCTTGCGGTTGATCAATATAATACTGCGGTAAAATCCAACTGAATTAGAATGTCGTAGCTTCTTCTTCTTTTTTTTATTTATTTTATTTTTGTTTTTCCGTTTCAAACATCATTATACCCATTTTAGCCATTTTTAATGGCTTCAGGGTTTTTATAAGTGTGCAACCTCTCGAGGCGTGGTCGGGCTTAGTAACCATATTTAACATTTTACGTGAGTTGTGCGGAGGTGTTAGATTTCAGAAATGAATACCCCTCACAAATACTTACATACATGCTATAACACACACATACACACACATACACACACATACACACACACACACGCATCCATGCATGCAGTTGCGGCTGCTCGAAAGTTTCGCTTGACTCAAAAATGGGCGACACTGCAACTGGAAGCGCGTACAGCGATGTATGTGTGTGTGTGTGTGTGTGTGTGTGTGTGTGTGTGTGTATGTGTGTATGTGTGTGTATGTGTGTGTGTGTGTGTATGTTTTGCCGACTACGTGCAAATTTTTGCCATCTGGAGTCCGTTGCCTCGCTGGCAATGTTTACGACTCCTCGGGGGCCACTTGATTAGAAGAAGTTGCCTGGGAGTTGTACGAGCATTTCTACGAGCACTTCGTGTCTATGTGTGTATCTATGAGTTTATTTTTTCTGTTCTTTTTAACCGTTTGCTGTTTGCTGTTTGCTGTTTGCGGCGCTTTCCTTTTATTGTAATAGCTGCAGCAGTTTGTTGAGCATGCACCTTTGGCATTTATGCCGGCCAGGTGGCAGAGAGGTGGATGGTTGACCCCTACCTGAGGGACTGCTTGCTGCTGCTCTACTAACTAATTAATTAAAAAGCATCGTAATCTTCATCGAATATTAAATAAAGGCAACAGGATCGAGACTCAAGGCACAAGGCTCGACGCTTATCGCTAGGCACAAATCACTCGACTCATAATGAAAATGTCAAGCTACCATCCCGCAAATGAATCCTGTTCGCGGATGAGGAGCTGGTAGCCGAAAATGGAGTGGAGGGCGCATGTTAATTAGCAAATGCGATGACTGACTGCTTCAATGCGATGTGGCCAGCATGTAAGCACAGGTCACAGACTTTATCAATTCATTAATCAGACAACGAAGGCTTTGGGTCAAAAATGTTGGGTTCCACATTCAGTTTTTTCCATCCAGGAACAAAAGCACTGAACACACCTATCAAAATATACATATATAGATATATACACAAAGCAAACGGTTACAACGCCAATAACAATGAAAGAAGTGGCAGTGAATGCCGATGGGTTTCTAACGCAAAGTGGTAGACGTGGTGGGAGTGGTGGGGTCATGCTGGCTGGGGTGAGCACTGGCAAAAGTTTTCTCCAAATTGACCAAAGAGTTGGGAGGCGCGTCCAAAAATGTCTGCGTAAATCATAAAAACCAGCTTACGAAAGCAAAAGCGACGGTCAAAGTCTGAGTGGCAGGCATTCGGGTGGGCGAATGGGTGGTTTGGTTTTGGACTGCTGTTTTGGCGATGGTGGTGGTGCTGCTTCCTCGACGTTGGAATAGGATTAGTATGACGTTTGATCAAAACGACAGACAGAATGACTGTCATGCTATGTATAGTAGTTGTTGTTGAATTCGGAATTATGAAGGCGAAACAACAACAGCAACACACACACACACACACACGCACACACACACACACATACGCGCTCAAACAACAACATTAAAATTATTTATCGCTCTTAGTTCGCAGCAATTGTCAGCGCGTGTAGTTTATGCCCCATGCCACATAGAGCCGCAGAGCCACGCCCATCCGCCCACATCTGCAGTGAAAAGGCGCTTATGGCCTGCTGCGTGAAATGGCTTAGTACCAGAAGGGGTGAGAGCTCCGAGAGACGGGCACAAGCAGCAGTTACCACCCAGCTCATCAGCAACGCGCCAGCCTCTCTCACGGCCGCGGCCTTTGTGTCTGAATACCGAGCAAATAAATCAAAGCTCGGCAGGCGATGGAGGCGGCGGTCAGTATGGCTCCACGCCCTATCGTGTGGAAAGGGCGTGATGCGGCTCTAACTGCTCCTTCAGCTGTACCGGCATGTTATCTTTCATGTGCCAACAGCAAGCAGTTGAATCAAAAATACAGAGAGAGCGAGAGAGAGAGAGAAAGAGAAAATGAGAAAGAGAGAGCGGGTCCGAAATAGGCTTTAACTTACCCCGTGCGCATTAGCCCAAACCATCCAAAACAATGCAAGTCGTACTAATGGAACTTCACTCTTCCCTATGAAGCTTCACTCTTTTGTATTATTATTCTTGGAACTTATGTAATTTTTGAAAATGATTTTAAGCATTGGAAAAATATGAATTTATATAGGAAGCATTTATTGGTTAAAAATATATTAGATTTAACTTTCTTGTTGTTCTTTAGGGAATAGTGACTTAAATACTAAGCTTAAGCTTGTGGTACCAGCAGAAAAAAGATACCACAACCACAATAATATCGCAATGGAATTCGAAAAACAAGATCGAATGATTATTTCCCGGTGATGGCGAACACCACTGTGTGTTACTAGATGCAATTTGACATTTCCTTTCGAAAGTTTGAAATATTTAAATTTTATTTAGTATAAGAAATGTTTACGTTGATACCCTGTAGACATTCAAAGTTGCCAAAAGACATTTTTTGACAATAAGCACACTCAAAGAAAGTCAGGTTATTTCGGACTCTTATTCTTTCAACATAGTTTTTTTCAAATTTCGTGCATCGAAATTGTTTCTATATACATTTTCTGAGATGTGGCGCATACTGTTTTTTGAATGAATTGAAGCAAGAAGCAGCACAACCGCTGGCTCATATCTAATATAAATGAAATTAAAAACCAACGATTATTAAATTCATTCAGATGTTGGGGTATTGATTTGTAGTATGAGAATTGGGGGATCTTATGGATACAAAAGAAAACAAAATTTCAGCAAGTATGTCAAGGTATGTTGTAATATGTTCAAAGTCTGCAAACGGTCAATCTGGAGATCTGGATTGATGTGTCGAATCTGAGAGCATGGACAAGTACAAGAACGACCAAACTCAATTCGCACGCTGCCCATCAGTTAGTTACTTAATTTTGCTTTAAGCTCATGTACGGTCAATGTTTGGACAACACCTTGTAATATCCGTTTAAGCTATGCGCGTTGACTGACAACTGGACAGCTGGGGGGGGGGGGGGGGGGGAGGGGTAACTGTGGGACTGTGGAACTGCGGGACTGAGGATGCCACTGGCTGAGGCAGCCAATTTAGCTACAGTTCATTTGAGTTCAGAACGCTTAGGGCGGCAATGCGAGGATGCGAGGACACTAACTGCGGGGGGATGCTCGGACACCGAGGCAGACACAGACAGAAATAGCAATACCAGCAGCAGCAGCAGCAGCAGCAGCACCACCAGCAGTTGTAGCAAGTGGAAGCGCCAGCAGCAGTAGCAGCAACAGCAGCAGTCAGTGCTCTAAACATGACTTATGACCGCTACGTGATGCAACATAAAAATGCCATTACATTGTGCGTGTTGCCGACTGAGGAAGGATCTCGCTCCCCTCCCGCACCACACCAGCGTATATAACATGACGTATGAGTGTTGCACGTTTCGCTTGCCTCGAACGTCGCGTTGGATGTTTGTTCGTCACAGCGTTTGCCACTGTCAGAACAGCAGTCAGTTCCCCGCACTCCCGTACCCTCCAGCACCAACCCCCACCCCCGCCCCTCCCCCCATCGTAACAGACCCCTCTTTTAAATGCTGTACACAATTTCTCATCTGTCTGTCGGTGCGCTCGTTGCTTACCTTGACGTTTCCCACCCCACAACAGCATTATTGCCATGCCCCTAGTCACTGGTCCCTGCCACACACCGTCCGTTGCCGTTTGCCATTTGTCCCTCAGGCGTGGATGGCACGCATTGTTTGCTTTATTAGTGAAATTTAATGTGCTGTCTATTGAAAGATTCTATCCGTATCATTACAATCAGCTGCGAGTAACGCTCATTCGCTTCTGTTTGTGTTTGCATGTATGTGTGCATGTGTGTATGTGTGTATGTGTGTATTTGTTGCTGCTTTGTTTTTTTCATTAAAAAACTTTTATGGCACTATTTTTGTTTTGTACTTGAAGTTGTTAAGTTGCCCGAGCACCAAGAGCTATGGACCTGAGGAAATTGCGCAAAAAAGTTTAACATCGATAGGTGCAAATTACTAAACAGAGCCAGTCATTGTGAGAGACTAGGGTCAGCTTTTGTTGTTGTTGTTGTTGTTGTTGTAAGCGTGTTTATCATTGTTGCTATTGTCGGTGAAAAGTTAGCTTAGTTCTCGTTCTGCCTAGTTGCCTAGATGTCTGATGAAGAAGCGGCAACAAAAATAGCAAAAAACCCGGAAACGGCAAAAACAACTCTAACTTTTTGGTTGATTTTGCAGCAATCGTTTATTTCGTTGTTACCATGCCACCACAACCACTCTCACCGCTACAACAGCAGGCCCCTAAAAAATAATGTTGCTGTTGTTGTTGTAAATGGGTTGCACTTAAAGTTGAATATTCCGCTATTCAATGCATATTAAATAAGTAAAATACACAAATAAAGCAAAAAAAAAAAAAATAAAACAACACAAACACAAATTGTATCCTTGAAGTTCAAAAGGAAAAGTTCCAGAAAAACGCTTAGTATTTGAATTACTAGTTGTTATTTATGACCAAATTGATAGTCGTAATTGATAGTCGTTATAGATTGAACAAGGGCTGGCCAACATTGTTAAAATATTTAAGAATCAGATCTTAGTTTCGGATTGGCTTAAAAATGTGAAGCTGCCCTCGCAGTTCGGCTCTTGCTGGAACTTTGATGTTGTTGCACAGTCCATGCTTAATGAGTTACAATTGGTTTTGTGGGGTCTGCTCCATCAGCCCGCTATGAAAACTTTACCTATGGTAAAAGTTGTTAAGTGCTTAAAGACACACACAAACGCACTTACACACACACACACACACACACACAAAAGAGTATTTTGACTTGGTTTATGCAGCTAATTTACGGCTTGCAAACTAAATAGCCAATAAATCATGTAGTCAATCAATCAATCAATCACAGGGACGACGAATGCCAGACTGCCGAATTCAGAATTGTCCCATTTAAAATGCCAGTCAGTGGCAAACGTCGACAGGCAGCCAATTGGGACAACACAGAGGCGCTCGCTGCTATCCTTGTTATCCTTGCCATCCGTACCTCCATTACCCCGCCATCCCCTCAGCTGCTGATTGTATAGCATGGCAAAATCTGAGCGCTAAATGGCAGTTAATTGTTGGCTTGCAGGCAAACAAAAGGGTAAATACACATACGTACATATACGCATGCAGACACACACACACACGCACACACACACACACACACATACTTACACACACTGACTTGCGTATACACGCAATCTTCTCTTTCAGCTGAACAAGAGATGAATAGACAGCAAATCATTTCAAACAAATAGTTTATTAAGGAGGCTGACTAACAAATATTATGTTATCTTGATTAAACTTGGACTTGTCAAATTGGAACTAATTTTCGTACAATTAATATAATAATAATATATTATAAGCTATCTACTATGTTCGTATATATGAACTCCTCAATTACCAATATTTAATTATAACAAAAGTAACGAAAGGTTAATGTGTAAGTGAATTCCGTGTAGGGTACATGTATACAAAAGCACACCCGTGAAATAAAACATATTATTTCTACATTTTATAAAATTACACCTTAGAATTAAGAAAGGAAAAACCCAGGCTCTAAGATGAATACAAACATTTTTTTACAAATAAACTTACCAAATAATAGAGTGAGTAATCCTTTGCGCCAAACGTATGGTGCATTTCCAAAAAAATGTAAAGGGCGAAACCCATCGAGTGTCTTAGCTCTAATTGGAAAGCACCAACTGATTGTAAAATAAATATATATATGTGCATATGTATGTGAATATTGGTGAAGGTGCTGTCGGTTTGTGCAATTTCCTGACTCTACAATGAAATTAGAGACTGCATTCGTTGGGTTCTCGTCTCGTTCATTTTCAATATTCATTGCTTTAATTAATTCTGATAATTTCGATGCTGCCTGTTGAACAATCAACGATATGAAAATTATACAAAGTCTGTATAATATCATTTATTGTGATATCTTTAATAATTTATGAAGCCTATCTATTATAGAATTGTCGCATTGTTAATTAAATGTATTTACACAAATGTATTTTGTCTATCTATATATCAATAGATATCTTTTGGCAAATACACAATCGACTGACAGGCTAAAAGAGTGCCAAAAAATTACAATGTTGAACATGCATTTGGAAATAATCACACAATATTGACAAACTTAGAGGAAATCAACATATTAATAGAGAAAATGTACCAGACACAAATCGTTAAGTATTCAATTGCTTAACATTGGACTTGAAATTTATTTAATCACACTTACCTATAATAACACTTATACCCGTGTCTATTTTATTTGTCTTTATTCGAGTTTAGTAAATGGTAAACCCAACAAATTGACATGCAAAATGCTACAATTATCCAATCCGACAAAGAAATATTCTGTCTATCAGGGATACTCAGCAACATATCGTATATACCCTCAAATATTGCCAATAACCCATACATAAAACAGTCTACCAATCATTTCTGTTTAACATATATATATATTGATATATATGGCCCACCTCAAAATTGATATTAAAATCATTGTTTATTATACGCTTGTATTTTAGTTATTTTATTTTGTGTTCAGGCTTGCAACGCATTGAAGGAGATGTCATCGACGCCATAAATTCTATATATATTCTATATTAGTATCGCTAATCAAAACCTCAATTAAAGACAACTTCTTATGAAGATATATAACCGTCTTTTTCCTTCTGTCAAATATGACGTTGATGCTAACCGGATCAGTGCCTTAGTTACAATCGGTTGAAAGATGTTTTCTCGTAATAAAAAGATGTTCTTTTTTACAATTTTCTTACGAGTAAGCTTACAAAACTGAATCATGTTATGATTATCCTATATCTGACATAGAAAAATTCGCTTGAAAGGCAAGTTTTAAGTTGTGGAATCGACAAGACAATTAATGTAAATAAATCAATTAAATTATTAATTTTTAATATTGAAAACAATCTAATTTTACACATATTACATTTTGACATTAAGCAGATATCATAAAATAAAACTGTTCTAAGGCGGGATGTGTGAGTGTGTTTTTTTTAGTTTTTTTTATATTAATTTTGTTTAAAACTGACATTAAAAAAATTAAGAAATGGAAGATTTGAGCTCACTTGACTAAGATATTGTTACTTGTTTTTGATTTGTTTTTCTTTAAGGTGCTAGTGTTTGCTTAGTATTGGTGACTTTGGCCCGAAGACAGGGTGATCCAAAGTCGTGTACGCTCGGAACTTGTCATTATTGCTCTAGACACCTTGTTGCTGTTGTTGTTGTCCTTTGTCCGTTGTGCCGAGCAATAAAATGTACACACTTGCTAAATATTTTGTTAAGCGGCAAATGTCCACGCGTGTATATGCACACACACATGTACATGCATATGTGGTGTGTGTTTGGATCGCAAACAGTAACAAAACTAACAAATGAGATCCCGTTGTAAATCCTGGTGTCGCCTTTCTCCGTGCGGCACGGCGCGTCGCTTGCTGTTGCGTTACTCGCCAAAAACCTGTGTGGCAAAATCCTTGCGTTTGCAGTAATCAGCACGTAGCGTTTAGTTCATTTGTGTGTGCGTGCCCAGGCGTCTGCAAGTGTGTGTGTGTGTGTGTGTAAATGCGAAGTTTGCTTAAACACTAGCGAGGCGGGGTTAGAGTGACAGAGAGAGAGAGAGAGAGAGAGAGGGAGAGGGAGAGGGAGAGGGAGAGGGAGAGAGCGGATTAAATTTTTGTGTCCGGCAGCTACTTTTACATAAACACCAACTAACGTTGAAATAACTTTTAAATGACGTTTGTTTTTGGGGCGTGGCACGAACGCCTTTGCGTGTGAACTTTGTGGCATGGTCTGATGTTGCTGTTGCTGTTGCTGTAGCTGCTGCTACTGCTGCTTCTATTACAACTTCTTGCTCACTTTATTTTAAACTTTATTTATGCGATAGAAAGCAGCAAATTTCTGTTTGCGTTTTAGCGACTTGCAGAACCCGTGAATTTATACCACAGCTTAAGTAAGGGTGTTAAGCAAATGTATTGTGTGTGTGTGTATGTGGGTGCGTGTGTGTATTTTTTTTTATTAGTTATACTATGTATGTAGGAGGGCGTGGCAGGGGTCTGGCATTGTTAACTTTATGCCATTGTAATATATTTTAAAGCATATTATGAGTGTATGTCTCATCTGTATCTGTGTGTGTGCGTATGTGTGTGTGTGTGTGTGTGTGTGCGTGTTCTGCGTGTTCGCTTTTGTTTGCTGGATATTGTGTTTATTTTTTATGTTGTTGTACGCATTATGCGAGCTTAGCGCGTGAGATACTTAAGTTCTGATCGCATTTGTTGTGAATTTTTTCTGTGTACGCAAAAGTATCTGTATCTGTATCTGTATCTGTATCTGTATCTGTATCTGTATCTGTATCTGTATCTGTATCTGTATCTGTATCTGTATCTGTATCTGTATCTGTATCTGTATCTGTATCTGTATCTGTATCTGTATCTGTATCTGTATCTGTATCTGTATCTGTATCTGTATCTGTATCTGTATCTGAATCTGTATCTGTATCTGTATCTGTATCTGTATCTGTATCTGTATCTGTATCTGTATCTGTATCTGTATCTGTATCTGTATCTGTATCTGTATCTGTATCTGTATCTGTATCTGTATCTGTATCTGTATCTGTATCTGTATCTGTATCTGTATCTGTATCTGTATCTGTATCTGTATCTGTATCTGTATCTGTATCTGTATCTGTATCTGTATCTGTATCTGTATCTGTATCTGTATCTGTATCTGTATCTTTATCTGGATCTGGATCTGGATCTGGATCTGGATCTGGATCTGTACCTGTATCTGGGCCTGTTTCTGTCTTTGTATTTGTAGTTGTATTTTGACCATGACAAGCGGATTTGTCGCTAGGCGTGCTTAGCCCAAAATGTATTTTATGATGTAAGCGTTGACAATTTTTGCCAATTTTCCTCAATTTCTGCACAGTTTCATGTGTAAGTACTTCTCCCCGCCCCTTTTAAAGTGCCGAGCTGTGTGCCAGAGAGGCAACTTCAATTCACTTGTGTCTTCGTATAGTGGAAAGGGGGGGTCTGGGGTTCGGGTTGGGGTATAAATGTAAACGGGCACATAAAACCAAATGACAGCAAAAAATATGCAACACTTTCTTGCGTCAGCGTAAAACAACGAAACGACGCAATGTGAAAACACGTAAGGGTACTCTTTTTACATAGCACGACTACGAGTTGCCCTGTACAAGCAGATCCATACAAATTTAAGACTTACTCTTTGATCAATACTATTTAATCGGTGTGTCTTCCTTAAGTGATCTTGATTTAATTTCCGTAGATGGATTTGTGTAGGATAAAGTAATTCAATATAATAGCAGTGCATTTGGCTATATACAAATTCATTGGTTGTTGGTAATAAAGAGTAAGTTACCGAAACATTAGATAAGTTTAATCAGCACATATGCTGATACGGGAAGGTGTTTAATTGGGTACAGGGTGTATAAAGAGACAACACAGAGAAAATAACAAATTTGATTTAGCGTAATTTGTTGTTTCAGTTTTTTTTTCTTGTGCCTGCGTAGTGAAGGGTGAGCAATGTAGTATATTCAGGGCAATAGGATGCTCTGGATCAGAGACAAGCATCAAGCGGAGCAAATCGCAAGGCACAAGACTCACAAAAGTAAACGGCACGCGAATGTTTCGCACAGGCGACAAAAACTATTGCGTTCATATTCCTCATCGGCCAAACTGACAAAATCAGCTTGCTGGCCAAGAAAGGATTTCAAAATCTACTTTAAAATGCAGTAGAGGATTAACATATTTAAATTTAATTAAGTAAGTTAGCTTTGCAAATAAAATGGTATACTGCAATATGAAAATAAATTAAGCAAATTGATAGATTTTGATTGTTTCTTAAAAACCGAAAAAAAAACTCTGTATAATTTCTTAAAATCTGAAGAAAAATATGCATAATTTTTTTTCGTACAGTTTTGCAAGTTTGGGACGCCCAATTTGTTGTATTTGATTTGTGTTTGTTACACGTTAAAATATTTGGACTATTATTATTGAGTGCACACCTGATCTATATTGTTAATCAAGTTTGACACATTGATCGCCTGTTCAGGTGGCATTGATTCGGTGATATTTTTTGTTGCTGGAAAGTAATAGTAAATGGTGATGGTGATGGTGACGGTGACCCCGTCGCTGCTAGTTCCCCCGGCAAGTCCTGCAACATGACAATACGCTCGACGTGTGGAAGAGTAGTAAGTAGAAAGGGCAAGGACGAAGATGACAGCAAAAACAACTACAATATGCGCACGTCGCTGACGACGTGTCTCAAGTGTGTCCCTTTGTCTGCACGAGTATCTCTGTATCTCTGTATCTCTATCTGTATCTGTATCTGTTTCTGTATCTGCATCTGTATCCGTATCCGTATCTGTATGTGTAACTGTATCTGTCTCTGTATGTGTACCTGTATCTCTATCTGTCGGTCGGTCCCTCTATTTGTGTGTGTGAGTGTTTGAGTCTGACTGTTGTAATTCACGAAATTGCCAGCAATCGATATAAACATCAACTCTCTATGCGTTGCCGCCGCCTCTCCAGCTTCTTTTCATATGTGTTTCTCGTTGCTAGTGTGTCTGAGCAACTGTGACAACAAAAAAAAAACTCACAGGAGTGTGTTTGGGTATGCTTGTGTGTGTTTATTTATTTGTTGTTGTTGTTCTGGTTGCTGTTGTTGCTGTAAATACCGCCAATGATCCTGTTGACGTTGTTACTTTTGTGATGTGCCCAAAGTTTTAGTTGTGTGGCTGTTTGTTGTTGTTGTTGTTGTTGCTGCTGCTTCCATTGCTGCTGGTGATGTTGTTATTTTATTTTAGTGCAAGCGCAGCTGACATTGATGATGATTATAGGGAGTAAATAGAATTGAAAATGCGCCAGCTACCGGCAAATGTTTCGCTTTCGGCTTAGGACACGTGTGCTTCTCTTATATATCTATTCCACGTCTCACATACATCCCACACTGTATGTGTATGAGTGTATGTGTGTGTGTGTGAGCTTTTGTGTATTTGTGTCAGTGTGATTGTTCGCATAATACGCGCAAATAAATTGCAAAATCAATTGAGCGGTAAAATAGTTTCCCTCACAACTCACTTCTGCGAGTGTATTGAGCAAAAGTCAAGCCGTCACTTTCACACAACAACTGCCACAGCATCAGCATCAGCATCAGCATCAGTAGCAGCAGTAGCAGCAGCAGCAACAACCACCCACTGTGGCACGCCTATGTGCTACGCCTCCAACTTTAAATTGAAGTCTGCCTGTATGGCAAACTACAAGGTACGCTCAGCACCCATTGCTACAAACAACGTATACACAACTCCATCTCGCTGCCAAGTCGAGCGCATAGCCATCAAATGCTCCTTATTTGCAGCAGCATGAACAAAAAAAAAAAAATACAAAATACAAAATACACACAAAAATAAAGTACAAGAAATGCCACAGTGTCAATCGCTCTGCAATACTGACACAGCATCAATGGTTCCAAGTGCCTGAAGTCAATTCGAATACAATAAAGTAGCTATCCAATTGAATCGGTAAGTATGGTAACTAATTACTTGTTAAGTTAGTGGGTTACAATCAACTGCACCATACCCTGTGGAAGCCATACTGTTAAAGAAACTGCAGATATGTAGTTTCATATGCTTCGCTCGGATAGCCTTTAAAGATATATAAGAATAGAAATTAGTTAAATGACCATAGTTCGGCCATATGGAAAGGAAATACTTTAATATGTCCCTAGATCGCTCCAGGTCAATTGAAAGGACAAATATTTGCTTAACTTGCAGGAGAAAGTTATATCGATTTGCATTTAAGGAGTTTCAGAAGTTCGCAAAACTGGTAGATTGTTCCCATGGGAGCTGTATGATATCTTCATATACATATAGATAGGCATGTATATAAAACAAGTTTTGGGGCTAATTAACATTCCACAGTCGAGCCTGGAATTTATGTTCTTGTATTTGAAAGCATGCCAAACCGGTTCGATACGACAAACGGGTTCCAACCAATACATAATTTGGTGTATTTGTTGTTAATGATAAATGGTATTCTTAGTCAAAAAGTCACTCGGTTTCTTAATCCACATTTTAGACATAGTCATTGTTAGAGTTCGAATTTGAGTCGGAATTGGAGTTGGGCAAGTGTCGCTTCTGATTGTTGGTTGAGTGTTTTGCTTGCTGATTAAAACTTGTTGCATAGTTAGGAGCGCCCATTTTTAAAGCACTTTTATTGCGCATTCGCCGCATTGTGTGGCGGTATTCATTAAATGTTATAAACTCATTACGCGACTTGATCTATGTAAGCAGGGAATGGGGCATAAGTAAAATATACTCTGTGTGTGGGGAGTGTGTGTGGGGGGATGTCTTTGTGTGTGTGGCTTGCTGTAATAACCACAAAACAGATGCGTGTGCCGCAACAAACCTAACGCACACTTATAAGGGCAATCACATATACACACTCATTCACTCAAACACTTGTTAGTGTGTGTGTGTGTGTGTGTGTGTGTGTGAGCACACAAACACACGCATGCAGCACAACACTCGTAAATGAAAATCTTTGTGCAGAATTAATTAAGTAAACAATACGAAAATTGTGGAAATTGCTTTGAATGCGTCCCCAAACGTACCAGCTCTCACATACACATACACACACACACACACACACACACACAAAATTATATATAAGCATTCACACAGCCACAGTTCTCGCCACACATGTAAAGTTATTGCGCACAGCTGTTGTTGTTCTTGTTGCTGTTGTTGCCATCACTCATTATTATTATCATTCTGCTTAATAGGCAATAGCGCTGCGCGTGAGTGGTGTGTGTTCGGTGGGGGGTGGGGTGGGTGAGTTAAGGGATAGGGGAAGGCATAGAGCTAAGGCGGGTGGCGCAAAACTGGCTAAAAAGGGAGTACAACAGAGAGCCGAGCAGAGCAGCAAGCACTTATTGTGCATTAGCAATTACAGCGTACTTTGCATTAATGGTAAGAAACAGACAAAGGCGACTGCTTGAAAATATATTCCTTAAATGGATTCGGAACAACGATCGAGTCGGCAGAGAGTCATTGAGATTTTGGCATTGATAATACCAATGATCATACAACTTCTCAATTTACTTGCTGCTATCGGATGGAAAAACAACAATTGGACCCCGTTCTGTTAATTCTTCAACGTTTTCAGCGTATATTTGTGCTGATTGCAGTAGTCGAGAGTTCTCGAGACGAGCTTTCTGTTATTGTCTGTTCAATATGAGAATAGGTTTTGGTTTCCAATATCTGTACAATTGATATATTCTACAGTAGGATACATTATATATGAAGAGGAACTGGGCCATATCTCTACAATGGTGTCTGATATCAATATCGAAATTCGCTCAACGAATTATCGCTAAAATGAAATAAACTTGACATGCCATCAGTATAATTGAAGTCATTTTCAAATTTTAATGTTATTATAGACTGTGAGATCGGCTTGTACATGCAGACGGACATATCTAAGTTGGCTTATCAAGATTATATTTGCTCTTTGGGATCGAAGATGCCTCTGCCTATATTATACTTTAGCACAATTCCAACCATCGGTTGCAGTTTTCATTTAAGCTGCAACACAGGCAACCTTAACCATGGTAGTCATTTTTGGACGCATTATTAGTAAGTGGTTCTATAGGTAATATCTGTATCATTCCACAACCTGAAACACAACATGTTATGCATATATATATGTAAATATTACAAACTTGTGCCAAATATTTGGTAGGCCTAGCATAAGAAACTTGTTTGCAGAGCAGTTTTTGTTAGCAGAAAGCAAAAATGCCAAATAAAATAAACATTTTTTTTGAGTTGATATGTTTAGTTTACATTGGTGGCATCAGTTTCCAATAAAGTAAAATTAATTATAGATCAGAGGGGCGCCACACCTAATGCTAAGTCAATTCTATTTAAGCCAGTCTACTCTAAGCTGGAAGTAATAAGATTTCCTTTATTGTGCGGAATATCTTTTGTTTTCTTTGGTTATTCATGAAATAGTATATCAGTATAACTAAATCAAATTATTTCGTTTAAGCTTAAGCTCTAATTAACTGTTAAGTTTCAAAGTTATGCGCATTAAAATTTGTTCTTCTATCTTGATCCACTGTATATCGCAGAACTATAATATTGAGACACAATATATTATGTGCAAAAGGAAGAAATACAAAAGCAAATTTGTTGTTTGGTAAGAATTTATAATAGTTTTGTTGGCTTGTCATCATTAGCATGAGTGGCGCATTATCTTCGCTTTCTTTGCCCATCTTAACAAGTTATTTTGGCTGAAAAACTTTACAATCACAGAGAGAGCTACACAGAGGGACAGAGAGAGGGAGAGAGAGAGGTAGGGAGAAATGAAGGGAAATTTTAGCTTTAATAAATGTTCATGACGAACACATTAAATAGGCAGTGTGTTAATTGCGATTTGAATAAACAACCTGTAACCCACATTAAAACAACAAAAATAAGTGAAAATAAGTAAGAGTGCTGTAGTGGAGTGAACTCGACTACGATATACCCTGAACCCAGATATTAAATATATATTCTATTATTATTGGCAAAATCCCCTTTAAAAAGATTTGCACTAAAATGCGAGCAGGTCTGTAAGCGCCCTCTGGCGACAAATACGTGAAACACGCAATACACAAAAAACATATTGAGGCTCGCGTCAATTATCGTGCCATCGCCTTCTCACACATGCGCTCGCATATTTATGCTGCTGATAGAAATGAGATCAATATGAGAATACATTTTCGACTATAACTTGGATGTTTCTTATCTGATCTTGACGAAATATGGGCAGTTGATCAATAATATGCACATGCATATCATGTATTAATTAGAAAATCAAAATTGTGGCATTTATTGCTATCGGAAATTTAATATATCGATATTCGATAAACGAAGGCAGTTATCGATAAAATAAAGCAAACTTGATCTGCGTCTATATATTCAAAATTTTCTTTAGCTTTTATAGTCTCTGAGATCTGCGTGCTCATACAGACGAACGGACTGACGGACGGACAGATGGACATGGCTATATGGATTCGACTGTTGACCATGATCAAGAATATATATACTTTGTGGGGTCGGAGATGCTTCCTTCTGCCTGTTACATACATTTGAACAAAACCATTATACTCTTTTTACCCATTTTTAATGGGTTCAGGGTATAAAAATTTACGTAAACATGCGAAATGATAATATTTATATGCCTATTTATTTTTAGCTCTATCACAATTTTGGTAAGTCGTTTTGTTTTTTAAAGATCAAAATCAAAAACAATGTGCTTGGACAATAAATAATTGTACTTAAAATATATGTCATTGTTTAGTGGTTGCTGAATTCTATCTAAAAAATAAAACATTTCTTTCGCTGGCTTCAGTCTGATATTGCTTTATATTCCGCTTTAGTTTTTGAGCATAAGAAAAATGCTGAAGACGAATCCCGACGGGATTATAAATATTTCAGAATATACACAAATAATAATTGTGATTATAAACATACAAAAATAATAATTTAACTTGAATCCAGCGAAATACATATTTAATCAGATAGTTTGATTAATTATGATGTAAACAAGTCAAATATTTATAATCATTAACAATTCTTAATGAAAATATGATCTATAAATTGATGTTCTTTAAGATTAACCTTAAATTATTATTTTTATTATTTTAGTGGCTTAGTATCTTGTACTTTTTAAAACACTGTGTTTGCAAAATTATAATAATTTTTAGCATTTTTCGCTGTGTAGTTGAGCAACGAGGAAATGTTATTTGGTCCAAGTTGGGCTCACTGAAAACTTTTGCTCTTACATATTAGAAGCCACTTTCTGATCAATGTGGAGTATGATGAACTCAGCTCAATTGTCTTTGAGCCCTCAATTCAACGATACTGTTTACGGTAGATGTTTGCTCAGCTGACTGACTGTCTGTCGACTACTGAGTGTAGTGTAAAATCCAAACAGGTCTTAAGTTGTCCATCATTCCCAGCATGCAGCACGCCGCTCTGCTTCTAGTATGTCAAGATCAGTCAAGTGTCGTAAGTCAAAGACTCAGCCGCAGATACAGATACAGATACAGATAAAGATACACAGACACAGACACAGACACAGATAAAGAGACATAGACATAGACAAAGAAATAAAACACGACGCCGTTACAAGCTTTACTTTCACTTGTGCAAACACTGAGCTGGCCATGCCAGCGATCTACGAAAGCCATGAAGCGACATTTGGCGGCAACCTCCGATGCGGTGAGGGTCATCAGCGGGGGCCCCAAAAACTTGGAGCCGGAGCTGGATGGATGGTAGAAGCGAAGCGACGCAACGCTTGGACGTCAGTAGCATGTCAGGGGGCAAGCCAAGCGGACCAGGCCCAATCCGACGAATCCAACTCTCGCTGTGTTATCTTTATACAAAACGTGCTCTCTCTCTCTCTCTCTCCCTCTCTCTCTCTCTCTGTCTTGCTCTCTGCCCCCTTGCTCGTTCTCGTGCGGTCTCTTTGGCGAGCTTTGCAGCTTTCGCCCTTCATTTAAAAAAGAAGCCAAGCGGAATTCTTTGCCAAACCAAAGCTTACAAATTATTCGCCGCTTGATATAATTTATTAGCTTCCTATTGTTTATATCGATTTAAATTTTTTTTTTTTTTTTCTTGTGTTTGTGTATTGTTCCAAAAAGTGTTTGCATGCCAAGTTACGTGAATTGGCGGCAGCGTGGCCAAAAACAGAAACAGAAACAACAAAGCTGTTATGACTTTGCCTGGCTGTGGATCAGTCTGCTGTTGCTGTGCAGCATCTGGAGCACTGGAGCACATTTTCATAAATGGAAAATCTTGCAGAAGAGCTTTCGCTACATGCAGGAGACGATGCTGAGAAACAGCTTGGAACGCGCGCATCTCAACCATGGGATTGTGTTTGAGTGCCGCACCATGTAAGTGGTCAGTTTTGAAATGCAACATCCGAATCGAGATTCTACTGTAGCCTCCTATTCCAACGCAGCTCCGACATTGATCTAGGCGACGATTATCACTTCGATTTGCAGCTGGGCGACTTAAGCGGATTCCGTCGCTTGGATGCCAACAAAAAGTTGGCCTTGTTTTTGCATGGCTGGAACGATCAAGGCAGCAAGGAATGGGTACAGGAGTTACTGTTCAGTAAGTTGAGACCGAGGCAATTAACAAAAAGCAACAATTATTTGTGTGAAAGTTGGAGTTTCGCATTAACTAAAATAAATATTACGTACAATAGATATGTATTGGCTAAAAGAACCACAGGCAGAGTTTTACAAACTATATTTAGCTGAATGTAACAATCTTAATTGATACTGACTGACATTTGAGTTCAAACAATCTGCATATGGTTTTAAGCATTTGTGACTCTCTTAATTTCCCTGCAAAGTGACGTTTATTTGTTCCGCAGAGTTTTGCTCGCTGTTGTGCTCTGGATTTAGAAACAATTAATGGATATTTATTTTTAATTTAAAAAGACAACTTACGACATAGATTAAATATTGTTTTGTTAAGTCTAACTAAATTCAAAGCAGGCAGTTAAGCTTATTACATTATTACGATTGTGAGAGTTAACTCAATTCCCATTGCATTTTCTGCCTTTGAACAGCCTGGACGCTCTTCGACGAGGACTACAATGTGTGCGTTGTGGATTGGGGCCATCTGTCGCAGAATGATTACAAAAGCGCTTCGATGTCCATATTCGATGTTGGACTGACAGTGGCAGGCATTATCATTGCCCTGGAGGAGATACGTCCACGTGACTTCAATCGTCAGAATGTGACCCTTGCGGGCTATAGTCTGGGTGCTCATGCAGCTGGCTATGCGGGCGCTGTGCTCGGTGGCAAGGTTGAGCAAATTATTGGACTGGATCCGGCTGGACCGCTGTTTACATTGCCGGCGGCTGTTTCGCCCAAATATCGACTAGATCAAACGGATGCACAATTTGTTCAGGTCATGCACACCTCGAGCGGTACATTGGGCACCAGTTTGAAATGTGGCCATGCCGACTTTTACCCGAACGGTGGACGAGCACCCCAACGCAATTGTCTGATGTTTATGAATCTGAGCGACATGCAGAACACGAGTAAGTGGTGCAAGCAAAGCGAGTGCTTGAAGCTTCATATGGATGCGATTGCTCTTTACAGATCCCATTGCGTGTAGCCACTCGACGGCTGCCATATTCTTCAGACAGTCCATGGATCCGCAATACCCATTCATGGGCTATCAGTGTGATAGCTATCACAGCTATGCCGCTGGCTTTTGCAATAAAAATCAGCGTGCCCGCTTTGGAATACACTCGCATCGTCGGACGCAGGGCAGCTTTTACTTCGACACCACTTCGAGCCATCCGTATGTGGAGCGACAGCGATCGGTACGCCTGCGCAATTGGGATTGGGAATGGGAACGGCAGCTGGAACGGGAACGGGAACGGGAACGGAATCAGATTCCTAGTGGCCGCCAAATAAGAGAAGCTCGCTCCGGAGATCTTTTGCGTGGGCGTCTGTGGCTACGCACCTGGCAAAGGAGGGGTCGGAAAGGCAATCGCTACCCTTCGAGTACAGGCAAGGATAGATTAGAGTAGAGCGCAGTTAGTTTCTAGTGTTGTTGCTGCTACATACAGCTACAGTATATATGTATGTACCATTTATATTTATTTGTATAATAACTTGAATAGAAAATATGCAATCTACGACAAATTCTTACTTGAGCATGTCAGAGCCCATATTGAGCAATATGATTACCCTTAAAATCATATGCATCTGTACATAAATGTTAACTCCATTGAAACATCAATGTTGCGTCAAGCATGCGCTTTAAATTCAAATTCCGTTCAAATAATACATCAAATGGTGGAATATATTTTTATATCCGCCAATTTCCAAGGAAATCAGTGAGATATTTAAAAATTGCCCAGTCTAGTGGAATCAGGCTTTGAGTACTTTGCATAACTGAATGACTCACAATAGAAATTCGGCAAATTGCGCAAGTTGTGTTATTTGGCTTTGAATGAATAAAGTACATACAAATCATGTACATTTAGCAGATTGGCATCATTGTTGAATCCGCAGACCGTTATAGAATCCTTCTAAAGTGCTTATAAAAATCAGCGTTCATAATTAAAAGGCAGCGCTGTTGTCAAGTGGCGAATGGGGTGTGTTTTTAGCCAGCAACATACTGATACAAATACATACAGTATATATATATATATATATATATATATATATATATATATATATATATATATATGTATATATGTATATGGATGTGGTAGCTACACATGTACATGCTAAAATAATTTAACACTTAACGTGGGCCTGGCCCTGGACCCCGAGCAGGACCCTCAGACCGGGTGTCAGGAGCAGTAGAAATGAAACGCGCATAACTCATGCGAAGTCGACGCCGGCGCTGGCGACGACGGCGCCATAAATTTCAAAACAGGAAGCAGCCAGCAAAAAACAACTCGCAACTCGAGTGGAATGTTGCAGAGCAACAACTACAATAACAACAGCAACAACTGCAACAACAGCAACTGCAACACGAGCAAGAACAAGCTGAGCAGAGCAGTGCGGAACTGGTCTCATGTAGACGGAAAATATTAACTACCTTTTAGCAGAGGCGGTGCCCCAATGCGATGGGGCCAAAAGCTGACGTAAAGTTGTACAAAATTATGTTTTACAATGCGAAAATTGAATTTCAGTTTATTGTTTTCGCTTTTCATTTTGTTTTACGATTAACTGTAAACTGCAGCCGGCCAAACATTTTCGAGCCCACAAGCATAGAATGGGGCCAAGCCTGTCCCGAACGTTGTTGCACGTCAATGGCTTTCAGGCATTCTCCATCTCTCCATGTTTTTCTCTCCCTCACTTTCTGTCTCTCTCTCTCTCTCTCTCTCTCTCTCTCTCTCTCTTTCGAGTGCGTGGGTGCTCTGTGTGCGTCCTGCTTTCATTTGGATAACCCTTCGTAGCTGCCATGCATGGTAGGTACAACAAGATGATTCGATGCCTGCCAAATTGAACGGAAATATTTTCAAGTTACCAGCATATAAGAAGAAAAAAGCGTAAAACTGTATATCAGAAATTCTGAGTGAGCAGCCAATTGAAGCGATTCGTAAGTCGCTTCTCTGGCAGATTGCTGGCAAGATTGGCAAAATCACTGGCAAAGATCAATTTCGAAATTGGCTGCAATATTGTAGTGAGAGAGGTCAACAATTTGGTCATGTTCCCATTTTAACATTATTAAATAATTTCATTTCAATATTGCCTGGCATATATATATTTAAGCATACCAAGCATTCGGAAAGCTGGCCACAGTTAAACATTACATATTACATTACATTTTTATGTAGTTGAATTCAGCAATAACATTTCCTATATTCGTTCAATTTAATTTGAATTTGTGAACTTGCTCATATTTCTAAAATATTAATGAGTTAATGTTTTGTGAAACTGTTCAACTTGATTACAATTAATCTATTGTTGATTGTGAAATGAAAGTAATTGCAAATTAATCCTCAACGCATACGTTATTCATGTCAAATCTGTAAAAATGCAAAAATAATGGACAAAATTGCATTTTGATCACAAAACCACACTCAGAAAAAACGGTCTGATTTTTAGAAAATGATGTTCTTGTTTTCATAAATATTTTTCCAAAATATACAAAAAAAAAAAGTCTTAAAATAAGAATAGCTTTTTTTTCCTTAATAATTGAAAATATATCCCAAAAGTATAAATGCAATAGGGGAAATCCCATAATGCGAAATCTTAAAAAAATTAATGTATAATTAACACAAGCGAATTCAACACATACGATGAGCAAACAGCCTGTAAACTAAACTGTAAAGATATATTTCTTCTAAATTCAAGAAAGTGTTCTGAAATGAAGAAAAGAAAAACTATTGCTTTTCAGTAGACATCGTTTTTGAAACATACCTTCTGAATAATAAGGTGACTTATCCCCTATTCTAAACATCCAGAAGGACAAATGAATTTATCAGTCAGACATCATAAGTTCATATATGTATATGTGAATTAATGTCGAAACAAATTTGAATGTCTTTAGTCGCATACTAAGTGCAATCAAATAAACAGAATTGATGGAGATGTCCCATAGATGTCGATGTGGGTGACAACCCCCTCCTTTGATGATATCGTAGTATCCTGCGGCAGAAGTGCAGCATAACCTTATGTGTGCACTCAAAAATGCTTTTGGTGTTCTGCTTGTTGTCGTTGTGGTTGTTGTTGCTGCTGCTGTTGTTCTTATTGATGCTGCTAATGGGCAGCAATGGGAGAATGCAGAGCCAGCGGCTTAGTTTTTTTGTTTAGTGCACTTTTACTTAATGTTTTTATGTGTTTCCTTTTTTTTTTTGTTGTTTTTTAATATATATTTTTTGTTTGAGCTGAGGGACTGGATTGCGGACTTGGTCAGTTGGTTGCTGGGCTGCTCGCCCGATTGGCGGATGTACGCTCTTAGGGAAAATTGCATTTAGAAAATAAGTGCAGGACGCAGGATTCAGAGTGCAGAGCGCAAAACGCAAAACGCTGTCCAGGGAACGTGGAAGGCGACGCGTTAATATTTCATCTTTCATGCTCATTTGCACTTACAACCGCACTCGGAGCCAAGAGTGTTTGAGACGAGGGCGTGCCTGTGTACTAGTCGTGAGCGGGCTATGGGTTAGATGGTGTACTGTGGGTGGTGGTGAGTTAGGCTAAAAGAACAATGGGCAGACCGCACGGTGTGTAATCAAAAGAAAACGTTGCCCCAAACTGCACCACGTCCTGCAACGCTGCCATCCTTTCGTTGGGAATGGGAGTGGGAACGGGAACGGGAACAAGGACGCCGGCACCTGCTGCGAGTTATTTACAGCCACTGGAGGGTTTTTCTGCGCACAAACTGATGGCAGGCAGCCACAAGCCAGCAGCTAGCAGCTAGGAGCTAGGAGCTAGGAGCCGGGAGTCCGTCCTTGTACAGCTATTACACATCGCCGGAAGCATTTGAATGTGTTTATGTGTAAGCGTCTCTAGGCCAGCCAAAAGCCAACAGCCAACAGCTAACAGGCAGCAACCAACAACTAAAATATTTCCGTTATTAAGCTAAAGAAACACTTAACTTTGCCAGGATCACGCCAGCAGGACAAAGGCTGCACGACGCCAGGTGCATTGAATATGCTCTGCACAAGACTCGTCAGGTGAACAACATGTTTTTGCTTAACTTGCAGCTGCTTTCAGAATACGTTAATTTTCTATATATTTGATGTTGAAATGTCGGTGATCTGAATATAAAGAAAAAACTACACAAAAATGTTTAAGGCATGTGGAACCTGCCTAATTTTCGAATGAATGCTTGCCACTTTCGCAGAGGGGCTAGGATTTTTCTTGTTTTTTTTTTTCCATAATATTTTTTTTTATATGCGCAGAATTCTTACTTTTATTTCAGAATGATTTGGAGTATGAGAATATCATTGAAATATGTTTAACTAACAAACTTGTGTTAAACCTCTAATAAGAAATACTTTCTAAAATTCGCAGATAGTAGAATAAAATATACTAAATCTGTATAAGCTCGAATCTTGAAGATATGAACTTTCATTCATAGCTTAAGCTCCTTAGCTTAAGATGAATAAATAATGGTTGCCATATTTGCAAGTAACGCTTTTTATATTTAACTGATAACGATTCTTCTATTTTGGCAGTACTATAACATATCGGGCCCAGAGGAACAATCGGTTGACTTTCTCAATTTCAGATTGGGATGTAAAAGGCTGGACTTCAGTCTGTAGGGGAATGTAATCCTTGTTTTTTTTCTTTCTCTATTTTGCATTTCTCTCACTCGGCGTGGTATCTTAGAAAGCGTCTTTTGCTAAACTTGCCGGCTAGTTTAGCGCTCTTCCCTGTCAATTTCTTACTGCTGTCGCTGCACACAATTTATATGCATGGGGCTAGTTTGGTGGCACGTTGGTGCCACGCCCATACGCCCCAGTGTCCTCTGGCTTTTTAATGACACTGAAATATTGTGTTGCAACTTTTGCTTTATTATCATGCCCATAGCTAGCCCCCCTTTGCCTGGACACCTAGACACCTAGACACCTAGCCAACTAGACAACTGGACAACTGGACAACTGGCCATCTGGCCACCTGGCCCGGGGCATGGCGACTTATCCTCGCTGCATTCCGCCACCGTTTGTCTGGATTCCCACTTGGCGCCCGATTGCAGTGTTATATTCTCTATTGCTGTGCCCCGTTGTCCACTCGAAGCGATTAAGTAGCCGCCTAAATATAGAGCTGAGAGAAGCATTAAATTTCGAGAGTATACAATTTAGTTAATAACTTTTAAGCAAAGCTCATCACAAACATTTCTCTCTCTCTCTGTCTCTATCTGTCTCTCTGTCTCTATCTGTCTCTCTATGGCAGCGCTTTTGTTTTAACAAATGGCCAGTAATAAACAAAACGCAGCAGATTACGACTGGGGCGTTGGAGGAGGTGGGCACCGGAGTCACAGAGCTAAGAGATCTAGTGCTGTGCCAAACGTTGGCTATAACCAAGGAACAGTTTAAGAGTGGAGGAGTGGAGGTAGGTGACTGTTACACAAGGCTCAAACGCGAGGCGACGCGACGCTTTGTGTGCCATGTGAGTTTCTGTGTGTGTGTGTGTCCTGTGTGTCCAGGCTTGTATCCTGCATAAGCATGTGAATTTCACTCTCTGTGTTTATGTGTGTGTGTGTGTGTAGTTTGGCAGTTGATATGCTTTTTGCTAGTGCTAAGATGCTTTTAACCAGACAACAAGCAGCAGCAGCAGCAAGGACAACAAAATGCTGCAACAACTTAAGCTTAGCGGCGACACAGGCATAAGAGTGGCCAGAAATGGACAGAGGCAGGGATAATAGGGAACGGGAGAAGTAGAAAAGGGAAAAGGATGACAGAGACTGGGAGAGAGTCTACGGAAACGGATAAGCACGAAAAACGGAGACAATGCGGAAAGTTGTAAGACACTAAAATTGGCCGAAAGGACTCAGTGGCAAGCGAGTGTGTTGATGTTCATGCTGCTTGTTGATGCCATTGATGCTGCTGTCGCTGTTAGTGTTGGTGTTGAAGGACGGAACCCATAAAAGTGAGCAACAAATTTCATTGCTTATAGCCATCATAGATGTGAACATGTCCGCGTGTGTGTGCATTATTATTCCTTTTCTTATACATATACATATATATATATATATTTATATATATGGGCAGGAATATCATTGAAAGCTGGAATGTTTTGGTCTTGGGGCTACCTCAGCGAACCCAATGATTTTCTATTCTATTCAGCTGAAAATAGGGTATCCAAGTATTTAAATAGGTCATCGACTGAAGTAGGTATCTAGTCGGTAACCGATAGAACAACCAGATCTAGCTCGCCAGCAAGCTGGTATTCCCACTTAACCAGTTTTCATCAGCTCCCGAAGGTAGACAAGACCTTCTAGATTCACCTAAAAGTAGGCATACATCAAGCCAACAACTGGAAGTACTGCATAAAACATAAGCTACTTTTTAGCATTAATCTTGCTTTATGTTTCACATATTATTCAGTGGCAGAGAAAGAGTCTTGCGCCCCGTTGTATGCAAAAGTCACAGTCAGTTAATTTGTACTTTTGTATTTTTTTTTTTTGTCACTCAACGGGAATTAGAGATGCAACCGAAAATTGACAAAACCAGGCAATTACTAAGGACTAAAATAAGCTTGGATAGACTCCAGTCGAAGTGATTTAGAAGTCAAGAAATATCGACATTAGGTCACCAATGTCCAATGCTCTGCAAATACCGACAACTTTTTGTAAAAGTTGTCATATGTTTATAACTTTCAATCATGAGCATTAGCTAACATATTTGTCCGAGTATCAAGATTTTCTAATAAATTCGAAAGGAGTGTGTGCTTTTGTTATGGCCAGTTAAATCGGCCGACTATGATACGTTCTTTGTTATAAATTCATTTTATTATTTTTTACGAGGTCCTGTGGAGAAAAAAACTGCCTAAGCGTGAAATTAAATTTGACTCGCGCTAGCGTCGATATTATTTCATAGTTTTCGTTTTTTTTTTTTTTTTGGGGTATAAAAGGGAAAGGCTAGCCCCACAGTGAAGCGAATGTCCTAGCTTCCCATCTATTTATTATTATTATTTCGGGTTGTTCGTTTTTGTGTTTTTTGTTTTGCCTTTTTTGTTCTTTGGCAATTCTTTTATGTTCCCTTTGGCTGCACGCAAAGCAAAGCGAAGCGTAACAAAAGTGATGTCCACCACCACCATGGATTTTTACTAGGCACTAAAATTATATTTTCATTGTTATCTCTATGCACGATGCGATGAGTGTGTGCTGCGTATGTGTGCCTGTGCCTGTGCCTGTGCCTGTGCCTCTGTGTGAGTGGAGTGTAGTGTGTGTGAGTGGAGGTCCTTGTCGCCATGTAAATTAAGCCGGCTCATTGGGAACAAATACAGATACAAAGACAGAGTCTCGGGAAAGTGAAGAGCATAAAGCAACGAGCAAATTTTGATAGCAAGCCAACGCGCTCAATGATGCGTGCCACACGAAAGGCGGGCGAACACTGATATGCTCGGCAATCGCACGAGTCTTGCGAGGTGTGTTGAACTTGTTGGCTGTGTTGAGTTTCTCCCAGCAAGCACAGGAAAACGAACAAGCAACAGTTGGTCGCTGGAAGTATTGGAAAGTACTCAGAGATGGTTTGATGCTTTGACAATTATTCTCGAGTCGACCATTGTCTGGCATATATGTGACAGCTACAATATACAAAAGAACGGCACACAACTAGTTGCCAGATAGGCAGGCAGGTGGACAAATGTCAAATGCATTTATAATGGAATCGAACATCACATCCAAGCGTTATCAGATAAGATGTAAGTGAATGTTATTTCACTTGACACTAGCATTCTAATGATTGGTATTAGGAAAGATACGGAAGGAAAGATTGTTGTCATAGCACCACTCCCACTGAAGTAATAAGTTGGGCTTCTCTAACTGAGAGGGTCCGACTGGGGGCTTTTAAATAGTTCTTAAATACTTTCGTAACTTGCTGTGATTGTTATTGCAAAGTTTGCACCTTTAACTGTAATGGAAAAAATAATGCGTTTTATTATAAATAAATTTGTTGGAATGAAAAAATTGCTTTTGCTTTGGTATACACACATACACATACAGAGATGCATATCGATTCATTGGAAATCTAAAAACAATGTGTTCATATTATAATCAAACATTTTTTAAGTTGCAACTCCGTTCTTTGCGATATACAAATGGATATGCATGCATTTTTAATACGCAAAAACATTGAAAAACTCGCGGGCGATAAAATACTTTTACAAATAGCAAAAGCCGACATTTTGCCAGCTGCATATTACGTTATGCATATTTCATTTCCATTTATGCCCCCAATAAATAAATGCACTGTGCCAAAGGCAAGCGGTTTACAATGTCGAACCACAATAGGATGCGCGGCTTTGCGCGGGACACGTTTTCATCACACCTACAAATGCTCGAAATAAGTTTACAAAATAAAGTAAATATACAAAAATAGATAAAAATAACAATGATCAAGAAACCCATTATATATAATTTATGACCGATCAGCGACTTAGCCATGAAAATAATGAATAATGACATAAAATTGACAAGTGATACTTTGTCAAATAGTCTTTTTCTTTAACACTCAAAAAAAAAACTCCGATTGTTCGCTAGATGTTCTTGAAATTACATAGAATTACAATTCATAATTAAAAATATTTCATTAATCATTTCATTGTTCATGTGCATATGGTTGTTTACTGTGTATTCAAATGTGATTATGACTTTTGCTTTAAATAGAGGTAGTAATTTTAGTAATTAGTTGGCGCAGAATAACTACAAAGCAGTTAAGTACTAGTATCACACACACTGGATTAGCTAATTAGCGTTGCAACTTTAGCTCGTATGCCCTTTGCGACCTTCGCTTGACAATAAACATAAAATGTTTCAGCTGCCAGCTTTTAGCTAACCGTCTTCTTCTTCTTCTTCTGTTACATTATATGTACACATTTAATTTATACTTCACATGCATAAATGCATAAGCATTCATTCATACACACACACACACATGTATGTATATTTGTATGTCTGCATATGAGTATGTACTTTCATTATTACTCGCTGGCCAGCCTTATGCAATAGCGTCCAACAACTAACAGTGCTGTTGTCAACAAAAGCAGATAGTCCAACTAGGAAATACCCTGCAGCCAAGTCGTAAGTTTTACAAGTCTTACATATGCAAGCATATGTGTGCATTAATATATTTATGTATATATATATATATTAAATTGTTTATATTAACTCATTTAATTCATATATAACAATACACGTAAGAAATCAGTGATTAGGCCTTAAGCTACCTAAAATATTAGCCAACTGAGTTGTAAAGCTACACCTTAAGAACCGTGGCCCTCACTGATATCGGAAAGCGATTCTTATCGATAAAGACACATAAACATGTTCTGCGTATGGGTAGACAAGAACTCATATGTATATAAAATTGATCAACTCGATTGGATATAAGTGTATGTATATATACGAAGATGCTTCCTGCTTCTGCCTTCTGTTACATACATTGTCGAAAACTTCATACAACCCTTCTTATACAATTTAGATGGGTCCAATAACAGCATAAAAGTAAAATGAAAACCAGCTCTCGCCGTAGCGCAGTCGTCGTCGCAGTCACAGTCGCAGTATTTGCGGCTGGTGCCGTTTACAGCGCTTACTTTACAGCAATCAAATCAGATTGGAGTGAGGAGGCGCGCTGCGGCTGCGCAGTCGCTGATGGTCAGTTTCTGCTGCTGCTACTGCCGCTGCTACTGCTGCCGCTGCTTTTGCTGCTGCAGTTTGAATAGCCCGATGCGACGACGATCGTCGTCGTAGCTGTTGACTGCGCACACTGGTTATGGTGGAATGTAATTGATCAAGTCAATAAAATACATAAATTAATTAACATCTGTTAAATGATATTCGTAACGTGTATCATATTTATAGGTATTTCGGATAAACAAACTGGCAAAAGTCAGTTCGCTATGCACTAGGCGTGCATTCAGAGGTCTGGTTCCACTGTGCTCTTTCCGGTTCGTACAATGTTGTGTGTTTGGTTTATTTGTTTTTATTTTTTATTTTTTTTTTCGTTTTTGTATTTTTTACGTTTTTGTTTTTTTGTATTTTATTTTTTGGAATGCATAGAGCTTCAACCATTTGGTTGTCGTTGCCATTTAGTTCTCTTGCGCGTGCGCTAAAATCAAGTAACCAAAAATATTTGTAGGCTCGCGTCGTTGTTGTTGGCGCAATTTTGAATTCGTTTTCGGTTACTTTTGAATCTCGTTTTTCCGATTGCTACAATTTGTGCACATTGTATTGATTAGTGCGCCAAGTGAAAGCGAGTGAGTGTTTTTGTCTATGTTTTTTTTCTCCTGTTAGTTGAAATATGTTTTTTTTTTGTTATTGTTATTGTTAATGTTGTGGTGCAAAGTGAATCAACATTGTTTTCTTATCGAATTTCACAACAATTTTAAGCGAAGTGCTCAGCAATTGAAGCAAAACCAGCAGCCTAAATAAGCTACTCAAATACTGAAAAAATGTGTAATTATTTCTTGGGTTAGCCCGTCTAAAGAAAATAAATAAGACCTTGCCGTATTACTAAAGGTCAAGGAAATTAATAGTGTTGTGGCTGTGTCAAAAACTGAACTTGTGTCTAATATGTTTATTTTACCTTATTCATGCTTGTATTTAATATACAATTTGTCAGACCATTTGCATATTCAAATTAAAGAGATGAATATCGAAACCTAATTGCATAACGGAGCGGCCTTCAACCCGTTACAGATATTTAGCCAAAAGTTCCGCACTATGGGAATAAAGTCAGCATTTGCTTTTAAAAATAAGATATAAATATTCAATTTGGCTTTTGCCTGCATTATGGGTCACCGATCCATTCGGCTCCAACACATGTACAGCCTGCAGCAAAAAGGCGACCAAGGCTATATTGACTCGGCTAGTAAATTGACTTCAGGCCAATAAACTGATCTTCTTGCCCATAGTGTGCCTTACAGGTTCTCTGCTTCAGCCGGCAGAGTGGAGTGAATAAATGAATATATGCACATTTTGGGTCACAAGCCGGTTGCGCAGCTCTTTTGGTTTTGACATTAACGCTGTCTTTACTATTGCCGTAAAAGTCGACGTTGCCATCCGCGTCGACGTCGACGCAGCAGCGTGTAAACAACGTTGACCCAGTTGAGTTCAATTGACGTGTTTGCCTTCGCAATTGTAGCACTGCAGTCTCTTGTTAAAAAAAAAAATAAATTGAAAATCTGCAGAAAACAAACAAAAATAATTAATAGCTCAGTGAGCTCCAACAAGTTATTTAGTCCGAGTTTTTAAAAGTAGAACCCACAAATGAATTGTCAAATATATTATTATGCTTTGAACTCAGGCAGAAAAAACCCCAACAAATTCATAGATATTCTTGTATTCTGTGTTAAAAGTGTGAAAATAAGAGATAACGCTCATCTGGATGGTATTTTGTATTTGTATTTCAACAACTGGCTAACTGTTTGGCATGTAGTCCAATTTCGAAAGAGCTCGTGTTGAATGGAGGCCCAATCTCAATCAATGGCACCTGAAATGGTCGCAAGTAATGAAATATGAGACAAGCGCCGAATAGCAAATTTGCACCTGACACAGTCTATTTAGACTTTCCGAATTCAGTTAATCCATTCATTTTTTGTTGATTTTCCATGCCATATCACAAACAAACAAACAATTGCAATTGAAACAGCAAACCAAAAACAGACGCAAATTGTCGAAATAGTTTTGGCATGTTCAATTTGGTAATAGCATTTCGCTTTATTGCTTCTGTTGTTTTTGTTGTCTTTGCGATGACTGAAAAATAAAAAAAACACACTAAATAATTATATAAATAAATAATAATAATAACAATAATAAAAAATAAGACCTACAACTCATTGACCTCGGCATAGTTAACGCTGCTCAAGTTATTCATTGTCTATCGAGTCACAAAGTCGAATTCTCCTCAAGTGTGATTTTAATTTTGTTTGTTTTTGTTGTTGTGGCTTTTAGCTTTTGGCGCTATAAAAGTCAAGGCCAAGTATCTGGTTTTCGTATTGTCTTTGTCTTTTATGAATTCATAATGTTTTGTTTAGGCTTTGGTGTTTGGCTTATTTATGTTTACAGTGTTGCTGGCATGTGCTTATCGGTACATTCCATTTTTTTTAAGTTTTTATTTATTTATGTATATATATGTGCTTACCTACAAATAGATACGAGAAGAAAATTGTATCTTAAACTATTTGCTGAGTTTCTTGTGATTTGATTATTGCAAAAGATTTCATTTGGTTTTTTTTTTCAAGTCAAACTAAATATACCAAAAAAACTTATGCATACCGGATCGTCTTTTTGGCTACGCTCACTAGTGAGTAACTACTGAATTTACTGATTATCCTCTACAGTTAAATATGTTCACCAGTGACTAACTAATGAGTTAACTGTTAGCCTTTCTATCGAGTTAATTAACATAGGCACTTTGGGGGTCTTTAACTAGTTAAAAGCATAAATCAGATAGAAATGTTTATAAAGCCAGATATTAACCAAGTATTTATCAGTGTTAAGATGGTAATGGCAACTTTCTTGCCTCTCAGAATACGCACAAGTATATGTATGTAGGTGTGCATTACATTAAGGGCATAACTTTACGAACTTATGCGAAAATCGACAAGAAATTAGAAGAATGAAAATTCGATTAGAAAAGAAGAAATGAATACAAGTAGTTCATAGCGTGCTGAATGTTGGTATAACTTAAAGTTCAAGTGTATGTGCACAACCACACAGACATTAGAGAGGAAACGAGAGGCTCCCACCCGCTGCATATCAATATATACACACACATACATAAGCACACCCGTGTATATGCATATATTTTATTTATTGAGTTGCTTTTGCTCTTGGCTGGCCCTCATGATTTCGCCTTGGCTGCTTGACTCCTCAGACGCTTTTGACAGTTGGCACGTAGCCGGTTAGGACGACGTGCCGGACACGGCTACACAAAACGCTCACTCTCTCACTCACGATACGGCACCGCGACGTATACGCAATATGAGTTATAAGCGAGCCAAGCTGATCACGTAACCGACCCGGTTGCCATTTCCATTCCATCGTTTGGCTGCCTGACTGACTGCTTGGCAACATGCCCACATGAAATAATGTTTATATTAACAATTAAGTTGGCAATTGCATTGCGAGTGCAAATTTAATTACAGCTCCAATCAATTTGCAAACTGCACTTGACCAAAAAGAAACAACAACAAATGTATACACAACCACCTCTACTCTTTTACCCTATGGCCGCACACAAACACCCCTACTTGCAGAGTGATTTAATAGCTCTTAGGCATATATGAAGCATAAATAAAAGTCTATCTTTAATTCACTTGGGTATTTAATCGGTTCTCCCAAAAACTACATAATAATATTTTAAAAAAACGAACAATTTAGATAACATAAGCAACTAAAAAATGCGTATACTCAATTGATTGCCAGCTATAGGGAAAAGGTATCCGCTTGGCGGGCATTCGCAATCAGTCGATCAGCCCAGATTTTGTTTACCATATTCGCTGATGTTTGCTCGCATCACTGTTTACAGTTGACTGTTTACTATTTACTGTTTGATGTGACTGTCTGTCGGCCATTAGAGCCATAAACATAAGTCAAAAACAAAAGCAAGGCAAGGGAGCACAGTTAACGTCGACGCGACTCATCGAGAAAACCAATTTTCCGGTTGAGCTTACAAATGGTGAACGCGCCCTAAACCCTGTCCTCAAAATAAATGTCATATCACGGAAACTGGTCACCCTTATGCGTTACACAAACACACACAATTTTATTTGTGTGTTTTTCGGTTGTAATCGCTGATGAAACTGCTGAACACTAAACAGGTGTGGTTTCTTGTTATAGTGGCTTGCTTAATGGTTTTGAAGTCAACGGATCTCGATTACTTATCATTTTCATATGCTATGCATATCACTTTGCCTATGTATGTATATTCAATGTATAGTCAATTCTTAAAGTTCGGAAGCGATGAATCTCACTGATACTTAAAACAAGTTCATAATATTAAAAAAAAAAATCCTGGAAATGAATATATTCAATTTAAAGATGTAGAGTTTCACACTGACTACGAAATCTGACCGGATCCGAAATATATAAGTTAAATCACATATATAGTTGAAGTATATTAGTTAACTCACTGTCATATTCATTGCATCTATCAAATTTTCTTATTGTCTTCTGATAGATTATGAATGAATTTTTTTCAAATGTTGGTTATTAAAATATTGTTTAGTAAGCCTTGGTGCTGCTCTTAGTACTGATAATTTCCTTTGAGAATGATGCCATTATTTTTTTTTTCCTAGCTGTATATGGCTTACGCGCACTCCGATTTTTTTTCTGGAAATATTTTTTAGCCCTGATGTCGTTGGTTGTTGTCTCCATACGCAGAGAGGCGCACAATTACCAACCAACAACATGGCCAAAAGTTATGAATGGTAATCCATTCGCTTAATGGAATTTCGTGTTTGTTTTATTTTTTCTTTTTCGTGCCAGCGAGCCGAAGTCGAAAGTCAGGAAATTCTTCCACACATTCACACACACATACATACATATGATGTGTTGGGGGGAGGGTGGCTGGGCTTTCACTGCCACCTTTTGGTCATCATCGTAAAGCATTATTTGCATTTATTATGCAACCGCTCTATATGGCCAGAAGTAGTTTTGTTTTATGATCGTTGCCGCCCTCGACCTTAATGCTCTTGCGGCCATCTTTTAATTTAAATAAAAATACAGTTTATTGCCTTAAAGTTGGAGGGAGTGCCAATTTGACCGTCTATACTCCCTTCTTGTTTATCGCATCGACAAGACTACTAGTACCTTTGAATTTGAATATTTTAAATTTAATTATGACAAGTATTCTGGCAGAATGTTTCGTATCAAATCTAATAGCCCAACTGAACTCAGTGACACCCCAAAAAAAAAAAACAAAACTTGGGTGTGTCATTTGTGAGTTAATAAAATCACATTTGCCAGCTACGACAACTAACTTAAATGGTTTGGGTTTAACATTTTGTTGAATTCATTCGTTCGCAATTTAATTGTTTTTCACACGAAACTTAGAGCGACAAATCAAGTAGAAATTGTCAAGTCGAGAATGTACGACTGTTAAATACCCTGTGTATATTCAGCCCTACTCAGGTGATGCTTAACATCTAAATAAGGTCGCTGAGTTTAACACAGCTCGTTTTACGGAATAAGAACATATTTTGTATACATTTGTAGTCGAAATTATTCTCTGAATTGCTACATTTCTAATGGGTATAGATAAGAAAATCCTTTTAGAAATATAAATCCATATGTATTATTTATATAATAGTTGGCATGTGTATGTCACGTGCCCATTAAACAAATTGCAAGCTTCAAAATAAACTTCTTTAAATATAGAGAGAAATAATGGTAAATACATTTATACATACATACATAAATACATAGATACATACATATATATATATATTCACTGCGCATGGAAGCCATTAGTAAAATTTTTATGTGAATGCATTTAATAATATAGCATGCACATTTCTCTCTATTTGCTATCAAATAATCAAAATGTGTTTTGCTATTCAACAAGTTCAATCAATGGAAACACCCAAAAGATTCTAACTGTATTAACAATGCAGTTGCTTGGCTTAAGCGCAAAAAACACCATTCCAAATAATTGAATTGAGCAGCTTTTTATTTATTTATGTATGTATTTCATGTCAACTAAAGTCAGTCGACACATAAAAATACAAAAAGTAACAAATTAAACTAAATTAAGTCAAGAATAAAATTTAAATTAAATTAAAAATACAAAATATTTATATTTTATTTAAATGCAAAATTGTCCAACATTTCTTGCATGAATTGAGGAAAACCCAGAAAAAGCCCAATCAGACCAATAAAAGAATAAGTATAAATTAGTTAAGCCCCACCACAAATGGATGCGAAGAAGTCGCAAGACAGGACGTTTAAACTGAGTTCATAATTATGGAATTGGTTGACTCTGAACTGAATACATGATAGAGTCTATTGTAATCATTACAGAGTACTCGAAATGGTTCATGCAAGGAATAATTGGTAGTTCATTGATTAGTGATTCAAATAAAACGAATATATGTATTGTCCACTTAGTGGTTACAACTAGCGATATATATAAATGTATATAGGTATATAAGGTAAGTATGTACGTACACTCAGAAAAAATAGCTTTGAGTTTTAGGAAATTGCCACTCTTTTGTTCAACTTATTGTGCAGAAAGCTTATTTACAAAATGTGAATTTGTGTATTTCTTTTTATTTTATTTTTTTTATATTCTTAATTCTAAGATACATTTTCTTAAATTTAGAAAAAATATATTTGATTTCCAGGGTTTTTTTTATATGATTATACAGAACTCTTACCTTAGATTTTTTTTACGTACGTTATAATTATACATTAGTATTTTAAGATTTCACATAGGCAAACATTTCAAATAGTTTATAAGTTTATACATTTTTAACAGTTTTTAACAGTTTGAACATAGCAGTCAAGAGAATGAATATTAATGCAATGTCTTCTAAAAATAAATAATAAATATCAAAGAAAATCTTGTCTGATGAAATTTCTATTTTATTTTATTTATTTTTGTAAATTTGGAAAGTATTTTCAAAAAATATAAGAAAACATTTCTAGTTCACCAGTCAATTTTATTTCCGAGTGTATGCATATGTCAAACAACAGTATAATCGCTGCTGGCGTCGCAACATATCATCAACGTTTAAAGCAGTCTTAAGTCGCAGCTAATAGGTACTTAACATGCAAATGCAATATCGACCGACAAACCATCGAAATCGACGCGCACGTAGAGAGAGAGAGAGAGAGGGAGAGAGAGAGAGGGGGCGAGAGAGACAGTGAGAGTGAGAGAGAGGGGGAGTTTGGGGAGCTGTGGAAGGGAGGTAATGTTTATTTGTGCATTTCTATGCACTAGGAAGACAAACACATGCATAGATCTCTAGGCTCGCATGAGGCTTGATAGGATGCTCGTTGATTTGGCCACAATCGAATTACATCAAATTTAATTGAAATGCCATGCACAAATTTTTGTTCAGCATACGAGAATTGATTGATTTTTGACTATTGCAACGATAGATATTGCCGGAAGAAATCAATGGAAGGGACGGTACAATGACACCACCACAGACACCTCCTTCTTTATTTTAGGAAGTAAATTCCGTGGACGTCGTGCATCGAGCACCGGGCGTCGGGCGTCGGGTGCGGGCGTCGGGTGCGGGCGTCGGGTGCGGGCGTCGGGCGTCGGACGTCGGTTGTCTGGCCAGCAGCAGCCACTCATTGATATAATTACAAAGTTTTGTTGGCCAGTTGATGAGCCAGTTGGAAAACAAAATCAAGAATGCGATTGCCTTGCTCGCTGTTCCGTTTGCCGTTTGCCCAAAAAGTTTTAATTTCAAAATGAAGTTTGTTTCACTGCTCGGTGGCCAGGCTGGACGGTGGAAGTTGTATGGGGTGGGTGGTCTATGGTGAGCGGTGTAGTGAATGTAGTAGGTGTAGGAGCTGCGGCAGGTGGATGGCAATAAAATAATCAAAGCGTGCACAAAAGTGCAACGAGAATTGCCGAAAAACTGGTAGCAAAAGTAAGCAAACGGCAAGAGGCAGCAACAGCAAAGCGATAAAGAGGCATAAAATAAGTCGCATCTGGGATACCCTTCCTTGAAAAACTCAAGTAAACTAAAATCGAACTAAAGATTCAGATAGACTAGATTTAAAAAAAAAAAAGCACTGATGATGTAGAATTTGGGACGCATATTCCATTATAATGTAGAATTATTTTTTGGTTAGCAATGTTTTCCATTTAATATACCCTACTGCTGGGCAGGCAGTTTGCCTTAAAAGGGTTTGCCTAGCTGGGGGCTAGTGCAAATTTACCTGGAGACAGTGAGAAGGACAGATGGACAAGCAGATAGCTATTCGAAAAATTGCTAAAAGTTGTTGAAAGAGAATGAGACAGAGCAGGAAAGAGAAATAAAGTGGGAGAGAGTAGCTTAGGGGGATACCAATGCCAATGAAGTTCTTTTGGAGCGTAATGAGAATCACGCCGCTGATGCCAGCCTGCACACACACACATAGAGAGAGAGAGAGCGGGAGAGAGAGCGAGAGAGAGAGCGAGAGAGAGAGAGAGAAAGAGAGATAGAGAGAGAGAGAGAAAGTGAAATGGAGGCAGTTGCAGAGGTGACTATTATGCGCCATTAGGGCATAATTAAAATACTCAAGTTGCAACCATCCAGCTAAGGAAGACGCTGATAATGACAACAGACGACGCTAGCGACAAAGTTTCTAATGCAAACTTGAACTGGTCCACAATAAAGAGAGAGAGAGAGAGAGAGACCTAAAGAGAGAAGGAGGGAGGGAGAGCAAGTTGGCTGCTTTGCCTTAGTTTTGTGGTTGACAATTGTCAAGACATTGTCCTGAGAGCGGCAACACCTGCATATTGTCCTACCACTAACAAAGCGAACTCTGCAAATGCCTAATCTAAATAGAAAATTCCACTCCTCCCAACTCCACTTGCAACCTGGCTCATTATCTATATAATACGCTCCGCTTAAAAGTATGCAACGCACTTTTGTCAATCAGGCGATCGGCTTTCGATTCGAGAAGAGAGCAGACTAAAAAAAATATTATTTTTGCTTACCGATTACCTTACAGCCGTGTTTTTGTATGTTCAGATAGTAGATTTGCTATATGGATTTTATATATAGCTGCATTCCACACACACACACACACTCCCTCTCCGTCGCTCTCTCTGTCACTCTCTGTCTCTCTCTCTGTCTCTGTCTTCATTCCATTTCGTTATACTCAGCCAAAAAAAAAAGAAAAACTTATCACTTGAAGTAGTGTTTTTGTTTGCTTGGTGTGCTTTCGGTTTGCCTTTGGTTTTGGTGTATTAGTTGTGATGCTGCCGCATCGTTATTGTTGTTGTTGTTGTTGTTGTTGTTGCTAATGCAACGTTCGTCTGGCAAACGGTTGAGCACTTGAGTAGCATTAAAGCATCGACGATTGTCTAAGGAGGAATGCCAGCAAACGGCAATTGAAACAGAAACTGGAACGGGAACGGGAACGGGAACGGGACTGGTACGGATACAGTATTCGCTAGCCGGTCGCTTCCTTCGTGCGATGGGATATCGGGCCTTGGGCTTGCATATTTACATACATATATGTATATATGTATATATATGTTTGCTTACAGTTGTATGTGTGTGTGCTTATGTATTGGGAAACTTAAGTGGATTGTATGCATATTTTTCGCCGCACGTTGCTAGGTAGCCTCAGATCCCTGGACCTAAACTAACCATCCCTGCTGGCTAGCCTTCTACTTTTGCATATGCGCATTAGAAAGTTCTGATTTTATGCTGTGCATTGTGCATGCAATACATAGCTGAATAAACACACTATCACACACAAGCACGCACATACAAACACTTCAGCTATTTTGGAAACATTTGATAAATATTGATTGAGAACGAAATTTTGTTGCGAATCAAGAAGTCAGTATACCAAAGTCTCTTTCTCTCCAATAACTAGCCTATGCGGGCAACTGCAAATCTGTTTCAATAAATTTCAATGCCTTGACAATATACACATATGTATACAATGTGTGTATATATGTGTATGTATGTATGTATGTATGAATTTGGACAATTAATTTGCTTTTAACATTTATAATCTCGTTGAGAGCCATGCGGCGTATACGCAATTTGTCTATATGGCAACTATCAGTCCGTCGGTCACTGGCTCGGTCGGTTGGTTATAAAGAGCACGCTACTCGCCATCTGTTGGCTTTCGTTTGGCCCAATTACCCATAATTTTAGGCAACTTTGTTATTGTCGGCCTCTTTATCGAGCTTGATTGATAGCAAAGCTTTAGTTATTAATAGCGTAGATTAAGAATAATATAACAGCTACACAAGTATAAAATAAGTAACAATGCTATAGTCGAGTGAGTTTGACTACAAGATACACTGAACCCAGCTAATAAATATATTTATTAATTTCGTCCGTTGTTGACCCATCAATAAGAAATATATTTCTTGATTCACAAGCCCGAACTGAAATCACCGACTTGCAGACCTACGATACATATGTGTTATAAGTATGTGTATCTTACATGTGTTATATATAATGGCAACTACCCCCTATAATATGAATTGAACTTGAACTGCGATGGGTATACGAGAACTTATATTCAAATTTGATTTCTCTAGTTCTTATAGTCTGTTAGATCCGTGTGTTCATACAATCGGTCAGACAGGTTAGATCGACTCTGATATTGATCCTGATCGCGAATATATAGGCCTTATGGTGCTGGAGATCTAACCTTTTATCTGTTGCATACTTTTGCATAAAATCATTCTGCGCACTTTACGCATTCTGAGTGTACTCAGTTACAAATTGGCATAACACATACATATCTAATTATGCCTTCAGTAATTACAGCTTTTGCGATTTATTTTGTTTGCCTACCATTTCAAATGCTTATATGCTGAATGGCACATAGAGATTTAAATTCGCGACTTGAATGCCTAATTGCGGGTGTAAAATGCAAACGTGGTAACTGATGCTCTTAGGCTGTGATGTGGGATTGCATATACGTACATATAGGCATTGGGGTATGAGAAACACTCGCATTATAATTAAGAGAAGCGTATCATATTATTGGCTGCCTGGCTGTCAATTAGAGCAGTCTAAATTAAGAGGATACACATATTTATATTGTATTCAGATTACAATTTTGAAGTCGCTCCTGTCCCCTTGGCATTTGATCTGTATTAAATACGGCTTGTATACGCATTTGTTTCGATTATTATTATTTATTTATTTTTATTTTAATTTTTTTGACAGTCAAATAGAAAAAGCAACCAGCAACCAAGTTAAATTAAATTTTATCGCTGGCTGCAGCAAATTACAATGACAACGAGAAGGAAAAAACATTTTGGGAAGCCAAGCAGGCATATTAGTAGCTCATTATTTTCATCATATGCACCAAGAGAGACATTTTTCAAAACAAATAATTTTGGCCACACTCGCATAGTATTCAGAGCAAAACAGCCGTAAAATTGTATAAGTAGGTTATGTTGAAATGTCAATACTAACCACGGGAAGTGCATTCAAATGAGCTCGTTATGTGTATGCATATTGTCATGGGAGGCGATTTTCGCATTCAATTATTATTTAATGTGTTTCGTGATAACCAATGAAAAGTTCATTAATTTTAATTCTTCAACAGACGCGTCGGACTCTCTGTATTTCATCTGTCCGTTTATATGAACAAAAGGACTATATATATATAATTTGAAACTTTAGTTCTCGTATACCGCTCAGATCAAGTGTTTCATTTTATCGATAACTCCTTCCCGCTTCACGAATAGCGATCCATTTCCATTTTCAATTGCAGTAAAATCCGCAACGTGACGAATACAATTTGAATACTTGAATTTGAATAAATGTAAGCGCTGTTATTTATTATACTTTGTTATTTTTTACTTTTCAGTGCCTGTGACGGTCACAGGTTTGCAAAACGTATTTAAAGTGGCGTTGGGAAATAAAACTTGAATTTATCTAACAGTCGGGTTCAGGGCATATCGTAGTCGATTTCACTCGACTACGGAATTCTTACTTGTTTTATTTACATGTGCAAATGAATATTTAAACGCCTTATCTATAAATGAAATTAAGCCAGCTTATTTTTGTTGCACATCAAAACGATACGATTTAATTTTTGGAATAGGTTAAATAAATATTGTAGTATTTTAGCAATGTGGGCAAACGATTAAATTGCGCAGCTCCACAATATCGAAAAGCAACAGCAAGTTGCATTCATGAAAATTCGCCAACCCTTAAAGAATCACTCGTGCTGAACTTAATTAGCCACACACTAACACACACGTCCACCCAAACACACACTTGCACACACAGGAAGTCTCCACAAAAATAGTAAGTTATTTGTATTTCTTTCTTTTTTCTCAAAGGAAACCCAAGTTTTTGTCCAAGAGTAAACAATGGTCTACCTTATATTTCTTACATAAAAACTTACAATTTTCAGCGACTCCAAACTCTAATTTCATTACAATTTCGAGAATTTCAGAGAGGATATATTTTGCTAATATGGATCTCCATTCCTACATCTTAGATATTTATTTTGTATACTTAGAAAATATTTGTAAGAAAAATTAAAATCTTTCTAGTTTTTAGGCGGTTTACTTCAAATTTAGAACGAAGTTTTTCTGAGTGTAACTAATCCCATCTATGTTCAAAGTACAGTGTGGACTAAAAAGTAGGACATATTTGATTTATCAGAATTTTTCGCACTTCTGACTCTGTACTTGATTATGATTTATGTGCGCATATATAAATACATATATACGTATATGTATTTTTTCGTTTTGTTTTAGTGGCAATTTTAATTAGCATAGTTTGTGTCTGCTTTTGATTGATGCACTAGCCCAGTGCGATTAACATAAAACTGACCAAACTTTTACATAAACGCGTGCATGCGTATGTAAATGACCCCATAATAACATATGTGGGTATGGTGTGTGCATGTTGTTGTTGTCTGGCAAAATGATTGCATTACCTGAATGTGGCGATAATCCTTATGCTGCCCCGTTTCGGCAATCGTGTTGTTACGTGAGTAGGTTTATTTATATCAGGTCTGCATACCTAATCGAATTTGTTTGCTACTTAAATTTACAGCAATGCCGAATACGAAATCTAAACAATTGCTAAAGCTGCTGCTGCTGGGCAGTTGTCTGTTGATGCTGCAACTTGCCACGGCCAATGATCAGCCGGATCGGGTGGAGGATACTGCCAGTGTGGCACATGTGCGCACTAAGCGTGGAATAATTTGGGATTTCTTTCAGAAAATGTTCATAACCAAAAATCTAATTGTGGACGTAAGTACATGTGAGTGACATTTGCCAAAGGTACTTCCACACTGACACGCTTTCAATACCCGCCTGCAGCAATACACAGATACTCGCAATACTTTGAGCGACATTTACAACACGGTCAATGAACAATTTAGCGATCCGGCGCCAGCGAAGCCAACAAGTCAACCAAGGTTCACAACCGAAAAAGTGGTAAGCAACCAGTTCAAGAATGTGAAGTGAAAATTAGACAAGAAAGAGAAAAAAGCACTGCAATTAAGAAAATCGCATTACTATTGGCGCGTATTGTAACTCGCCATTCGGAAAGTATTTTTTTATTTTTTCAGGGAACATTCTTCTAAAAATTAAGAAAAACATTATTTCTAGATTCCAGGGTGTTTTTTTATATGTGTACTCACAGAAGAATAATTTAATATAATCGAACGCGTGCAGTCGAGAGACAGATTTCATTACTATTTTCTGAATTTCAGAAATTATTTTTCCTTTAAGTACAAATTTGCACATCTACTTTTTTTTAATAGGTAAGGAATAAATATTTGAGAATAGGTAATTTTAAGAGAAAAATTAGAACCAAGTAGCAGATAATATTTAAATGTGACTAATTCAATAATTTATAATAATTTAAAAAAAAAAAATATATATATATGTATAGCAATTTATGTATATATATATATACAGCATTAGTCTGTTTCAGTCGATTATACTTATTCATTGCCTTAGTACAAATTAATGTTTACTTATCCTACTAAATATAATAATTTTTGTCAATTTTTAAACTGTTATATTTACAGTCGTTTAGTGGCGAAGACAGTAGCACGGATCAGACAACAACAACTACGGAGAGCTATAGCATTTCTCGCTATGAGCTGGGCCAAATTCTGGGTCGAAACTTCAGGGGAATTCAGCGTCTGGCTCAGACCGAGTTCAAAGAGGCACTCAATGTAATTTATTTGGCCAGTTTCTTTCCATATTAGTTAACACTACCAACCATAATTTGTACAATCTTTGCAGGCCACCCAGTACAATCTGAAGAGATACAAGGCAGAAGCGGATCAACAGTTTGCCAACAGTTTGGCCTTGGAAAAGAAGAACAAGCTGAAGAGTCTGAAGGGCTGATGGGGGCAGTGAGGTCGAGAGTTCCTAGTATTGTAGTCTCTGTGATAGGCTCGACAAATCCAAGTAGCATGCCAGAACAAATTTGGCAAATTAAGTGATTCTTACTTATGTACATACAAACCTAAGTTAATCGAACGTGTTTCTATTGTATGCTAAGTACTTATAACCTGGTTGTTTGTTGTTTTTGTTGTTGTTGCACATATTTATTTTGTAATATCGTACTTTTTGAAAAGGGAGTGTTACCAGTTGACAGTTGCCGGTTGACAACACCCCGTCTTCGTCTTCCATTTGGAAACGTCGCCAATGCCGACTATTATGCGTCAAATTAAAAAGTTTTGTACAATAATTCTATTGATAAACTTTTAAATAAAAAAGCCATCCCAACAGCAGTAGCAGCATACACGGGAATAATAAAAAATAAAAATATGGAACAAACGCCCTAAAAACTGCAAACACCAACTTTCTTCAGAAAGTTGTGTGGATATCCATATACATACAAATTTATATAAAAATTGTTTTTCAAAATAAATACACACATATATGTGTGTTCAAATATATATACATATATATATATATATATATATATATATGTTTATTCAGATGCGTTTGTATGTGAATAGTTCGTAGCTATTGGTTGTTGTTGGCTGAAATCGAAGTAAAGTTACAAACAAATCCGAAAAGTAAAGTGAAAAACTCAGAGACAGCTCCGCCTCGGTGGCACTCCCAAATGGCAAAATGGCAAAACGGCAAAGTGGCAACTGGCATAGTTAGCAAAAAACCACTAAAAGTGTCATAATTCGATGCCCAGGAGATGCCTGTCTCGAAAGTACGTTGGCCAAAAAAACTTTTGCGCCGGTAATGAGTGCCAGGCTGTGGCTGCTGCTGTGAATGTGGACGTGGCTGTGGTTGTGGCTGCCACTGTTGCATACTCTGGCGCTTGCAGCTTGTATCACGTAAAAGCGCAATGTGCATCCCAGTCTCTGACCAATACAATGCCGCCATCTGAGCCATGACATTGTCATTTTGCCGACTTTATCTGTCCTGCCGTCCATCGTCTGACGTCTGCAAAGTTGCAAGGACGGCCAACAATGCAATCCACCGCAGCAACGAGCGTGCAACTGTAACTGGCAATTGTCGTAGGATGTAGGCGAAGAATGCCCCCTCAACTGCAATAGAACTCGGTCTCAGTCTCAGTCTCAGTCTCCGTCTCGGACTTGGAATGCCCAGTAAAATTGTTGACTTAAGACCAGTTCCTGCAGAAAAACTCATCCTTGGGCTCAAGTCTTTCCAAGTATTGCTAGATTTAAATTAAAACTAATGCTTCCCAAATACGAAATACGCAAAATTTGTGGTTTCTTTTTTCGTCAGTTTTCTTTGCTTGTCGGGTAAGATAAATACACGAGTGTTCTAGAGGAGAGTATCGCAAAAGGACATACCCTGTAAGCAATTCAAGGACAAACATAAACGCATTGCATGCATACCTCGGAAGAATTGTATTCTATAAGTATCCCTGAGTATCCGCCAGGCCCTTACTTGTATTTATCTATGCTGCTATACGAGAACATAGGCGGAATTGTATTTAAAACTTTCTCCTTTTCGAAGTAGCTGAAATAGTTGCAGGGTATAACCAATACAATTTTCTTATTAGACATATTGGTATATGTGTGCCTAGATGTACAATTTAATCAGAAGCAAATATCAAACGATGACACGACGATTATCTAATACTAATGTAAATAGTGTGCGTTAAGTCGATGCATTGAACCATTATTAAACGCAATGGTAATTGCATAAGCCAAAGACGGATTGGGGGCCATCACGATTAACAAGTTTGACCATTTATTGCACCAACTTCATAAGCAGAATTTTGTTGTCTTTGTTCCCCACGCGCCACAAAAAATTGATTTATTATTACTTTTCACTTACTTTCACTCTCACTCTTAATAAATTTCATGTACATGTTAACTTAATGTTAAATAATTGTAGGCTTAAAACAAAAAGATATTTAATCTGGCAACCGAAACAGTTCTCGTCACCTGAAACAGTTGTGATAATTTGATTTAGTTATTACTCATGCCTATAGTATTTAATCTCGTCGCAAATTGTATAAATTTATTGTTGTTGATGATTTGTTTATAAATCTGATTAGGGCTGTTGATTGCAATAATTGTTTTTGGGAATTCATTAGCTTTTGTTTTTATTGTGTCTGTCTGTCTGTCTGTCTGTATCATTTGATATTGTCAGCCTTCAATTAGTTTTAATCGACACAAATTGTTTATGTATATATGCTCTTGTGTATGTAGGTATGTCTGTATATATGTATGTGTGTATATATGTATGAATGAATGTATGCATATGTGCGTAAGCATGTGTAAAATGATTATAGCAATTATAAGCAATTTGAACAGTGCCGCACATCTGTCATGCAATCCAGGAACAAAAATAGTGCAATTTGTTTATATCTCCAACAGTTAATAGTTTGTCATCTGATTTGAAATCACTTGAAAGGTGACAAAGTGAACAAGTTTATAAATATCAACGTATTTATATATATATATATATAAATATTTAATTATGTGCCCCAATGTATGTAGTCCATCAAATTCAGGCTGCTACGCAATATATGTACGTGCCTGTGTGTGCGTGTCTGTGTGTGTACAAGTGTGTTTACACACTTCAGTTGACTTGCTTGTTAGATGAGTCATCCACCAAGCACGGAGAATAATAACAACATAAATGTTGCCCAATTAAACGACTTAATGTAATTAGCAGAGTATCACTATATAATTGTACCATATTTCTCTCTTAATCCGAGACTAATACGACTTCCCCAAACAGGTTTAAATACCTTAGCAACAACAATCAGCTGTTATGAAAGGATTCGCAAGGTAGCAGGACTTTCTATGAACTGACCAACAGGACTTCCAACGCTGTCTCTCTATTCCACTTAATTCTCCTTGCGGGGCTCTCAGATTAATTAAATGTGAGATCCTCAAAGTTAAAGCTAAGCTACATAAGTTTCAAGCTCGATATCTTATGTTTATGAAATTCATATTGATATCATATTTGTAAAACTATTTTAATTGAAGCACACTAATAAGAATTTTAGGAATATAATTGTATATATATATATTTTTGTATGTGTCTATGTTAATTGACGGATGCGTCACTTACTGACATCCCCTCATCCCCCTTAGTTACTTTAACCTCGGAGACATTCAGAGCACAGGAGACATGTCGCAGCGAGTGCCTTTTTTTACGGGTTTTGTTTGAGACGGAACCGTTTAGTGAATGTGTATTAAATAAATCGAGCAACGTAATATATAAAACGTGTTATATTGTCAAAAATAAATAACAAGATTATAAAAACAGTGTGACTTTCTGAAGTAAAACCACGAAAAATAAATACGCAAATTGAACGCCAGCAGAATCACGATTTATAAATACAAACATAAACCAAATAATGCATATATACCTCAATATATTTATATGTAAATCTGTATTAAGGAAGAGATTTTATAAAATATTGCTTGCATAATCGATTACTAAAAATACTTGATCACGCGAAACTTCGCTAACTGAATTTTTTCCTTAATTCGAAGCAAAACCGAACTCGAAATATTTTGTCTGATAAAAATAAAACTAAAATGAACTTAATACAAATATGGCCAATACGTTGTGGAAAACAAAGAAGTTACTTCATTGTAACCATAATTTTATAGATAAAAAAAAAATTATAATACTGTCAACAAGGCCAATCACAATTGACCTTTTTTGTGGCATGTGATTATTTGCCAATTTCAGCTTTATGCACCATGATAATCAACCTTAATTTGCAGTATTTTGATTTGAGAACAACAAATACAGTCAACACACACGCACTCAAATTCGAATTACTATTATTTTTTATTGAGCAACACAGTGTATAAAAATTATAAGGCAAGCAAAAAAAAAAAGTAAAATAACAATAATATAAAGAGTTATGAACAAAAAAAATCCTTTAAATGTTGAACAGTAACGATTTAACTTAACTTAAGCTGTAATGAAAACAAAAAACAAACATTAATTTGAGCTCAAGGTAGGCAGAATCTCCCCATGCTCACCAATCGGCTTATTGCTGCTCACAAGATCAGCGGGCACGGACGGAGCAATGGGCGCCAGTGGCACACGCTCTGTGGGCGCATCGTAGACCACCGATGTCTTGGGTGTGGAGGAATCATCGGTGAGACGATGCTTGAGCTCATCATATTTCTGGGCAACGGAGCTGCCTAACTCCTTGGCGCCTTCACCAATCTTGTCTGTATACGGCTTGGCCGCATCGGCAACATCCTCGGCGCCCTGCTTCACCTTGCAGCCCAAGGTCTTGAAGAAGCCAGTAATGCCAGTGTCTTCTGTCACACAGTCGGCGGCCTGGGCCCCATTAGCACGCATCAGCAGCACCAGACTCAGCAGGGCACAGCAAATGATAATTGACCTCATGTCGATGCTTGAATTACAACTATTCCCTTCGAGCTCCTCAATGCGACTAAGCAACTCAACTCAACTCAACTCAACTGAACTCGGCTCAGTTTGGCTCGGCTCAGCTCGGCTCGGCTCGACAGAAACTCAGCAGCAGCTCAGTCAGTTCATCAAACCGGTTTATCAGCGGTGCGACTAAGCACTCTGCTCTCTGCCTGCTCCACTCGCCTTCCCCGTCGCATAGTCAGTAATTAATAGATCGGTCAAATTTAGACAGCACATAGACATGCGTATATAAATATAAATATATATACATACATATATTTATAGCATGTACATAAGTATTTATAAGCTTTATTTACTTCGCATGCAAACTTGACTCCAACTTTGATAATACTAATACTTATACACATTCGAGAATTGTGTTGAGAGTTCGTTAACTGACTTCACTTGAAGTGACTTGATCCAGATAGCCCAAATAAATCACTAAAAAGTCAAAGGTCTCAATCTATTTATTGCATCGCAATTTAAATAATGATTATATGTTCAATAACAAATCAAACTCTTTACCATGTAGATTTGTAATGTATGTACAAAATAAAATTGAGAACCTAAAGAATTACCGAACTGTATTAATATACCATGTACAGATATATAAATTGTTTACGTTTAACATATCAAAAATCAAGAACACAGAGCTTTCTAACATTTGAATGTCTAGATTATTTTAATTCTGCGAAAGCTAATGTAATTATCTTCCCTTTTCTCTCTCCTTCTCTCTTGTGGGAAATTATTTTAGACCTTCCACCCAATTAGAGCTTAACTCCGCTTTTTATAGCTTTGTAGAGGGTACAATAATTGCTTTTAAGTGTGCAGCAGATGTTTGCGATCCCATAAAGTACATATTTATATATTTGTAGAGGGTATTTTAATTGCTTTTAAGTTTGCAGCAGATGTCTGCGATCCCATAAAGTATATATTATATTCTTGATCAACATCATCAGACGAGTAGATTTAGCCATGTCCGTCGATTAAAAATAGGAAAAAAGAAATTAAAATTAAACAATAAATAAAATAAGTTGAGAAAACGTACAAAAACATCATAATTATCGAATATCTTACAAGAGCTTACAAGGGTATATAATATTCGATTTGCAGTTCTTGTTTTCCTTTTTTTTCTACTTAAAGAGAACCATCATAATGTAGCTTACGGCAAAAATGAGTATTTAACAAATGTGGTCATTTGCGAGACTTTCGCTGTAGCTTATTTTGACTATGATTAGGGGCATTAGAGAATATATTTGATCGTTGTGAAACTACTTTAATGAGCACATTATGCAGTAAGATGTTTCTAATCCCAATTCAATGTTGATTCAATTATTTTGCTTGAGAAAGATATGCATAATATCACCACGAATATGCAATAAAGTAAGAATAGATTTATATATACACATATTTAAGCTCGCTTCGATTATCCTGATATCGTGGATGAGCACACTGGAGATTCTTCCTTCTGCCTGTTACATACTTTCATATGAAAAATAAATAAATAAAAACCAATATGCAATTGCTTGAGCCGAATGTGTATACATATTCGTGTGTTATCCGATCATACATTTGGGATCAGAGGATAATCATTTGAATTCTTTGATTCTAATGTACGCTTTGAAAACAAATTTTAATGGTGATGGATTCGCATCAAAGATCTGCAAAAGCATTCTTACTTGTGCAATTATACTGACTTACATACAGAATATAATATGCATCTACATTTCCTTATGCAGAAGTAAGTATTTTACATATGTTATTAAATATTTGAAGTTTGGGATGATATCATATATTTGAAAATTATTCAAAATTAATGTAGACCATTTACGTTGTGATTACTATTGTACAAATATTGTTTTCATTCGAATGGTTTCCAATTCGACTGCAAAAACACGATACATCAGCAATAATATCCGAACTAGATAAATAAATGTATGTTTATGTTCATATTTAATTCACTGGCCTCATTATTTGATCGGCTCTACATTAAAAATCTCATTGTCCATTGGCGATTCTGTTGAAGGTGTCAATTGCTCAGGTTCCTGGCTGATGGCTGCAAGAAGATCACGTTCAGTACTGGTACTGGAACTGGACGGCATTATAGTTGTGGTTGTGGTGATACTTGGTTTCCTATTTGCAGCGGCACCGAGCAGCGAATCCATTAGACTACCAAAGCGATGCACAATGCTCAGGCCAACCCGTTTGGCAGTCTCCTCCAGTCGCTTGGCCTCCTTCTCCAGATCTTCGATCCAGGGCTTTGCTTTCTCCAGAGTACACTGCACATTGTGCAGAAACTGATTCACCTCGCTGGGCTTGGGCGTTGTCGTCGTTGATTGCTCCTCAACCGACTTAACACTTGGCTCAGTCTCATCCGTGCCGCACATAATAGGAGCTGCCAGCAGCTGGGCTACCTGCGCGGTGATCATCAGCAGCAAGAGTGGCAGAGTTGCTTGAGTCATCATCATAACTGCCTGCATTTATTGCCCTTATTGTTCCAATTCCAATCAGTATATTTGTATATTTGGATTTGGCTTTGTGTTTGCTGGAAGACGTGACGTGTGCTGGAGCTGAGACTTGAAACCTGACTGAAACTCGTTTGCAGCTGTCAGCGAAAGGCTTGCAACCAAGTTCAGTTCTGGCTTACAATTGCAGAGAAAGAGAGCGAGTGAGAGAGACAAATAGAGAGAGGGAGAGAGAGAGCGAGCGCTAGGCCGCAAGTTCTTTTTTGAGAAAGTCGTCAAGCGACTGAGCCGCCAGCTCATTTATAATTTCGGATATTTAAAGAGAATTCCAGCACATTTTTCTTTTTTTAAGACATTCCAATTCTGTATAGACTTTACCCAATTGTCAATCATTGAATCCATCGATCAAGCAAATATTATGAATAATTAGTATGTAGACAGACAACCGCAAATTACCAATTAGCTGACCATATAAATTGAGGCATATGCATTTGGAATACGCAATAGCATCTGCATCTGAGAATGCATTGAATGCATGTGTATGTTACAGATGCAATCATAAATATTAATATAAATAAAGTGAGTTAAATATGCATATATGTGTGTACATATACCCGATGTTGTGCTTAAATCTTGATTTAAATACGATACACAATTACAAATGTGTGTAGACATGTGTAACGATTTGTTACCTAATGCAACACAAGAAACAAAGGTAAACAGGAAACGTTGTTCCACAGAGCTCCAATTAGAGAATTCCCCAAGTTTCAGGTCAAATTAAATACATATATACAGAATGACTAGCTGAAATAATTCGTGATATGTCTGATAAATACTATGTATTAAATTTATATATATACAAAACACTATTTATATATATATCCATAAATATCAGAGACGATGAAAGGAATATCAAATTTGGTTTGTAGTTGAATTATAAATGTATATATGTAGATCAATTGTAAAGAAGTTCTCAGAGTGTACAATTGATGTGGCTATGCATTTGTCAATTTTGTTTGCTTACAGCTTATTTAGAGGGTTTTCCCTCTTCAGCACTGCATTGATGTTTTCGACCCACTTAATGTTATTTAATATCCTTTATTACAATGAATATATATTTAAATAGTACTTTTTGCAAACGAAATCATTATTTCCAATATTAGCAATGAAATTCATTTCATTTATTTTTTCATTATTGAAACAGTGTTGCCATATTCACAAATGAGAATATTGCATTTTGGACATGAAATTTAAATTTTATTTTAAAACTCACAAGTTATCGTCCTTAGTACTATTTTACTATCCGGGTGTGTATAAATAAATAAATATACACCAGTTAGCCCAAATTTTTAACTTCTTTTACATTCATTTGCACTGCATTCAATCGTTTTTACCAACTAATTTATTTATTGGTATCAGGTTATCGAAAAAAAAGAGTATATTTATTATAACTTATAAACTTATAACTTATATAACTGCAAATAGATTAAAAAAAAAAATAGTAATAATAATGGAATTCGATTGAAGCTTGAGTCGAGTTACTTCACTTCCTCAACCGACTGCAGTTGCCCAAGGCATCGAGGATGTGGCCGTGTCCGCACTGTTGCTCACCCTTGAGCAGATCTGGATTGATAATCTCGACATTGGCGAGAAATCCGCGATCCTTGCTCATCTCCTCGGCTGAATCTTTGGCGAGCTTGTCGCGAAAATCATCGAATCTCTCGCGAATATCGCTGCCCAGATCTTTGGCCTTCTCGCCCAGCTTCTTGGCGCCCTCCTTGATGTCGCTGCCCAGATCCTTGGCCTTTTCGCCCAGCTTCTTCGCGCCGTTCTTGATCTGGCAGCCGACGCTTTTGAAGAAATCGCGCACTTCATGCTCCGAACTGCTGCTACTACCAGTCACCTCCGATATTTTGTCACCTATCTCGGTGATCATCGAGGGCAATTTCTCGTCACAGTCGAGCAGATCCGCATGGCTCCAGGAGACGCCCAGCAGCAGCAGGGCGACCAGTAGCATTCCATGTAACTGTCGCATATTCTATATATATCCAAATAATTATACGTATATAATTTTCAATTTCTGATATATTGTGTTGAGTTCCTTTGATGCCTTATGCTTATGGCTTGCAAACTAAACCCGCACGTTGACTTCGCTTGACTGGCTGCGGGCGAGGAATGCTTAAGCGTTTTATACACTCCCCGGGCAACAACAATAACCACAACAATAACAGTAATAATAATAACAATCGCATAACAAGGCAGACCCCGTTATTTGTACAAAAAAAAAACATTGTCGCCTTTTGTTTGATTGCTGCTCCCGATGCCTGCTCGCCTTTCCGCTTTAATTCAATTTATGGGAAGACTCAGTCGTTTGCTCGCTTTTCTTGATTCATGAGCACAAATTCAATTTGCCGCTGCTCAACAATAGCAACAACAACAGCAACAGCAACAACAATTACAATGAGAAAATGCTTGCCAATTGTGTGTTGATATTATGCGCTTTGCTCTGTTTTTTTTTTTTTGCAAATCTCATCATTTGAACTCTCCATATCAAATAAAATGCATAAAGTGTTACCTGTACCGGCTCTGATGACTACTCATGTATTTGTATCAAAATCTCTGTTTGGCAAGTTTTGCGTTGCTTGATAAGGCCCAGATAATTCCAGCATAATCATTATTAATAGACACATATATATAATACACAGAATCTAATACGTAAATTGCGTCTCAGTTGCTCAATTGAGTATAGCTTGTATTATTGTTAATATTTATTGTGAGTTTCGACGAAAATAGCGATAACAAAAATCTGAAAAATAACAACTCATTTTGCAATACTCAAATGAAAAATATATAAAATATATAACATTGAATATATTGAATTTTATTTTGTCTATAAACATCTTTGGATTTTTAGTCATAAACACACACAAACTAATAAATGCAAATAATTGTAATTTGATCAGTAGCCATGCTATAGCACCACATTAAGCTAGATTTTTCAGTTCAAACCTACAATTTTGCATTATTTAGTAAAAATAATGATACGAATATTGAATTGCATCCTAATCGATCCCGTTTAATTTAACTTACATACATTATGTAATATATACATAATATCTGTGTAACCATACGACCAGATCTAGCATGGCAAATATTACTAATTTAAATTATTAGCTACAGATCTGACAAATAAGAAAGTTCAGGTCAAAATCGTTCATCTGGACGACATTCTGATTTGCTGCTCAGCTCGAAAAAGGAAACAAAATACAATAACTATCACGAAATCCGTAAAAAATCAATCAAAACAAATAATAAACCGTTCTCTACCGCAGCTACGTAGATTGATAATGAATTTCAGTTGACTTTTAAGTCAGCGGTTTCGATAAGCAGGAACTCGAGCAGCACCTCATATATACATACTTACATACATAGATACATATACGTATACATACAAATATGTATGCATACTGTGGCATTTTATTGAGCATTTCTATTGCGTCCAATTAGCAGTTACAAGCTTAAGCTATAGAATTGAACACTGCGTATTCTGGGTATGCACTAATCGGTGGAATCATTGCCACCGATACTGCCTACAGGGTTGAGGTAATCGGAGATATCCAGGTCCATGGCATCATCAATCTCACCATCATCTTCGGCCCCATATCCGTTGTCTTCCACATCAACGTCGTCAAGGTCATCATTGTCATTCAGGCCCGCCTCAGCATCAACCTCAACCTCTGCAGGCATAGTTGTTGTCTCCTCGGCTTCCTCCGATTGTTGCGGCAACTCTGGCAGCAAGGGTACATCAGTGCTTGTTGTTGTTGTTGTTGTTGTTGTTGTTGTTGTGGATGTGCTGCTGGCCCAGTTGACACTTGGTTTAGTGGCAAATCCAGCGCCTGAAATCACAATAAAAAAATTTTACTGGCAAATTACAGTTATCTTCAGATGCAGAACGGTCTTTAAAGAGATATGATTGAGTTTAAAGTTTCTCAAAAATGCAACGCCAAAATTGATGATGATAATATAAGGCAATTGTGCCTTAATTGGTTGAAAAATGTTATGTAGGACAAGTAAGTCGAGAAAGCTCGACAAGCAGATACCCTGAAAACAAGTGAATCAAGTAAGAGTGCTGTAGTCGAGTGAACTCGACTACGATATACCCTGAACCGAGTTATTAAATATATTCTGTCGACAAATACACGCAGAATACACACACAAACATATTGACGCATGCGTTAAATATCTTTCATCTCTTTCTCACACATGCGCCCGCATATTTATGCATACAGAAAATGCTTGCGGCTGCTGATCAATACAAGAATACATTTTCGACTATAACTTGGATGTTTCTTATGCAAAATTTGGGCAGCTGATCAATGCATATGCATATTATGTATTAATTAGAAGATTCTGCCTTTAAAATTGTGGAACTTATTGCTATCGAAAATTTAATGCATCGATATTCGATAAACGGAGGCAGTTATCGAAAAAATAACGCAAACTTGATCTGCGCCTGGTATACGAGAACCTATATTCCAAATCTTACAGTCTCTGAGATCTGCGTGTTCATACAGACGGACGGACAGACGGACATGGCTATATCGACTCAACTATTGATCCTGATCAAGAATATATATACTTTGTGGGGTCGGAGATGCTTCCTTCTGCCTGTTACATTCATGTGCATAAAACCATTATACCCTTTTTAAAATGATAGCATGATTGGGAAATGGATACGTATTTCATTGAACGGGTTGCATAGTTAGCGGATTGCGCAGGGTATTCATGAACTTATACTCAAAATTGCATGTCTCTAGCTCTCAAAAATTATATTTATTTATTTATGGAACATAGAAAAACACTATTTATACCTTTCATTAAGAATATACAATTTCTCTTTTAATGAGTTACACATTTAATACGCTATTCAAGCAACTCGCCATTCACTTACAGTTGGGCAATGTGGGATCAAAGTCACATTGGATGCGCTGGTCCATTGCGAAGTCAGTCAGACGATTGACCACCTTTGGCTGGGGCGTGGTGCGACGCACGATATAAACGTGCCGTACCTCGTACTCCTCCAGTTCGGGATGTTCCTTAACCGGGCGGCGGCGTGCGAATCGCTTGTAGTTGATAACATTTTCGGGGGCATCGGATGGATATGGTGCCGCTTGCATCAGCTCGCTGCAACAGCAAAGAAGGACGAGCGTCGCCAGCGACAGACCCAAACTGTTTCGTCGTTTTGTTTGCATTGCTGCCGTGTGCAGTGTTCCAAAGACTGATTCAACGTTTCCGGTTTTGTGTTTCATTTGGCTCGGCTCGGATCGGCTTAAATTGGTTTGGCTCTGCTCGGCTCAAGCATGCGGTGTCGCTGATGAATTCGCCTATCGCAATTCCACTTAAGTCCAACGTCGGTTGCCCGATAACCTATCAACCTCAGGCTGGCAATCGCGATGGTTCTCGGTGGCTTCTTGTTAGACGTTGCATACTTTCGGGCTGCGGCTGCTAAAGCTGAGTGATCGCTGAATCTATTAACTCGGTTTACTGAAAATATTTGCTAAATATTCAATAAGGCAATTTGCAAGGACAGATTACAAGGGTTCAACTTGATCATATGTCTTCGGTGCTAAGTGATTGATCGGTTAAAAATTTAGTGTTTGCAAAATGCAAAACAACACATTTATTTACCATATACTTATATGTTGGGAACATGAACTTTCTTATATTGGTTTACATAAACAACACATAGAAATTTTGAAAACAATTTTTCAATTAATTTATTTCATTTATGTATGCAAGCGTATATGTAACGGTTCAAGAATGAACACTATTTTAACAAAATTCGCGCAGAGACGGAAATAGGTGCTTAACCTCATATATCACGTAATATCACCTAAACTCTAGAAATGTGTTTATTATTATCTTTATTTTCTTATTTTGCGTATAATATGAGATTTTAACAACGTGTGCAATTTCTGTGTCCAGTCAAAATCAAAGGTCATCAAATAAAACTAGCAAAATTAGCAAAGATATTGGAACGCATTATTCCGGTAAATAAAGTTAAATAAAGCATTCAAAACTTAAATGAAAAATTGTGGAAATCGTTGTTGGACAGTTTTGAGACATATACAAACAATATTTATTTATTTTGGTTTTGTCATGTTTTGTGCTAGGAGTGTACATATATGAATACATTTTAATGGACCACTTATGGATACATATGTATTTCATTGCAATGACCATAATGTAAATCACCGGCATATCTATTATACATATGTAAGTAACATCGCAAATACCAATGCAGAATCTGAATAAATATAACATCATTAAGCAATTGTCAGGGTAAACAGGGTATTGTACAGGTTTATGCAAATTGAATTGGACAAATGTTTGCCAAGAGCAAAAACAATAAACAGCATTGAAAAATATTGCTCAATTTCTGTGTTTGTGGTAGGGGAGGGGAAGGGATCAAGAAGGTGTCGAGGGGGGGGGGGGGGGTGTGTGTGGGGGGGGTGTGCGTATAAAATAAACAAAAACAAAAATAATCGGAAAAGCTGTTGCCAGAAAACAGCTGCCTCAGTAGGTTTGTTGCTGTCGTTCTTGCTGCCATTGTGAGAGCGTGAAATATGCAAAAGTCGCTGCGGCATCAAATTGAATTCCCCCGCACATCTTAACACACACACACACGCACACACACACACAGACAATTTTGCGGACAAGGTGGACATGACAGCATTCAGAATGCTCCGGCCGATGTTTTCTGGCCCGAATGAAAAGTCAACGGCTGAAACAGTTGGCGACGGCGCTCGTTGGCGGGCAGACGCGCATAAAGCAAACGGAGCAGCTGATCGAGCACAGAAACGAAAGGGATAGCGCAACAAGAGAGCGTGCGCGCGCGTGGGAGAGAGAGAGAGATAGAGAGATAGAGAGATAGAGAGATAGAGAGATAGAGCGATAGAGAGAGAGCGAGGGGAAGCGAACGAGAGCGAACGAGAGCGCAATGCTTAAAATATTAGTGCATAAATTTGATTTAAATAATTTGAAGGCATATGAAATTTGTGTGTTGCCATTGTTAATATTGTAAAAGAAGAACAAAAATTTAGCGTGCTCGTTGTTGTTGTTGTTGTTGTTGTTTTTGTTGAAAGTGGCACAGTGGAGCACTCAAATGTCAAGGGAAAAAGACAGCAAGTGGTAGGCGACAGGCAGCGGAAGAGTCAAACTAAAAATAAAAACGCCAAGACTGAGAAAGCACAAAAAAGAAAGCACGCCCAAGAAAGCGGGCGTGGGCAGCAAACAAAACAGCATAGCATATAAACTATACGTAAATGTATGTGTGTATGTACATATATACTGTCAGCATAGTTGAGAGATAAACAATAAATAAGTTGGCAATTGGCCAGGACGGGGAGACACGGGAATGCAGCTAACAGTGGACTAGACCACAAATCGCAACAATAGACAGCAAACAGGTGGAAGAGGCATCGACAACAACCGCATTGGGATTATTAAACGCTGCTGTGACTCAGAGCCCAAAGCAATGTCAAAGCAGCAGAGGTATAAGCATCATCAGCATCAACAAGCAAACACATCCCACTACGAACAGGAACTGGAACAGGAACAGGAACAGGAACAGGAAGAGAAAGAGGAACAGGAGTACGATCCACTTGCCAATCTGTTGAGTTTGCAATTGAGAAAACCCACACACTGGAACTGGGAGCTGAGCACATCGCGCAGTTGCAGTAACATTGCCTTGCCACGGATACTACTATATGATCATACGGGGGCACTGCTCCTGGATGCCGATGGCCACAAAGAGCAGACATATCGAGCGCCCAGCTCTATTACAGGCGATCGTAGGCGGAAACGAGCAGCGACCGCTAATCTCAGCCAGAGTCTGCAGCAGGCTCGACTGCCCAGCGAGTTTAATGGGCTGCGCATCGCTGAGGCGACACCAACACCCACATCCACACCCACACCCACACCCAAGCCCAGAAGACAGCAACAGCTCACTGGAAGCTGTATTGAGTTTAGCACCCATGAGCTACCCGACTGGCAGCCACACGAATCATCGGCAGGCAGTTCGCGTCGCTCCAGCTCGCTGCGTGGCGTACGCTTCAAGGAGCAAGCGCTGCAGTCGCAGCTGGGAGAGCAATTGGAGCAGCGTGGACAGGCGACGGCGTATCCCACACCGCCATCCACCTCGACGTTGACAACGACAGCGAATTCCTCATCGTCAGGACCGCGTGAGAAGCGTCGCTATCGACGCTCCCAGAGTTCCGGCCAGCCTTCAATATTAGAGCGGTTCAGTATGTCGCGGGGACGGCACTCATCGCCCGAGTATGTTATCCAGGAGCACAGAGTGGAGCATGGCCCACGCTATTTTCTGCGCAGCAGCAAAGCTGGCACACTTGTCATCCAAGACGATAGCTTTAGTCGCGTGCGGCAGCGCCGCCGTCGGCAGCGGCAGCATTCCTCCAGCGAGAACAACATGCTCCAGCTCCAAAATGACCAGGCCAGCAATAGCGTCGCGCAGGTCGCGGCGCGCAGAAGTCCACAACAACGGGCGGCGCCACTACTGGCGGAGAGTACATCGGATGAAGAGGCACACACACACAGACAGCCACCTCCAACAAGGCTGTCACGCTACCGTCGCACCGATCGAGGCTGCCTAAAAGATGTGCTGTCACAAGGTGAATCCTCAATTCCAACCTTACCCTACCATTGCTGGCCAACACACACGCACACACACACACACATCGATAGCTATAGCGAGTGTGTGTTGTGTGTGCGTGTGAAAACTCAAATATTAGCTTGGCCGGCACTGCCTCAGACCCTTAACATTTGCTCACTAACTTAACTACTCTCTTATTTAGAGCTTATCACGATCGATCCGGGCAATTGTGTTCATCGAACGGCGCCTGGTGCCACGTGACGATGACGTCATTGGGCCAAGTACACAGTAAAGCATGTTGGCTTCAATTAAATATTATGTATCTAAAAGCAATGCCAAAAATTAAATTGAAATGGAATATAAAACAATTTTAATGAGTGAAAAACCTAAATTGGATTCTTTTGGCTTTAGTATAACAGAGCGAACAAATTTAAACATATTTTTATACGCCGAACCTGATCCATTAAAAATGGGTAAAAAGGGTATAATGATTTTGTGCAAATGTATGTAACAGGCAGAAGGAAGCATCGCCGATCCCATAAAGTATATATATTCGTGATCAGGGTCAACAGCAGAGTCGGTATAAACATGTCCGTCTGTCCGTCTGTCCGTCCGTATAAAAGCTAGAGACTTCAAATTTAGCAGATCATCTTGGCTTTATTTGATCGATAATTGCCTCCGTTTCTCGAATATCGATACATTTCGATAGCAATAAATGACGCATTCTATTAATAGTCGCAAGCATCTTCTGTATGCATTGATATGCGAGCGCATATGTGAGAAAGGGATGACATGATAATCGACGCGAGCGTCAATATGTTTTTGTGTGTATATTCAGCAGAGTCCCCGATACCTACGATTGTATTTGGATATATGTACGTGTTTGTAGCCAGCCAATTTGGAATCCATTCGGGCTTGCGAATAAAAGTATGCGCTGTATTCGCTTTTGTTTTTACTCTCCTGTGCTTGCCATAAGAAAAGAGTGCTCCTGCAGACAGATGTGAGCAACAGTTGAGTGCAAAACTTTTTCAAGATACATTTTTCCAATAAAACTAGTATATACTTAACAGATGGGTTCAGGGTATATCGTAGTCGAGCTCACTCGACTACAGCGTTCTTCTTTGCGTTAATTTGTTGATTGGAATTTGAGTCTAAAGAACAGAAATTGGTATTTTAATAGCAATGGCGGACGAGATTGCTTATCAATATGTGTTCGTGGAATAAAATAGTTACAAGTACAATAACACCAATAAAAAAAAGGAAAAAAAACAGTTCCTAGTGACTATAAATGTAAATAAGATTGAAATTTATTTGATTTACAAAATGGTACATATTAAAATATTTATATAAATTTAAAATTAAATTGTTAACTGTATGCGTGTAAATGCGAAGATTCATATATATCTTACTTCATTTGTCATGTATGTGTATAGGTAGTTGAATGCATGAATGAACGAAAGCTCAGATAATATCAACAAATATAATTATAATTGTCATAAGATATAAAAGACTGGTGGGACTAGAAAATGTCTCTGTCCGACAGTTTGGGTTACAGAAATGGTTCTTAAATCCTGTACATGAAAAAAATGCAATGTGCTGTGAATGGTATAGACTGATATACTGAGTAATTGACAGACCACAGAATGGTTTCTTGATTATAAAGAAATTGGATAGATTATTACAATCCAATATACTCCAGTTGCGCTCTTAGATTGGAGCGGCTGTGGTGAAGAAACGTTATTTACATTATTTTATATTTCTTGTACTTTTAACAGAAGACTTTTAGCTATATTATTTGTAAATATTTTGGGGAAATTTCTAAAATTCCAGTTAGAACTTTATCTCAGCTGCGGCTACGCAGAGGATCTTGGATGCATTTAGTTCTTGGGCCAGACGGTGGAGCATCTGCGTCAATGGGAGCAAGTCTCAGCACTGCACTTTTGCGCTGAAGAATGGTAAATGTCCAGCTGTCCGACTAAACAACATGGTCATACCTCATGAGAACCATGCTCGCTACCTGGGTTTGTACCTGGACAGGAAACTTACATGGCGCAAACACATTCAGATCACGGCGGCAGTATGTAGATCCAAAAGGGCAAAACTCAACTTGTTGCTGAAGCCATCTAGCAAACTCAGCATGAGCAACAAGCTGCTCGTGTATAGGGGCATCATCGTGCCCACATGGACATACGGAAATCCATTTTGGGGCACAGCTGCAAAATCTTGGATTAACCAAATTCAAGTTTTGCAAAACAAGATGCTCGGAGACATCTCTGGGGCTCCACCTTTTGTCAGCAATAGGACGCTGCACAATGACTTCGGCCTTCCAAAAATTATGGAAGAAATTAATCGGCATACGAGTCGTTACAATGACCGGTTGCACAACCACGTCAACTATTTGGCTTGCACACTTGGGTCAAATACAACACGCAGAAGGTTGAAGCGCCTCCACACCAGCGACCTTTGGACTGTTGGGCGTTAAATTAATGAGCTATAAATGTTATATTTAATTTTAAGTATTATCTGCTAAAACCAGTTCTATGATTACGTAATAGATTTTTCAATTCGCTGCTATTATTCGTACCTTTACAAATCAATGTTTTATAGCCTTTCAGTAGGTTGATTAAGGTTTAAAATATAAAAGACATATAAAAAAAAAACGAAAAAAATAAAGAACTTTATCTCAGGCTAACTAGTTTTATTGATCTAAATACATGCAAGGGAATCGTAATTTTCCTAAGTGTAGCTAATTTCTTTCATTCGTAATTCAAAGTTTTATTCGTATTCGAGCAATCTAATTTAACTATTTTAAAATAATCGCCCAAAAGTATGCAGTGCAATCGATCTTATTAATTGCGCAGTGTTATAACTGATTGCGGATTCCTCAAAACAAAAGTTTTGACTGTAATCGGACTGATAAGAGAGACCCAACGAACTCTCCAAAGGGCAGAGGGACACACTGATAGATTGAGCGTGCCAACAGCAGCAGCATAGCCATCAAAATCTGTTATTTAGAGTGTGTGCTCAACGCTGCTCAGACAGCGACGTGTTAACTTGAAGCGAGAAAGATGCTGGGACTGAGGCTGCTGGGGTTGGGACTGTTGTTGGCAGTGTTTCCAATAATGCTGATGTTGTCCCAGCTACAATGCGGCGATGCACGCGTGATTTATTTCAATCAGCTAAACGTTACCCAGAGCGCTGAAGAAAGCCAGAAGAACAGCACAATAGATGCTGTCGGTAAAGGTATGCTGCTGGAGGTTCGAGCACCTGGTTGCAGGCATGGCTTTATGCGTGATCATCACAATCGCTGTCGCCGGGTGAGTGTGCACGTGTGTGTGTGTGACAAAAGTAAATGTTCAAAATTATAATGAATTAACTTAATGTCTATTTTTTTTTTTTTGCAGATTGTGTAGGGGGTACTCAACCTTTGGACTGAGGCGCTCATCAACTTATCGACGTATCCAGAACTCGCTAACGTTTAGGAAATTAAATATTTATAAATACTACGTCACAAGGCGCACCTATGTACTTAGGTAGAGTCAAGCGATGTTTGTTATGATGAAATTGTGGAATTGTTGGAATTTTTTCGATCAGTAAATGGCAAAGGTATATGCAGATACCGATATAGATACAAGTACAGATACAAAATACGAAATAGCTGTTAGATACACAATCACCCAAGATAGAGGCACCAACCATCAGACGCTGACTCAACCATATATTTCAAATCGACTCATTTTGCTGCCGCTGCCGTTCACGTTACCATGGTCACATTTTTTTGGGGAGGATTAGAGAGGGCATGGGGCCACACCAGCTGGTCTGTGACGTAGCCGGGGCTTTCTGGAAAAGCCATGAGACAATCACCCCAGCTTATTAGTTAATTGAGCTGTTGGCTTGCGCCTATCGACTCATGTTGTTGTGGGAAACACACACTTTTTATGCATGCTTGATCCGATTGTTTTCTGACTAGCAAATGCAATCTCCCTTATTATCGGATTGGCGGATAGTGAAATTTTCTTATTGATATGATCGAAAAACGTACCCCACTGTTTATTTACAATTCAATCTAAAAATGAACATTGTTTTTCGCTTTCTATAAGTATGAATTTGAAAATATTCTTGTTTTCAATATTTGATATAAGCTAATGTTAAAACAATATATACTGTAAAAATGTGATTCTATTGCAGTTTCATTACAAAAAAAAACCACCCTTGTTTGTGTTAAATATTCTTAGAAATGAACGTATCATGTCTATGTTTAATTAACTGCTTTATCTCTTCAGAAATCCATTAGAATCATTTCTACATCCAAACATACATGTCACAAGCGAAAGTACACTTTAAAAGGGTGATGTACAAATCTGACGGATTTCAGTTTTAATAGTATAGTGTCCAAATTACTGTTGTTAGTATGTTGAAATTGAAGGGGAATCAATGAGAGATAAGCGCTTTAAACTAAGATACGAATACATACTGTTTTTAGCTAGCTGTCATCTTTAAGTTCGGTTCGCTCAAGCAAAAATAAAGAATTATGAATATAATAAAATTATGCCACAGATAAAATGTATATTAATAAATAGTAGATTACTGTGACATCTAAATATGTTATGCCTCTATACAAATACTCAAACTAAGACATAACTAAGAATGAAACTAGTTGTACATTAACAATTAAGATTACAATTTGACGAGTAGATTGATTCATTGATTTGTAGTGGGTTAAGCTTTAATCGTAATTATCATAATCAAGTAAATATCAGAGAGCACTCACCATTCGGTAAGGCAAACGAAACCAAAGCAAGACACTCAATTACCGAGATTGCGGGTGTGACATAGTGTAGCGAGGCCTAGATAAGATTCGTGTATACAGGGTGTTTGCCATCGGCCTAAACGGGAACACTCCGAAAAAAAAATCACTCAGAATCATAGAAATCAACGAAAATTTCACACCAAAGGTAACTCTCCGGATTATCCAGAAATTATATTTCTAAAATGAAGGATTGTGTTTTTGAACCAAAAATAAAAACAAGTAATTTTCTTTTCTTAATTTAATTTAAGATTGTTTATAAAATTCGTATAACTTAGTTAAAAAGAATTCTAGATTTTACGATGGTTCGAACCATATTCCCTTCGTTCGCTAGTTAAGTGACTGCATACTGAGCTACTCTGCTACTCTGCCTCAAAGGCACACAACACCTAAACTCAAACATAATAATCGGCAGAGCAAAGTTCTTTACGAACTTCAGATTTTTTTTAACTATTCGGAATTGGTGAGGCAGCCTGTATAGTTTATCAATGCGAAGACGCCGCCAATGCTTGATAGGCCGGCAGAGGCCACTTTTTACTTTGAAACTGCTTGCCCAAATCATATATAATCAGTTAAGTAAAGGCGTTTGCGCATATACGTTAGCTGGCAGTAGGACAAGCTAAATACTTCAATTTAACTCTCGATTACACAATTTCACATTGTCACGAAACTGCACACGAGTACTCCGACACAGAGCACAACAATTAAGCACACACACACATACACACACACACACACACACCGGCGAATATATATTTGTATTGTTAGAGATGATGATGCTGTATCGCATCCGACAGTTACTTTTATATGCACTGTGTCTGCTCGGTCTGGTTGTTATTTGTGCTCCAGCGTCAAGTGAATCGCGACGGGTGATCTTCTTGGCGCCACCCGGCATTTCTCGGGGCCAGATATTGGCAACGCATGGCTTGGAGAAACCCTGCCAGCAGTGCCATATGCGGGATCATCGTGGTAACTGCCGTCGCATTATATCCTACAGTACAGGTATGTCTTCACATACATCTATTCCGTTTACAATTGTGCTTCACTAACGATTCATTTTTGGATTTTGCAGATGGCGTGATATGCTAACATAAAGCCCGGTCGTCGATTTGTCATGGCCATCATCAATTGAATCTCGAACTCTCTCAGAAAACCTAAAAAAAAAAAAAACATAACAAAAAAAACAAAAAACCCGTCATTATTCTTATTTATTCAATTTCAGTGCACTATTTATTACATTAATTTCACACATTTTTTTTTATTTGTCTTCTGTTAATAAATTATGATAGAATTTTACAAGAATTGTATAATGTGTGTTCATTAGTTGAAGTTTATTGCGGATAAGCAGGTGCTGGAAATAAATTGTTAATCCGTATGCATAATTTCTGCTGCTGATCTTAATGTGCGTACTTAAAGCTGAAACCATTTAATGTAGTGCAATTCAATAATAATGTATATATTTCTTTAATATTTTGTTAACAAAATATGGTCCCAACAATGGAGCCTATATAAGAAGTCATATTAAGAAATGTAAATATAAAAATATCTCTAAAATATTTAGCGCAGTAACTGAATACATTTTGAAAAACAGTACTATTATTTTGAGCAGCCATATCTTGAAGACCTTGGTTATTTCAGTTTTTTTCTTCTATGCAAATTTATTCTTAAAGGCTATATTTACTGGAGAAAATATCAGTTCTAACAAGCGAGGAAAAGTTCATAAATTTGGACTTCACAGAAATGTATAAGTAACTGGTACAAACTGAACAAGTTTGTGAAAGTTTTTGTATGTGGCTGGCGAGCAAATAATAATTTGCATTTTATTTGTATAACTTGGACGTTTCTAAAATCTATTATTTATCTTGAAAATAGGAAAGAATGCTTATTGGAGTTAACCTGCTTACATTTAAAATTGAATGTGCAGCTCGAAATATTATTATATTTTTATTCGTTCAACAAAATTGATTTATGCATGTGTTTTCTGATTCACGTCTTGTTGCGAACTCAATATGCTACATATATGATAAAGTGATCCAAAGAAGACAAATATATTCCAAATCTAACCAAAATGCCTTTATGTACTTTGTACTTCTTTCTCTGCTAGTCTATTGAAAATCCGCTTATTGATTACATATATACTCAAATCAACGTTTTCAAACAAGGGTCTATTATTACTATTATTATATTATAACTTCGTTTATCCGTCACTTGTGTAGCATAACTTAGAAACTTCGATTCGCCGTAGACAAATCAAGGATCAATGTCTAAACAAATTAATTAAAACCCAATATGCTAGGATCAGATCATCTACACTGCAACAATGATTCCCCTTTAAAAAGATTTGCACTAAAATGCGAGCAGCTCTGGAAGCGCCCTCTGCCGACAAACACCGAATACACTCAGAAACATACACATTTATGCATACAGAAAATACTTCCGGCTGCTGATAGAAATGAGATTAATATGGGAATATATTTTCGACTATAACTTGGGTGTTTCTTATCCGATCTTGTCGATATTTAGGCAGTTGATCAATAGTGTGCATATGCACACTATGTATTAATAAGATTCTGCCTTTTAAATTGTGTCATTTATTGCTATCGTAAATTTAATTTATCAATATTCGATAAACGGAGGCTGTTATCGATAAAATAACGCAAACTTGATCTGCGCCTGGTATACGAAAACCTATATTCCAAATTTGAAGTCTCTAGCTCCTACAGTTCCTGAGATCTGCGTGTTCATACAGACGGACGGACGGAAGGACAGACGGACAGGGCTATATCGACTCGACTGTTGATCCTGATCAAGAATATATATACTTTGTGGGGTCGGAGATGCCTCCTTCTGCCTGTTACATACATTGGCACAAAACCATTATACCCTTTTTACCCATTTTTAATGGGTACAGGGTATAAAAATTATGATGATTGGGCGAAATACACACGAAAAGGCTAGATAGCAACAGCTGATACAGTTGTTAGTCAACATTCACGTTTAGAAACGTTCCTAGAACTGATTATTTTAACCCAGTTGCAGTTTGCTACGTCACATGTTGTTTCCTCGTCGAATACAACGCAACCTCATGCTTAACAAATTATATTTTGTTCTTACATTATACCCTACAAAAATAGGGTATTATGAATTTGTAGAAGGTTTAAGAAAGAGACAGAACGTATCCTTTTCAATAAGCATTGATCGCTATCAACTGCTGACTCGATTTTTCATGTATATGTATATATATTTGGCCGTCTGTCTAAGTAACTACAGACTTTAAACTTAGAATCTAAAAGAATACAAGCGTATACAACGCGAAGATGAAGTATATTTTACTTTATCGCTAACTCATCTAGTCTCTCAAATATCAGCAAAAATCGAATAATGATTAATGGCACAATTCTCAAGATGTTACTTTCAAGATACATTTGAATAATATGTGTCAATATTTTCCAACGAATTGAATTAAATATAAAAAGGGAAGTCTCGTAGTCGACTAACGACTTCTTACTTGTTTTACTTTGCATTTTCGATTCCTTTACTTTTATATTTTAGATTATATATAACCAAAATTATCCCAGTCCCTACATTCTCGGTTACGTGAAATTAATAATCCTCAGAAATCGTCTTATTGGCGATGCGATTTGGTTCACTTTAATTTGCAAAGCCTCCAACACACTTTTGACTATTTAAAGTTTCGTGGAGGTCAAGTTTTTGGGTTTCTCCTCAACAATTCATATAATTTCCGACTGGGCATCGCAGTATAATTTCAGGCGTTCTGTCAAAATACTGGACTAACGCTGGCGGAAGAAGCGTCACTGATAAGACACCACATACTGATCCACTGTGATTATGATGGTTATGGGGTAATGACAATGACGACAGCCACACTGACAGGCAGAACACGCATTGGCGCGGAATTCGTTGAGTGAGTGAATTCCCGAAAGCTTTCGTCACACACCAGATTCTGGCTCGTGCGCTCATGGCAATAGCCCGTAAATCATTTAATGGGAATCCAACAAATGCCTTCTGCCAGTCGCCAGTCGATCGAACGAACGGAGACTATAAGCGCTTACCATACTTATCTTATCTGCAGCGGAATTCCCTTATCTTATCTGGCAGCAGCGTATTAACTATCGACATGAGTTGAGACGACTACGGCAACAAAATAGCTGATCGCGGACAGTCGTAGATGACAAGTTCTGCAAAGCAAGCCGCGAACGCAACTCCACACGAAAAAAATAAATAAATTAAAAAACACCGATATTACCATTAGAAACCAAAAATCTCCCGCTCTTCGAAAGACATTCAACATCATCGAAATGCAACTGCAACGACTTCTACTGGCCATCGGATGGATTTTGGCTCTGCTGCTGGCACAGGGGAGCCCAGGGGCGGAGGCGCATCGCCTGATCTTCTACAATCCACACAGCAAGACGCTCACTGGCCAGCTGCTCGTCTCCAGTCGCATGCAGCGACCCTGTCCGGCCGGCAAAATGCGGGATCATCGCGATCGCTGCCGGCGTGCTGTCATCTTTGTGCGGAATCAGTAGCAGAACCCAGTAATTTCTATTTCTAATTTTAATTTTTTTTCCGCTAATTTATTGCCATTTTGGTTGTAGTCATGTAGACATCTTGATAATAATATGTGTAATTTATTGTAATTTCTAAGCAGTAGTTTATTTATACGTATATGTATTCCCGATTGTACATATACATGTACACAAATAAATCACATTTTCCAGATTAAGTCCAATATACATAAATATGTGTTGAATATTTATGTGGGGAGTGGTGAATAGTAAATACCAATATATATCAGTGTCAGTTAATCAAATATCTATATATATATATATATATATATAGATATATATATAGATATTTGATTAACTGACACTGCAATAGAAATAAGCGTCTTATGCATTTATAATTGTTGATAAGAATTTTTTTTATGTAAAGAGTATGTATGTATGTGTGAACAAGTGAGAACATTGCACTAAAAAATGCCCGATTGTGTAAAAACTTGTTTTCTTTATCAATATAGAGTAATTTCCAATTATATTATAAAAGTAGCGAGGAAAACAGCTAACAGGATATTTAAAACACATATTATGTATTGTTGATTATATCATAATAATATTTAGAATCTCAAACTTCGAAGGCTCATTTAACCGATTGTTACTTTGCAAGACACATAGTTGGATATTTGTATATTTTAAGCCCTCATAGCGGGTGAGTTTGGTAAAGATGTTTAAAGAAAAGAGTGGGGAGTGGCGACTTTTTTACTAAATCTACCTTAAGCGATAATCCAGATACATTTCATCATCAAGATAGTTTTAAAACTGAGAGTCAATACACAAACCTAATAAGTCCATGTATTTCATTAGAAAACACAGCAAAACGGAAGGAATGAATGTTTTTCTAAGTAAGCTGGAGAACAGACATGGATAATTTATCGTTAAGTTCAAAATTATGGAAACTTGAAAATTATATTTCTAAAGAAATATATAGTCAAGAACTGTGCTATGATAAAATAAAAAGCAACACCAAAAACCTATCTTAGGATAGTATTAAATTAAATATAATAAAAAAAAATATTAAAAAAATATAACTGACACATTCTCAATTTCTCGCTGTGTGAGAATCACCTCGGCCAGCCTTATGACATAATTTGTATTACAATGTATTTATATTAAATAATAGATATTTAATCAAGCTTCGATTGCGTCACCGATTTCGGAGCTCCGTAACATGTCAACGAAATTGCCATCCGCCTGTCTGCGGTAGTCATGACGTGGACGATTGCAGATGGTGATGTCAGTTCGATGTGAATTTCCCCAGCAGTCACAGTTATTATATCACGTTTTCACTGAGTGTCTTCTCAATCCAGTCCATGTAGTTGCTGACTCTTGTGTAAACTCCGGGAAAATCCGAATGGCCACAATGCAGTCTGCCATACGAAACAATGCCGGCCAGATAAACATAACGATCCCGCTGTGGGGTTAAAGCCTCAGCTGTTACCGGACCGCCCGAGTCACCCGAGCACGAGTCAACATTGATGCCGCCACTGGCGCAAAATTGGCCATTGTTCAGCACAAATCCGTGCTCCCTATACATCTCAACACACGACTGCTGCGGCTTGACATAGAGCGTGGCCTTGCGTTTCACATCGCTTGACTGATGCGTTTCCGTCTTGCCCCAGCCCGATACTTCAACGGCACGGTTCACCAGCTGATCGGCGCTCTCGCCACGTGCCGGCGGCAGACACACTGGCTCCAGATATTTCTGATTGTGCCAATTAATTGGCTGAGAGAGACGCAGCAGCGCAATATCGTGAGTTAGGTTATTCACATCGAACTCTGGATGAGTAACCTGAAGATTAATGGTTGCCTGAATGTATGGCGGTGCGCATTCCTTCTTGCCATTCCTGATTGTGATGCAGTCTGGATTGCTCGTCTTATTCCATTCGCCCAACCGGGCGCCTGTCAGTACCTTAGTGGCTTTTAAGTAGTGGCTGTGAACGCAATGGGCGGCCGTAAGGAGCCAACGTTGCGCTATGAAGGTGGCACCACAGTCGTACTGCTTTTCGCCAGTGGAAGGTACCGTATATTCGAGCAGGGTCGTCCACGGGAATTCGAACAGACCCGTCTGATTGCCGCCCCACACCTTCGAGTGGAACGAAGTGCCGCAGTGTGGATGCCTCGGCAGCTCATCGACCCCGCCAATGCGCGCTGACAGCGCAGGCAACGCATTAGGTGTGTTCGGACAACATATCTGCAATGAAATAATTTCACAACACATTTAGTGCAAGACTCCAAAGCACCGATCTTATCATCGATACACAAATAATAGAATAGAATTGCTCAGCTTGTTACCATTTCTCAAATGCAAGAAATAATACTCTCCAGCGAATTTGTAAGTAAACATTTTTTTTAGTGCAAGAAATTGGGGTAGAGTCTATATATGTATATATATATATATCCTTTTTTTTAATGAGGCCATATCATAATAACGGTCACTTACAATATAAATATAAATCGCTTGTGTGAAGGTGATATACCCTGATTACACCCTGTCTCAAATATCGTATGATCTGTAATCAGGTTATTTCTACAGTATTCAAATCTATTTATTTTGTCCTACAATCTTACATTTTTCCTACATGTGCTTAACATGATTCCATATTTTCGCAAATCATTTCTCGGCGTACTTTTTAGACATGTAAAGCGCGTAGGTCTTTTATTTATTCCAAATTTTGTCTAAGTTAAGCAATTAAAGAGCCTGCGTTTGGCATGTATCCCACTTAGTTCACAACATTCAATTCTCTATCAATACTACTAATTGGGAAATAAACTTACCAAATTGGGTCTCTGGCGTGAAAAGCACTGTCTTCCCGCTTGCTCATCCAACAGATTTGTATTATAGAAGTCACAGCTCTTGTGTTCGGAGCATTTTCCCTCACCAAATTCACGCGTTAAGCAGTTGCCAAAGTGGTAAGAAGTGGCGAACTGAGCGCTGAATAGCAACGTCTGCGATATCAACAACAACAACAACGCATTGAACATTATCGATGAAAAGCGCCTTTCTATAGTACAACTTTAATGCCAGCGTGTGCTTCAATTGCGGATAGACAATAAACTGACTAATCGCAACGCGGCTGGCCACTTGAATCAAACTCAAACTCAGACTCAAAATTAAGCTACTCGTACTTGTAATCGATATCGTATTCAGATGCGGTTACTACCTATAGTGCTCACTTACTATCGAGCACTTCAATCCCAACTGTAGTGCAACTGAACTGACCTTCAAGTGGCTGACTCTGACTTTTCTTTCTCTCTCTTGAATTTATTAGCAGTTGTATTAGCTCAGTTCGCCTAGGAAAACACCGATCAAAGCTGTAGTTGCTGTCTAGTTTCTCTAGCAGCAACTGTTCCTGATGTAAATAGAATGCCGCATACTGATAATTAATTACTTGCATTTATCTTATATAAATAGTACTACTACATGCTAACATATTATCATACATTCGTATATGTATTAGTACATATGTATTAGTACGATAAGTGTAATATTTATTATATCTTGTGTGTAGTACAACACGAGCTCTTATGTAATCAACGCTTCCAATGAGCGATCGTTGATTATACCCCCAACTCATCCTCTTTGGGTAACCAATTTTTTTGGGCATGCCAAAAAATAAGTTCTCTTGCCGATATAAGAGCGATTTGGTAAGGTGAACTTGTCAAATAAATTCAGAGCTGTGTCTTTCATTCAACTTAATTATGTTAAACAAATGTATATAAGTACATTGTAAGGGTCGCCGATTGAGTGATTTCGGAATTGCTAATTTTTAAGTTTTACCGCATTTTTTATATTCGATAATATCGATCGCAGGCGATAAAATTTACCCCAATTCACTACGCGCCGCGCCATTGATAACATATTATACCATATTTTTAGAAAAAAAAACTAAACTACTCCACCTTGGAGGCCATTGCGGACTGCGATATTACAAGTTTTGCCTTATACAAATTATAAGATACAGTGGCTCAGAGCTTATTTGGACCAGTGCCTAGCCAAATTTTTAATTGCCTGCCATAAATTAATTATAAATTATTTATCGAAAATTCCAAAGACCTATGGCAGGTACATATATTAACCACCAAAATTAATAGCTGACCCCAATAATCTTGGGTTTCCCCACCTACTAGGGCGGGTTATGTAAAAAAGTATCTCAATTTATGGTCAAAGCTTATTTGGACCAGATACATTATGGACACCTGGGTGCCATAAAACCCGGATTTTTTAAGTCAGGTTGATTATTTTTTGTAAAAATAGACCAATACTTCGTAGTTAGTTTAGTTATATCCTGCATCTCGGGTGCAACCAGCCAACTAGGACTATGGGCAAACGGACAACTATTGACCAACGGAATCTCATTCTGGAACACTTCCAAATGGGATATTCACATCGCCAAATAGCTGGAATGGTTAATCTAAGCAACTCAACTGTATACAATATCATTCGGAGCTTCGTGGACGAAAATCGGATAGAGGACAAGGCCAGAATGGCACCAAACAAGATTTTCACCAAACAGGAGGAGCGGAGGATCATCAGGAAAATAAGGGGAAATCGCAAGCAATCGGCTCCAAAATTGACCACCAGGTGCAGGATGAAATGGGGAAGAAGTGGAGTGTAATAATTGTGCGCCTGGTTCTGCGCAACCATGACTTTAATGCCCGAGTACCACGGAGGAAGCGTTTAATAAGCGCATAAAATAAAGGGACCAGGATTTAAAGTGGAACACAGCCATATTTGAAGATGAGTCCAAATTTAACATTTTTGGCTCGAACGTACGGCATAATGTGTGGCGACAATCCAATACTGAGCTGGATCCCAAAAACGTAAAGGCAACAGTCAAGCACGGCAAAGGAAGTGACATGGTATGGGCATCTATCTCGGCAGTCGGCGTCGGGAATTTTGTGTTCATTGAAAAAACAATGAACAAGAATGTGTACTTCAATATATTAAAGGAAAATATACTCCAAAGTGCCGAGAAGCTAGAAACCCGACGTACTTTCCGGTTCTACCAGGACAACGACCCCAAGCATAAGTCTGGATTAGTACAGTCCTGGCTTATCTGGAACTGCCCCCACATGATAATTCCACCGGTCCAGTCTCCAGATTTAAAATAACATACGGAATCACAGCATATCCAGCAAACAGGATCTCAAAAGTGGTCTGTTGGATGAGTGGAGCAAGATTAGTCCAGCAACTACCCGGAAGCTGGTATCTTCCATGAATAATAGGTTAACGGAAGTTGTTAAGGCTAAAGGATATCATACTAAGTATGAACATTATTTAAGTTTTTATACGCCAAATATGTTACTTTATTAAGACTCTTGAAATAAGCTTTGACATGTATTTTGGATATGTTTTTAGTTTTTGACTAATTTTAATTAATTAACTAATGTTTTAATAAAAACTTAAGTTTTTTCTCAAACGTGATATAACATTAAACAAATTGGCATTTGAACATCTTGAGTTTGTTTCCTTGTTTAAACTTTATAGCACTTTGAATTTTTTGCTAGACACTGGTCCAAATAAGTTCTGAGACACCGTATGTGCCGCAAGAAGCGTGACCAAATTTTTAATATCCTAAAGTCAAAATTCTTTTCTTAGCACTTTGGATTAAATTCAAATCAAGCCCACACCATCGAAACGTGTGTTGGCGAAGTCGCTTCAGGTGTGGAGGTGACAAACCGCACAATTAAACAATCATTGGACTTAAATTTGGCGCCCTCCCCTCGACGTGCCATCCCTGGGCATCCCCAATTCAGACATAATTGGCACCTGGAGTGCGGGCGCCCATTGGCAAAACACTTTCTGCACAAGTTCGGCCGCCCAGCTGCATTTGCGCAAAGCTTCAAGCCGAAGCTTTTCACTTGGATAATTCTGTTTTAATTTTTATGTGTGTTCAAGAACTAAAGTAATTTGTATATTCAAATTACCCAGTGATTGCCCCAAAGAAATTCGATCAATTCAAATCGCTGCAGCATAAGCGCAGCTTGAAGTGAGTGTTGTTGTTGTTGTTGTGAGAGCAAAAGCTTTCACTTGCCGGCCAGAAATTGGCCACTATCAGTTTCCGACTTTTATGTGAAGTGTTGGTGCAAGAAAAAAATAAAATTAAAAAACCCAAGTAAATAAATAAAAAATCAAAGACAATAATCAAATAAGTGAAGAGCGAGAAGGGCATATAAAGCTCTTATATTAAGCATTTGCACAATATATACACACACACATACCATATATACACTCAACGATGGAAAGCTTTCCAACGTTGGACACAGGTAAGTGGAAAATTCTTAATTTGTTGCTTTTTTGATTTTCGCAGGCTGAGCTTATTTGACATGCGCATTCATACAGATATATATTAAGTTGTACCGAAAAAGCTTTCTGCACGTGTGATCACATACCCACGTATGCGAAAGAACATAGCCGTGTCAGATGCCTGCAAGCTTAATTTGATTTGCCTAATTATTTAAGTACCACATTGGTATATAATAAAAGGGTCAAACGTACATCATCGTTGTTGATCGTAAATAAAGCAATTTTATTATTTCCACCAGTTTATTTTATTATAGGCGTGGAACAGAAAGAAGATTATTTGTAAATGCAACAATCTATACGATTGTTTGTATTTTCACACATTTCAATCGTAATCAAATTGGCAAAAGCCGAAGTCGTCAACATTCGATATGGTCTCTCATACCTGTTCCGGGTGCAAGTTCTGGTGGGCGTAGAACTGGTTTTTTCTTAACGCCGCTTCAAATATACAATTAATTCACAAGAGGTACTCAATTTTAGCCTCTTATAAGTATTACTTGTTTTACTAACATGTCTACACTCAGGAAAAAAAACATAGTTTTGTTATTAAACCTTAATAAATAACATATTTATTTAATTTAAAGGCCAACTAAAAATCAAATTTTTTGATATTTTGATGAAATTCAATGCAATTTTAAGCCCTCATATCGGGTAAGTTTGGTAAAGATGTTTAAAGAAAAGAGTGGGGAGTGGCGACTTTTTTACTAAATCTACCTTAAGCGATAATCAAGATACATTTCATCATCAAGATAGTTTTAAAACTGAGAGTCACAAACCTAAAAAGTCCATGTATTTCATTAGAAAACTTATCTTAGGATAGTATTAAATTAAATATAATAAAAAAAAATATTAAAAAAATATAACTGACACATTCTCAATTTCTCGCTGTGTGAGAATCACCTCGGCCAGCCTTATGACATAATTTGTATTACAATGTATTTATATTAAATAATAGATATTTAATCAAGCTTCGATTGCGTCACCGATTTCGGAGCTCCGTAACATGTCAACGAAATTGCCATCCGCCTGTCTGCGGTAGTCATGACGTGGACGATTGCAGATGGTGATGTCAGTTCGATGTGAATTTCCCCAGCAGTCACAGTTATTATATCACGTTTTCACTGAGTGTCTTCTCAATCCAGTCCATGTAGTTGCTGACTCTTGTGTAAACTCCGGGAAAATCCGAATGGCCACAATGCAGTCTGCCATACGAAACAATGCCGGCCAGATAAACATAACGATCCCGCTGTGGGGTTAAAGCCTCAGCTGTTACCGGACCGCCCGAGTCACCCGAGCACGAGTCAACATTGATGCCGCCACTGGCGCAAAATTGACCATTGTTCAGCACAAATCCGTGCTCCCTATACATCTCAACACACGACTGCTGCGGCTTGACATAGAGCGTGGCCTTGCGTTTCACATCGCTTGACTGATGCGTTTCCGTCTTGCCCCAGCCCGATACTTCAACGGCACGGTTCACCAGCTGATCGGCGCTCTCGCCACGTGCCGGCGGCAGACACACTGGCTCCAGATATTTCTGATTGTGCCAATTAATTGGCTGAGAGAGACGCAGCAGCGCAATATCGTGAGTTAGGTTATTCACATCGAACTCTGGATGAGTAACCTGAAGATTAATGGTTGCCTGAATGTATGGCGGTGCGCATTCCTTCTTGCCATTCCTGATTGTGATGCAGTCTGGATTGCTCGTCTTATTCCATTCGCCCAACCGGGCGCCTGTCAGTACCTTAGTGGCTTTTAAGTAGTGGCTGTGAACGCAATGGGCGGCCGTAAGGAGCCAACGTTGCGCTATGAAGGTGGCACCACAGTCGTACTGCTTTTCGCCAGTGGAAGGTACCGTATATTCGAGCAGGGTCGTCCACGGGAATTCGAACAGACCCGTCTGATTGCCGCCCCACACCTTCGAGTGGAACGAAGTGCCGCAGTGTGGATGCCTCGGCAGCTCATCGACCCCGCCAATGCGCGCTGACAGCGCAGGCAACGCATTAGGTGTGTTCGGACAACATATCTGCAATGAAATAATTTCACAACACATTTAGTGCAAGACTCCAAAGCACCGATCTTATCATCGATACACAAATAATAGAATAGAATTGCTCAGCTTGTTACCATTTCTCAAATGCAAGAAATAATACTCTCCAGCGAATTTGTAAGTAAACATTTTTTTTAGTGCAAGAAATTGGGGTAGAGCCTATATATGTATATATATATATATCCTTTTTTTCTAATGAGGCCATATCATAATAACGGTCACTTACAATATAAATATAAATCGCTTGTGTGACGTGTTCTTTGAAGGTGATATACCCTGATTACACCCTGTCTCAAATATCGTATGATCTGTAATCAGGTTATTTCTACAGTATTCAAATCTATTTATTTTGTCCTACAATCTTACATTTTTCCTACATGTGCTTAACATGATTCCATATTTTCGCAAATCATTTCTCGGCGTACTTTTTAGACATAAAAAGCGCGTAGGTCTTTAATTTATTCCAAATTTTGTCTAAGTTAAGCAATTAAAGAGCCTGCGTTTGGCATGTATCCCACTTAGTTCACAACATTCAATTCTCTATCAATACTACTAATTGGGAAATAAACTTACCAAATTGGGTCTCTGGCGTGAAAAGCACTGTCTTCCCGCTTGCTCATCCAACAGATTTGTATTATAGAAGTCACAGCTCTTGTGTTCGGAGCATTTTCCCTCACCAAATTCACGCGTTAAGCAGTTGCCAAAGTGGTAAGAAGTGGCGAACTGAGCGCTGAATAGCAACGTCTGCGATATCAACAACAACAACAACGCATTGAACATTATCGATGAAAAGCGCCTTTCTATAGTACAACTTTAATGCCAGCGTGTGCTTCAATTGCGGATAGACAATAAACTGACTAATCGCAACGCGGCTGGCCACTTGAATCAAACTCAAACTCAGACTCAAAATTAAGCTACTCGTACTTGTAATCGATATCGTATTCAGATGCGGTTACTACCTATAGTGCTCACTTACTATCGAGCACTTCAATCCCAACTGTAGTGCAACTGAACTGACCTTCAAGTGGCTGACTCTGACTTTTCTTTCTCTCTCTTGAATTTATTAGCAGTTGTATTAGCTCAGTTCGCCTAGGAAAACACCGATCAAAGCTGTAGTTGCTGTCTAGTTTCTCTAGCAGCAACTGTTTTTGATGTAAATAGAATGCCGCATACTGATAATTAATTACTTGCATATATCTTATATAAATAGTACTATCACATGCTAACATATTATCATACATACGTATATGTATTAGTACATATGTATTAGTACGATAAGTGTAATATTTATTATATCTTGTGTGTAGTACAACACGAGCTCTTATGTAATCAACGCTTCCAATGAGCGATCGTTGATTATACCCCCAACTCATCCTCTTTGGGTAACCAATTTTTTTGGGCATGCCAAAAACACATTTCAATCGTAATCAAATTGGCAAAAGCCGAAGTCGTCAACATTCGATATGGTCTCTCATACCTGTTCCGGGTGCAAGTTCTGGTGGGTGTAGAACTGGTTTTTTCTTAACGCCGCTTCAAATATACAATTAATTCACAAGAGGTACTCAATTTTAGCCTCTTATAAGTATTACTTGTTTTACTAACATGTCTACACTCAGGAAAAAAAACATAGTTTTGTTATTAAACCTTAATAAATAACATATTTATTTAATTTAAAGGCCAACTAAAAATCAAGTTTTTTGACATTTTGATGAAATTCAATGCAGTAAATAGTGAAATTATGTGAATCCATAATCTTTATTGAAATATTCAAAAGTTGTTTGATTTATATTGTAGATATATTATCTGTCCAATATTTAAATTATTTATTGTTCATTTCACTTAGTAAATCGATTAACTCATCTTATTTTATTTTGCTGACTTGGACTCGGATAAATCTCATTTCACTTTACTTCACTTTCTTCCATTCTCAAAGCGTTTGATTTATTAAAACTTACAGGATTGGTCGCAGCTTCCTTTCATCTGCCAGTTCATATTTCCTTTTAGTATGGCGTTTTCATCGTCTTTGTAAATTGCACCAAACTATTAAAAATTCAAGTTTTAGTTTGGCTTTCAAGAAATATTCATTAACCGCAAGTGTTCTGCGAGCGGCGAGCTTAAAAAATAAATAATAAAAAAATAGAGGCGACAGGCAGACAAGAATTTCATAAAGTCAGGCAAAGAAAACTCACACACACACAATACCAACAAACTAGATGATACGGGGCGAGTAGTTAAGATGTGGGTTGTTGTGTACTGCTTTCTCAGTTTTGGCCCTGGTCGTTCAACAGGCCCCAAGCTAAATCTACTAAAATGTCACAGAAAAACCGCACGCAACACAAAAGTTTCAACGTTTCCAGCTGTTTTGCTTTTTGCTTTCTATTTGGGCTGCAAGCTGCGCTCGATTTCAGATTTTGTGTGCTAGCTACACTCAAAAAAATTATATGACCCATAATATGTTGGACATGAATAAATATCTTAAAAATACCTGTTTAACTTGTTTTTATAAATGTACTCCAATATCATGGAACGGCATGAGAATGATAGTAATCATAAACTTTCTTGCCAAAATTCAGCAACTTTCAGAAAGGACTATAACATTACAAATAATGGCAGAGGACTTTCTTAAGCATTAAGTGCTAAAGAATTTAGGAATAGATTGTTAAATTTTTTTAAAAATCTGTTCTAATCTAGATATGTTACTTCTTATTTTGTAAAGGCGTCTTGGGTGCCTGTCTGAGGCGTTTTGTTTCAGAGTGTATATGATGAAGCAGGAACGTGGATGTAGCGGCTAGCGCATGGCTCCTTTGTATAAATGCAAAATATAAATATATAGATATTTATTTAAATATATACATATACATATACATATATATATACATATATGCATATCATATATATTTTATTCAGGGCTCAAACTGTGCGAGCAATGAAAATCTGATGCCAAGTGAAAGCAACTGTCTGTTTGAACCGTCAGTAGCGAAAAGTGTGCAGATGTGCACTGCAGAAGACAGAGGGATAGAGATAAAAACAGAGAGGGAAGGCCAGAGAAGGTGGGCACGGATTGGTGAGGGGAAACTGAGAACTGATCATTGGGCGTGTGCTGGCGAGATGTACGCATACAGGATACGAGGCTTAAAATGCTGCAGCTGCATTCGTACAACAAGAACAACAACTTGCAACAACAAGCCATTATAACAACTGCAACAATACGTAATACGCAATAGGATACTACTCTAACGGCAAGAATGCAAGCATTCAATGCTCTGAAATACATATATAAATTTATCTAAAGAAATAAATAAAATTGTTCCTGCTAGATTCAAGTGCAAATGACTCAAGCTAGACTTAATTAACCCAAAAAAATAAATAAAAACCATTAGCAAGCAATGAGAATGGTTTTTCTCGGCATCTGTATTCCTTACTTTCTTTGACTTATAGTTTTTATACATTGAGAGTTAATTTTTTTATTGAAATATTTTTTTCCCGCTTAGTTAATTATTTTAATTATTTATTATTAACTTCTATTCCCATAGCAAATTGTATCTAAACATTTTTTTTATAGTTCCATTTCGCAATATCTGAATTGCAAAATTCTGCAACAGAGTTTCAAAAATAACAGCTTTGCTTTGTGTTTGTCAACAAGTTATTTCAGCGCACAACTTCCGGTAATGTAGCAGAGAAAAAGCTTGAACTGACTCTTCGATAGAAATATACAAATTTGGTTATTCGGGGCAAGGGACTAAGCTTGAAATTCTTTTCTGTGCTGCAAAGCTGATGACCAGCTTGGGTGCCCCTTTTGGTAACAGGATATAACAACAGGCGGCAGCAATTGCTGGCGCACAAGTTGAAACGGAAGTTTTTGTACGCCGCCAGCCGACAGACACATCGACGTCGACGTCGACGTCGTTGACTTTCGCATTGCTTTCCTGTTGCCTGTTTCGTTTTTTATTTTACAGCGCAAAACTTTGTCCACAGTTCGACTTTCATGTGGCTCAAAGGCGGGCGTCTCTCTGCTGCGGGCCAAGGTGATGGGTGCGAGCGAGGGGAGCTGGAGGACAGCCATTGTGTGTGGCTTCATTGACTTCTTTCGGATAGACAGGGGGAACGGTAAGACACCATCGCAGAAATTGAAGCAGCAGCAACAGCAACAATAGCAGCACTTGGACTCGTACCGGCCAGAAGTATCTGTTGCAATGTCACCAACTTACAGTAATGGAGGCAAACTGTCGGCAGGGGGAAACGACGCTGGCAACGATAATGAATAATGTTGCTGGCGATAATGTTGGCGCCTGTTTCGGCTTCAGGACACTGTTAGTAGCGTGGGAGCCCGACTCTTTCACGATGCACTTGGGAAAACAACTTGCCAGAAATTGAATTTCCACGAACTAAAAGATTTTTTTTAATGTACTTTTGTATAAATCTAACTGAACAGCGGAAAAAAATGTCGAATGAATAAGATGCACCACATATAGAAAGCTAATTAATTATAGATTCTAAAAATATTTTTCGGAGTGTGCCCTCAAGCCTAATACAAGTCAGTGGCAGCTGATAAAATGACGATGGCCGTTGTTGCATTTCGTGCACAATGTCGTTCGGTCTGCCATCGGACTTGGACTTTGCTCTCTTAGCATTGATTCATAGTTATGAATAACTATTCAGAAATGCCGGCCATTCCTTCGCATGGCTGCAGGTCCACTCCACTCCAAGTAGCAGCGACAAAAGTTTACTGTTTTTAATTGAAAATTCAAGCAGTTCCTGGTGCCAACGGGCAGGTGGAGATTGCGACCAAGAAAAAGTTCAGAGGGCTTATGGACGAACTGGGGTGCATGGAATGGTGTGTGTGTATGTGTCTATGTATGTATGTGTGGTAGCGTACACAAAACGGGTAAACAGGAAAAAAAAAAATTAATTTTATCATCGCGGCTACATGAGAGTGTGAAAAATGAGTAAGGCAAATAAATAAATGTTTCCGATTCACTTAAAAATAAACATGTTATATTTATGCTCGACTACACAAAAGCCAAGAAACGCACACGATAATCCACAAACTCCAGTGAATATACAGCCAAATACATATGTGTACATATGTTTGCATGTATGTGTGCCTACTATTTGGTAACAACAAACAACAAAAAAAAAGTACCAACAAAAAAAAAAAAAAAAAACTTAACAATTTTATCGCACGCTAATCACAAATCGCAAATCGGAAATGCGATTATTTTTGTTCACACACGTACGAGCGCTTACATACACACACACACACACACCGCGACTTGAGCAGGCAGGGACTTAGGTAAAGGGGGCAGCAATAAGCGCATCAGTTTGTGTGATATTTCCTGTTTTGATGAATAAATATATTGAAATATATAATAAAAAAACAAAAAGTATTCACACTTATGTGAAATATATTCAGGTGTGTGTTTATAATTCAGGTATGAATCTAGCTATGCATTAACATAGGTTATTTACTTTTCATATATTTGATTACATAATATTGATGATGATGATGATTCTTCTATATACTAATAATAATTATAGCATCTATCGCATCTGTAACTTTTATTTGTAAGCAGTGAACAACTTAAACGTAATTTATGAATTGTTTGTTTTAGCAATAATGGTTTAAGTGTCTACATATTATAGTTGGCGATTACACAGTTACATATATAAAATTGATTGATATGGCAATGACATTTTTTACTTTCTTCACATTCACATTCCTTAAGTGATCCCCTTTTCATTTTGTTTTGTTTCGCTATATTTACTGCCCACTGAGTACTTAAAAAAAAGAGAAAGAATTACTGGGATTTATGACGCTGGCAGCAAAACGCCATTTTTAAAAAATTGATCATAATCGCAAAACAAAAAGACAATTTTATTACAATGTTAACCCGTTTTTGACATCGCATTTTTTGCTCCAAATGAAAATTGTTGGGTGGTCATGCAACTAATATTTAAAATATATTTCTTGTCGCTTATTTCGTATATAATCCGATATATTTCGAACCCCGTTGGGATTTGACTTCAGGGAAAGATTCTCAACGTTCGTGCAGTCAGCTACAGAGTTAAATACATAAAATGTTTTCTTAAATTCCATACATTGCTGGAATTGACAGGAATTATTTTAAATTGAAATTTTCATATTCGTAATCATATTCATTTCTAAAAAAAAATAAAGCCTCAATATCTTTAAATCATATGTGTGTTGGCAAGTTTTTCGTTCTTATCAGCACCGCTATAACTGTGAAATTCTTTTTTCGAAATTAGTGTTTTTGAGAACCCTATCGAGCTGCGCCCTTGTCGAGGCCAAGCAAGCACACATGAGAGCACACACCGCATTTCAATTGTCAACAATGTACTTTGCCATCCAGTTCCTAATGCGAATGCATCAGCAAGGAGCCAGTCGCTCCTTTATGCCTCCTTTGTGCCCATTCTTCGCTTCTTCCACTGCCACACTCCCGCCCAATAAATGATTCATGCGCGTATTTTATGTTTGCCCTGTGCATAAAACGCGAATCCCAAAATTGATTTCTCTTCGATTTAAATAGACATGCACCCTGGATCATGCACCCCACCGCCCCTCCGCCCTCTCTTGCCCATACCACATGGGGGACAAACGGCAATTGTATAGAAAGTAAAAGTGAAACGACTCCAACGACGACAAGAAATAAATACCCCAAATAAACAGTCGAGTGTGTATCGCAAATGTTGTGTTGTTGCTGGATTCTTTTTTGTCATTGGGAGAAGCGGGTTGGCAGGAGGGATTTGAGACTTTGAGGGTGCTGTTGCTAAGGCTTTGCATTGACATCGTCCAAAAAATTGCCACGAAAGCAACAAAAAAAAAAAGTGTGACAGAGCTTATTTAATGACGCCTGCTATTTTTTCTCCATATGTGGGACACTCGTTACCTTTATACTTATCTTTGATTGTGTGTGTGTGCGTGTGTGTGTAAAAAATAATGAGTCATAAAATTAACTTTCATTTTATGGAACGCCTCCTAGAATAAACTTCGATTATATTTGCCGCACTTTGAGTGCCCAAATCGGCAAATCGGCAATATCTCTTGAATGGGAAAACACAAAATAAGAGAAAAAAAATATATTTATATATATATATATATATATATAACAACGTTACAGCTATGATTGGAATTCAATTCTATCGCAAAATTGCACTTGGAGACTGTTCGAAACTCTCCACAACTATAACTTAGTCACTTTGTTCACTATCTTATGCTTGGCATCATCCAGACACCAGGTTATAAGTCACTAGATGGGAGTATTTGAAAATGATTAGAACAATGTGTGCTACTTTTCTTCTGTCTGTAATTGTTTATATTACTGATTCAGGGTGAGTGATTGGAATGTCTGATGTGCTACAAATATTATTAGTCCACTCACAGAGAAGTGATCACTGCTTTGTTTTCAAACGCAGGATAATACAAATGCTCTTTGCTCTGTTTGTTCTGTCAGTCATTTTGGGGTACGTTAGCGCAGATCAGAGTTGAAGTGGGGGTTCGCACACACTAGCACCCACACCTACACATAATGCTAACGCAACGCTCACGTTTCCGTCTCTAATTGCCCCACACACACATCGATTATCTGTGTAGTTGATGGCTGACTGTCGAGCGACGCGACATTTTTGCCAGATGCTTTTGGCAAATAAACACGTCAGGCGATTAACACGCACACACAAAACAGATCGGGATGTGAATTTAATGGATGGGCAGGAGGAGGAGTGGTTGGGGCGGGGGGAGGGGGGAGGTGATTCGGAGTGGGTGGCAGTTTGGCTTAGAGTGGTTTGGGGAGTTGCTATTTAAGTAAAAAGGGACACGTTATGACAACGGCAGCGATGGCGACGATTACTTTTGTTTGGTTTGAGGTGCGACAAAATGAAGTGGGTGCATCCAGTTGCTACACCCCCTACCCGCTGCTACGCTGGAACTTGCGTGTTAACTTTTTTCGTAAATACACATTATTATTATTATCATTATTTATATACCCTCTACAGACGGTTTTGTAATATTGTCACCAAACGTGTAACGCATTGAGTATATAAATATTATTGAAGAACTTTTCCTTTTATTCAAATATCTTTTCCAAACTCAGCAGTTGCAAGTGACATTATGCTAGAAACTAGTTTTTCAATGTTATCATCAAATAACATTATAGATAAGGCAGAAAATATTGCTTTAATATCATAGGGTATTCAATCTTTGGCACTGTGTTGAGAACAACGCTATTTTTGTGGCAAGCGGGAGTCATTCTTAATGAGCCGCCGCCAAAAACAGCGTGGAAAAGTGTGCAAAGGCGACAATGACAATTGACATGCAACTGAGACTGGGACTGGGACTGAGACCAAAACAGGGACTGTGTCAGGGACTGGGAATGAGACTGTAACTGAGACTGTCACGCCCCTTGGTGCTCTAAAGCAAGCTATTTATGCGACAAGTCGTTAGGTGTTTGGTTATACTGAGGAGTGGAATGGGGTATGGGGTATTAGCTGCGTGCTCTTGCGTCTTGTGGGGAACGAGGCCATAATCAAATTTTATGGCAAACACTTCAGCCAAGAACGACTAGCGCCAAAGGAGTGCCTTTATCTCACTCTCATACTCTCATACTCTCTCTCTCTCTCTCATTCGCATTATCTCTATCTCTGTCTCTCTCACTCGCATTCTCTAGCTGTTTCTCTGTTTGTCTCTGTTGTGCATGCTTTTGCGGCCCATTGGTTGTTTGACATTGGCTGGAATTTGCAAGTGCATAAAAGCCAATTTGCCATGCCTGCAAATAGCTGCAAGTGGCAATTTATTAACACAGCGCACACGATTTGTGCATCAATTGCGAAACAATATAATCGCCAGGTGGCGTTACACCTGGAAGGGGAGTTGTTGCTGGAGCTGCCACCTGGAGCTGGAGTAAGGGCCGAGACTTAACTGGCGCACCTGGCCTAGAATGCCAAACACTACTGGGCTGGGCCCGGCTGGCTTCCTTTGCCTACACTAGCAAAATAATAATATGATCTCGACTTAAAAAAGTTGCTTTTCAACAAGCGAGTTTCTGAAGGACTAACATATCATATAACAATATATCTCAAATTTAAAGTTAATAAAAGAATTGCTTGGATTTTAAAAGAAAATTATTGCAAATGTCAAAAATTACTCTTATTGAAAATGAGTTGTATAAAAGTACAAATAAATATTGCTGATTAATGTAGACTTAGAAATCAATTTTTACAACTGAAAATCACGTCACGATTCTGCTTGCAATTTTATAAATTCGATGACATTGATGTTTTTCTGAGTGTTGCAATTGTAGTTTTGCTCTCCTCTATGATTATTAAAATGCTCTCCAGACACGTGAAATGAGCTATGCAACTTAGACGTGGCCTAGCCCGGGTCTGAGTCTGAGCCCGGCTCCAGACCCAAAGGCGAAGCTGCTCCAGCAAAAAAAAACTTGTTTCACTTTCTTAGTTTCATGGGTAAATACTACTTCCACCCAAGCATATAGAAAAGCGAGAGAGGGAGACAGAAAGTAACAGTCAGAGAGCGAACTGGGGGGCGTCTATATGAAATAAGCAAAACTAATATTTCAGCGCCATAAATCATAAAATGAAATAGAAATGACTGCAGCCACGACTCTGACCAGAGGGTGCTGCGGTACGAACAACGGGCTGCAAAAAAATAAAATAAAATGAAGAAAAATGCAGAAACATAAATGCTAAAGTGAAGTATTTGAAATAAAATCGTAGAATGGAGAAGAAAAAGTATGGGGCAGGAAGCCCTTATAACTTATGCGGCATAAAGGTGTAACATAAAACAGCTGTATGCTGTCCAAGTGCATACAGTGGCACAGAACAGAGTGCTGTATATATGTATTATAGAATCATCGAGCTATGTACAACATACGTACTATATGGTATATATAGTTTGTGAATCATATAATATAGCAGTGTCTCTTTAAACTCACCTGCCCACTAAATTCAAGAAATTTAAGTGTAGAAAACAAAAATGCTTATGCAAAGCCTGCCTTTAAATTCAGCACGATCTGTATTGTTGTTCTTAAAACGGAGGGATTTATCGCATCCGTATGATAACAACTTGGCTTGAGCATGGTATAGTACATATGGTCTCCGAGATCCGTTTGTTGTCGCCTGTCGCCTGTCGCCAGCGTCGATTGTTGATGCTGATTAAGTATATACATTTGTTCTTTTTATTTGGACATGAGCAACTGATAATTATGCTGTTCTCCATCTGCAAGACGATCCATATAATTAAAAATATATTGATTTCTTGACTTAGGGTATAATTTATAGTTTCCCATAAAATTGCAGCCCACTGTGCCCGCTGCCTGGACAACTTTAAGTGTAGCAGTTATTGTTACCAGTAATCGTTACTGTAACTGTTAGTGTAACTGGCAGCACCGCGCTTCCTGGCACACGTTCTAGCGCTCTTGGCGATTGTTACTATGAGTGAAGTGGGGGTGGGGGTGGTGGGGTTTTGATAAGGGGTCACTTGTTCATTGTCATAAGTGCCGTTTACATTCAATCTAAACATTCACCGCCTGCCTGCCTGGGTTGAACTGCTGGGATCGTGGATTGGTGGTCAGGAGTCAAGGGTTGAGCCAAAAACCGGGGGGTATTGCTGCTGGATTAGCTCCTCGAACGAACGGATGCGGTGACTAGAGTTCAATCGATTGCTATCTGCTAGAGCATAAATCGTTTTGCCACATGCACCGCAGCGATCTGCTGCTCGCTACGGCTACACTCAAAGAAATTAGAAAATTGCTTCAAAAATTAAGTAGAATTGTTTAACCCGAATGCATTTTGTATATTATCAGTAAAATTTTCAAATTTTCGAACAACATCTTTAACAAATTCCAAAATGCATCCTTATCATGTATCATTGTCTGTATCCTGACTTTAATTAAAGTACTTTCTATTTTCAAGACACATATTTCTGAACATTTTTAATTTAGCTCTCAAAAATGCAGAAAAATAATATTATTTTAGAAATGTACTTTTCGAGTGTACTACTCTTACTACAGCTAGTATTTCTGCTGTCGTCCCTCTGGCACTTGCGTTTGGTTTTTGGGAGCTGAGGCCGTCGCAACATAAGTATAAATTTCAGCAGCCAGCGGCAATGACTTCTGGACCTGCTGCTCGTACCCGTTTTTCCCTCTATTCCACAATGCGCTATGTTTGTATTGTGCCCACGAGCGACTGACAGTGTTATTTACTGCTACTAATTTCGTAGCATGAGCCACACCATGCTGCTGACCCGTACACATGAGCACCGAGCACCGAGCACCGAGCACCGAGCACCGAGCACAGGACACAGAGCACCGGGCTCCGAGTACGCGGAGCATGAGTTCACATGGTCGAGATTTGCATATTTTGATGATACATAGCCAAGCGGGAGAGAATAGGCAGCTGGGAGACTGGGCAGCTGTGTAAGGAGTAGGTGAAAGGTGGATAGGGGATGGGCGGAATATTGTTGCCTCCTTGGCACTCGGAAATTTATGCAAAGCCGTAACCAAAAATCGCGCCAAAATTCAAAACGCGCGGTTTTGTGTCTGCATATTTTAATTTCCTCTTTTGTGCCGTTGTCTGGTCGCATCCTGCAACTGCTGCCGTTAACATCCGGCTTCCGAATGACCTGCAGGTAGTGTCAGACCCAGCACTGTCTCTTTGGCGTTATCCCGTCGCGTTCTATCCTGACCAGAGACACCTGGACAACGACCGTGCGATGCCTTGTCGAACGATTGTTTGTTGATTCCTTTTCACTTTTGCATTATTTTTCCTTCAGTTTTCCCAGCACCAATTTGCTGACGAATGACATAAGCGGCATTACATCTCTGCTTCCCTCTTGCTCGACCACAATAGCGTTCAATGACTCTGTAATAAAATTCAGCAGGCCTCCCATTCGAGTTGCCAAAAATGGGAAGATTTATTTTTAATGTTACTTCGCCCAAAGAACAAAACTGCAAAAACAAATACAACGTGTTGTTGACATACTTAATTGGTTTTTTGTTCATCTGTAATCCACGAATATGTTAAAGCAATCGGTTATAACCACAAAGCTTGCTCAAGAAGATGGCAAAAATATCTATGTAACTATGTAATCTATGGTACAGTGTATCTATTAGTCAAGTACTCTGAGATATAGCTGCTTTAGATTCTGCAAGTTAGCCCACTCAGATTTATAAACTGAAGAAGGTGAGAAACTAAAAATTTCTTGATTACCCAGTCGGCTTATGCTATTAATAAACCTTATCTGGCGGTGGATGCTGCACGACTTGTGTTCGTGTTATGTATATTTTTTTTTATTCGCTATTCGTGTTAGGCTTATTAGTAATCAGATTGTACATTGTTTTTGCCACGTAAACATATCAATCTAAGAAAAGAAATATAAGTGCATTAGAGTGTCGACTAGCGCATCGTTTTCACTTTTGTTTCGTGTTTCGATTTGATTTTGTGGTGTTTTCCGTTGCGAAATTGGAAATGCAGTGTTTTTTTTTGTTGTTTTTTTTTTGGTTTTTGCGTCCATCGCTTTTTGTCTGTAGCCGGCACAACGTTTGTAATCCGATTCCTAGGTGGAAGGAAGAAGAATGGAAGTGAAGAAAGATTGAAACTGCTGAAAAGTAAAGTTTGCAGCAGCGGGCAACGCGTGTATCCATGTGTGAGTCTGAAACGTCATCATCACAATCAGTCGCATTCGAATCTGTTGAATCAGTATCGGTTGATTCAGTTGAATCAGGCGCTGGCCGCATTCGGGTTTTGTTTGTCCATGAAATTGAAAACGGCAGCTGTCGCGGCCTGAAATTAAAAGATGGTTTCAAAATCAATAAGCAACTCGAATTGCAAATTGGCCGATGGACGGCTATCGAACTGCGGTCAATGCCAACGAACCCACAAATATTGGGGCCACAAGAGCAATGCCGAAAACTAAATACCAAAAGCCGACAAATCTGTTAAAGCCCGGGGTGCTAACCCAGGGTCCACCGACACAAGACCTTTTACTTGAGCAAAATTATTACATTTTGCTGTTGTTGTTGTTGTTGTTGTTGTCGTGTGCCTATTAATCCCGTCGTGTTTCTGCGGCTTGCCGGGTGCCAGGAGGCAGCAGGATATCCGGCATTTATTTCGTTACAGCAGCAAGCTTTTATGTTTTTTTTTTTCCTGGTGATAAGATGCGTCCAGCTGCTGGTGGCAACATACGGCAGCAAATTCAAATGGGAAATGAAAGAGATTTTTATCGCCTGACGACGACGATGAGCAAATCATAAACTAGGCCAACACGGAAATCCATTTTATCATCTTATTATATTTATATTTATACTTATTTTATATATACACACATACATATACACATACGTATACATATACATATACTTTTTTGGGTGTCAGAATATTCTGTTTGCCGAATAACTAAAAAACAAAGTTAATTCACTGTGTCAAAATGCTGTTCCGTATTCAACAACTGCTGGACAACATCAAATGAGATAATTTCTAAACATTTTCCATTACGCTGAAACAATAGTTTTGGTTTTAATTATGCCAGATTTTGAGTTAAAGTACCATCGTCAATCATGTATATAAATATAAATTTAATGCTTATTAAACTTAATATTTAAGATTCATACGAAATCTATGGAACGAAATGTAAAGTAACGAAAGTCCTATCGATAAATAATTGGCTCTCTTGTAACTTACTTTTGTATTTGATATTTTTTTTTAAGCTTTCTTCTCATCAAGATTAAGGCGTTTCATCATATTTACTATCTTGGCATCTATAGATTGATCAGTTTTAATTTTAATTGCCTCATCACAAATACGCTGCCAGGCAACGGCATCATTTAATGCAGGTCCTAGAAATCCGTGCCTTTCACAATGTTCCTCAAGCGTTAGATTTGGTTTATGTATACGATTCAAAATTGGAGTACACATGTTAACAATTCGAAGTTGGATATATATAGCGGCTTGCTTTTCATTTTCCAGACCAATCGCATCTTGGGTCAGATGCGGTTCAATCAACGTGGATATATCTCGAATTTTCGGTATGACGCAACCATATATCGCAGTATGGCCTAGTGTTTGCAATCCAATAAGAGAGCCATAAATCGTTGTCAGGGATGACTTGTCAAGTCCACTTTTGTACACACTACAATCAAACAATCGAATAAATTCAGTACAGCTAAAAGGTATATAATGCAACATACTTCATAAGTCTTAGCACCATACGATTGGTGCTGTTTGCGAATTTTTTTATAAGCTGACCCATAATTTTGCATGCGTATTCGCGGAGCTCCCAATGACATTGATCGTCAGATTCTGATAACTCGGTTGCCACGTGACAGGTGACCACCGCTGGTATTAGGAGATGTAGCTGTGATAGCAAATAATTATGAATACATACTCGCTTATACATCGCAGTGAATCGTAACTTACAAAGGGTTGGATCTTCAAGTGGGCATTGCAATTCAAAATTTCTACCATTTGCATTAGATATGCCAGCAGTGCCAAATCTTTCAGCACCACATTCAGATTGACTGCATCGGCAATAAACCGACACAACTCTGGTAGAATATGATAAATTGCTGCGTCCTCGCGCAGGACTTCCAGGGCCTTTCGCCGTGTCGTGTCGCAGTGGCCCGTACATGATTCTATGATGTATGTGAAAAATTGGTGTTGTTCCTTCCCCAAGTGATGCCCCATGACTGACTTAAAACGCACTTCATAGGGTATATAAAAAATGTCTGATAAATTCTCTGGGTCTCTTGTGCTTAGCAGCTCTGCAGGTTTTTCTGGTTTTTCTTCATTGTCTACTTCGTATTTCAAAAATAATTTTTCTAAATTCTTCAGAGCAATTGTTTTTAGATGATCTGGATCTGTGTCGTTGCTGTAATCTGTGAGACTGTCGCCAATTGAGCACAAAAGATGGAAACCGATTTTAAACTTTCTTCTTAAAGTGAAAAGATGTTTGGCTTTTATAATTTTTTTTGGTTTGATTTTCTCATATTTCTGTGTTAAATTCTTCAGATCTCGTAATCTTTTCAGTTTTGACAGTTCTTCGCATATTAAAGGCATTACATTGTCAAGATCTCTATTTTCTGGCCGTTCTGAAGGTTCATCGATAAATAAGGGAATCTCTGTCTTCCGCTTTGGCTCTTTTTTCCCCCGGTATCCCACAAGCGTGACTTTCATTGTGCGCAGAAGATCGAAACCAGTTTCATTCTTCCTTGTTAGTTCCTTTGGTGGTTCTTGATCAATTGGGGGCATTTCTGATTCAGATTTCTTAAATTTCTTTTTTAAATTTTCAAGATCGCTTGCTTCTATCATTTCTCTTAGGTCTTCGTCATTCAAGGGAAATTTCGGGTAATGCTTCCGCTTTCGAATTTGGCTCTGGTCTTGCATTGGTTGTGTTAACTTGTAGTAAGATTCATACCGGTCGGCCATTTCGTGTAGCAAACTTAGACCAATTTGAAACCTCTTGGTTGAATCTTTACGATATATTCTTCTTTGCCGCTTTTGTGAATCTTGGTCATTTGAAGACATTTCTGGTTCACAGTATTTGAATTTCTTTGTTAAATTTGTATGATCTCCAGATTCTGGAAGCTTTGAAGATTCTTCGTCAAGTAAGGGCATGTCCGGGTGAAGCCACTTCATTTTCTCATTCTTTCGCCTTAGCTGTGTTTGTTCGTTGGCTTCCTCAACGTTCGAAAGATCCAGAAGAAATTGAAGCTTGTTAATTAAAGTATTTGCAGGATTTTTTGGTGCTTTGCTAACAGATGTGTCTGTCATATGATTTTGTTGAGCTTGCTTGCGGTTATACTGAGGCCGGTTGACCTCTACGAGCGAGGGACCCACAACAATTTGATGTTCCTCTAAAGCATAACTAATGTGTTTCTTCTGAACTGTCGAAGAACGCGACCATTTGGCACGCTTGACGGCTTCTTCTATAATATTGCTGAAATTTTCTCGCACAAACTGTCCGATTTTTTTAACCATTTTTTTACTCAACGTTTGTGTTATGCTATGCTGCGCGATGGTCTGCAACGATTTTTCTGAAATCGTTGGTTTATAAGTCTCTTTCACAATCTCCCACATTTTAAATGTCGAGTTTATATTTCCGTAATTTGCAAGGAAGAAAATTTATTTATGACGCAAAAGTTCGAATGACTTGTCAAAATTTAAAGTTAGTTATCGATATACCGTAATCACACTACACAACACTAAAAGTTAGCGATGGAAGTTGAGAGTATTTCACGTGATATATCATCGATTTTTTTTAAATTAATTTATAATATATTATTATTGTGCAATAATACTGCATAATGTTGATTTTTGAATACTTTTCAAAGTTGCTAACGCTTTGTTCTAAGCATTGACAGTATTTATAGCAGAGGTGTTTACCAATACGAACAGCTTTGCAGATGCTATTAATTTAAGTTAAAGATTCACTAATCTCTATGATATGTAAATCGAAAGATATAAATCTAGATACGAGTTTGTGAATTTGCTAATGCACCATATATTTTCTGGCCTTAATTGTGTCTGCATTTAATAAACAGCTGCTACACTTAGAAAAAATATGGTCCTGGAGTTCAGAAAATCAATGTTAAATAAAAATCGCCTTGAAAACTACAAAATCTTTCTTATTTTTAGATATTATAAATAAATTTGCAAACGCTTTTTTAAGTTTCGGAAATAAATTTCTTAACAATAAAATGCAATCTCCTAGATTTAAAAAAAAAAATCCTTTTTAAAAATCAGGAAACTTAAGATTTGATCTCTCCACTCCCACATATGTTAAAGTTTAACTGTTGTCTGCCTTAGAGGCTTACTAGATCAGTGGGACCCGTCACTCAACTCGAGAATGATGGGTTGCGGGCTCGAATCGCTGTAAAACCGTAGATTTCTTCTAATGAAATCAGATTTGAGATTTATAAGCTATGTAAAATGTTTGTAAAATACGAAATCGAACAATTCTAATGTCTAATAACAATATAAGCAACCAAAAAGCTAATGCTGAAGTTTTAGTAAAAACACCCTGGAAATTAGACGCAGGTTTTCTAAATTTTAGAAAATCTTTGCTGGAATTAAGAAAAGAAAACCTTTTTATTAGAAAGACGACTATACAACCATACATACTTACTTTCTGAATAATACGATATTTAAATATTCGGTGCAGTTTTTATTTTGGGTGTAATCTTTCCTGATCCTGATTTCAGCAGCTCCCAAGGGGGCGAGGCAAGGGAAACTAGGCAACTTTACACCATGTACTAAGTTAATTACTGCCGATTACACTTAATGTGTAGGTTTAAAGCTTCGTAGACTAAAAGTATTGTGTGGTATTTGTATACGAGTATTTCTTTTATTTTGATTTCTACCATATGTGGGGCGGTTTCCTCAGAGCTGGGCGTTCTGCTGTTCTTGTTTAGTAGGCGTGAGGGAAATTAGTTTTCTTATTGTTTTTTCTTTTTTTTTTCTTGTTGTTTTTGGTTGATGACCTACTTTTTGCGTATTGTCATTAAAACACTGCTGCCCGCCATTTGCGGTGCCTGAATCTGAAATCTGGGGCAGAGTGAGGAAGTTTTCAGAAATGAGCAGGTAATTCTTATGGCGTTGCCGGTAATTTCCTTGGGGTGTGGGGATTAACGTTAGGGGTGTGAATAAATAAGACATTGTTATTGTAATTATTTGTATATGCTTATACATACATATATTTTATATTTATATTTGTTTGCTTTTCGTATATAATTTGGTTTAAACCTTTTTACACATGTATATAAGTATATCGCACTATATGAATTTAACGCATAACAAACGTAAAGCGATTTTGTTTTTATCTCAAGATTTACAATTCCCATATATGTAAAAACAAACTGTTTTTTTTTTTTATTAATTATAAGTCTACCGTTATTGTGATTAACTCAAAACGTTAAACATACAAAGCATTTCATTTGTTTTTTATTTTGTTTTTTTCGTTTTTAGACAACAAATTATATTTCGACACTTAAAGCTTGAAACTTATTTAACGATTGTAATTTGGGACATAAGCGATTCCCCAAGATTTTCATATATTTGTTATTCAAATTTACAAATTTGCTTACAAAAAATTTGATTTTACGTTTCCTTTTTTTTAATAATTTTTAACGTACAAATTTCCCAACTATGTATTAATTTGCAATATATAATATATTAAATATAGTTGTGCATGCTAGTTTTATACAATCAGTTTTTTTTTTACTATGTTATAATGTATTGTTTTCTTATTTTTTTTTACTACAGATTAAGCACTTTACCTTTTCTTATTTGTTTGATTAGCTTACAATTTTACTTATTGATTAGCGCTTGCATCGCGAATTTGTATGTTGCAAATTTGTCCCTCACATTTGAAAATGACAGCATTTTTTTTTTTCTGGCCTTGCATATTGTTTGATTATTTAAATGTATATCGCCATGATCAAGATCAAGCTACTGGGAATCGAATATTTGGGACATCTGCTTGTTAAGGCTCGAAAACTTGATTGAGAAATTAAAAACACGAAACATGTGTGTAGTTGGAGCAGCTAATCACCAGCCAGGTTCACGAAACATATGTGGCCAATAAATATGTATGAACAATAGAACATATGAAACAGCGGCAACAAATGGATTTGCTCTTATTAAACAATTTAAGCGAACTCCCCGCTGACAAATTCGCTTTTCTGTAGCCAGAATTTATGTATGTATATATATATATATATATATATATATATATGTGTGTGTGTGTGTGTGTAGTCAAATACAAACACATGCAATTAAAGCTAAATGAAGCAGAGTGTCCAGACGATAGTCTGTTCAATTGAGGTAGCTCGCTCGACTGTGGCCATTAACCGCATGCCCCTTGTCCATGCGTCATGTGCAGCAAATATTTGATTTGACAATCAAGAGTAAATAGAACAATTTGGCACATCGACGCAGGCGACGATGGCGACTGCGACTGCGACTGCGACTGCGACTGCGACGCGACTGTGGTGCATCATTCGGTTGGTGGCGGTTGTGTCAAATGCTTGTCAGACACACGGCGACAGCCATTTGCACCATTTGCATTGGTGGTAAAGTGTGAAATGAAAACACAGCGGCAACCGAAACGCGTTACAAAATGTTAATTTGCAGCAGCAGCGACAACCGCCGAAACGTCAGCGGCAACTGTGGCAGAAATACATCGGTAGGTTGCATGTGGCATGTGGCATGTGGCATGCGGCTGTTGCCAAATGGCAGGTGGCAGGTAGCTCACACCGCAAAGTTGAGCTTTGTACTGTACAGAAATTAATGCATACAGCCAGATTGATGTCTGATGATGAACAGTGCGATATCCTGGACACAGTTCTAGAGAAGACCTTGCTGCATTCTCTAGTCCAGTGTTGGGACAGTGGAAAAATAAACAAGCCATTTTGAATATTCATTTGTTAACAAATAGTCATCGATAATTAAAATCATTTATGTATGTGCGACCTATAGCTCTAAAATATATAGACAGTTTCACTTAATTTTCAAAGCCGCGTGGGCGTGAAAAAAAATACCCTTAGATTTAACTTAAAGTAGAACAGATTGTCTTAAGATGGTATTCAAATAATGTAATTGACACTGTTACTTTTCAAAAATGTTCCGCCATTTTCCTCACAATGTAAGTGCAGCTTTGTGACTTCATGTTTGAAGTAATAAAAGAAAGCTCTAAATATGAAAATAAAATTATTAATAATAATGTGCCGAAAGTTTAGTACCCTTACAGAAACGCTAAATAATGTAAATGAATCCGAATATCTGGCAAGCTACATGTGGAAACGGAGAAGCAGAAGTTCATCGTTCTGCTGTTAATAAATGGTTCCGAAGTTGCTTGCTTCAATCTTAATAATGTGAAATAAAAACATTTATATTAACTTGCAACATCTCAAAGCATCGCACAATCTCAATATACCTTTTATGTTTTTGTTGAGTTTGCGATAAGAATGACAAGAGCAACCTGTGCTGCTGTCTATTTTCAGCAGCAACAGCAACAGCAACAGCAACAGCAACATTTGCAATCAGTCGTTGGCTAATATACGACAATAACAACAACAAAAACAACAACAAGAACAACAAAGTCGGGGGCAACCAACAACCGCTAACACCAACCGAGCAGCAACCAAATGACCAATGAGCCAGCCACAACTCTGCACATACCGCTGAAGAGAAGCAGAGAAACACATCACACACACACACACACACACAAACACACACACATACACACATACTCATTCGGTATGCTGTCAGTGGGGAGCTTGTCGCATGTTGTTGTTGTTGTTGTTGTTGCTGTTGTTGCTGTTGGTTTTGCTGCCTTCTCTGGTCAATGTTGATGCTGATAAGTAGCAAAACATGAGGTCGCCTGTAATTATGCGAGTGTTGCAAGTTAATTGCAATTGTGTGCAACTGACGGTAGCGAGATTAATTAAATTCATCCATGCACGGGCACATCGCAACCATGGAAGGCAGCACAGCAGCAGAAGTTTACGGGATATTGGTGTGAATGTGTGTGTGTGTGTGTGTGTGTATACCGTCACTCAATGACTGGAGAGTCAATCTGTTTATTTGCCTATGCAGTACACCCAAACACAAACGCACACACACACACATACACACACAAACTCACACACACACACACACACACACACACTCACACCCACATGCACATACACATACATTGTCAATGTTTACTAATTTCATGCATGTCGGTTTTTTTTATGACTTTTTTCATTTTTTTTTTTTGGATAAGCCATTACTGAATGCAGGCACTGCGTTTCACATTGCAGCCCGCCAGCTAGTCAGCCAGCGAGCCAGCGAGCCTGTGTATAATGTATCGTGCTTTTGTATTAGTTAAGTGATTTATTGTAGTAAAATTGTCATTATTAAAAGTTAATGATGTCATAATTAAGTATGTCGCTGCTGCTGCTGCTGTGCTTTGCATTTTATTGTAATATGATTTAGATGCTGACCACGACACATTACGCTTAAGGGGCGTGTAACGCCCATATTCGCATTTGAACAATTTAACCAGAAAATTTATGAACTGCGCCAAAATATGTTAAATTCAATTCAACTCAATTTACATAATTTAATTAATATTTGCATTGTATTTAGATCGTTGAGAAGAGGTGGGTGAATGCCAGAAGCTAAGGGACAATTGGATATTGGACTTCAATAGACAAACTGAGAGCCTAAGCTGCTATGGAAACGTGTTGGACACAAGCTGTGTGTGTAATTACACACATACAACTATGGAAATAAACCTCTTGTACAAGTTTACGTAAACACATATACACATACTTTCTTCATGTATGTATTACATTTTTTGGTGGTTACTTAACTGACAGACGTTAACTGCAGCCCAAAGACAAAGAAGTAGTTAAGCAATACTCAATTCTTAAAAATTTGTGTTTATTTTGCAAATGCAAAGCTTGAATTCATATTATTCAACATTTTGCCTATTAAGGCATAGTAAATTAACATTGTGCTGAGAAAGAAAGTAATCAATTTCTAATGTTTGTATTAAAAATCTTTACGTTACACAAATCTGACTTGGTCAAGGTCTGGTAGAACAGCATTGACTCTAGACTATAGAGAATTTAATATACCATAAGGAATTTTAAGTCGTTTGTGTAAATAAAATAATTTCATAAATGAATACTAATACTTAACTGCGAGTCTTGAATAGCCACAAAAGTTACTTGTTGTTTGTCATTAAACAGATTAGAGCCTGTAAAAACTAACACTTGAAATTCTCAAAGATTTAATGCTTTGCATACAGTAAGTCCCTTAAGCGTTTTAATAAAATGTGACGAAGTAAATAAACTTAAATACCCGACTCAATTAACCAAAGACTGCCTGTACACATATAAATTGCTGGTGCCTTTTTTTTTAGCTTGCATTCCAACATCAATTAGCTATAATATAAAGGAAGCAGATCTGATTACAGCGTATCTCGAGTCGAGTGTTTTCACAACAGACACTGACACGTTAAAGTGTCGCTTTCTGCAAGCAATATCAAAGGACAGCAACTACTGTGTGCTATTTAAATATGTGTAATAAATAAATGTAATAAATGTGCACGAATTTGTCATGTTTGTCGAATTGGCCTTAACGGGTGTCATCTGCCTTGATCGATGGACAACTGTTATCATTTGCACGGACCCCGCCCTCGGCGCACCTGAATATAGCATGATACGATAACCTCGCCTGAATATTAAAATTAACCTTAGTCAAAACGAAATACGCAAATGCCAAATTTGAAATCGTAAAAGTATGCATATTTCAGTTTGGAGGTGATACCGAGGTATAAGTTACGCCACAATACTATGAATAATATTTTTGTTAACATTTTTTCTTTTTTTTTTATTGTGTCGAATGGTATATGTTAAGCGGCACATACTTCTCGCTCATATCTCCACTGGAAAAAAATATATAGCATCCATAAAAAGTTTTAAATGTTCAAATGTGTGCACTACTAAATCGTAGATTTCAAGGGAATCCTTCCAATTTTCTAATTTTGAGATATTTTCTATTTTCGTATATTTAGGTAAAATTTCTAAAACTAATTATTTCATTTAAAAGAAGAAGTAATACTCAGCTTTTATAGAATTATTTGTCGAACTTTTTTTCAAATTTTTTCTGAATGTAGGCACATAGTTCATTTTTTGTGTTGCACTAGATTTGTGCTGGGCATAAATGCAATATCCTGACGCTTAGTTTAGTTTTGCTGTGTAAATAAATAACAAATAACTGAAAAGACAGACAGAAAATATTCTCCGCAATAGGATAAAGTGTCAAGTCAATAATGTCAATTGATAGGGATGGGAATGGTCAGTCAGTTGAGTGGTATTTAGGCTACAAAACCCGACAGTGCCATGTGTACAGTTGCCGCAAATCAGTAGTACACACCGCTTGTCCGTTAGTATTTCACGCCGTAAAGTATTTTGTCAGCTGCTGCTGACATTTGATTGATTGGAAGTCAGCCAACACGGCTATTTGCTGGTATTAAACAGATTGCTGCTGTCGATCAGGGTAGAAAAATAATGTACATGCAATTTGCATGCTGGCGTATACATTTATTCTATTTAAAATGCATCCATTTGATTCATAATTTTTCAAAGTCAAAATCCTGTGCGATGCGTTGAAATGCTGCCAACTATGTATAAAGGCTTGGCCAACCAAAAAAAAAAAATATTAAACTAAAAAATGTGAAAAAATTGTCAGCCTACGATATGAACGCAAATATTTATAGAAATTATTATGTGATCTGGCGAAGCAACCCTTCCCTTAGTCTCCACCAATGATAATAAAAACTTGTTTTGGTTTGGAGGCTATTTTTCAAACCATATCCCCAGCGTCGCGTCGCGTCGCGACGTAATAATTTCCCTTTTGGTTATAAAAGTTTATATTTCAGACTGCACTATTTAAACGTGATTTTAAATAACCACAACAGATTTTGTGGTTTCATGTTGCATTTTATATTCGATAAGCGGACGACCAGGATGCAAAGGAACATGAGGCCGCAGCGCTGACAAGGACAGTATCAGTGCAGTGATAAGGTTAGGGGGGTGGGGGGTGGGGTTGATGGAGGGAATGTAGCATGAGCGGAGGAGAGTTGATGTTGCTGCTGTGGTCAAATTCATTTTAAATGCGAAATGCACTCGTCTGCGGCATATGTACGCAAATATTATACATTGTATTGAATTAAATTTATTGCAAATACCATTTTTCAAATATTATATAAATATCCAAAAGGCTCAACTAGTTTGCGAAACTGTAAAAATAAGAATGTAAATTAAACAAAAGAAAAAAGGTTTGGACTCTGTTTTTTAATAGTTAGAGTTGAGTATTTAGAAGAATATCCGATATATACTTTATTTAACATCTGTAAGGGTTTAAAATGTTAAGCGCTCGAATTGATTTTTATTTATTAATATAATTTCATTCAAATTATAATAGAATTAAAGTTGTTTCTTGATTAACGTTGGAAAAATGATTTTTATTTTTTTTTATTGTGTTGCCAGTAAGGAAGAGCTGCTGATAAAAAAAGAAGAGATTGTTGCTTCATTTCTACAGGACTGAAAATGATAGCTATTATTAAATATTAACATTAGTACTTTAATATCTTATGCGATGCTTTGGTTCCAGATTGAAACTATTAGACGCACAGCTTGCTACGCTTTTTTTTTTTTTGATTTGAATGAGTAATCAAGTTAATTCGATTTACTCCACACAAATTGTAATTGGTATGTATATGAGTATGTTAAACATATACATATGTGTGTGTGTATATAGCTACGTATATGTATATATATGTTTTTAAATACAGTATATAGCACGGGTGGGTCTTGCATAATGCGTTTACTATATAAGTAACATTCACTAGTTGACATATCTTCCGTTGTCGATCATTAGTAATAGATATTTAATTAATGCTACATTTAAATATTTAACTATTTTTTTATCTTATTATTGTTACGACAATCTCACTGTGTCACGTATATTATACACTATACGTTTCGCTTTTTTTTAATTTTTTTTTCTTCTGATTAATATTACTATTTGTTATCTTACATACACATTATGCATACGCCATGATATAAATTTTTTAAAAACTACGCAAAAAAAAAAAAAAAAAAAAAAACCTCTACATTTACACAGGCTTTTTAGGCTTTTAACAAAAAAAAAGATATTCACATTAACTTCTAATTAGTATTTAGAGGGCTCTTTTTTATATTAGTGTGTAAATTGTATGTACTATATATGTATGTATTGTTTTTTAAATGCCATTTGGCCATGCTGTGCCGTGTTTTTTTTTTTTAATTTCTTCTCTCCTGCTCTCCCTCTAACTGTCATTGTCTTTGTCTTGCTGTGATTCTGTCGCTTTTTTTTTATATAACTTTATATATGTTTAGTGGAAGCTCCTGTTGCACGCCAATCGCTACTTACGTCTTACGTTTTAAGTTTTATACGGCTCGTTCTTGCATCGACTTCTAGTTTTGTTTCCAACTCGTTGCTGCATGTGTGGGAATAAAACGAGAGAACATTGAGTCAAGAGTCGTTAAGCTCATCAAATCGATCTGATCTATATCGATGATGTGTCTGGGAGCCAGCAAATAATCGATTGGTGTATACACATGTATTTATTTGCAAATCGCAATCGACGCTACTATTTAAAAGCAAGCAATTAAGTAGCTGATTATGATTCGCATGTTTTCTACTAACCTTTGTAGTAGACCTCGCGGTACATGGTGGGGCAAGCGGCCTTGCCGTTCGTCTTAGTTGTCTTGAAGTCAATATTGGTGCGAATGGGTCGATGCAGCAACGGCTGTGGTGGACGATAGTTGTTGCCCAGGGGTGCCTTTGGATGGTCGGGACTGCCCTGCATAAGGCGTCGCAATGCGTGCAACTGAAAACAATTAAATATACGCAGATGAAAACTTTAATGTATTGTCTGAAATAAAAATAGCCATCTTAATGCTACATTATGTCTCTTCAAATACGTGATGTCTTACGCAAACTGCAATTAAAAGCACTTTTACAATTTTATTTCACATACCCATTTATAGTGCTATCATAATCTTATTAGGGTTTATGAATACTGCTAATTATTTTAATTATTTTAAATTTATTTTAATATTTTAAGCCAATTTAATACAAAGTTCAAGTGCTTGTCTAACACCGGCATACAGGGTATATCGCGATCAAGCAAGCAGCCTCAACTGGATGGATGCATGATTCAGAGATACGCGAAATGTAAAACTTAAATAAAAAGTAAGTCAACAACTTCCATACATCGAGAGGGGTACGGAGAAATCGGGTGGAGGGGCAGACATAAAAAAGAATCTCAACAATAGTCGAGTGTGACGAGTCAATACCACTTAATCTACACAATCTGTTTATCAATTGACTTCCGTCAAAAGCGGTTTCAATGACGTGACGGTCGGAGCAAGCAGCACCCAGTCACAGTTTCTTCTTACCGTCCTTGCGTCTGTTCGTCCTGGCGTTGTCCGTTCAAGTGGAAATTAAGTTATGTGTGGAGCCCACCCAGCTGGAAGCGTGTCGAGGGAGTTAACTAAAGAGTGCAAAGTGTCGAACCAAAGTGGGTAGACAGCATTGAGTAGCTGTTGGCCCACAGCATAAATACACACTTACGTACATGCAAAGCGGGTATACCAGACTGCATTCATATAAATGTAGTGTAAGCTATAGTTGTAAGTTTCTTATCAGAAGTACTTTCCGCAACACTCATTTTCCAACACGAGGTAATTGTAAAATCATTTATGTCTCTAATTCCCTTTTATAAACGCACAAACTAGGTATTAATTGCAGTAATTTGAGCAATCTAACGGAGTAGCTTTCGTAAGGGGGCAGCCAAATTGTAAATTTATCATAAATTTTAATCTAAGCCACGTTTTATACGTTGAAATTAAAAATTCAAAAAGATTTCATGGGTTTTAGGAAAACTCGCACTTTCGGCGACCAGCCGTACGCGATGGCAACTGAATTATTAATTAATTAATTAATTTTTAACTTCAACTTGACTTAAATGCAACCTTCAGCATGCTTAATTCAACTGGATATATGTTAGAAGCAATTATAAGACCGTTACAAGAACATAACAAAGAACAAATTGCCATCATCTACTTTTTTGACATTAATAAAAGGTATACAAAATATATAGGATCAAAATAGCAACTTCCTCTATTCCTCTGCAATCGATTAACCGACATTCAATCAATCAATTTTATATGAGTATGTGTGTGTGCATATGTATGTATGTGGATGCAACTGTCGCTAATGTGGCAAATAAAGCTAGAGGCAGTTACTCAATTACCGTGTCCAAGAGAAACCGTTAAAACGTTAATTGCAATTTCAGTTTCATACACAACTCTCTCTCTCACACACTCTGTCTTTTTCTTTTTCGCAGCGCATCGCACATTTGGTAGTGTTACTTTAATTTGGTAAATTATGTTTTGCTCGCAAGGTGCAGTCGCGTAGCCGTGCATCACTAAATTACATTGCTGTTGCACTGTCTGGCAATTCCTTCTCCTCATCCTCTTTCCTTTAGCTATCCCCATTCCTGATCCGTGGACGCTACTGCTGCTGCTTCTGCTGTCTGGGATCTGCCGCGCTGCCACAAGTTGTAACCATGGGCTCTCATGGGTGCCATTGCGCTTGTTGAAGTTTTTATGAGTCTGACTGGGCTGCTGGCTGTTCTGTTCTGTTCTGTTCTGTTCTGCTCTGCTCAGTTCAGTTCAGTTCTTGTTGCACCTCCCTCCACCCTTTTGACTCCTGCTGCTGTTTGTAGATGCACCCGACACTCACCGTTTACTTTGTTTACACGTACGCCACCGGCTTTATTTTAGACCCAGTCATCCCACACAGTGCCCCTCTTGCTTGATGGCCGTGCATGTTGGCGTCTTTATTACAGCGCTGCACTTAATAAACATTTGCGTTACATTTTGTATGCTGTCTTTTCTGTTTGCTCACAGAAACAGGCAAGCAAAAAAGTGGTCATCGCTTTATTTCATTTATGGTTGCTGCCACTTTGTTGCTGTTGTTTGTGTTGTTATTGTCAGTCTTATAGCTCAAGAGGATACTTCATTTAAAACTTAAATGAAATTAGCTAATAAAACAAACAACGTCAGACCAGACCCGACTCACTCACTAATTAGCAAACATTATGTAGTCATCTCTTAAATTGGTTACTCGAGGGACAACCAAAAAGTGAGGGCCAATTCTGAATTTGAGAAAACCAAATGAACTATGTTTTAAATTTCAGGCGACAGTTCTAAGTGTGTGCTTCTCTATGTACTAATCTTAAAATTTAACATACGACTTGTTAACATTTTAACATAATTTCCTTGCTACTCTATACACCTGCCTCTCTATAAGTTCTTGCCAAATAGCAAAGATAAGGCTAAACGACTAAATCCGTTTTATGAAGACAAGTTCTATTTAAAACATGCTTTTTTGAAAATACTTTTTTTTATTAAATAATGTTCAATTACTCAATTCACTATTTCTTTTCTGGTCTCATCAGATTTCGCGACTCTAAGTGAAAACGCGAAAAAATTTCATTTGTTTTTTGTATTATGTAAGAATCTGAAGATGTAAAAATGATTGCTAAACTTCAAACAATTTGAAAAATAGAAAACTCATTTCAAGTTTCAAGAAATTTGTATATATATATTATTTATAAGTGGTAATGTAATTAAACAAAATGTTAATGTTAATTATAAAAACTTTTCACAGGCATAACGTGGTCCAAACTGAACCGATTTTGGAAAGCATTGCCTTATCTAATTATAATAATGGTTTTAACCTCTAGACTAAAACTGAATTTTAATTTGGTCGACTTACCTGTTGCTTTGTTATATAGATGGGCTTATTGAGAACCACCCAGGTGACGGTCTCGTGGCAGGCCGGAGCCGTTGTCGAGCCATCGTATGTCATGTAGTGATCCGTATCGGGCATTAGTCCACGTATGGAGAGTCGCTTCACGAACACCTCATCGCCCCCATAACGAATGCGGTCCAGCTGATCGGTAAGCATTCGCAGTTCCGGATTGGAGAGATCGCCCAGCTAAAAAATACTTAATACTGTCTGCTACTGCTTGTATTAAAGCTTATGAGAGCTTACCTGTAATAATATGGAGACTCCAACGATGCCCTGAGCACGATTCAGTGCATCTGAGAAATTTGCATATAGCTGTGAATTATAGCCGAATATTTGTATCTGCGCGAAAGAAGCAGAGAGAAAGAGAGTGATATAGATAAAGAGAGCGAGAGAGAGAGAGAGAGAGAGGGAGAACGAGCGAGGACATGAGTAAGTAAGTACATGTAGATACATAAATGTGTATGTATAAATGGCTTAGTGAGATGGTATCCTATACACAAGTTACTCTGTATTCTATTTGTTTTTGTGGCCAACTTTATTGTTGCTCAATTTAAGCCGAAATGCATACAAAGAGCCGACAACGTGTACGCTTGTTTGCACAACAAGCAAGGCAGCCACCCTTTGTTTCTAGCCAGAACAGGACCATGTACTTTTGGTGTGGGAGTAGGTGGGTCGCAAAAGTGACAACAGTAGTTGGATGAGAGGTGAAAACTCGCCTTGTTTCACATAAATTGCAACAAAATAATCGCAACAATAAACAAAATGCAGACAAATACGAGTACATGCTGCACACATAGATACACACACGCACACACACTCACACCAACCCAACACTAGATCAGGCGCCTGAAAAAACAAATATTAGTCTTTAGCCCACATTGAGCGGAAGTGGACGCGTTGACCAACTATTTAAGGTAGGGTAACATACACTCCACACTCCACACTCGAGATCGAAACTGGGGCTTACATTGTTGCCAAAACGAGTGACTGCAAAATTATTCGAATGTTTTCCAAGCTGTCGTTAGTAGTAGTATTCATTTGTATAGCATAGTTATTTGTATTGGTATGCAGCATCAGAAAATTTATATATTCTGAGTTAGCATTTTTGTACTTATTGTGGATATTTTATATTTGAATATTTGAATATGCGATATGTTTTAAAACCGCTTCCGTTAGTCTTTTTTACAGCGTAAAGTGAAAGGAACCGCCTCAGACTATAATAAAAGAACATATTACATTCGGTAAACAATATTACACCCCGAAAATTAGTTGGCTATTAGTTGATTTTCAGTAATGTTGATGAAATAGAGAAGATATTAGTGGAATGGGCATGACTTGTATATAGTCTACATCAAGTCGAATATCTACACAGAGTACAAAGCTAAGTCGATTTCTGTTAACAGGCTTAATTCACTCTACCCACTTTGCTTAAATGCAGGGTATACGAGAGTGGCAAACAGTAGCAAAAAAATAATGCATTAGATATTAGAACTATATGCTTCATTTTTTAATGTGTGCCCAGAAAGGCAAATAGAAATTAAATTAAATTAAAATTTCTTAAGTTGCTGTATGCTGAGTTCCCACAAAGAAGCGCATGCAAATAGAAAAGGCAACGCAGCAACCGTAAATGCAAATGAAAATTTGACGAGGAAATTGCAAAACAAATTGTCTGAGTATGAGTATACACACAAAGATTTCTGGAACTTGCAAGTTGCCAGTGCCAGTGTAAGTTTTTGAATGAATTATTTATCGAAATCACACAATTTCAGCCTGGATTGCGATTGAAGGCATTGAAATGCAAAGCAATTTTCTAAACAAAGCCCTTATTCTGATTTTCAACGAGATAGAAAAAACATCGCCTCAATTACGCTTATTTTTTTATAAAATAACATAAAACGATTCTATGCTCTGATTATGATTGTTTAACACAACTAAATGGAAGCTATAAGAAGATAGTAGGTGCTAGTCAAATTGAAACATTAGGAATCCCAATCGTTACTTCGGTGTTTCGCTGTCCGTACTCCAGAAGCATTGTGTGCGTAAAAAATTATGCAATATTTACCACAAACTCAAATGTTATATTTTCATTTCATTAAACAGCAAAGCGTGCGGCAGTGGCAAATAAACACGGATAGCAGTAGCAAGTACCAGCAAATAGCCGGACAAGAGGATGGTCCAGCCAATCCTCCCCCTAACCCCTAACCTCTAACCCATAACCGGCGGTCATGAGGACCAGTCTCACTTCGAATCCCAGTTTGTTTACCAGTATGTTTGTGAACAGAAGGCCATACACACAGCATGCTTTCGGCATGCTTCTTACCACACCGCACACTTGCACACACACACAAATAAACCTACATACATAAATACTTATACACGCACACAATTATAGGCAAACACACAATCGGATACAGAGAGACAGAGGCAGGCGCAGAGAAAAGGCAACTTAATCAGATCAATTACACATGTTTTCACTGCATGGATTGCAGGCTTGGCCTGGTCTGGTCTAGTCTGGTCTGCTTTGGTCTGATTTGTTTTTGCCTGCTCTATTCTGGCCTACCATGCCCTGGCTTGGCCGAAACAGCAGCCAATAACCAGAGCGGCGGATCCAGCTGCAAGCTGTGCCTTGGCTTAGGCCAATCGCTTGGTACCCGGGACCGTCTCGAAAACAGTGGTTGCCAATACTGAATTCAAAATAAAATCAAATATTCTAAAGAGCTTTAGCCGCATGTTCTGGGTTTGCAAATAATTATATTAATAGTATGTAATGTGCATATGCAATTTAGGAAATTGATTGAAACTTATTTTCAATTGTAATCGTTAATATATAATGTCTCTACTATTATTATCACCTACTTAACTTTTATAGAACTTGCTATTCATTAGTGATAAGTGTCATAAATAATAAGTCTCAGCTTGTCGCACTGCAAAGGAAAAATAATAATTGAAAATAAAAATACATAAATTTATTCATATCATAGAAAACCAGTCGTCACGAAAATGATTTCTTTTTGGCTTACAAACATATTATTTAATTCACACTTCTTATTTGACAAACTTCAATAAAAATTTATAAAAACAAATAATTTACAATTTAAAAAAACTAACAGAAAATTAATTTAATTTGTCAGCTTCTCATGAGTAAAAAAGTATTTAAACTTTCGATGCGTCTTCCCTCAACCACTGTGTCTAAACCAGTCAAATGCTAAACCATCTTTTGGGGGGTTGGTTGGTTATTTAAGCTGGTTTTAGCTTGGCTTTCGTGTTGCGTTGACCGGACACGCTCTTGGATGCAAGACGGGTCGGTTGGACTAGGCATGAAAACATGGCCTCATGTCAACACTTTGCCAGCTAGCCATGAATTCAGCCCCTAACCCCCTCTCTCTGTCTCTCTATGTGTGTGTGTGTGTGTGCGTGTGTGAGTGTGTTAGCGTTAGAGGCTTGTCAGTCAGTTTTCTAGACAAATGAAGCAAATTAGCCTAACAACGCACATGGGGACATTGTGTCCCAACACATACACAAATTCAGTCAGTGCAGTGCTAGACTTGTCAGATGCTACCGGACATAGTCTGTGTGTGTGTATGTGTGTGTGCGTATGTGTGTATATGGGTGAGTATGTGCACTGAAGTACTGATGGCGCAAGCACTTGCTGCTAATTATGCGCTTCACAAACAGGAAGCACAATTGCGAGCAATAACAGCAGCATAAAGAGTTAAGGCAGCAGCAAAATAGCAAAATAGCAAATGTTCCTTTTTGATGTCGTTTTAACATGCGCTCATATGAACAGATGAACAGCTCAGAGATCTCAAATTGCCTGTCTGGCATTTTAATGGACGTGTTGACTTCCCATATAGGGTACTTAAAGTGCTGCTGTTTAAAGTGTCGCTCAATGTGCTCAACTTGATCAGAGTATTGATCAAGTTGGCTAAGTGGCTTATTTGAATTCCAGCTTTTTCAATAAATATGTAGATTTTCTTGCAATTAGGTTTTTTTGTAATAATATGTAAGGTTCTTAAGCTTGAACAGAATGTATGAATTTATGAAGATAACTACAAAAACATTGCTGCATCATGAAGGTCAATTTTCTAATCAAATTTTCAGCCAATGCCATTGTAAAATGCTTAATTTTAAACTCTTTAAAAAACTTATTAAAGCCAATGAAAAAATTGAATAACCACTTTAAATTTGGTCGGCAAATCAAACATAAATTTACAACACGACCTCATTACCAGCAAATATTTAGAATGCTAGTGTGTGTGTGTGTGTGCTGAAGTGGAGAGCACAGATACAGATACATTTGGATATTTAAGTACCTCATGGTTAGCGCGTAAATTAATGGCTAAGCCGTCGGTCACGTCGGTCGTTTTGGGTTGTGAACGTTGCCACGTTGCAAAAGGATGAAGTTGCAGATGGATGGAGACCGCAGCAACCGGCGAGCTAGAGGAAAAGGAAAAGGGGATGTGAACGTGAACATCGAGTCCATTAAGCAGCAGACAAGAGTGAACGCCTAAACGACTAAAACGGGGAAACAGTAGACTGTAGATGGCACAGGAGGCAAAGAGGCAATGAGCCAAGTAGACAAGCAGGCAAGCCGGTACTGGATGCACGGTGAAGAGGTGCGTCGAGTGTGTCAAGTGATTAAATTTTAGCCACAAGACAAGTGCTAAATTACCGCAACGAACACAAATAAAGCAAATCAAATAACAAACAAAAACAACCAGCTTGTTTGCATAATGCCAAACGCGAAATAGAAATAGAAACCACTCCTGGCCACTCCCACGACAGGTGGGTAGGCTGTGGTATCAATTGACAACGGCGCACAAACTGAATAGCAGAACATGTCCGCTGTAATCTTGTGCGGATTTTCGTTGGATTAATTAAAATTGCCAATTACGAATTCATTAAAACAGCTAGCAATTTGGCCGTGCTCATTAAATAGCTGATTGTCCCAATCGACACATGATTAATTTGTGTAAACGTCTAGAAATAGTTGGACAAAAATACTTAAAGCTTGTAAGCATCACTTGAAGTGGACAATGACTTAAATTAAGTTCAGCTCATTGTTCCCTGATTTAATATTTCAAATGTATGTTGTGAGTTATTTCAAATCGTAGCAGTAAAAGCTGATATAATTATACTATTATAATTAATAAATAATTTTTATTTGTTCGGTTCGTCTTACACAAAATTTTTGTTGTTTCCTTGTTTACTTATATCACTAAAGGTCAGTAATAAAATCCAACACTTATGTTTAATTTTACTTAAGTATACTTAAGTAAGTTTTCTGACAAGTTGATGAGCAGATTATTAAGTATATATAGTATGCAAAATAGAAAAGTAAGTTGAGAACTAGAATGAAGTAAAGGGTATCTTCACATTAAGCACTATTATTAGCTTACACACAGATATGTAGAATTTTTTTTATTACCTCCCTTCAATTTTGTGAATATTCACAACAAGTTTGGCAAACTATTCCGTTGTACCGAATTGTAATATGAGTTAATTACCATTGGCGTTTACTAATTAGACAAATAAGCTGCATATGCAGCGACTTACAAATTGGCAACAGCTGCACATTATGGCCACAAGAGCTTGACCGGGCCAGCTTATGAAAATACACAAGAAGCAGAACAACAAGAAGTGGGAGAAGCAGAAGCAAAGAATATGGAGCAGGGCGACAATGACTGAGAGAAATTTGCTGCCATTTGTTGACATGCCGGCATGGAACTCTTCGCTTCACACTGGCTCTGCCACCCATTGTCTGTTATGGGCTGGGCAGTTAAATCAATGATGATCATTTAACACAATGGGAAGCAAAGCAGAGCAGCTAAGAGAACCATCAGTGCCAGCTGCTTGAACACATGTCTGAGAGCTGAATCTGAATCTGAATCTGCAAATGGCTCGTCAAATTAGCAGGCCACGGAATGCGTCTCAAAATGGCACAGCATTTTAATTTCCAACCTTTCTCGTTGCTGTTGTTGTTGTTGTTGATGTTGTGTTTTGTTTTTTGTTTTTGTTTTTGTTGTTGTTTTTGTTGTTGTTTTTGTTTGTTGTTGTTTACCCTTCATCGTTTGCCTCGGCTCGCGTATTTACATATTTTTAATAAGCTGCTTGCAAATCAACTGTGCGAAACAAATGTGTGCTTGTACGTGTATACCCCTGAACTTGACATCAAAAACAAAAGAGGGGCCAAATCATATTTGCCAAACAACAAGCAATGAGAATACGAGTCTGCCTCCAGGCCAAGCAGGCAGCCAGAAAAAGCTCACATGTGCATACACTGTGCCCAGGCTAAATAAATCAGACATCCCAGACAAGACCAGTGGGAGTGGAAGAACTGGGGCACAAAACAGGAGCAGAAGCAGAAGCAGAAGCAACAGCAGAAGCAACAGCAACAGCACAAACTGATGTGGCTGACAAGCCGAACAGGCAAGGTGTCTGAATTCATGTCTACATGTAGGATGCGAGTGAAAGTTCTCGTTGCCATTGCCGTTGCCGGTGCCTGCGCCCGTTGGCTGTGCCACATGACACCAGAATATGCCCCTGATGCTGAAAAAGAATGAACAAGTAATACAATAAAATATTTGTAGGCATGTCCACAGCGCGGCGAAATCAACAAACGCACATCACTTATCGGCTGAGAATTTGGTATAATGTACACAATAAATAATATTCGAATAGTATTCGTCCTTAGAAAAATCGAAATCACATATGTGCATATATATATAGTTTGTTGTTTCCAGATCAAATATTTGCAACACTCACTAAAACCAGCATAGCTTTGCATTTAACAGAAGATGTGTGAATGATTTTTAAATGGTATGCAGCACAAGGACAAACTTCAAGCTACTCCATATTGTTGAAACTCACAAGGGCTCCTTCCGTCCGTCCGTCCGTCTGTCTGTCCGTCCGTCCGTCTGTCCGTCCGTCTGCCCTCTGATGATGATAATATTGAGGCAGCCGGGCAAAAGCGCACTTTGCCACTGAGTACCTTAAGACTTGGTATGTTGAGACTACAGCGACAAATCCGCATTAGGCAAGTACGTTAACTGCTGATCAAATACACTTCCGCTCGTTTATCTGTGTAAATATTTGAGCAGGCGAGCTAACAAGTTATAGTACAAGTATGTATAACAACGGCGCCAGCCAAATGTAGCAGAATCAGAAGGAAATAAAGACGAAAGCCGAGGCGACAACAAATTCGAAAACTTGACATACGCCTGACTCCATCCAACCCCCAACCATAGCTATAAATCCAGATTGCCGGCTCCAGCTTCAGCTCTTCCTGCTGACACACACAATTGAATTGCTGAAGAGGAGCGCACAATCTGATGGGCGACACATTCCCAAAAATAGGCGCAAAAAATGTTGGGGTGTGTCCCCCAAGCATTTCAGACGTCAAAGTGTCGAATTCAAAATGTAGGCTCACTAAATGCACCTCAAAGCAAACTACTAAAATAATTGAAATGGACAAGCAAGCATTCGCTTCATTATCTACTCACCTCCGCTGGGAATGCGTAGCCCTCGACGCTGTGCTCGGAGCCAAATTGATCGTTCAGTCCGTAGTGGATGTGTATCTCATGGAAACGATAGCGATAAGATAGGGGACCACCAGATATATTCACTGGCGTCTGCATGCCATCGTAATTGGCCACCGTATCATTGCCGGCCGTGAAAATAACACTGTGACCCGTATTGCTTATGATGCCGCTTATCTGTCGAGGAAATGCTGTAACTTAATATTCTGTATGTGAAAATAGGGATTTGCGTAAAAAACTAACCCAAGGAGAACAAAATCAAAAATAAAACAAAATAATTTTAAAGCATACTACATACTAATAATCAAATTACCCTGTGTTTGTCAATATGTATGGGACGCAAATTGGGATCGAATAGCAAACGTTGCGGCTCCAGATTGACCGGCGACTGTCGACGTCCCTTGTTGCAGAGTGACCATTCCGGATTGATGAGACCCCAAAAAGCGGGACCTGCAAGCAATAATTTCAATTATCAATCATAAAATTAATTGCTGTCGAATTATTTCCAAACGAATGGAATGGGATTGATAAGCCAATAATAATTTAATGGCAATAATTCACAAAACGTTACAAAAATTCAGCATATTGGGATATTTCATGAATAAAAAAAACCAAAAGCAATGTAAATAAGCCACCTTAAAAAATTACGTTAAAGAGTAATTCAATAAATTCAATACATGTGAATAAAGCAGAATTTAGCATCTTTACAAGGGTTGATTCTAGATTCTGATTTTGATTATTCTTATAACGTATTCAATTTCAGAAGCAGTTTTGCAATCAGTTAGTGTTTTATACAATATATAGAGATATACATATGTATGTATATGTGTCGCGTATAGCAAAAGATAAGAAAAATATGCCAAGTTCGCATTGCCATCTGTCATTACAGGATGTTCGCCAAAAGCAAAAGTTAAAATTATTGTATTTGACGCTTATATAAAATTTAAATTTTTTGCCATTTGACAAGTTTCCGTTTAAACAGATGTTTGCTTTATTTTGCAAATCTTTTTATTTAACTCAATTTGTACAAAGTCAACATATGAAAATACACACACACACACACAGACCTGGCGACATCATTGCAGTTACATAAAAGCGTGTACAGATAAATTAAGTTTGGGTTAAAGTTGCGATGTTTAGCTGTGAATCTAGCGGATAACCAACATCCACGACTTCATTTGGAGTTAATCACAGTCGAGGAACTAAGCTTAAGTTTAGCATTAAAATGATACATGGCCAGGTTCTCATCATATAACCTAAGTACATCCATATGAATACCTAAATGATTCTGATGATTTGTCACGTATTGTAATAACTCTGGCTAACATTTAATACATTTTTGACACATACCCCATTGCCAAATTGGTCCTATCTGATCCACAACTGTAGTTTGCCGCTGACCGCAAGCTATGCAAAATATGTTCACCAGCTGGGTTGTGGCCAAGAGAGACAGATACTGAGACAGACAGAGAGAGGTATGTAACTTGGGCATGAAAACTTGTATATATGGACCTAAACGGCTAAACGAAGGCAACCCAGCCAGTTTGCTCTTAACTAAAGCTATTAAAATATATGTCTGCATAGGTGTTGGTTTTATTGGGTTTTGGCTGGGGTTCGGGTTGGTTCTTGTTTCTGCTTTGGGTCAGAGATTGGCTTTGGATTTGTTTGATTTTGGCGGTGGAGCCAGTAGGAGAAGTAGAGGTGTGGATTTGTTTGTTTTGTGGCCACCAGACACCGTCTGAAGCCCGCATTGATTGCTCTAATTTCATGCGGTTTACTTAGTTAACACGACACATGCAAACAGGATGAGCGACTTGTAGGAATTATATACTTGGCTTGGTTACATACATATAATATGTGTCTGTTGAACATGGATGAAGAAAAACTTTATAATTCTTTAGATTTTAAACTAGAGTGAATTTTACCATTATCTGTAAAAGTAAAAAACTTTCTTTGGAGCTCGTGAACTTTTTGCTGATTTAATAAGATTAATGTTTGCTTTACAGGTATAAACACACAGTTTTTCCGAGAAATATATAAAACAACGTTTTGATGAAAATTGTGCATATTCTTCTTTGAATTATCGGTTAAATATTGACTAAGCTACTTAAGATAGTCGAATTTTCTTAGTGCTGACTTGGACGCCTAAAGAAAGCTTCAGTTAAGTTGTCTTAAATATTTCATGGATTTCGTGTGATTGCTGACCAAATTAAATTTAAAGTTTGTTTTGTAAAAATATCTAAAAAAAAAAATATATATATAAAAATATAACAATACAATGTAAAGTATATAAGTATGGGTATATATGTATTGGTTTGTTGTGTGTTGAGTCCCATTGGTATCTCAAAATCTGTACGAACTGTTTTAGTTGCCTATTGAGTCTCGTTATTTTCAACAGATGCATAAAAAAACGCCTTGATGCAATCGTATCTGCATGCGTGTTTCTACTAACGTGATAAATTGCACGTACAAAATCAACGCGCATCAAGCATCGAGCATCGAGCACCGAGCTTAGAGGATTGGTAATCGGTGGTATGATGGGATCAATATGTTTAAGCGGCTATATCGACAAGCGCAATCAAAAGCTCCAATCAAAGATATGCCACGTATTCGCGCTTAAACGATTGTTGACCTCAAGCAACATTGAGATAGAAAAGAAGAGAGATATAGACAGACAAACAAAAAAAGATATAGAGGCAGAGAGAGAGAGAGAATGAGAGAGAGAGAGAGAGAGAGAGGCAAAGTGCATGTTAAGTCTATTAAATTGCGGGCTGTAGTCGAGTCAATGAGGCAATTGCCAAACGATTTTAGCAGCCATTAACAACATTAGTGGCTGGGGCAGAACGTCTGTTCGCGTTTGAGATACTACGCTAACTGAACTGCATTCGGAGTGCACTGCGTGGCCATCGCTTAAGAATACATATATATTTGACTTGCATTTATTTGGCTCGTTGCTCGTGCAAATCATGTTAAGCCACCGGCACGTTCCAAGTAAGCAGACTCAGCAGCAGCAGCAGCAGCAGCAGCAGCAGCACTCTGTGCCGCATTAGACGCGCTTTAAGCGCAGACCAAGCAACTGTAGTCAAAAGCTGTTCTTATTCCCAATCCCATTCCCAATCCCAATAGTTGAAGCTGGTGCTGGTGCTGGTGCTGGTGCTGATGCTGATGCTGCTGCTTTACCAATTTCAGTCCCATTGCAAGTGGCAATCCCACAGGGAACTCTCTGGCATCAACACGGGCCTCAACACCAGAATCGCTTTGCAGCGATAGCACTCATGTAACATGCCATGCTTATGCAAATTTATTTATGCCAAAGAGAGACAAAGTTTTGCACGGATTTGGCTGCAATTTGTTGACAACACGTGTTACAAAAACACCATCGACTGCTTTACAGGGGCTTACACTAAAGGTGTGCGTTTGTTTTAATACCCATTGCATTTTCAGTTTGAATTGTCGGCTCGCTCACCACTCTCACATATCCGGTAACCAAGCGGATCAAACTGGCAGATAGACATTATGACACAAAAGTCACAGTTTCAGGGTATCTTTCAGTTTGGCACTTTCGCCAAAATATTCTCTCTGTTCTCTCTCTTAAATTTTGGATGCTTTCGCAGTTCTTTCAACTTGGTCATAAATACATATTTAAACAAGAGTGCGCGAGAGAGGCGAGACTATACAGCTAAAATACTGCGAAAATTTCCAAAATCACAACAGCAACCAAAATAGTAGCGATTAAGGTGAAGTCCAGACAGACGGGTATATAGAAATATTCTCCTCACACTCCGGCTTTCCGTCAAGGGAGGGGGATGCTAAATTAAAAGTTAAGTATTGTATTTTAGATATGCTTTGCTTGCGGCAGTGTAGAGTTACGTCCGGCTTATTTCCTACAAAATGAATCTGCATTTACTGAGAACTGATTAAATGACTTTTGATCATTTTTATAGATCTATTAGAGCAAAGTATTGCGTGGTCGGTGAACTGCCGACTGTGTCGCTTTCGTAGTTGCTTTTCTTGGTTGTAAAATCCAATTCGCAATTCAAGGCACTTGAACTTATTTATGCATTTGTCTTGTGCAAATGGCGTCGCCGTTGTCTCTAATGAGATTAAAACGAACGGCGAAGTGGGCCAGTTGAAGGCGAAGAGGTCGATGTGGATGGAAAGCGTAGAGGTGAGGGGAACGGGAGCAAAAAATGGGATCGTAGACATACTTATCTGGCGTTTTCTTCGACTGGACTGGCAGACAGGACTGGAGTCTAGCCATAATCTCCCAGGACGCATTCACGTTGCCCTGTTGACTTGTGACACAATGAATTTTTTTTCTTTTTGCCCAGACTTAGAGTAAGTGTGTGCCGGACAGAGATGTGAGTGTGGACCGGAGTGTCTGAAGTGGGCTTGATTGCAGCGGTTGCCAATCAAGATTCCAACTCAGACTTAGACTCAGACAATGGGCCAAGTTAAAAGCAGTCGAGTTTTAGTCATGGCCAGATTTCGTCATCATTTCCAACTTCTTTTGGTTTGACTGTACAATTCACGCGTGCAGTTTCAGTCGCTTGTAGAAACGTTGCACAACAACGACAAGGGAAAAGATTCGGCAACTGGAGAACGGCTGCTGCCGCTGGCACTGCCTTAAACAACAAGAAGTATACTATGTTATTTCATGCAAAAATTGTTGCACACTCCAGATAGCGTACATAATACATGGAAACACACATATTTGTGTGTACACATACGAAGGTGTGCAAAATGCAATCCGATGTCGGCAGCTCTCGTGTGGCAAGCAGACGCAGCACATGCCGCTCTACGCAGCTGTGCCAAGTATGTATTTAGTTCTTTGCGTATATGGCAAACAGAATGAGGCATCTCTGATTTGCCCAAAAAGTATCTATGTATGATGTATCACTATTAGATGATGCTGATAAGACATGAAATATTGTATATATATACATATAAATAATGCATAATACATTAATACACAATGCATTTGAGTTATACAATTACCAAAGGCCAATTTAAGATATTCAAGTTTGACAAATACTTGGATTTCAGTTTTTAATTGTTGATTGATTGGATTAAGAAGTATATTGTCATATCCGTTGCTACAGGGCTTAGAAAATTTAATGAAAAATATGTTTTTACTCTAGCTATCGCTAAATAATAAACACAATGTTTTGTTGGTTTAATATTTGTCTACCAGCAAGAGAGTATGTATACATATATACATATATATATATATAAATATATATAAATAAATATATGTACATAGTTATATGTATATACATTGTCCGTATTCTAGTCGAGCAGTCCCGAGAAGGAACATTTTTTTATTGTTTTCGTTGCAGTTGATTTTGATGCCATTTTTGTTGTCGCCGTAAGCTTTGATTCAAATTTACTTTGTTGTTGGTGGCATTTATGAGTACGCAGCCAGTTGTGTGGCGGGATGGGATGGCGGTGTGCCGTAAAAAATTACAACTGAAAAAGTTGCCCTAAAGCGCATTTGACGTCGACAAGCGTACAAACATTGAGTGAATATTTGAACTGGGCACAATTCAGGGGAGTGTAAACGCAAGAAAGTTAAGACTCAACCAGCTTCAAAAGGCGATAACTTACCTGAAATGCCATCGTAGGTCCACCAATCCTCCCAGCTAACTGCATGCAGAACTGTAACGAAAGCAAACACAAAGGCAAAACGTCAATTGATTTCACACCCAATTTATATTTGCAGCAGCACGAAGTCACACTCAGATAAGCGACACTTAAACTTAACGTTATACATATTTATATAGAGACTATATTAAAGCTACGCCTAGATTTGAACACAACAGCTAAAGGAACTGCAAAAACGTTTGAGATAGGGAAAGTCAGCAAGAAACAGAGAGAACGAGAGAGATTAATGATTACCTTCGGTTATACAGAGTAGAAATAAATAACGAAATGGGCTTACATATATAACTACATATGAAAATAAACGTACATAACAATAAACATTTGCATACAAAGAGATCCCTTAGACAAACTCAGTATAAAACACAGACAGCAGTTACCCTAACTCAAATGAAAGGATATTTGCAATCTAGCTAATTAGCAAAATATTATATATATATATATATAATATACAAAATATACAAAATATAAGATAAATTTGAATTACAAGTAGCAACGGTTTTTGACAGACTTTAAGCTAATCTGCAAAAATAACTTTCAGATAATACAATAATTCAGATAAAAATAGATGAAATACACATATGAATATTAATATATATATAACTGCTTTGGCTGCGTGCAATTTAAACATCCCTTACTGAATTGCATTATAGTCTACATTAAAATTTAGCTGGCACGCGCACACCCACACCCACACTCACACTAAAACACACACTCACACACATAACCCATATGTTTGAGCACACACGCAATTCACATTCGCCTACACCTTGTAGAAGGCAACCCGCATAAGTGCGATTTATTGTTTCTTATTCCATTCAAACAGAGGGTCTTACAATGTTTTCACGGTGTGTGTAATGGCTTCAATAAATTTTTTCAACATCGAAAAACTATAAAGTATTTTATAAAGCTACAAAAAAGTGATGTATAAAAGCCAACATTAGGAATATTATATTGTATCCATCCAGAGAATTTAGGGTAATTAAGGGTATTAAATTTTCGGCATTCGGAACAGTTTTTTTTTCATTTTGGTTGGCAGCGGTTCCTTTGAAGAGCTTTCGAGTCAACTCTTTGCTTGCCTTAAGTATTGCTCTTTTTTTTGTGATTGCCTTTTTAAGGCAAGAACGCACACACACACACACACACATATATATATATATATATATATATAAGATATATATAAGTTTATATATATATATAAGCAGAGGAGAGAGGAAGAGAGCTCTTGAAATGATTTTTGCTTACTTGCCTTTTAATATTTTTTGCTCAGTAAATTTATTTCCGTCACTTGTTAACTTTAACATTCATCGACAGTTTTGCTTTTGGCAGCGCTGTCGCTGCACTTACTGCTGGTTTTGTTGTTGCCAAAAGCCAAAAGCACTTTGTTATTTTGACAACCGACAAAAAGCGGGGTCAAATCCAACGCCTCTGGCCTGCCCAGACCCAGACCCAGACCCAGCTGCGATTCAAATCAAAGTCAAGAAACGTTGAGTCATTAAAAAAACGCTGCTCATTTCGAAAGCCCAGCGTTGCACAATGTGCAGTGCTAAGTGCAGTATACCTCTTGCACTAATGCAGCGTGAGTCTAACAGCTAGGGTTACAAGGCTCACAATTTACTTTATAAGCGAGGCGAAAGGTTTGATTTATTTCTTAAATATGTGTAGATATTTCATACTCAATTACTTCACAGTCAATTTGACATTTCTTAATTAAAATGTAACTGGGATTTAAATTTTACATAATTCATTTAAAATAAATTTCATTCAAATCAAAGTGTATTTACGCTTCGTGTTGATGCAATTTATTCTCCCGTTGAGAGTTCCTTCTATTGATTTTCAAATATAAAAAAATTAAGTAAAATGAAAACCAAATTCCTGCAGCCGACATGCTAAATAAAAACTTGACACAACTCGGTAGCAACGAAAGGCGAACAGTTTAAGGGTTGTTGGTCTTTCAACAATAAAAACAATTATAACATGTGCACTTTAGCATAAAGCGCTCGACTGACCGATACCCTGCACCAATATCTAATGAATACCAAAATGTATATTGTATTTAAGTTTAAGCTGAAGATACTATATAATCTTTTATATTTGATCAATATAAAGTTATTGATATATGGTAAGTATAAAATGATATCAAACCACTTATACAGACAGACCTATTGGACTAAGGATATACAATTACAATTCATATAAGGATACCTTCTGGTCATTTGGTACGCAGGGTGTAAAAATATTTATGCAAAGTCACGGACAATGATGAAAATAAATGGATTTCAAAATGTTCGCGTCATTGCAACGCGAAATGCTCGCACTTTTGAGTGTCGATTCAACCGCTTGTCCTCACCGACAAATTGTTGCTATACATATGTAAATATATGTATGTATGTACATACTGATGTGTACGTGAACATACATCAAAGCCGTAGCTTTAACTAACGCTTCAATACTAATTTCATTTTAATGCCATTGTAGATAACCATTGAACTGCATTGCCCAAAATCCCCCCAGTTCATTTCCATTTTTCATCCACTGTTGCGTGTCCTGCATTTTTTTGGACCCCATTTCCCAATTGACGGCACCTATTACGAGGTGATGTGTTCCCTTCGCATATTGCTATATTTATTTGTTTGTATGTAGGTATTTGTGTACGGCGGTTTCCAAAAACTTCAACATCTGCTGTTTGCTGATTTCTTTTTTATTGCTCGGACCAAAAGTTCTTGTAATTGGTTGTATGCTATTTGAGAGGCTTAAGCGTAAAGCTGTGCAACAAATTCATTTTGCTTTATGTTAAATATTTAATATTAATCTACAATCAAACAACTACAATGTTTATTGTTTCTTAAAATACCAACCATTATTTTTGTCACTACAAAAACGTGTAGCTCTCAATTCAATCAGACAATGTGATATTTTTATATGAATCATTATTCTCTTCATATTTCACATATTTCTAAAATCAGTTGTTTGCAATAGTTAAAATTTGAGTTCTAAAGCCAGGGTTTGACCTTGATATTGCTTCCGCTGACAAAATCTCGTAATCTTAACAATTGACTTGCAACAGTCTCAAAGTTTACATGCTCTGATGAAACGGAGTTGTTGCAAGTAAGCGCGAACAAAGACACTCTGCACAAAACATAGACTGAACATTCCTGTATGTAAAGTGCTTTCATGCTGGCTTCAAATTGATTTGGTAGGTTCTCGGATCTTCTTACTCTTTCACCTTTAATGTATTATTTCGTGGCAGAAGCAAATATGCCATTGCAAGCCCAGCTGGAATTTAAGCTTTGTTGTGGAATGATTGTGTGAGCCTTGGCAATTTTAAGTAGTACATAGCAATGACGAGCCAATATCCGTTAAGAGCCCTTGGATTGAGCCTTGAACGTTGTTACATTATTTCCAAGTAATCAAACACAAAAAACTCCACTGAAAATATGGGTGTCTCCTAGTCGAGTATGCTATTCAAGATGAACAAAGATTCAATGCAAACTGAACAATAAAGCTCAAGCGATCTTGCTCTGCGAAACGCATATATATATATGTATGTATGTACATCATATATGTACAGGCACAAGCGTACATACATATGTATGCAAGTGTCAGTGTGTGTATGTGTGTGTGTGTGTATGTGTGCGACTTTGTCTATACGCACAAAAATAGATAATGTAAATTTGCATATGACGCCCAAAACAAACTGTGAGCCGCGCTAGAAAACTTGGGCTGGTTTAGTTAGTGATAGTGATAAATATAATCAAATTGGGTAAACATAAACAAAATATTATGTTACCCATACATTGAGGCGTTGGTGACATGGCGTGTGCCCTTAGCAAAAGTACAACAATAGCAACAACAGCAACAATAACAGCGGGGGGCAGAGGAAAAAACAATCAGCTAAAATGGCAAAAGGCTAAACTCACGACAGCGTGACTAAAATGCGCACGTCAATCCTTTTTTTTTTTTGTTGTATTTTTGTTGCTTTAGTTGTAGATGTGGCAGCCAGGGTGCGGCAGAACACAGGGCAAACAGGGACGCGCGAGGCAGGATTCAGCTCTGCCAAGCTAACGTGTTTTTGTATGTGATGACGACGACAGCGACGACGAATGTGGCAAACCAGTATCAGCCAAAAACCACTTTCAGGGATTTACTCGGCCAAAGAGATACCCAGCATACATCAAACAAACACAATCAATAATTATGATCCTAAAAGTGACGACAAAGAAACTTATATTTTATATCAAATATGCTGTTGTACAAACAAAGTCCACTTTTTTGATAGCGTTATAGAAACTAGAGACTCTGCATAAAATCATTGGCAATCAAACTAATACTAATAATATTTACTAATAATTTTCGAAATATCGAGCGGACTAGGGACATCGACATTTACAGGAGATTTGTGCGTCATTGTGCTGTAGGCATTAAGGCAAACCGTTGTCTATCATTAATATACCCAATTTATTCATTTAATGGATACAGGGAAGAATAAAAGAAGCAAAGGAGGCGAAGACAATTGAGCGCCAATAAAGTGTCACCATTAATTTCCGGCGTTGTAAACAAGTGGACGACGATGTGTTCCTGCTTCCCATTCCCAGTACTGAAATGTGAGTGAGCGCCATTGAAATTGAAAGTCATGAGGAGGAAGGCAACCATCGGGGGACACAGGTAGCGATCGGGACACTTAGCACGCCGTCCCAATAACAATAACCGCCCCGAAACAATTAACGCAAAATATTTCAGGTTATTGGCTCTAAACTGCAGCCAGCCAGTCAGCTAGCTGGCATCTTTAGCAGACGCCAAGGCAGACAAACTGTTGTTGTTCGGACTACAAGAAATGATAAGAAAATTTCATTTCTAATTAATAGTAAAAGGCGCGACAGCAACTAATAAAACCAACAACAAACCGACGAGGAGGAGCTGGGAGCATGGGTCATGAAAACAAGGCTGCTTTGTTTGTGAACTTTACGGGAAATTGGAAACCAGCCACGGGGAACTTTGGACGAGTAACATTTTAGAAGAAACTGACATACAAATTAGTTATAATTTGTGATTTAGTTCATTTAAGATCGTTTTGGACCCTTCTCGCCTTGTCTAAAAAGGCCAAAAAGGAAGGATAAATCTATTTGATGCCGGTTCGAGTATAAATACTTGTAGATGTGAGCTTATGGTATTCCCAATATTGAAGAAATTAAAGTGAATGCTTGTGAAATGAATGAGCGTATACTCACAAACGTGCTAGTATAAAAACACTTTTACATAAGTAATTAATCAGAACCCCTTCGAGCCGCTTCCCCAAATGGAATTAGAAAGTTCACAGCAAATGAGTAGAACTTAGCAGATTGTTAAACAAAAAAAATAAAGACAGAATTTAGGTTTCTTTTTAACATTAGTCTTTAATTTATTTAGTTGTTACTTCAAGCATGAGGTATCTTAGCCAACTGACATCGTAAACGGGACACAAAATGTTGATTTCAACTAAAACGACAAGCGATTTTCTCTTTAGGTTCTATTGCTTCCCTCAATACCGATGGACTTTTAACATCAATTGCAGTTCATTTGCTTAGTTTATTACTTTTCATTGTGTCGCTTTGCACTCAACCGTTCGCAACCGTTGAGCGAAAGCCAAAGCTATATGCAAATTACGGACAACTTTGTCCATCAGGGAGGAAGAGGGGCGAACACACACACACACACATGAAACGAGTGTGCCATGCCTTAAAAACGCAAACAAGTGAAAGCTTTCAATCATTTAGTTTTGTAGCAAGTCACATACTGCCCACCCCCCCCCCCCACACTCCCACCCCTTCCTCTATCGTCACCTGTCTATTACTTGCCTACCACCTTCCCTACCACATTTCCCCTTTGGTTGGTTTTTAACATCTATTGCTATGCTTTTTCAAGTGACCAGCAGTCAGTTTCAGTCTCATTCCCATTCCCATTACCATTTACACTCACATTGCCTGCGAGGCGACTCGACGTTGCCACACCTTGTTCTTTGATTTTTATTAAGTTTTGGGTTTCGTGTGGCTGCATGCCTGGAACAGGCACGCCTTTGTTGGCATTAGCTACCATCACAGCTAACTACAACTGAACCAACTTCCCCACAATCTGCCTCTGTAGACACCAGTCACAGTCACAGTTCTACCAATTGCTGCTGCCCCTGTTGCTGCCTCAGTCCCTGTCCGTGTACCTGCCCCATGTCACTGGCCAACCTCTGACTGGCTAATGGTAAATGCCATTTCAATTACGTACACAGTACTAACATTTTATGCGGCCTGTCGCCATTTTTTGCTTTTCGATTTCCATTTACGCCTTAAGTGCATTCGGACAATGGGTAAAAGGACTCCAGCAACAAGGCAAACACTCCTGCATACGAAGGAACTTCGACGGACTTTTTATTCCCGCCCGAGTAGTAATATGTACCTCCAAACGATTGTTTCTCGTTTCTTTAACCATATGTACCCAGAATGTAAGAATCGTGGTATATTAGATGATGACACTTTTATATCTATGTTAAGATTAAAAAACACAATATATTTTTGTTGGACACAGGCTGATGTGAACTGTGTGAGAAAGAGTTGTGTGTATACTGTAGAGCCCCGTTACCAACGATTGCGTGTTTCACGTGTTTGTCGGCAGAGGGCGCTTGCAGAGCTGCTCGCATTTTAGGGCAAATCTTTTTAATGGGAAATTTTGCAATAATAATGGAATATATTTAATAACTGGGTTCAGGGTATATCGCAGTCGAGTTCACTCGACTACAGCACTCTTACTTGTTTTATGTGTACGTCTATTCTTAATTTTTATGGATAATAAATATCGAGGAAAGATGCCTGTCTGCTTTTGCTAGTGCTTAAAAATATGTTATGCTCGTAGGCTTCTAAGCTACCTTTTCATAGATATGAGCTATAAATTGTTGGCTTTGTACCCATTTCACAAACTTATGTAGATTTAGATGTACACTAAAAATATTTATAAACGGATTGGATATATATGAAGTCTACAAATTCTAAAGTTTAAGAACAATACAAGTAACAAAAAAGCTTATATAATGTATACACGTAGAAAACAACACCCTGGAAACTAAGCTAATTTGTTCTAAATCTTAGAAAAATCCAGCGTTAAATCAAGAAATACAAACTCTAGGATGAAATTCACTTTCCGAATATTATGTTGACCAACCCTTGGCGAGTATTGGCAACCAAGTAAAAATACATAGGGCGATGTTATTTAATAAGTGCAGTAATTCATTTTTCGCATTTTTAACTTAAATGAATATATATTAATTCAGCGCAGGGAATCTTTATTACAGCAGATAAATGCGCTAGAGGGAAAAGAAAGGAAGAAGATAAAGCAAATTGCACCTTATTTTCAGATCAATTAAACACAAAAAAGTAAACTGCGATAGATGAAAACAAAATCCTGAAAATCGCTGACGTTGAGGATGCCTTGTCTCACAGTTGAGAATCTGAGAAACCAGATAGTTGAGGGGTGAGACCCAAGAGCTGAGAGCCTTAAGCCGAATACCTAACAGCTGAGAATGTCAGGCTTTCGCGCACATTTTGCGCTGACACTGTTTTGGACTACGCACTTAACGCACCTTCTGACTGACGAAAAGACAACGCGACTAGAAGATAGTCCCCTATAAATGGGCGTCACTTAACGGGAACGGGTAACCGTCACCAAATGTTTCAGGTGCCTGGAGTTCGGAATCTGTGCCGTCGGTGCGGTGGACAGAACCATCTTGCCAAGGACTGCGAGCAGGAACCGCATTGCATTCTCTGTGAAGGAAAGTACACGGATGCCAAGCACATCACCGGCAGCGGCAGGTGCCCCTGGCCAAACGAACATGAAGTGCGTCCAGCTGAACCTCACTCATTGCGAGGTAGCAGACTTGGCCATAATCTGCGAGCCGTACAGGCCAATCATTGGAAGTGGATGGGTGGCTAGCAAGTGCGGGAAAGCGGCCATATGGTCTCTCCGTACACTACCGAAGGAGATTAGCACAGGTCACGAGGGGTTCGTCCGGGCGAATGTCAACGCTATAACTTTCTATAGCTGTTACGCTCCGCCAAGCTGGGACCTAGGGCGGTTCCAGAGGATGCTAGAGGAGATCTCTGAGGATGCCCGTGGCAGATCTCCCATCGTTATCGCCGGGGACTTCAACGCCTGGGCAGTAGAATGGGGAAGTAGGGAGACAAATGCCAGAGGGACCAGCCTGCTGGTAGAGTTTGCTGCGATTGATGTAAGCCTGGCTAACGACGGGAAGCGGCTTACCTATCGGAAGGCTGGCAGGGGGTCTATAATAGACTTAACCCTGCTAAGTAGTTCGTTAGTCAGAAAGACTAAGTGGAAGGTGAGCGAGGAGTTCACCTTCAGCGACCACCAGGCGATCCACTTCGTAATCAGTGGAAGATCGCAAAGACAACCGAGACCGAATTTACATGGGCCCAGATGGAAGGCAAATCTCCTAGACGAGGATACCTTCACCCGCTCTACCGTAGACGCAATACAGACGGTGGTAGACATTGCATCCAATGCAGATGGAAATAGGATGAGAAAGAGTACTGCGCGGTGATCACTCTGGACATACGCAACGCATTTAACTCTGCGAACTGGTCGCGGATCAGGAGGGCCTTGGACGCTAGTGGTGTACCACCGTATCTGTCCAGAATGGTATCTAACTACCTATCTGACCGGGTATTAGAGTACGATAGAGATGACGGTCCACGGAGCTACGAATTCACAGCAGGCGTGCCACAAGGGTCGGTTCTAGGCCCCCTGCTGTGGAACATAATGTACGACGAAGTACTTAGACTCCGTCTCCCTCAGCGTTGCAGCCTGATAGGCTTTGCAGATGACCTGGCGCTAGTAGTGGTGGCCAAGGAAATCAAGGAAGTCGAGGCCGCAGCGAACGCAGCAATAAACATAGTGGCCAGATGGATGCAGGAAGCTAGCTTGGAACTTGCAGGCCATAAGTCTGAGGCCGTACTCATCACAAGCCGCAAGGTAGTTGAGTTTATACAGGTGCGAATTAACAACGACGTTGTCAAATCCAAGGAGTCCATAAAGTACCTGGGCGTCATGCTGGACAACAGACTCAGCTTCCGGCCCCATGTCGAGTACGTCAGCCAAAGAGCAGCAAAAACACAGGGTGCCCTGGCGCGCATGCTACCCAACATTGGGGGCCCCAAGCCAGGGAGGCGCCTCTTGCTAGCCAGAGTGGTAGCCTCTGTATTGCTCTACGCGGCACCTATATGGGCAAAGGCGGTGTAAAATAAAAAAGGACTGCGGAAGAAGCTCTCCGCACCTTATAGGCTGAGTGCTCTGCGGGTGATCTCTGGCTTCCGCACGGTCCCGGAAGAAGCGGCACTGGTCCTGGCAGGTATGGTGCCAGTTGACCTGCTAGCTAACGAAATGCTAGAGATACGGAATAGGAGGTCATCAGAGGGGGACGCCACCACAATGCAGGCCATCCAAAGGACAGCGAGAGCAGCGACAATGGACGCCTGGCAGGAGAGATGGAGCTCATTGAGGAAAGGCCGATGGACACATCGGCTAATTCCTACACTGGAGGAGTGGATCACGAGGAAGACAGGGGAGGTAGAATTTAACCTTTCTCAGTTTTTCCACCGGAGCACGTATTGTACCATTGCGTGAGGTACAGGGACGCAACAATGTCTGTGCCCCCACCAGAGTCCTTGGTGGGGTATATGACGGAATCTCCGTCACACTGAAGAGACGTCCGCCAGCTCATCATAGGCATACAGAAGCATCTGAGATTATGCGAAACTGAGCGGCGAGCGACGGAGAGTGCCTAGGTAGGCAACCCAACCCAGCGAAGTAATACTTTACGGTAATCCCGCTGGGATTGGGGGTGTGTGTGGGGGTGAGTTTAGTACGTATGCATCGACGTTGTCTTTGAATCGTGCATGCAGTTGGCACGGTCCTCTGTATCTCCAGAAGATTCTCACCTCCATGGACGAACCAAAAAAAAAAAAAAAAAAAAAAAACGCATACACATACACATACACATACACATACACATTCACATACACACACACACATACACATATACACCTAGCCTTATGCGTGTCCAAATAAATTGTCAGAAGTAACTCGGGAAGCCCGTTAACCACCTGCCAGGACCTGTCGCCCTTTGCGTGGCACGCCTTCCTTATTTTCTAGTGGCACGTGCAACAATTTCTGTATTGGGCTTTTCGTTTTTGGCTTGAATAACTTTTGCGGCTTTTCAACGCCCTGACCTCCATAGCCTGTATCTTTATCTTTGGATGCAGTTAGCAGGCTAAATTAAAATTTCAAGTTTTGACTGCACGTTGACGATGTTGCCGTCCTTGTTGCCGACTTGCTTTGCGTGCAAGCCAAATGGAAAAAGCCAGTTACATTTTTTTTTTTTTGTTATCCTTTGGCGACTGCTGTTGTTATTTTTGTTGCTGTTGCCTTTTGCTTTTGCTAATAAAATTGCCAAGTACGTTTTGTAGAAATGCCAAACATTTTGCTTGAGAAAATGTTTAACTTCCGGCACGAACGAACCGAGACAACATCGTTCTTGTTCTTGTACGTTTTCGTGTTCGTTTACTTTATGTTGTTGTTGTTGCAGTTTGGTGTTGTTGTTGTTCTTGTTGTCGTTGTCGTTGTCGTTGCCGTTGCCGTGTTTGTTTGACTGAGCAAACGGTAAGTTTCGCATGCAAAACATGTGTAGAATTGAAGAAACGCCATCAACTAGCCCAAAGGCGTTTGATTTTATTTCCTATTCTCCTTAAAGGCAGCAGAACGTGCCGTCATCGTTCTCTAAGCCAGCCAAAAATAGCCAACTGTCGAATTGGTCTACAGTCAGCTTGGCCAATAGCTCAACTGGTCAGCGGGTCAACTGAGTAACTGGATGGCTGGATAGTTATGGTTCGTTGCATCAATTTAACAGCAGTGCGACTTCTTATCAACTTTGTTTGCGTGCGTGAGTGTGTGTGTGTGTGTGTGTGTGTGTGTGTTTGTGAGTGTGTATCTGATTGCGATGTAAACCAATCACAGATTTCTAGATAGTCAATCGGAAATAACCCTTTCTATGCAACATTTCAAATAATCGAATTCCATACCTCAATGTCATCTCTTTATGTGTATATGTGTGTGTATGTTAATGCAATTCGAAACCACTTAAGTCACCAACCTTAACATACATATATACATATATTAAATAGCCAATCAACTTAGAAGCACAGCGAATAATCCATTCGAGAGACTCACATCGAAGACTCCATGTGACTCTGTCTTTTCTTCTATACATGCTTTAATGCAAGAAACAAAATCAAAGTTTTGCATTGCTCCTATATGAAATTATTACTAATTAGTTAATATTTTGTGAAAGCCTAGTAAGTACTCTGAAAAATGATATGGTTTATTGCTTGCTGACCTTTTTATAAAAAATATATAGTAAATATTATCAAATATTCAAATATGAAGTAACACAGTTTTCCAATTAAAATAGATCCCAATCAGTGTAGATATTCCTCAAAACAATTAGAAAAGGAAGAACAAGCACTAGTGTTTTTTTTTTTAATCCGACAATTAAATAATGTTGGGAAGTTTCGCCCCAAATGCGCTGATATTCATTTCCTATAAATTTCAAGTGTCCCGAAAACTGTTTCTGGCTTGCTGGGGTTTTTATTATATTGTTGCTGTTGATGCCAAGTGACCAAGTGAGAGTGGAAGAGCAAGTGAAAAGTTAAACGAGCACATTTTGGGACGCCATTAATTTGTCCACCACTTCGTTCCCTCAAGTTAGCAAAGAGTTTTAATGATGTTGCTGGGACTAACTGTCTGCGGTCTTGCTATTGCAAGCGAGTGAGTGACCGGATGACCGGATTACCGTATGGCCACAACAACAACAACAAGAGCTAAGAGCTACTGCAACAGTCCCACTGACGGCTTTGCAGCTCCCTGACTCTCTGACTCTCTGACCAGTTGACCAGTTGACCAGTTGAACATCTGCCCAGTTGCAATTGCAAGTGCCGGGCATCCACGACATGGATAACAGCGTCAAGTGACGGCGCAGTTAATTAGTCTAAGTGGAAATGGTGCACAAACTTTAAGCACGCTACACATTGTTGCCTTCTCTCTGATGCTACTTTCACTAAGTCCCTCTCTGCCTCTCTACCTTTCTGCCTGCCTGCATCTCACTCTCTGTCTCACTGTCTTTTTGGAGCGCTTCCTTTGCACATTTTTGAAGCATTTGGCCGCCAGTCCCAATACCTGCAGTCACTTCATGTGGCCATTTTAAATGCGCATTGAGCGTGTTGTTGCTTTGCATTTTGTCCACTTTATAACTTGACCAGCAGTTGTGCAGCATCATCAACCGTACTCACCAGGCCAGTGCCAGTGCAAGCTCAACTCAATGGGCAAAGTGATTCAGGTTTCAGTTAAAGTGAGCGTCAATGCCGCAATGTGACGGAGCTTGCAAATTGAAGCCAACATTACCAGGCAATTCTGAATAGAGCAGTAGCCGGAAAAGGATTAGGAGCACGAGGCCGCATCGTGCTCAGCGAGGAATAAATTTTGTTATAGCACTTCAAGTGCAGATTTTGTGTGATTGAGCAAATGGCATCAGAATTAAATTGACTCTCTTCCTGATTGTTGGCAATTTTTACCAACCCTGCGCCTCGGCTTTAGCCGATTTTTTTTCTTGACATAGTTAGTAATTAGAGTTTATTTTATGGTTTAATTAGCTGCTTGCTGTGAAGGTCTGCTTGAAATTTCTGCGTAAAATTGTGTAGACAAGGTCAGAGTTTTGAACAATTCATATACATGCATATGATGTCTCAAAAGCGAATACCAAATCAAACACAATCATGCCGAAAACAACACTTACAAAAACCCTGATAATAAAAGCAATATTATTTTTGGTTAATAATTTCCAATGTTATTAATAAATTTCTGTTTATTGTTTGGTGAGCTCTATTAACAAGAGTCTTAAACTCCATAGCTGAATGAACGGACGCTGTGAATGTCTCCCTGAAGCCAAGCGACAGCCGAAAAAAACAAATACATTTCTTTAAAGTAAAATGGAAGATTTGAAGATTTAAAATGTTCTTTTCTTAAAATTTACACATACTTTATTGATAATTTTGTAAGAAACTTTTGTGTTAAGACTCAGAGATTATATAACTATAAACAAATTATGAAAGTCTTTTGACGATGTTCCCAGATCTAGGACATATTTTATTCTTAGTGTAGAGTCATTACTTATGTATACTGGGGACCTCCAAAATTCAGTGGCATCGCAGGAATGCGGCGAAAGGCTTTCAATTTATTTGGAATCATTATCAAACGTGTGAGTGTGCTATTGTGACCCGTAGACGAGGCTGCTCGAAAGTTTAGCACCATTCCTAGGCCACATTTTTTATTTGTTTGTACAAAGTTGAGTGCGCTGAAAAGTATGCTACATATGTGTGCAAGAAATGCTGCCCGCCTGGCAAGGTCAGAAATTAAAATACTCTAGCGACGAGCATTAGCACCATGTACACGCCAAACATGTGACTCTGGAGGTGTGTGTATATGTGTGTGGGTGGATGGGGCAGGGTCAATGATAAATGAGCCATTAACATTTATTTTCGTTTCATTGGCAAAATAAAATCAAGAAATCGATACTCTCTGATTTTAGAGCTACTCACTTATGGATTTAGAGTGTGCTATTAGTGAGTGACAGCGACATGAAATCTGTAAGTTATGCCATTTCTATGCTAATATAATTATTTATTTATATATAGAACTCTGGTCTGAAACGGGTAATTATCCAATAGAAGGACTACCTATAAATACAGCACATCTGTGCATTTTAAGTACATTTATTTTTCTACTTCATTCAAGATTCAGATTTTTAATTGGTACAGAATATCAAAATGGTTTCATAATTTCATTCGTATTATTTCGTACAGGTTATAAGCACAGCTAACTTAAAATATCTCCTGTTTTACGCTACCACTTAAAGCAACCCTCGAGGCACCCATTGGATTCCTTGACCATTGTGAGGCATTGGAAAAAATCTTCAGTAATTTGTTCTGTTGAACACAAGGCGCTAATATGCTGATCCCCTTTGAGTGATTTGCTTGTTGCCTTACTGACATTTGCGCCGGCAACAGGACTTGTGTGAGGCATGCATGGCAGACATGGACAGAGACAAGGAGAGGGATAGGTTGAATGGGGATAAGAGGGGGACAGGCAATCGTTTCCGGCGTTAAGCAAATAAGTTGGAAAGCAATTGACGTCGCCAAACCAAGTGATAAGCCAATGATTTTCCAATTGTGTAGCATGTATGTATGTATGATGTTTGTCTGTAGGTGTATGCATGAATGTGGTTAGCGCTACAGGCGCAGTCGTCGCAGCAATTAAACAATAAAGCAAAGATCTAATAATATGTTATGTTAACATTTTAGATACACATTTCTAATTTGTAAGGTAGATAATAAATTGATAGATAAAGTGGATGTACAATATAAATGGGAAAATTCTTGCTGTCGTTCAAAATATATAATTATTATATTTATCCCACCATTGCAAACAGCTTTAAATAAAATAATAAATTCACACATAATGATACCGTTGATTACTTTTTTGTGAAAAGGCTTCAAAACAAGTTGAATTATAAAATAATATACAATAATATTATATATAAATTCGATTTTCCATATTATAAACACGCCGCCAATAAAACTAAATATAAAGTCGAGCAGATAAACACACAACAGCTTTGCCACCATTTGGCTCCAATTAGGTGCCGAATTTTCGAATTTATCTTTAGGAGTTCTCCTCAACAAGATGGATAAGCGTGTCACGATCAATTATATCGCAGAATTGACCCATCGACAGCTTATTGAGACCGTATTTCGATCTCAATCGAAATCAGTCAATGTATATGCTATCTATTCGCTGCAAGGCCATTGCTTAAAGCTCGCCATCAATGCCTTTCGAACCCGACAAAGGCAAATGTCAGCTGCATGGACTGACTGGGCACACATCAGGGACTGCCAAGAACTCAGAACTCAGAACTAAGAGCTGAACGCCGAGAGCTGAGGACTGGCGACAGTGAGACAAGGTCAAGTGGCAAATGGAATGTGGGCGTTGTCAATGGCCAGTGTTGCACTGTTGTGCGCTTTGTGTGTGAACTTGTATGTGTATTGTCAGGTTAATCACTCGTTTTGTTGGCAATTACTGTTATGACCCCAATGCGGACGAGGACAATAAGCGGGCCAGTTCAGGCTGCGGGTCAACTATAAGCCGTGCGCCAGTCGACAACCGACAACCGTCAGCCGACTGTCGACTGTCGACTGTCGACTGCCGACAGACGACAGACGAAAGACGACGAAAAAGTCAAAGCCACTTGGCTTTTGTTGCTTCGTTACTGCTTTTGTTGCCTTGCTGCGAATATCAATGAGTCCATTATGTATGAACGCCAATGATTATGGTCGCCTGACATGACAGCAGCCACTCAACGTTGGAGCGGGAACTCGTATGGGTGGCGGGGGAAGGTTTGGGCCGACAAAAGTTAAGCGATGACAGTTGACAGCGTTTGGCATTTTGGCACCCAAGCAACAACAGCAACAACAGCAACAACAAGAACAACAGCAACACAATCAGAAATGACGACAAGGATGTCAGAGTCAGGGAAAGGCACCGACAGCACTGAGACAGAGACGGACACAGAAACGGAGACGGAGACGCTGGCGCCTGACAATAACAGCATCAATTTGCCGTCACCTGTGCGGCACATTCAGCCAGTGATGTAAGGAAATGGATTCTGGGGCTCATGACCATAAAATTTTAGCAGCACGCTGTTTTGGATCTTTTCTAAACTCCATACAGTGGAAAAAATAGACTAAAAAATCTAATTAAAGAATATAAAATTATGAAAAATATGTAAATAAATTTGAATTATAGAATAAATAGCATGTTGTGAAATTTTGTGTTAGAAACAAAAAGATAATGAGTATAACTTATAGCAAATAAATGGTGCATTCTCATTATGTATTCGATTTTGTATAAAAAAAAATAATATTATATGACTAAAATATTTTTCTGATTCCGGCGATTTGAGTCTTCATTCCAAAGGAACCGCGATAGGGGCCAGCTGTCATATAAAATCCGAACGAATCAGCTTGTCAACTTGCGTATGGAATATGTAGTTTGTGCCACTGTAACGCGCTGTTCTTTCAATCTCAATGACTTCTTGAGCCATTTTGGGTCTGCCTCACCTTTGGACGTTCACATTTTGTTATGATTATTGATATTCCTGTTATTGTTGCTGTTGCTGTTGCTGTTGCTGTTGTTGGGTGTGTCTGAAGTGCTTAGTGCTGTATTTTGAGCTAAAAGTGCGTGGCCCGCTTTTAGGCACGGCCATTACTCGTAAAAGACAAAACATACAACAGGTGTTGGTTGGTGTTTTCAGGATAAGCATAGGCAGTGATATAGGCATCGTTATCGATTCGAATCGGTGGCGTATGCGTAATGTTATCAATGCTAAATTAAGCGTAAAATGCTGCAGCACTTTAAACGGCAAATTAGCATCGCCCATCGACAGCCACAAATGATCCGTAAATAATGCACACATGTGTAATGCTCGATGGGCCATAACTCCCATATTTGAAGCTGGCCTTTATTGGCCCAATGCAATACAACCAGAAATTTTTAACGAAAAACATTAACGGAATGACCGAATGGCAAGTTTTAAACATAAAAAAATTACTAATGAAGCATAAGCAGAAAATAAATTAATATTCACGACTCGTGCTCGTTTATTAGGAAAGTTTCTGCACAGCAGAAAGGCATTTCAAATGAATTATGCAGCTGCTAGCCAATAAATAAGCTTTGCACAACTTTCAAATACCCTTGACCAGAGAGTAGGTCACTTTTGTCACAGATCACAAATATCATGCAACTGTTATTGAAACAATTGTATGTGTGGAATAATATTGTTAAGAATTTTGATCGCATAGAATACGAGAGTCTTTAATATTACAGTGATCGATATTAGACTGCTATTTGTATATGGTATTTATTCTTCGGCTTTGATAATACTCATAGCTCCGATGGTTATTTTTTTCATTAGGTCACTCCTTCGTTCACTTGCTAGTTGACCGAGAGCCTGCTTGCCCTTGTTTCCACTGTGGAGCAAACAATTAAACGGGTTGAGAGCTGAGCGCAACTGCCAATTGCAGCTGGCATTCAATAAAATTTAAACGTCAAACGCCTGGCCAATTATTTGTGACCACATCGGAAGGCTGCAACAAAAGGAGGGTCAGTCTAAACCAAATGAGCGAAGCAGGGAGTGTCTTTGTCTACGCTTTCCTTTGTTTTCCGATTTTTGCTGATGGCATTGTGAAAATGAAAACTGCACTTGATTATTCGCCTGCTAATTTTCATGGTATCTGCTAGACTAAAGAAGAAGAAAAAAACAGTTGCTCTGAATCCTATAGTCAAGGGTAATTGACTGTAACCCAAAAGTATAATTATTATAAATATAATTTTTCAGATTTTCCAAATATATAAGAAATGAGATTCCTCTTCTTAAAAATGGATAATGCGAGAGCGGTCCAAAAAGTTTTTGCAGTATGCAAATATATGTTTTCAATTGACCAAAATAGAGAATTAACTATATTAGGAAACTCCGTTGTAGGGCAAGGTTCTATGAGATGTGGGTAAGGGTATTCCATCTTCGCAACAGATAATTGTTCGTTCTATTTCTATTTTTTTTTTTGCAAATCAATGCTTGCCGCAAATTGAAGGCAAACTCCAATGATGATGATGACCCGCTGAGTAAGCGACAAAAACGTGAATAGAAGGAACAATAAAAACAATAACAGTGACTTTTGGGCAACAATGAAGCCAAAGTGAAGTGAACGAACGAAGGTTGGAAAAGATTGAAAGACAGCAAAAACAGATTGAAATCAGTTTGAAAACAAGCGAAGCGAAGCGTAAAAATGCTGTGACCGGTTAAGTTGAATGGGCTCTCAGTTGGCAATACGGATTTCGGACAGATGCTGAAAAGTAATGGAAAAAGACCGAACAACAGTTTCTATTGCCTAGGCATTTTACTTGGGCGCCACAATTGGCGTTTGTTAAGTGTTGACGATTCACGCTCATTAGTCTTCAATTTGCTTGTCGAAGCTTAAACCACATACAAGCACTACAAATGCTTCTTAAAAAAAACAAAAACAAATAGTTTACGTATCATTCCAAATAGCTGCACAACTAGATCTCCTATATATAGTTATTTTTTTTAATTATCTTAAATGTCTTATGGCACAGGCTGCAGACTATTTCCGGGAATGTGCAAGGTTAGCGTTGAGAAAAACTAATGAAAATAATAACAGCTTCGCTTAAAGCTAGCCTGAATAAACGCCGCGATAAAATACTTCTCAAGATTGTTTTTTCTGGCGCTCTTAGGTATAAATATACATATGTACATGTACGTATGCTCAAATATATATGGACATAATCATATATGTTTGTATATAGCCCAAGATTGCATTTTTTTGCAGCGCTTTTGCCACTTCTGCATTTAGAGATCCATTCGAAGATGGAAATGCAGCTGGAGATGGAGCTGGAGCTGGAGCTTACACCAGGTGTTGGGCAGCTCTCGGCACTCTCGGCTAATTTATCGCCCATAAAATTTATGTTTAGTTTAAACGAAAGGCGCACTTAAAGTGGGCCGCAAACAAGTCAGCGCCATCCTCATCGTTGCGACCAAAACGTTTTTCGCCAGTTGACTTAACGGAGGCAAAGAGAACATTAGGCGTTTTAGAATATTCCCTCGAAACGGTTGACTATTCTAATTTCGCATTTGGTTATTCTTCGCCAAATCACATGACCAGACGCTGATCTAACTATCACAAGAATTTATTGCAGGCTTAAATATCACGTACTTCCATAATGTTTCATCAAAAGCAAACATATTTTCAGGGTGCGGAACTGCAGACGAAAATCCAAAGCTTTAAAGCATATTATTAGGGGACGCTGCGCAAAAATTTAAATCGAGTTGGATGTCCTTTGATCAGCTTATAGTCCCAATTAGATATATTTGTTTGACGCATTGCTCGAAGCAAGGACACGCAGGATCAGATCACTACATATATAGCACCCAGAGGGACAATTATGATTTATAATGAAATTAATTTAGACTGAAATTACGTTGTTAGTGAAATGTATCATTTTGTCAGCAAAATGTATCATCCTCGATGTGATATTTTGAATAATGTATTATTGTATTATATTTAACCAATTTCAATATTTGTTTTTAGATTGGATTCATTTATTGTATGACAACGATTTTTTCAGTCAGTACATTATGAATGTTAAATTTACTTAATCATTAATTTGCATTAATTTATTTCTCCCACACAGGTTGACACACATCTCAGAAAACATGCGAAGGGACGTGACTTCTTTATGTTATCGACTAGTTATGCAGGCGCGTGTCAGTTGCCGCTCATCTTTAGCTTCATCACTTTCAGTTCGCACATCGTTGACACGCTTGACACTGACCCCAATGCCCGAGTGCCCGAGTGCCCAGTGCGCAATTTGAGCGTCCAACGATCAAAGCCGTGAATTTGTAAGTACTCTGTAGTCATATTCGTACTCACCTAGCATCCTCGACAAGAGTAACAGGAATGTGTAGCACAGCAACTGCAGCAGCTCCATATTGCATCAGCCGGTTTAAACAGTGTTCTCTCTATAACTTCAGTGATATTTCAGATAATTGCACATCACAGGCCGAGCAACCGGCAGAAATTAGAATTTCTTCGCTAACGTGTTCGGAAGACTGCAAAGAGAGAGAACGTACAGATTTAAGTGATAGCCTTAAAAAATGTGATTAATTAATAATACTTGAATCGTGGAATACCCGTTGATATGTTTATTTTTTTTTATCAAACTACCTTTAAATTCGAAGGCCAACAGTTCAAATCGACCGTTGCCGAAAAAAAAAAACAAGATTAAGTGATAGAAACATTTAAGTCGACAACATCAAATGCTGTTACTAGTTTATTTGCGATCCATGTGCTCCGTGTTCCATACGACACATCAGCTTTATAGCCAAAGGGTAAAGCTGAGTAGAACATGAACAGGAACTAGTTCTTTTGCACTGACCCTCTTGGGGGCGTTTCAATTCGTTTCGTTTTGACGGAATGTATTTACTGCAAGTGCTATTAACAAATACTGTGCAATAAAGTTGGAAGTCCACTCTGTCCAATACACACACGTATGGAGAAGCCCGAACAGAGACATGGGCAGAATGTGAGAGCGGAAAAGTGTGAAATGCAGATGGAGGAGAATGCCACCGATGGCCGCGGCTTGGTGACCTTTTTACCCTGACTTACAATCGCAATGGCCATCGCAATAGCAGTGGCAACAGTAGCCGCCGAGAGGCGAAGCCAGGCTCGCAGTTTATGCGAACAAACGTCAGCCATAAACATTTTTATAACGCTGCAAGACGCGTCACGTTGTGGGCAGCAGTCAGTGGGTTGTGCAGGATTGGGGTTGAAACAACCAGCAGATCTTTCGTATTATACACCCTTAGCTGGGGGACTTAAAAAAAGCGCATAAACCACAAGCAAAATGAATTGTGCTTTTACTCTTTGTAATTAGCTCGGCTAGTGCAATGGCCAACATGCACTGGGCACTGATGTATGATGGCTGGAGGCGTGTTACGGCTATTGCAAGGCACCAGAGACGTACGCCCAGATAGAGTTCAAGCGTGTGCTACACTTTAGAGCTGCCTGGTAACGCTCTAATTTTTGCAACACACTGGACTCCTTAGGACGAAGCCTGCTTTATGTAAAATAACTCCAATATAATTGACTGGATAAACTATTTTCACTTTATTAAAATAAAAATAAAAAATAAATCAACGGGTATGTTGCACATTGTTAAGACTTGATTACGTATTTAAAGAAAAATCTTGAATAGTTCGATAATGTTTCATTGCTTAGTCAAAATATGGTAGAATATTTAAGGACTGACAAATCAAAGATTCGATTTTTAAATTGCATTTAAAAAGCAATATTAACATTTCTAGAATGAAGGTGAACTACATTGAAAAGATATTGGCTTTGAACGAAGGCAGAAAAATATTCTGTAGGATGGTTCTTGTAAGGCACTTATAAATGTAAATGCATATTATGTTGTACAGAGTTCCTATACCCTGCACAATGGGAAACAAAATAAAACTGTAAACTGTAAGGTGGTGTTGGCTGGGTGCGTGTGCGTGTGCGTGGGCGGGTGGAAGGTGGAAGGTCTAAAAGCATGGAAATTTTCAATTACGCTCATGACATGACATAAAACGTAATTTAACGCAAATGTCTAAAAGAGTGAGCACTATTGCGGACGCCGTGAAGCCAGAGTTGGGGGACAGCACCTTGGAACTCACTGTGCCGGGTGCCGGGCGCCGGGCGCCGAACTCCAAGCGGGATGGATGTGGTTGGGTGGAAAGGAATCTTGCCGCCACACCGAACCGTACGGTGAGTGTAACGCTTGATTTGCTCTGACATAAGTGGCGGCGACTTTACGCAGCTTTGTTCACCACTGTGCCTGCTGCTATCGTCCTCGTTGCGTCGGCCTCTCGTCAGCGCTGTTTGTCCTGATACGCCTACAACAACGGCATTTGTTGTTTTCTATTTTGCTGGCCTCGGGTCTACGGTCTGCTCGGCATTGTATTGGACAACAGCAGCAACAGGAACAGCAGCAGCAGTAGTGGCAGTAGTGGCAGTGGCAACAACAGCAGCAACGATAGGCAGCACCGGTGGCGATGGCGAAGAGTGCATTTTAAGTGCCTTATTATCCTGTTTATGTAACCATGCAGTTGTTAAAAGACACACGCGCGGACACGTGTCCTCGCACCCCCTCCCCCTCACATTCACTTCCCATCAAGGCTTGGCGCGCTACGCTGCCTTTTCATCAGAGCAAAAGTGTTTTTCACTTCATGTTTTATTCATCTTTAGTTTACAAATTGTCACAATGGCTTTACCAACCAAATGGCCCAGTGCGCAATATTTTGAATACAAATTCTGAACTTAAAGTAAGCCCAAATAGCTAAAATGTAAAACACAATGACTGACGACATAAAAAAAAGCAAAACTTGACCTACAATGCAAAGCTCCCTTTAAGCTGTTCTTGTTTTGTGATACACAATAATTGTTAAAGTGTCTGTTAAACTGTTAAAGTGTCTCTGTCAGCCTTACTTTTAGATGAAACTGGTAATGTGACAATTGAAATTTATTTAAGATAGATCCCAAGACGCTAACGTCAATCAGCATCAAACTCAAGTGAATAATACCATTAGCCACCAACTAGTATTAATTGCAACCAGTTGAAATGAGGACCAGCATTAAGTATACCCATTCAGAATGTATAGCATGCGAATGCAAGCTGTTATATGAATGGATATTTGAATATATGCATATGTTATTGCTAATATAGAATACTACTACTAATAACTGCCTGCTAAAGTTTCGTTCTCTAATATGCTGCAAGCAGGAAGGATTTAATTGAGAGTGTCCGACTAGGCAATGCCCTGTAACTCCCACCCATAAAAGAACATAATACTAACCACATTGAGGAAGCTAAACAAAGACCTGTCTGCGTATGATATCACTGTGAGCTTGCTGCAAAATTAATATACCTGAGTGAACGCCGTCAAAATAAAAGCCACACTGTTAATAAAAAATACATAATTAATTGTTGAATTGATCACTTTTAACAATTTGTGGATTTGAGCAGCTGTAAAAATATAAATTGTATTTTCTTTTGCTTATAATATTTACAAATGGTAACGAAAAAACATTCAATAATGAATACACCATAGTAAATGTGTGTATTTCAACATTTTAATATGCATGGCAGGGCTGACACATTGCAAAAAGCCGACGAAAAAGAAAAAACCGCCAACGGCAACGAAATAAATTTGTCAGCCAGTGCAATATTCTTCATTTCCCAGACGACGAGCGGGCTGCAACCAGCTGGATATGGCCCATCGTCTGGCTCTGGACACGTAAATAAATAAATACAGACAAGTAAAATATACATATATATAAAGCAGGCAGAGAGACCGTGACCGAGGCAGCGTAGGAGGATGGAGTCGGTGGCAAGAGAAGAGAGGGGTGGAGAATGTAGAATTGAAACGAGCTTCCATTTCCACAGCCATTCCTGCAAACTCCTTCCTGAAATTGTGCATGAAAAATATGGAAAGACATTTGGCCAGAGACAGATTTTTGCAGCTGCATCCGCATTGTACTGATCCAAAAACTGACAATAAATGTCATTTAGTTTGCCAGCGATAGCAATGGGCAGGGATCTGTGGGCTGTGGGCGGTGGGCGGTGGCCAGTGCCCTGTGGACATTGCACAGCTGTGTACAAGGAATATTTATTTAAAACTAATTAAGAAACCGATGACCAATTGCACTTTCTGCCTTAATCTGGATATTTTTTTTTTGATTTCCCTAAGAGCACAACAAAGGAACGAGATTGCCTAACAATAAATAATGCCACAACTAGCCAAACAACAAACCAACAGCAATATATCACACTCGACAATCGACATTCAATAATCAAAAAATCTCCATTCTTAAGCAGGAGTAATCAAAAGTTTATTTATACAAAAATCGAACAGAAAACAATACCTTTTTGTTGCACTTAAGATTGTATTGCGATGACAATTCAGTCCCATATCATTTGATTGTAAATGTTATCATTTACCGTCATGCAACTGAAACGTAACTGCACTCAGATTTGCGTGTGTGTGTGTGTGCATAAATATGTATACTTTTGTACACCTTAAACTACGTATGATGACAAGCACAATCATAAAACGAGCTGTAATTTGAGCATACTGTCCAGTGCTAGACAGAGCAATCAAAATCATTTGTTTACTGGCCGGAACAAACATTAAACATTTGCTGCCACACCAAACACCACACCAAACACAACACCACACCATGCCACACTAAACCACACTACACACAAGAACAACAATTTGCTCACGCACAGGCATCACAACTTTGGCTCCTCGTGGTAACAGTTGCGTGGAGCATTACATTGGATTATTTTTTTTTGCTTTTTGTGTTTTTGCGCAACGTTAACATAAACGACTGCTAATTGAATTATTAACACCTATGGGCTATGGCGATGGTTTTGACGACGGCGACCCGAACGCAAAATGTCACCGCAACTAGCGACAGCGGCAACAAAAAGCCCGGAATCTGATCCCAGTGTGTGTGTCTGTGTGTGTATATGCGTGTGTGCAATAAAACAAAGTGCGCATAACAATTGGCTAACCACGATATGAGACCTCAAAAACATAAACAGCCGCAAATGTTGCGTCAAGAACACGCAAACCTCAACGCTTTAAATGGATTCGAGAACGCAGTAGATGAATGTAACTTGAATGTAACTTGTTTGTTGAGTGTGCAGTCTTTAGCGTTGATATTTGTGCGATTGTGTATTGGTTGAAAAATCTCTGATCATATTGTTATACCCTGAACCCGTTAAAAATGTGTAAGAAGGGTATAATGGTTTTGTACAAATGTTTGTAACAGGCAGAAGGAAGCATCTCCGACCCCACAAAGTATATATATTATTGATCAGGATCAACAGTCGAGTCGATATAGCCCTGTCCGTCTGTCCTTCCGTCCGTCCGTCTGTATGAACACGCAGATCTCAGAGACTATAAGAGCTAGAGACTTCAAATTTGGAATATAGGTTCTCGTCTACCAGGCGCAGATCAAGTTTTATCGATAACTGCCTCCGTTTATCGAATATCCATATATTACATTTCCAATAGCAATAAATGACACAATTTTAAAGGCAGAATCTTCTAATCAATACATAATATGCATATGCATACTATACTATACTATACTATACTATAACTGCCCAAATTTCGTTAAGATCGGATAAGAAACACCCAAGTTATAGTCGAAAATATATTGTCATATTGATCTCATTTCGAACAGCAGCCTCATGTGTGAGAAAGAGATGGCATGATAATCGACGCGAGCGTCAAAATGTTTTTGTATGTATTCTGCAGAGAATATATATATATATAATTGTTGGCAGAGCGCGAGAGCTTTTAGTGCAATACTCTTTAAAGGGAAGTTTGCCAATAATAATAGAATATATTTAATAACCTGGTTTAGGGTATACCGTAGTCGAATTCACTCGACTACAGCACTCTTACTCATTTCTGTTTGCTTACTTAGTGAAATGCAGTGCATGTAAAGCAACGCGTCCCTATCACTATAATACCTGTTTGGTCTGCCCAACAGACATGCCACCTCGTTTACTCCTTCATTGTTGCAACTGCAACAAACAGAACAAGTTGCGGCGTCAACCCACCGTTGACTCTGGGAACCAGCCACACAGTTGCCCCAAGTTTGGATACCAATTGGTCTGTGGTCCTGCTGTGCTGTCATGGTATCAACAATGCTTTCGTTCTCCAAACTTGGTATACATATATATATATATATATATATATATATATGTGTATATACATATTTATATTGTGTATGCAGATGATTTTGTCATGCCCACGCACGAACTCGCAAAGACATTCGTAAAAATAGTTTCAATTCACAGGTGTAGAACTAGTCTCGCCAGAACAACAAAACAAAAATTCAAAATAACATTTGTACTAGCGAATATTTGTATCTGCCTCAGTTTTAAAGTTATACCTATATAGTTATAGTCAGTAAAGTAAAGTTGGTATGCTTAAGGGTTTATTCAATAATATTTGTAAATCATTTTCCAGAATAGTATTTTAAGATTTGCTATACAAAATTTCATAATTTGTAACTTCAAAAATCATTACATTTTCGTTATTATGCGTTTGGGCAGATTTATTGTACCTCTATCCATTTATAAACGAGGACATATTGACACATTGCAGCAGTCATAATTGATAGCTTTAGCGATAATTAATGAATGCGCACTTATGCTAAATTTGTTACATAATACTCTACCCGAAACAAACAGAAGCGATAACACACAAATAGAGCAGATGATATGAGATGAGTGGCACCCATGATGGTTGGCTTGCCAACGGTTACAAGCCAAATTGTATATTACGACTGAGAAGCCTGCTGAGTGCTGTGCGTGTGTGTGTGCGTGTGTGGAGGTGAAAGTCTTTGTGTAATCAATATTAATAATTTCCTATTGAAATATGCAAAGCAAGATCGATCTAGAAGATACACCTAAGCCAGCTTATCTAATCCCAAGAATTAAGTTATGACAGTTTGATATAGCTCATAAAAATAACTTCATTTATATTAAACAAAATCAAATAAATTTTAATTGTTGAAATTGGGGAATCTTTTGATTTGAACGATTTTGGAACAAGTGTCTCAAGGATTTAGTATTTTAGCGACAAGGTTTCTTATGTCAATTATTGAAAATCATGTGGAAAAAAATAAGATGTGATTTAACGCACCATGCATTTTGATTAAATTGGTTTTTATTGATGTGACGAACACAACAGAGTCGTCTCGGCATGCATACTCTACATACTCTACTATTCGGACGGCCTTGCTCAGGGAAATTTGGCGTGGGCTTGTCCTGCCTAGACAGAGAAGGACTAAAGGCGGAAATAAAACCAGACAAAATGGACTCGGATTGATATGCATTACACACAACCTAAGATTGGAAAATCAAGATGCTATGGTTCTTCTTCTATAACCAACCTTGTAGGAATCATCCATTATTTTGGATCCTACCCTATACAAGCCTGCGGTGCTGTAAACTTAAGGTGCCTTACATATATAAAAACCATCAATTCATAATGAATTCATTAAAATATAATTCGAAGATATTCAGACCACGATTCATGGCACTAGCATTTCACATTATCAAATTTCATAATATTAACTCTACATAATATTAACTCAAAGTCGATTGCATCTCATGATGTAACCCCGAAAGGAACGAGGATTGCTCCTGACCCTGTCGGGTGACTTCAAAAGCACAATCACTCTTGCATCTCATCTCATCCACTCATTAGGGAAATATCCCTCATTCATATATTTTCCATACATGGCATTCATATAGTCTGTAATTGACTTCCAGTTACCATTAGCGCCACCTTCGCACCTCGCTCCGCCGGCTTCTTCTTCCGTGGCGGCATCTCTGCTCGTGCAATCTATAAATAGATTTAACACACACACACGTAGCAAGCACAGATAACGTATTAACACGCACACAAAAAATCACTATTGTCGCAAAGCGAAAGCAAGTGAAAATCAAGCGCAAGTACGTAATCAAGATCCCGTTACCATAAGACACCATTATCTCTGTTTAACCGCGATAGCAAGGGCATCTCCGTAGCCATAAATAATATATATTCTTTATCAGGGTGAACATCCAAAACGATATAGACGATATACATGTCCGTCTGTCCGTTCGTCTGTCCGTCCGTCTATATAAACACGCAGATCTCAGAGACTGTAAGAGCTAGAGACTTCAAATTTGGAATATAGATTCTCGTATATCCGGCGCAGATAAAGTTTGCTTTATTTTATCTTCGAATCGAATATTGATACATTTAAATTGCCGAAAGCAATAAATGCTAAAATTTTAAAGGTAGAATCTTCTAATTAATACACAATATGCATATTCATATTATTAGTCAACTGCCAAGTTCATCAAGATCGGATAAGAAATACATAAGTTACAGTCGAAACTATATTCTCATATTGATCTCATGTCTATCAGCAGCCGCCAGCATTTTTGCTACAGACTTCAAAGCTCAAAGGCTTGAGCAGGTCTGAGAACGAACAGCTTAATGAACGCACGCAAGCGCAAGCGCCATTTCGAGAACGATAAGCTTTATGAACGCACGCTTAAGCCGGCTTAACCAGCTGAGCTGGGCTTTGTATAATCTGTAGAACTCATACACTCTGAGATAAGCGATTTCATACTGAGTGACCGAAAGATGAAGTTGGACTTGTTTTGCTTAACAAGCTGATCAAAATAAATTTTATAAGGTCAAAAATCTTAACACAATGCGTACCGAGCACAATTTTATATCTACTTATGAAAGCAATCCAGCTTACTAAAATTTATTCGCTAAAGCATATTTCAATGTAAAGACAAGTTAAATATGCAAATGAGCAAGTCAGGTAAGAATAACAAAAATCTATGATTATCAGTGCATATACAAATGCACAAATGCCAATAGAAAACAAATTGTTGCAATATTTTTTCAGACCTGCTTCTCTGTTTCTGTTTCCGCTTGAGCAGGAAATATTCCATGCGTTTCTTTTTATTTCGGAAGCTGCGCAAAAAACAAATAATTCAAAAACTGTTTTCGTTTTTTGTGTCTGGTCGGATGGTCTCGCGATTGTCATAACAAATTTTAGCTGTAATGCTCTTACTGTTAAAAAAAAAACAAACAAAAACTATTCTAACTTTTCTGTGCGCTCAGTGGGGAAATTAATCAAATATTGTGTAGACGCCAGATAGACCGACAACAAATACTGATCGACCAGAGTTCGAGCACAGATATTTTCTGACAGCGAAATGACTTTTATATAAATGGAATAACTAAAGTTACACATTGCACAAGTTTATTCGTTGTTAAAAAAGAAGAAGAAAAAGATGCACAGTAGTCTTTGTTGAAATGTTGAAAAAAACTTAACAAATTATGTCATTAATATGATTGCTTTCAAATGATTTCAATTGTTGTTTTGTAAGAATTGCATTTTTAACACTGCAGCACCCATTAGATTTAACTTTCAAACTTTTAGTTATTCGAATTACTACAGATAACTTACAATATGGCAAGTCTCGCTTCATTTTTTTTTTGGCTTATAATATTTTAATGTCACTTAATTTATATATATATATATATACACGCAACGCGATTGAATGCACTTCCGCTTCCTTTTGATGCTGGCATTTAAAATGCAATCGAGAAACGATTAGTCAAAAATGTCTCGTTTCATGTTCTGTTACCGTTTGTAATATTTTTTTCTTTCTGTTTTATTTATTGTAACTTATTGTGAGAATCGTTGCCTATTCAAAATAACGCAGCCACCAACAAAATTCGTGGATTTACTGTTACTCTTGTGTACCACTGTGTGTGTGTCTTGGCAGCTTGCCTTTTTGATTATAATGAGCGCAAATTACGCTAATTTAACTTTTTGAATTTCCTTTCATTTCCAAAGATTTCAATCGCACAATTAGATACGTTTTTCGATTTTATTTTCTTTTTTTTTTTTTGCTCTTTGTCGTTGCAATTTGGATGACAAGGCATATACCTAATATTAGCTAGTACGTTTCTGATTTCAAATTTGACTTCTTTGAGAATTTCCGTAGAAATTTCATTGGTTTACCTTTTAATTTTAATTATATTTGTTTTGTGTCAATTGGCGAAATTGTTTTACAGAGCACCGAAAAAAAATGTATTTTGTAAATGGAAACAAAAATAGTGTATTTTTGCGAAACACACTGCACTGGCGACAAAAGTCGCCTCAAACTCACGTAAAAAATCACACGCGACAGAAACTTTGTCACTTTGCCTAGATAGAGACGCACAGGCTCATTGCGACCGCATGTGTTGACGTTCCAAACAAAACTGTTGCTTGGCTGGGCCAAAGAAGCAACTCGAGGCAGCACACACACAGAGCAGACGAGCTCAGTTGCACGAGTCGACAGAGTCGCGTGAAGGTCGGCCCAGTGGCGCACCTTCGTGCAGGACTTAAAAGTGCCGCTTGGCACACTCGTGCTTTCCTCGTGCCACACGACGAACTGCCGTTGGCTGTGTGCCAATTATTGCGACCATTGGCGATGCTTCCGGCTTCGGAAAGCTGCCATCGGCGCCTGCTCTTATTCCTCATATTGCTCGACACTGCCAAAGCCGACGAAGTTACACGCGTAACACCATTCACCAAGTGGTGAATTTCGCACTGAAGCCGGCCAACGTGGCGTATGTGTTGTTTACGTTTTGTGTTTACCTTCCAGTCGCCATGGAAACACGAGCTACAAGTTAAAAGGCACGCCGGGATACCACTTGGCGCCAGTTAAAACATTGCGCAAATATATGACCCTATGGTAAAGACAGAAGAACACCCATTCGACCCAATCACACAAGCATAAATTCCCAGGTCTGTTCAATGAAATGCCATAATTTTCTAATGGATCCCAAGCTAGAGATCATATACCGAATGTAGTTTCTCAGTCCGTCTCTGAATTAACTCGGAACAGATTTGTATGCCATGATCAGATCAAGTTTTCCGAATATGATTTATGAAAGAGGATAAACATCGATTCCGAACATATTGCTTATCAAGAGGCAAGCACAAGAAAATAAAAAATATGTAATTTAAAATCGAGATGACTCACTTGCCACATAAAACTCATATTTCGACTTATTGTTCTTATGGCAGTTATATTATATAGTGGTCCAATCCGGTTATCTTCAGTAAAAAGTCAAATGTATGCTTCATCAAGATTACTTACAAACTAAGGAAGTTCTAGGCATATAAGTCTTAAAATTCAACCAGAAGAACATGATCTACTTGGCTTTTAATGCTTATCAAGAGTGAAAAACATTTTATTCATACGGAGGTGTTGTTTTTAATTCGATGAAATTTTGTGCGTATTATGGACGAAATCAAATAAATTGTTCACTTTCGACTGAATGGCTCGAGATCACTTTCACTCACTAACCTGATAAATCACTACTAAAAGTTGTATATATATATTAAGTACCTAAGTAAAAAATATTATTTCAAGAGAAATATATATGTATGTGCGAGACGAACTTGTGCAGCATTAGCCTCTTGACAGAGCCCGTTAAGGGTTTTCCGCAATCTTGACCTGGCAGTCCTGCTCACTGCACATTTTAAATTGGTCAATTTAGTGGTCATATTCCCAAATGAAATTCACTTTGTGGGAGCACACACGGCGTATGCGTCATATGTTTGCACTGCACTCTTGGTGGTTACCAATGGGCGACTGCCAAAGAAGTGGAAAGCAATGATTTGGAAGGACATCGCACCGTGTTTCAATGGCTCACTAGCCCACTACTTGCCGGTGTGTGTGTGTGAGTGTGTGTGTGTGCGTGTGTGTGCAAGCTATTTTGAGAATTTGTTTTTGCTTGTTCAACGCAGTTTTAATTAAATTGTTAGCATTTCTTTGTTGGGCACCATTAAATTTAAATATACTAGGAGCGGCAAACGCATCAGGTGCATTGAATATCGATGGCTTTTTTTATTTTATGAAATCCAGTAAGTAATTTTAATTAATTTGATGCTGTGCGCGAAACTAAAATTGCAATTACACTCAAATCGAAACCGTTTCACAAGTGAAAAAAAAAACGTGCCGAACTTTCGAGTTGGGCCGAAGGGTATGAATTGGAATACGTTCAGGTGTCAAGTAAAGATACATACACATACACACACACACACTCACAAATCCATACACAGGTACGCAAAGAGATTGGCGGGCTTCAGGCACATGTCCAAACTTCTTTATCACATACGAAGCCACATTATTAAAATTTCATCGGAATACGTGCGAATATTATCAAATTGCTTCAATTTACTAGATGCTCACAGAAAAATCAACAGAAACAACAAAAGTAGACAGTTGCAGACAGTTAACTGAAAATTGCTTTCACGCAAGTGCATTTTTTTGTTAGGTAGTTATGCAACACAATCAAATCATAAAACAAAAGAGAAAAAATTACAAACACTCTTAGTTTGCATTGAAAAATTCGTTTTTTTTTTTGGTTTCTTGCCTATTCAAGGTTGCCGTTCAAGCTAAGGTTGCCGACTTTGCTAAAGCTACGCTCCAGCTCGCTGGCACTCACTTTAACATTAATAGAGCTTCAGAGCTGGGCGGCGTGTTTTGCTGCCAACGCTGACGATGATGACTGCTGCCATATTAAAGCAGAACTTTTTTGATTACTTTATGCTAACGGCAGCTGCGCCGCATCCACATACAGTTTTTTGGCCACAAAGTAGTTCCGAGCAGACCAGATAAAAAAGCAAGCTAAAATGCTCTAATCAAAACAACACGACTAGAAGATATCCTGAACCCATACGTAGCAGACTTGCTCAGATACGCTTCTTCAATATAAAAATATGTCTTGGCTAACAAAATCTGCGATTCTAATTAAATTCATACAGTTGATCAATATGGAAGGGTATATATATTTTAAGAGACTTTATCTTTACAATTCTGCATTTAATTGGCATCAGATACGAGATCTTATATTCCGAAGTCACTAGTCTCATGGATCGGTTTGTTCATACAGACGGAAAGTCGACTTAGTTGTGGATGCTGATCAAGAATGTAGTTACATATTTTTGCACAATATTTGTTATTATATTGTTATACACTTCTTTCCATTTTTAGTGGGTTAACAAGAACGTTGCAAGCGAGGGTAACCGACTGCAGATTACTCTGATACCAGTCTAAAAGCATATAATGTTCCCAGCAAACTCTCATCAAAATATGTGTGACCCTAGCTTTAAAATTGTCGAACATAAATGGTAGACATGTGGTTCCTGTTTATTAACTGTTGCCCAGATATCTTGAGAAAAATATCATAATGTTCTTAAAGGAACAAAAGGTAAATAACAGAGTAACAGAGTCGATGCCACCTTTTTATGGCTTAATATATTAATATTAAACATGTTGTATATATGTGCAATGGTATTTACCATTCATATATATGTTATATAATATGGTCATCAGCCGGGTCGGTAATACCCAAGGCGCCGGCGAACCTACAGGGTATGCGTGGGCACACAAAAAAGAGTTATATTCCTGTTTGTCCAGCGAGGTAATTAAACGAAAGATGGTTAAAATTCACTAGATGGTCAGCTATAAAACTTTGACAATGCTTTGCACAATAACATTTTTTGTAACGAGTGAGAACTGGTCATTTTATGACACCGCAAACATTTAAAAGGCAGGACAATGCCAAAATGTGAATGCATTACATATTCGACAAGTTATCAAAGTCAAAAATTACATTTACTAGCTTAAATGAAGGGCAAGCAACCGAAGCGGCAGCGACTAGATTAATATTTCAAGAAAGGACCGGACCAGGATCGGGCCTAGGACCAGAACCAGAGCCAGAACCGAAAGACCAGACAGCACTATGAGCCATCGCCTCGCCATGCCACAGTTGATTGGTTACCACTAAGCGAAAAATTTACCGGCTATAAATGTCGGTCTAGAGCGCCCAACGACAACTCCACCTCCTAGTCCTGGCACTGGTCATAGTTCTGGTCCTCGTAGTAGTTCCAGGCCTTGGCTAGAAATCTTACAAGCGCTCAAAATTCAAAAACCATTTTACATTACAGATATATATAGATAAATATATGTATATTAAATATGCGTGTGTGTATTTGCTGGGTAAGTCTGTTACATAAACATATAAATATGCATATACATATACATATATATATACATATACATATACATATACATATACATATACATATACATATAAATATGCATATACATATATATATACATATACATATACATATACATATACATATACATATACCTATACATATACATATACATATAAATATACATATACATATACATATACATATGCATATACATATACATATACATATACATATACATATACATATACATATACATATACATATAAATATACGAGCGTGCAGCTGTCAGACTTTGCTCCTGGTTTTGGCCGTCCAAAAATGTGTTGGCTCTTGCCAGCTAAAGTTTCTCCAGCAGCAGCAGCTTCATGCATATGTGCCGGTTAAGTGGTTTTTGTGTCTGAAAAGCAGAAAACTCATTAGAGTTTATTTCAAACACTAACAACAACAGTGGCCAGTAGAATAAAGCTGGTCGGTTGGGAGGCGCCTCCTCCTAGCGAGATTCTGTTGCCATATACGGCGTCCCGCACTTGAATCAAATATTAAGACATATGCACTGGGCTCGTGTATTCGTCTCCACTCTTCAACATACCCCTCTTTCCCTCTCTCCACTGACAAGCTTGCCATAGCCAATTTATTGACAGTCAGTTCGATGATGCTTGAGCCCATTTCGTTGCCACATTCTGCTGTGTCAAAGTTGTCGCATTTTGTGACAGTAGACTGAAGTAGTTCATCTCCTAAGGCCATCAGTTTAAAAGATACAAAGTCTTATCAAAGAGTACAGAAATAAAATTTGAATGCATAAACAAAAAGTAACTGAGTCATAGACTGAAGCTGACTTCGCTACATACAAATGCAATTTAATGCAAAAATATGCTGCCTTAAAAATATGCTCGGGCTTGTCATTTTCCCAGGTTAAATAGCCACAATTGATTTGTAAATAAAATAAAATACAAATAAGGAATATACAGGCATATTAACTAATTGTTTTGATCAGTAACTTTGAGCAAGTCAGCAGCGATAGATGCTAGATTTTAATAATTATCGGCTCTCACATCCTGTTGCATGTTTCAGATTCCAGGGGTCGACACCGAAAATAGGCGGCAAACGTCCAAGAAAACAATCCAATTTAAAAGTTTACCAGTACCAATGAGAGCCGTTCGAGAGCCAGCAGATTGTGCAGGGAGGGTGCAACTGGCAGAGGAAGTGACTTGCAGCATGCAATTTGTTATCTCAAGTATGCAAAATTATGAAAGTTTATTTAAAAGTTGCGCCACGGCGCTTTGGTGGGCAGGAAGTGCCACCACGGACGTTGGATAATAATTGTGCCTTCTCGCCAAATGTAAACGGAGCAAAAGCCGAAGCCGAAGTCGAACCCGGGCCACAAGTAAAATACTCATACACGCACACACATAGAGAGAGCATACACACATAGACACTGCAGTACACCGTGAGCCAAACACACATAATTCAAGTTAGCGTGAGACAATTTATTACATTTACAATATAACTTGGCAAATTGCTATATAAATCCTGAAGTTCAAGAGAGACACTGAAATATAAAAAGTATGGTGTGACATTTCATTGAATCTCCCTCCTGCCTTTTCCAGCACAAGTTCTTTAGCAGTTTTAGTTTTTTTTTGTTTGGCTGTATGCTAAGCGAATAAGAGAATTGCGATGAAAACACATTTGTGTTGTTGCTTGTCATAATATAATGCAATTTTGAGTTGAAGTCTGGAAACGAGCTGGAGCTAGTTGAATGCCTCGCCAGCCATGTATTTCTTCAAATTGCACTACAATCGCATTGAAGTTATCCCCCTTTGTATATTTATTCCTTAGCATTTTCAATGGCTTTAGCTGCATCTAAGTCTTATTCGACTAAAAGAAACATTATCAAAAACAATTTCATTTTTTTATTGTATTGCGAAAGCGTAGCGAGCTAACAAATTGATAAAGCGGTATAGGTCTCTTCTCCCTTCAGATCGAATTACCGAATGGTATTTTTTGTCAGTAGAGCTAATTTGATTTAACAGATATTTTGGACAAGCCTAGCAATTTATAGTCGTATTCTAATTTCTAAAAGAGCGATTCAATCTCAATTTTAACAAACCTTATGATTATATTAATTTATAAGATAAATAATTAAAAAAAAAAATTTGATTAATGGTATGATTGCCTAAGTCTACTAACTATTGTTCGTATTCATCATATCCTAGACATATACGAAAAACCCAAATGTGCGCATAATCAAAAACAAACAGTGATTAATGCTTTGTCCATCTGCATTATAGCTTTATATATATTTCACATGCCGAACAAAGCGTGCTGTTGTTTCTTGATAGTTTTAAATACAAAGAATTAGAGTAACGATTCTATCCCAATAAATATTATGATATAATCGACAGCACAAAGTATATACTACAAATTTAAAGTTACCTGCTTTTCATTGGTCTTACTCTGCAAGCGACAACCTAAGCCAGATTGTCCATGAAAATTAAGTGCTTGCACTTGTTGTATCAAAATCCGAACGAGGCAACTTTAAACGCTTGCAAGATCTCTGGCGTGACTAATGAGGAGGCAATTGGGGCGTTTCACGCTCGACTAGGTCATCGATGGCGCTCTGCTGGAGTCGGGACTCGGGATTCGTGTCGCGAACCAGATACATACGTTCATAAACACACATACCTACTACATACACATGAAAAGCTATTGCAATTAGCTTGTGTGTTCGTGCTTGTACTTCTGCCTGCCTGTGTACGTGTGTATGTGTGTGTGTCTGTGTGTGTGTGTTTGTGTGTGTGTGTGTGTGTGTCGAGTGTGTGTGTTGTGTGAGCGGAAAGTTATTTATGTATAGCGAAGCTCCCTTGGCATCCATATGCCTGATTTATGGCTGTTATTGAAAAATTTCGGAGTGCAGCTTTTAATTATGAAGCGATGTGTACCACGGTCTGAAGTCCACCTCCCCATCTCCCGTTTTGTCTCCCGCTAGCTCAAACACTTCTACACTATTACGACTACTACTGCGACTATTGCCACTACTACTCCCGCTGGAACGACAAGTTGTCGCTCGAAATGAATTAAAGCATTTATTTGCCGTTGTATGCCAATAACAGAACAAAAAAAAAAACAAAAAAAAATAGGAACTACAACTGGTATAGCTGAATAGCCAGGAAATATACATTTGTGACTCCAAACAGCCACAGTAAAACCACAAAAAATTGAGATATATGTTTGTTTGTTGCTTAAATTAGTTAAAAACATAAAGCTGCTGCCGTTTACAAAACGCTGCCATACGTTTTAATTCACCGGAAATTAAACGCAAAATACCGAAAATATACGAAAAAAATGAAAAGCTAAAATAAACCAAGGAATGCAGCGCAGTGTGTGCAGACAAAAAACGAGTTACATGGCAAACACATACGCATCATTGCACAGGCAGAGATGCCTGATATATACATACATATATGTAACATGTACGAGAGCCGAGGAGAGGAGGTGGGGACATGACAATGTGAGTGTGTATGTGTATGTGCCTTGTATGGTGTGGCGCAAGTGTTTTAACACAATTTAATATGACCCGCCAACGACGACGACGACGATGATGACGACAACAGTGCCGTAGACAACTTTCAGCGACAACATGCGCCGGAGCCAGTTAATATGGCTGGCTGAAAAGGAGCCGGGTAACAGAGCAGCATGCTCGGCTATGCTGCGTCTCCTTGGTGATGTGGATGTGGAGCTGCGACACTCACAGAAGGATGCGCACACACTTGCAACTTTATTAAATCATAAGGCGCCAGATGCCGACGTCTGACGTTCACATTAAGGCCAGGAGGAATAAATACCGTCTGGTGCCGCAAAAGTTAAGCAAACACTCTTCACTGATATTGTAGTCGCGTAATGCTCGACTATAAAATCATACTTTGGCGGTAGGAGACTTTTACAAAAAATTTAAAAAGCGATGCGAATTCCACGAATTTGAAAGACACATCAATCTCATTGTATTTCTTCTGTATGGACTATATTAATTAACATACATATTGACGTACATACATATAAGCTTCTATTTAAAATTAAAATCTCACAATTCTCCTTTCAAACATTCTCCATTCGGATTTTCATTTTGGCAGTCAAAAAAGTTTTTGCAAATTAACGTAAATTTCTTTAATTTGTTTGATAGAAGAAATGACAGTTTTGGTTCCGTATCAAACATATCTCGGAGAATGATTAGATATATTTTTGTTCTTTTCTTTACTGTGATAAACATATACAATTAGATAAGCCAATCAGAATTGTTGCTTAAATACATATCTTCCTCATGGGAGGCACCTGCCACCAAGAGTAAGAGTCACTCATAAAATGTCAAATTATGATATCATCATATGAGAAAACACATATAAAAAAGAATTAAATTGATGCATATTTGTATACAAATAAGGATAACCCACAATGAGCATGAGAACAGTTTTCATAGCACATTAAAGCCTTTGAATATTTAAATACATTTGGAGTTACACAAGCTGGCGTCTTCCTCTTAAATATAAAATAGTTAAAAAAAAAACGGCCAGCACATATAAAATTGAAAATGACCAATAAGAGATCAAGGATATTTATTATATATAGCGACTATTATTGTCAGACAATTTAAACCGCTTAAAGGGTCTTGCTTTTATGTGGGTTCAATCATGTCCAATAATATAAATATGCTTCTCTAAATGTGTAATACGTATTGTGTGCTGCATGTTGCTACTATAGCTGGAAACTTGTTGCCAACATGCCAACATGCCGCATTGCTGAAAGAGTGCCGGACTGCATTCTTCAGAATGTGTCGCCTACGAGTTTGTTTGTCTTTTTCATTATGATGTCGACTATCCTTGTGTATGCGTGATGGCAACCACATAGCACATAGCAAGTATGAGAGCAATGACAATATAGAGAGATAGAGAGAGAGAGAGAGAGAGAGAGAGAGAGAGAGAGGATAGGTACAGAGCGAGAAAGAAGGTGGAAGAGATCCCATCGGCAACACTTTGGGGTCTCGATTTTTCATCACAGTCACGGCAGGTGATGAGGATGGTTATGCTGTTGCCCCCGTACCGTCCTGCACTGTGGGAAAATTACACGATATGTAGCAGAAAACCATCTTTCCTTTTAAAAACTCAAAGGTAATTAACAAATTAACCTTCAGCTAATCGTATATCCCTAACTGATAAGTTGGCAAACGTTATATTTTATATTCTTGGCAAATTGATTTATTTTCGTGTAGTATCCGTTGAGCTACGAATTATTAAATTTTGCTACTTATCCCCAACAAATTCCTAGTTTCTCATATTAGTTTTGTATCAATGGATGGAAAACCTGCATTTTATCTTTACAATATTAATACTTGCTCAACAAATTATTTTGTTGCATTTTTTTCGCCCATAGTTGTTGTACGGCTCAATGGGTCCCCGACGATACGGACACCGGAGATGAACACGTTTTCCGGCATACGTGCGCTTGTTTATTCGCTTTCCCAGCATTCAGCATAGCGCACACTGTGGAATATTGCCATAATGCATTGTTTTCCATGTTGACTTCTGGTCACCATTGAACTTTGTGGCATACTTTCGGCGATTTGCGTATCTCGTTACATTTATGTTGTTCGACCGAGCCTTTTGTGACACTGCCTCCTTTGAAGGCAGTGTCGAGCATTTCGAATTTAATTACTCAAAACATGCATGGTCCGCCTGTCAAAGGCGGCCAAAAGGAAACGCAGTCGCTTAAGGGACACTCTCTAAGATTGCTCTGGGCTTCTTTAACAATGTGCTGCAACTCCTGCAAATGCTGCAATTCCGTGCTGCATACATTCAGCGAAACTTTTGGGGCTAGAAATGAGAACAGAAACGATCATCACGGTCAACAAATTAAATTAAATTAAATTAAAGTACCCCTAAGATTTATTTGATTTCGATTTATTTGAATTTTTGAAGTTTGAGGTGATGCATGTGCCTGTCTAGGCACTTGATTGAAGGAAGTATTGTTGATCCACGCTTTGCATTAGCGAAATCGTAAAATCGTTTAGAATCCCGCTGTAGACAACAGTTTCTTAGACAAACCTTATAGCATTTGCCATTTAAAACGGAGAAGTTGGACCGTCCAATCAAGTTACGAACGTAATCCCAGGAAGAACCAGTTTTCTTGAATTTATTGTACATTCTCGACTTTCGATTCTTTAAATTAATAAATTCCCACGTAAACCACAAAGGTTTGGTAGACCTACATTATGCCCCCCTACATTTCCCCGAATATAAGAATTTGAATTTTTCCACAGTAACAATGGCTTTGGAACTGCCTTGACATCATCAGATGAGGTATCAGGCGAAAGCCGTGTAACAAATATTTGTTTTCTAGGTGCCTTCCCGTATCATCTGAGGAACCTTAACAGCAGCGTCCGGTGGAGCAATTGCTTTGGTTAAATGGCCATTTGATTCAACTGATTTGTTAGCACCTGAATATTGAACTGCATCAACGGTGCTAACGATCGATTAATCGTTATCTCTTTCAGGTATAGAAGCCACAACTCGTGGGCAATGTGGTGTTCTCTTTGCTTTTTTCTGGTATTTGCAGAGACGGAAGACAGATTAATTAATTCAATATGAGGTACGGACTCTGTGGGAACTTGTGAAGGGACGGAAAGTTCTTTTGGGCCAATAGACAGCTTTAACTTTACCATTTAACGCTTCGGAGATTCATTCAAAAGTTGCATACCTTTGAAATCACTGTACACAGCCGAGAATCCATCGAAAAGATTTTTAAACCGACCGAATAGATCTCAAAAGCCAATCTTAATCTGCCTAACAAATCCCATCATATCCCTTTTCAACATCATACGTCCACTTTAAGCCTGATTCGGACTCAATCAGGTCAATAATACGGCTGTTTAATGTTTGCACGAACCTGGCAATTTTATTTAATAGCAGACGCTCGACATTATTAAAGAAATAGTTCATTTAATTAATAAAACAAAAAATATAGCTGAACAATAAAAATATACAATTAAGCCTCGAGAACACACAAGGGTTAAAATAATACAATTGATGGAATGCACTTACACACAGCAACAACGTTAAAGCTAAACTAAAATGGCGCGAGCGCGACGACTGAAAAATGAGAAGCGCAACGGAATAGAAAACAAAAGAGAAGTGAACAAACCCGCAACCACCAGCAATGTTAATCAGAGCGCGGGAGGGAAAAGCGCCTTATACTTAAACAAGTAAGAGTGCTGTAGTCGAGTGAACTCGACTGCGATATACCCTGAACCCAGTTATTAAATATATTCTATTATTATTGGCAAATTCCCCTTTAAAAAGATTTGCACTAAAATGCGAGCAGCTCTGGAAGCGCCCTCTGCCGACAAACACGTGTAACACGCAATCGTAGATAGCGGGGCTCATGCCATCTCTTTCTCACACATGCGCTCGCATATTTATGCATGCAGAAAATGCTTGCGGCTGCTGATAGAAATGAGATCAATATGAGAAGATAGTTTCGACTGTAACTTATGTATTTCTTATCCGATCTTGATGAAATTTGGGCAGTTGATCAATAGTATGCACATGCATATTATGTATTAATTAGATTCTGCCTTTTAAATTGTGGCATTTATTGCTATCGTAAATTTAATTTATCGATATTCGATAAACGGAGGCAGTTATCTATCAAATAATGCAAACTTGATCTGCGCCTGGTATACGAGAACCTATATTCTAGCTCTTACAGTCTCTGAGATCTGCGTGCTCATACAGACGGACGGATGGACGGACGGGCGGACAGGCGGGCATTGCTATATCGACTCGACTATTGATCCTGATCAAGAATATATATACTTTGTGGGGTCAGAGATGCTTCCTTCTGCCTGTTACATACATTTGCACAAAACCATTATACCCCTTTTACCCATTTTTAATGGGTGCAGGGTATAAAAACGCAAGCAAGAGCGTAAAAATACAAAAGCAAAATGTTAGCAGACATAAAAAAACACAACACAAGAGCTTGAAACTTGAGCTGCTGTTTGTTGTTGTACTTAAAACACTTTATTTAATTATTTAGTAGATATTTATTATCCAACTATGTGTTTCACAATCAGCCCGGTAAAGCACAAAGTCACAAGAATGTTGCAGGGGCACAATAATAAATATATAATTCAAATTAACACGAGGGAAATTATGTAATTACGATGCAGAATAAAGAAACACGTCCGTTGCGAAGGGCGAAGCGAAGCGAAGAATTAAGAAAGCTTCATTTAATTCTTAGCACAGACATCTGTTGACATCTTACCTATGTGTGTACGGTATATGTATGTACATATATATATACATATACCTCTTTCCTGTCCAGACGAAATTACTGACCCACTAAAATGCCTATTTGTAATTCTGGGCCAATGCGATTTATACATGATTGTTTTTGTTGTTGCTACCTGGCTATACCATTGCCTGCTCTGGCCACGGATCCTTAATTAGCTGTTAAAATGTTTCAGCAGCTGGCATTGCAATTACACGCTTTGTTTTCACGAACGGCACGTCCTCGCAGTCATTCTTCTTCGCATTATTTCAGCGGCCCCTGGACTTGCAGCCTTTCCGTCTCTCTCTCTCGCTCTCTCTCCCCTCTTTCTCTCTCTCACTCTCTCTCTCTCCATCTCTGTATCTCTGTGTGTCTCTGTTGCCGGGTCTGTGTACGCTTCCGGCTCCATTGCTTGCCTCGTAATCCAAGATTCAAAACGTTTTACGCTGTCGCCGCATGATGCATTACGTTAAATGGCAACGTTGATGTCGACGCTGACGCTGACACCGACTCCAAAACCAATACCAACAGCAATTCCAAATCGACATCGACGGCAACGCAATCTACTGATTTGTATTATTGTCACGCTCATGCCTAGATTCGAGATTTGGGATCAAGCATTTGCTGATGCAAGGAAGCTGCAAGCAGGTTATTGGTTTGCAGCTTTTATTTGTGGATAGTGTCGACGATATGACATTTTTTTTTTTTTATAAATATTTTAAACAGTGCAGTGCACTTTCTATGCACAATTAAAGAGGTCTGCGGCAGCAAAGGGAGCACAGAAGTCGAGAGGCTGCCAAAGCATCTGTAAATGAATAATGAACGCAATTCAGCGAAATTCAATTCAATTTCGATGCGTCACTTAATCGGGAGTCGCTCATTAATTTATGACAGTAATTTTTAACGCTTTGCTGGCCACCAACGATGACGTTTTGTAGACGCTCGACGACGATGCCCAACGACGCCCAACTCCCTATAGGACGGACGCCGACCGCCCAGCGATGCCCGACACTGTCTGCCTGTGACAGCTGATGTGTCCCTTAATCACCCCGCCCACTCACTTTCCATGCCATACGTCAAATATTCAACGCCATTTTTCAATTGAATTGAATGAATTTTTGAATTGAGTGTACGAATGCCGTTTGACAAACAGAAAGGCAAGCAAACAAAACGCTTGCTGCGTTTGCCTTTTCATCTCGCCAAACAGTCAGTTTGGATACCATCAATTTCTTATGTACCCTGCAACGCATTCGTTCATTAAATAAGATGCATATTCACTTAGATTAACACATTTATTAGCCTTTGCTGAAGATAATCACCAATGCTGAATGCACCATGCTCGTTTTGAGTGTGTAACTGAAAAGCTTTTCACAATTTACATTATAGCTAGCAGCACTTAGCCTAAAGACCATTTAATTAATTAAATCTTCAATAAAGTAGGCTATTTGTGCAACTAATGCTGCAACCAAATAGCCAATGGCAATTTAAATAGCCATCTAGTGCATTTTGTAAAGAATTTACATTTCTGCATTATGCACAGTATTATACATATATAAGTGCACAGTAATGCAGAGTAAATACAGCTCATAGAATGCCCTAGTTGAGACTTTCGACTTTACTTACGTCATAATCACTAACCAAGTTGCCTTATCGGATGCGACATTTGACATTTCCATTGGATAGTTTGGCAACTGCTATATTGCTTTTGTGTTAATTTTGGTGACTTGAGATTTTGATTAATTGCGATTTGTATACGCATCTAAGCACCTTATTTGGTCTTAGACAAGTCACACTTTAATAAATTACAGCGCTTTCAGCTGCTAAAGCCCTTTGAAAGCTCACATTGAACCAACTGCTTAAATAAAGCAAAAGGATACATGGAAGAAATTGATCTTCATAGAGCATATGTGGAAAACAATCAAGCCACTTGGAGAGCGAACGGATAAGTATCTTACCAGCCAGGCAAACTCTCTAAATTAATTACGGCTTTGTTAAACTATAAATTAAAACGATTTGCAAATTTGTATTTCAAAGAAATCTCTCTCTCTCTCTCTCTCTCTCTCTCTATCTATCTTTAGTAATCTTAACTTTATCGAGTACAAGCGAAATTTTTAAGAAATAATATATATTTAAAAATTATATTTATTTGCAATTATATTATTTGATTGAATAAAATAATTCATATGATGCCGCAACGAATTTTCATAGAGCATTTATGCTTCGAACCAAATAGTTTGTCATATATTTGCATTCTTTTTTTTTCTTATGTTCTTTATGATTTGTGTTGGCCTCTTTGTTGACGGCGCTTGGGCATTTTGCCTATTTTGCTTATGGCCATTTTGCTGCGTTCAGTTTAGTGGCCATATTTCATGCTCCTTTGATGGCCGTGTCAACGTTGGCCGGGTCCATGTACACACAGTACAGCACGTCCCACACAGACACACACACACACACACACACGCAAACACATAAACACACAAACACAAACACACAAACCCACACACAAACACACACACACACACACACATACAAATATAATAGTAAAAGCTCGCAGGCATTACACTTTAATTAACTGCAGCAACTTCACGCAATTGCATTTTCAGATCCTTTACTTCTTTAGCCCCTCTGAGCGTTGAGTTAATAAAACATTCTAAATATTTTTATCGGCTTGTGTCTTGCAATGTTTGTACACACACACACACACACACACACACACATACATGCAGGCACACAGAGATCTATTTGTAATTTGGCACATTTCATATGAAAAGTTAGCTTGTTTTGGGCCACACGCAGAAGTTTTGTACAACAGTGGCAAAGGATGCATTTATAAAGCACCGTGGTGAAGTGCCGATTGAATTGCATACTGGATTATCCCATTGGGCTTCCTTAAGATAAGTATACACATATATCAATCAATGTAAAACCTTATGCATTCAATACTCATTAAACTTGTACTGTGTATCATAAATAAATGCTAAGAAATTTAATATTCGCAAAATTGTTCAAACTCAAAGTTTTATTCTATGAATTATATAATATTATTATATAATATTTTTACTTACTGCATAGCACCTATTTTCTAACATTACTGTTTTATAATCTATATTTTTCTGATGTATTAACGATATAAGTGTTTTGGCAAAAAAGTTGTCCTTTTCGCCATTGTGCACATTGCCAAGGAAACTTTCTTACGGAAAAGATTCAAAGCACAAGAACATTCACAAAGAGTGTGTGTGCCTGTCTGTGTGTGTGTGTGTGTGTGTGTGTTTGTATGCCAACACACACGAAGGTGTATCGAGCTGATAGGGAGGAGGCAGCTGGTGCGTGTTTTCTGGAGACATACACTCAGATGAAAATACCACTTGAAATTAAACAAAAAACACTATATAAAATGAAAATCGAAATGTAACTCGAAAGTTTTTCCGCATTTTTAAAATTAAAAACGCTTATGTCGACAGTCACAAATATATGGCATTGTTTTTATATTTGTCAGAAATGTTTTCATTGTTTAATATTATTTAATAGCAAAACAGGTTAAAATCAAAAATTGCAATAAAGTAATAGTATAAGCAAAATTATTTTTATCTACGCCTGTTTTCGTCTACGTAAAGTTGAAATACATGCCTCCTGGCATGTTTCCCCTGGAAACAGGATTATTAACGAATTTTGTGTACTCATCAAAACATATTCGAATTTTGCAATATATATTTGTTTATTATTTGAATAATCTACCTTGGAATCTAAAAATAATGACCCTGTATTTTAGTAAATTTTCTTTTTGAAATTTAAGATAAGCAGCACACATATGAGTGTATATAAATTCGTTCAAATATATGTATGTTTGTGTGTTTGGCCATGCGGTAAGCCAAATTATGTGCTCAGGAACTTGAAACTAGAGACCAACGACAGACGCCATTCCCCGCCAACACTTGCATCCTTGCTTTTTGTCCGCTTTGTAGCTACATTTACGCATACCTCACCTCACCTGTCCCCACATCGGCACACCTCAACGACCGTACCTCTTCCTGTACACCTATAGCGTGGCATGCGGTTCTGGGACGGTATTAGCTACTCTTAACACAGGTGCTTAATGTCTTAGTTGCTGTGGCAAGCAGATTAAAAACTTTGCCGGCAAAGCAAGCATTAACACTGAAGACAGTCATCTGTTTGAGCAATTGACTTTTTCAATAGTTGAGCGTTTTTCAGTTTACACTTGAGTTGTTCAGCCCAATACAATTTATCTGATGTCCCACATCAGGGAACACAGCATTAATCAATTCGATGTTAGCACAACCCCTTACACCCCCCCCCCCCACACACACACACACACACAAACACACACACTTCACCTATTACCATTTCGATAGTAATGTCAACAATTACCAATACCAATACAGCAATTATGACCGAAAACATTTTTATTATTCTCAATTAAAGAACATGTAGCTCCCTGTCCCAAACCATGTAAATTAATACGATAAGTTAAATTATAATTTTTTAATTTAATACAAAGAACAGTACAAAGCCAAACAAATCAATCAACAAAAACTTCCCGTATCTAGTTTTGGTTTTGGTTGGTTATTATCGGATTAAAAATGTAGGCATACTTTTAGGGACACGCAGAACAACTAATCAAATGACAACACGGCAAATCCTCGCCGATTTTCGAAGGACATGATGCATTAGAATCACAAGGATCATCTCTATTTAACTGGATTTTAGGATTATACGGTCATTGAAGTAACCAAACACCTAAAAAAAAATGTCAGAGCGAATGAAATGAGTCGAAATGAAAAGATTATTGTTGTCGTTTTAGATATAATCATTTTAGTTCAGCTGCTTGAAGTACTTTCATCCTTTTCGGATTGGCAAGCCAACAATTATTTTTGGTAAAAAAAAATCCGGATAGTCATAGTCATGCTAAATAAGCGGCATACTTTTAGGAGCAATCGGAAAATACTTTCTTCCATGCTGCATCTATAATGCCCAAGTAGTTTTTAAATTTAAATTAAATTTAAATTTAAGTCAAACATTTGTATTCTGACACCCGAAAACTGAAAAAAACTGCACGCCATTAATGAGGGAAATATCCGCACGATGATGGCGAATACCGTTAGTTGTAAACTGAATACATTGCAGTAGTTGGGTTTAAGGCCATTCAGTCGTGGCAGCATTTGCAGACTCGCAAGGTATTGGCTGACACACTTGCACTGCGAATCTTGTTCAATGAACCTGCAAAATAAATAATAAACTAATTTAAAACATTAAGCGAATACATTTTTCGAATACAATGAATATTGAATTTCCACTTGTGATATTTTAAACAGATGGTAACTGAAGTAATCTTAACAAGACCGTATCCATAAAAATATGTATTTCTAAATGAATGCTTAAGCATAAACTTAAGTTGTCTTAACTTTAACTTAATATCAGACAGGTAATTGCATGCATTCATTTAAACTTAGGTTGTGGTTGCATCTGTAACTATAACTCTACTAACTTTCACGTTTCTTCAGCTTATGCTTAAATAATAATCATGCAGTCTATTATGTAGATCTAATAATGGTTATTTTAAATAGATGTCTAAGAAGGAATCAAGTTTTCTATCTAATCTAATCGAACAATAATCTTATAATCAATTGATTATAATTCATCTCAAAATACGGGGTGTATAGAGTTACCAATCTTCGAGAGATTGGTAACCAGCACCCTATATTTGGTTGACATTGGCTTTGATATTCCTTTGTGTTTTTCACCTTTGCGTTTTCCAAGTTTTCGGTCCTCCCCAAATTATGTGTGATTTTTCTTCAGAAAAACTGCTCACGTTCTCATTATCCCTAGAACACTGAACACTCACCAAGCACTCCCCTCGCAAAACACTCACATTTGTACTGTAATCAATTAATTTACTCTCCAAACCACAGCGCTGGTATTTCTAATAACAACGAAATTAGAAACATTAAATTCATTTTTATGAAGCTTACAAAAAAAAAACACAAATGCATTTCCGCCTGGGTCAAAAGTACAATAATTGAGTGACATTAAAAAAGCGTATCAAGCGAAGCGAAACAGTTGCGAGTATAAAATTAAATTCATGTAAAGGATGGTCCACATGATAATGTAGGCGACAAGACGGTATCATTTCTTCTTGGCATCCTTCAGACCGGCGCCAGCGTTAAACTTGAAGAAGATGATATCGCCATCCTCGACGGTATGGTTCCGACCCTGCTGGCGATACTTGCCGGCTGCCTTGGCAGCAACTTCACTGCCCTCGGCCTTGAAATCCTCAAAATGCATCACCTCGGCCATAATGAAGCCCTTCTCGAAATCGGTGTGAATGCGTCCAGCGGCCTGTGGCGCTTTGGTGCCCTTTTGTATTGTCCAGGCCTTGACTTCATCGGGGCCAGCAGTGAAGAAATATTCGAGTTGCAGTGCCTTATATCCCGTAATAATGATCTTCTCTAGCTGACTCTTGCATTTCGTCTCCTCCTCGTAGGCCTTGCGCTCCAGCTCATCCTTTTCGGCTAGCTGCTGCTCGAATGCGCCCGAAAAGGGGATTAGAAGGGAGCCCGGATCGTGTTTGTCAATCCACTCCTTGATCTTTGGCAGCCATTTGTTCTTCTTACGTATGAAATCCTTGTCCGACAGATTGACGAGATAGATGGCCGGCTTCGAGGTCAAAAACAAATACTTGTTTAACGTTTCAATCTAAAACAGAAACAGAAACACAAACAGATGCAATTGTTGCAATTAAATAGGCAAGAATGTTTTCAAAAATCGTTTACATCGTGTGCATTCCAATCCTCGAAACGCAAGTGACGCTTCTGCTCGACCAAGATCTCCTTTATCTTCAGCATGGAGTCGTATTCGGGCTTGAGCTTCTTGTCGCCGCCGCGGGCAACAACCTTCTCCAGCTTGTCAAGGCACTGCAGAAGTTTCTCTTCATCCTTAAGACGCAACTCCTCCGCAATGATTTCCAAATCGCGCACTGGATCCACCTCACCCTCCACATGTGTCACATCCGGATCCTCGAAGGCGCGACACAAATGGAAAATGCTATCACACGCACTGATATGCGAAAGAAAGTCATTACCCAGCCCCTGCCCCTCGGCGGCGCCCTTGACCAGCCCAGCAATATCAACCACATTGAGATAAGCCGGCACGACACTGCAAAAATAAATACGTATCATGTTTTCAGTTTAACGATTCCCGATTTGACACTCAATACACTACTCACCTGGCTGGCTTGTGGAACTCTACCAGGTAGTCGAAACGCTGATCGGGTACGGGCACACGACGTATGGGTAATGCAAAAGAGAGAGGCAGATACACAGAGAGAGAGAGAGAGAGAAAGAGCATGTTAGTTGAGATTTTTGATCGGGGTTTTTGGGGGAATTCGTTTGGAATTGTTGTCGGTCAATCGAGCCATCGATCGATCAGTCCGTCTTGGCCAATCATCGCAATTTTGTATAATTTTTTACAATCACCACAGAGAAAAGCCGCGAGTCATCTCAGCCAGACTACAAAATGAAGTCGCTCAAATTAAACGCGCGCGCAATTTGCATACGAAGCAGCTGCTGATACTCCTGCTGCCGCTGACTGGAATCTTGGCCTGCAACTAGATTCAACAAATTGCCATTGCCTGAGAGACGGTGCGCAACACGCCCACTTGGAAGCTGCGGCCAAGGCAACAACAGCAACAAAATTGTTCAAATGCCATTGATTACAATGATTATCCGAAAAGGCAACGCAAATTGCTATTGCAATAAATATTTGCCAGCGGCGCTATATATAAATATATATATGTATATATAATATATATATATATGTATATATATTTATATAGATATATATTTATGTATATGTATATGTATATGTATATGTAAATCGATATGGTAATTGGTAATACTTATTCTCATTGGGCTTAATGGTGCAGAATGGGAAATTCTCCGCTGGAGCAGCGCTCTCGGTGAGCACATTGAAGAACGTTGACTTGCCCACATTGGGCACGCCTACGATGCCGATGCGAAGATTCGTCCCAATGCGTCCGATTAGCGGCTTGCGTTCGTGTTCCTCGTGCTTCTTAGGTGGCATATTGATTTGTTGTGTTACGTTGTGTGTTGATAGCGCAGTTGCTGCAACAGAAATAATTGATGGTCGCGTCGCTTTTTACCATTTTTGGCCACAACAGCATTCAACATAACCTTATCCGTTTAACGTTGTGTTGATTGTTGTATATCCGCATTAAGCATTCGGCATATTTACCTGCAAATCTGTTGAGGGATTTCGTTTATTATTCGATTATTCAAAATTAATTAATATGTATTTACATTCCGTCCGGATTCCGGTCGAGATTAAATAAAATTTGTAGCAACGCTGCTTCTGCTGCCGACTGCTGTGGAAAGAAAGAGCAAGGGCGATTTGAGTATTTGAGTAAACAGCTGTCAGGCAAAGCGCCGCCAGCGGTCAACCGGCACAACCGTACACACATCTGCTGTCAAAATTCTTACATAACATTTAGCTTTGTGTTACCTTGTAATGTATTAGTTGGCACTGCGGGCAATGGATGGCGCTAACTGCGCGCGCACTTTAAATATTAAAAGTTACGAAAAGAAAATTCTGAAACTATCAGCTTAAAATAATAAAAACATATTTATTTTATTATTTAGAAATCAAATTTGTCACTAAATATTTCTAAATCAAATAAGTTATTCATAAAAATTATTCACTAAAAGCGATAGCATCAAAGGAAGAAGAGCACACAATTAGCCATGATGGAACCCAAATCGAATTCCGACTTCGCAACTGAAATCGTTCAAAATAAGCAAATAAGAAAATGTCAATCATAATATATTTCGTGGTAGCTGTCACAATTTGCTGTTGTAAATAAAATTAAAAGTATTTTCATTTAATTACAACACTTCCAAGAAATATGCCACTCAATCGACTGTCGCTTACACTCTGAAAAATGTTATAAGATGTGCTAATGGGCTTATGTATATAGGGACTTGTATAAAGAATTTAATTGAAGTGGGAAACTAGCTTTTGGGTTTTTTTGCCTGACTGCAAAGCATTTTGGAATTTTTTGCTAATGTGATCAGCAGCGTCGAGGTCAAGTCAAGGTCACTTCGCAGACAGACGCACGTACTCGCAATTTGGCGGCTTAGTGAAAAGCCCGCAATAATCAATAATTACGCATAATTAGCGGACCGATCATGAGCTTTATTGCACACTGAAACGCAACCATCGATTGCGAAACGATCCTAAATACAGACACAGAGAACCAACAGCTAAAAAGTGAGAGCGCGACAGAGAGAGAGGGAGACAGAGTGCGAGAGAGAGAGTGAGAGAGAGAGAGAGAAAGAGAGCGAAATAGCAGCGATTTGATCTTTTCATTTGATTTGATTTGATTGACTCCTTCAAATTAAAAGCACCGTTATGCGTAAGTGTATGCTACTCAGTGCATGAATGAATGTGTATGTGTGTGTTTGTGTTTGTGTGTTGCCTGTGTATCGATTAAAAGTAAGTTGAAAACGCCGTAGTCCAAAGAGTGCGTTGCCTGCTCTCTGATAGAACTTATAGCTGTTCCAATATTGACGTTAATGCATATGTAAATATATATGTATATCTATCGTGGATAGATATATATATATGCATTGTGTGTGTGTGTGTGTTTATGTATCGTGTCACCTATGCATGCTAGAAGGTTTCATCATAATTTTACGCTAGCCTGACCTCTATTGGACTGCGGTTTTGAAACATTTAAAAATCCATTTGTCTAAAAATTTATGTGTGACGCAACCGCAACAGGGCTTCAAGGATCGCAAGCCAAGCAGGCCAACTGCTGTTTGAGCTGAGTCAGGCCTTTTGGCCATTCCGTAAGACATGAAATGTTTCCTTCTGTTTCGTCTGCAAGCAAACCACAAAACGTTTTCTCACAGGTTCTTATCGTTTTGGTTAGCTACTTGAATATTTGTATGCATATGCTTGTCCCTCATAGTGGTATACATGATGTATGACGTCTGCACAAGTTGGAAACCACAAGTTTGATGTATATTTAATTTGAGTTGAGACTGAGAACGATTAAGAACGGTATCACCAATTGACATGAATAGTTGCATATTTCTCGATTGAATACGTTTGTTTTGACAGTCTAGCCAAAAAGCTGAAAGATGTCAAAATATGTGTAATGTGTGTGATTTTGCTGTGCTTAAATTAAAAACGAAAACTTATTCGAAGGTATGCTCGAATTTTACCTCATTGTATATTTGCATTGGTGAAAAACCATCGTATACAAATATGACGAAATATTTATTTGTATGTCTATTTTCTTGAGTCTTAATTCATGCAATTTATTATTTAAATATTATTATAGTAATGACTTAGCAATAAGTGCTAAGCATTAAGTCTTTTTAAATAGTACTTTCACACGTCTTCTACTCGTAGTTTGTTAGGTTTAAGCTTTTACTTTACCCATATATAATATATATAACAGATTTTTAATTTATATATTTTTTACATAAAAAGCGTTTAATATTTGAGAGAAAATGCAATTCAAAATTAGCAAAAGCGATGCAAAAATAAATTAAATTTCGTAGAAATATTCCATATTTTGGTATTATTATATATAATATAAGTATATATAAGTATAATCATAAGTACGTACTTATGTTTATGTACAATTGCGAGACTGAATCAATCAAACAACCTCTTAATGGCAGGCTCTACTTTACTTCTATAGATTTAATTCGATTTACTCAGCTCTTAGACAATCTTCAAGTGAAATCAATGATTACAGATTATATGCAATGTCAAATCCGATTAGCTGAATTTACGACATTTGTTCATTTATTGACGACCTTTAATGATTCAAGCAAATACATATAAACATACATATGTATATACTTACGCTCTAGCCAGCAATTTATCGCCTGCTTGTAACTGTTAGCTTATTAAATAAATTTTTTGTTTTAATAATTACGTACCATTTAAAAACCAAAACTAATTATAATAATTGGTAAGCATATTACACCAGATAGATTTGTTTCTTAAATTGCCAGACAATACAATGCTTCAATTAAAATTAAAATAAAACAGCAATTTTCAAATAGTTTTTTTTTCTTTCTTCTTTGTTAATACAACAAATATTTATTTCGTGAATTTATTATGGCAGATGTTAGACTTTACCAGATTTTGTGTATGCAAATACAATTGCAATCAATGTTTCCTCATAATTTGAATAATTGACTATTCCACAAATTATCAGATTATAAAATGTATAGCTTATAAATAGTTACGTATTTATCTTAACTTATAGATTATATTTGATCAAAATATCGAAAAATATATATATAGTTATTTCCTAGTCGAGAAAATGTCAGTCTCTGCGAGTTTTTATTGTTGTTATTTGTTGAATTTCTAATATGGTTGAATCTTGAAACTTGCGTTGAAGTTTGTTGCTTAAGTCTTCCGATTGGCTATTTCAGGCGCACGAAGTGTTCAAGTGCTGTATTTATGCATGTGTTTTGCGTAGTACGGCAGCAGCTGAAAGAAAGCAAATTTATGACCACCAGTATTATAATTAGCGGCAATAAAATATGAAAATTTTCACATTTCTTTTGAATGCGAGACTACACTTTCATTAATTGGGGCAACAAGCTGGAAAAGCAGCAAACTTCAATTCACTGAAACTCCATGTTATGCAGGCACATTCACACTCACATTCATATTCATATTCACCTGGCCGAGTGCAGTCACGCCCACGCCGCGTAACATCAACGCATGCCTTAATAAGAACGAATATTAAATATAAATACAAAGTGAGCTGAGTAGTATAATGCGAGTATTAGCATTTTGTATGCGAGGCGTTGCCATGCATATGTATAATTATAAGCATACTGGGAGGCAGGTAGGGGCTGGAGTATGAATAGTTAGTTAGTTAGTTAGTTAGGCAGTCAGTCAGTCAGCCAGTCAGCCAGTCAGTCAGTCAGTCCGTCCACATGTCTGTTGCGTGGGTAGCCTATTGGCAACGCTCTCAGGCTCGTTGCTAATTTGGCAAATTAAAAGCGGGTGCAACGCCAATGAAAAGCAGCAATTACAGTCAGGGTCATGCGGAATGTACATATTTATATTTGTGTGTGTGTATGTGTGTGTGCGTGTGTGTGTGTGCGTGTGTGTGTGTGTGAGTACATATAGAAATTTATGGGCCGCAACTATTTACTACGTTCCGGTCAGGCCGGTCTCTGTCTCGCTCTCTCTCTCTCTCTCTCTCTTTCTTTCTCTCTCTAACTCTTTCTATGTCTGTCATCATCTCTCGTATATCCATATCCATGGCCGTGCGGGCGGGCCAAAGGTGGAGCAGCTACCCATCTATCCAACTAACCAACTATTCCGCCCTGCCACCATGGTTCACATTGGCTCATATCGCTTGTGATAATTAAGCGCAATAAAAGGCAATTAAGTGCCGCTAATTAACAAACAATATGCAAAGAGTGACTTCTATGGAGATTCAAATTATGTAGTACGCACCCACACACACACACACACATACACACACGCACACACACATGAATAGTACACACATGTATAATGAAAACAAGAAAATACATTTAACTACACAACAATATTTAATTTCATTTTCATTGTTATATAAGTGAATCATTCATAAATGCTTAAACTTAACGATAGTATTAACTTAATAATTGTTATTAACTATTCAAAGCAATTGCAGCAAATGTTCATATAAAAGTGGACAGCAAAAATAATGATTTCCTACACTTTAATTATTCTAAGTTCCTACTTGAATCAAGAAAAAAGTAATTCGACTTTCCAAGTATTTTCTGAATTGAGTTCAAAGCAATATTTGCATATCACGTATAAATATCTAAAGATCAATAAAGATGCCCTTAGCCTTATTCTAGTACTTAGTATGGCATCCTTATATAAAGTGCTGAAAACGAATATCCAGGTTAAAGTTATGGATTAAGTCCATAAAGTACAGTCAGACCAATATTTATTCATACATTCTTCATCTTATAGTTTAGCAGCTGTTATATACCTAATTTTACAATATTCGGATAGTTGTTTTTTACATATGGTAAGAACAGTTGATGAGTCACAAAATGCGTAAGAAAAAAGCGTGAAATCAAACAAAAAAAATATGCCTAAATTTTAGACTAAAAATGTAATATTTAAAAAAGAAAAAAACCTTTCTTATATCTACTTTTTAATCTGATATATTTAAACTGTATTTCAGGGCTAAAAGTAAAAGACCAAATTTTTTTTGTGTGCGTATAAATGATAACCAAACAAAAACAGAGAGAGAAAACAAAAGCACTTAAATCGCTTTGATATGTTTGAAGTGTTTTTTTTTTTATCGGTGTTTGCTTAAAACTTCTCCTACTGTTTAGATAGTAAGACCGCAAATCTGTGGATCTATACGATTAGTCTATTCGCTGCGCATTCCAAAATGTTGCTGCATGATTTTTATCCTGCGGTGATAATGGCTTAATGCGATAATTCTAGCGAGACGACGGGTGGGCACCTAAAACTGGCTGGGGGACTGCTTGGGTACTGGTCAGGATGTTGGATGGAGGATCTGGTCACGTGCTGGCAGAAGTAGCTATCGTAGGTGAGATAAATAAATAGTTGATAAATAGTTACACTCGCATTACAAACTCACACATCTAATAAGTATTTATAATTCTTTTATGATGTCATTTTTAGGGTGCATGAAGGGGAACAGAAATAGGCTGCGGTGCGGGAAACGGTGACGGGGTCAACCTCAGTCTCTGCTACAACCTAAGGGGTGGTTTTAATTTCCATTTCCACCAACAGTTTTAGATCTGTGTGTGTGTCCCAAATGTTATTTTTTTATTATAGTTTTCCCAGTTCAGTTCCTTTTTTACGATTATTTGTGCGTTTATTACGATTTCCATTTCAGCCGTGTGGCAAGGGGAGTCATAAGGGCAACGCCCACATTTTCCGTCATACATATGTACATATGTATTTATGTGTACATATAAACGGATATTTTTTTGTGATCGGCCTCGTTCCGGTGTCAGATCTTTCCATAACAATGGCCGTACATACTACATACATATATTTTAAAATAGTTGATATACATGTATATATGCATAGATATTTTGTTGTGTGTATCTGAGCTTATCGCACCTTTGCTATTCCATTTTATTTCTCTTACAGTGTGTCTCCCCGTCTCGTCTCCTTGCTCCTCAGCAGCAACTCCTTGACGCTCTTTTGTGTTTTTTTTTTTTTGGGCATTAGTTATTTCCGCTTGCTTTTTGAGGAGTACCCTTGCTGTTCTTATACCATTTTGTAGCTTGTCGCTTCTTTTACTTTTAAATATATTCAATTTTCTGTTCCGCTTTTTTTTTCTTTTTTTTTGCGGTATTTGTTGCAACATGTAATTTGGTAGCAGATGCAACTGCATCGGGATCTGTGGGGGGATGTGCCTTTCACTCCAGTGGCTGCATTTTGCATGGCAGTCACGGGTATTTGATGTTTGCCATACCACAAATTGGAATATCTGTATATGAGTACATAAAAGTCCATATTCTTTTAACAAGTTAACCTTCTTTGTATTCTATTCTAACCTTTTTGTCCTATATGCAGCAACACAAAATAACCAAGCAAGCCAGCGACTCGAGAATACAATCGTGTACGAAACATATCAACATGTTGTTTGTTGTCTTTTACTTCTCATATTCAGTCCCATTTTTGAAGAACACATTCTTGATTGAAATTATAGATTTTTAATAGAGGTTAAAATTAGAAACAAAAGTATGTGTTCTTGTTTTCAGTTTGTTTGGATTTTCTGTGCATATTTGACAAAAAGTAATCATTTGAAAAAAATGTATTAAGTGGATTAAGCTATTGCCAAGCAAAATACAAAATGTCATCTCAAAAGCATTGATCATTACTTCGTAGATTTCAAAGTAGCACTTGCTTGTCTCTCTAGCTTCTTCACATCGAGATCGCGTGCAATGGCGCATAAACATGGGGCCACCATTTTGAAAAGCAATTAGAGCAGCAGCCGCCGCAGGAGCCGGTCAAACTGACCATACACTGAAAAAAATATAATAATAATAAAGTTTCGACGTTGACGTGGAAGCCAACAATTTTCAGAAAACACATTCATATTTTTGCGAAACATCGAAAATGCAGCAATAAAAATTAAATTGAAGCTGAATTTGAAATTCAGATGCCAGCAACAGCGGCTGCTTTTATTATTAGTAACAATAGCAGCAGCAACAACAGCAGCAACAAGAACAACAAGTTTGCAGTTGTAGAAAAACCAGCGGCTCTGACGACGCTCTGACGACGGCCGAGCAAAAAAGTTAATAGGACCGCATTCATTAAATTCATTTAATGTACAGAGCGGCAAATTATTGCGCTGACGAAAAGAAAAAAAAAACGGCAGCAAGAGCAAAAAATATATACAGCGCACCATAATTTCAGTTGGTTGAACACCCCAAACGACGACGACCACGATGACGGGCATTAAAATGGCCAACAAATTTGCAAGACCTGTGGGATGGGTTAGGTGCTTGGCCATGTAAAGTGGCCCGAAACGAAACGCAAAGCAAAGCAAAGCAGAAGCAAGACCGGTAGCTGTAGCAGTAAACCCACTTAAAGCCAAAAGGAGTCGCAGCTCCAAGTAATAAGTCCAACTACACTACCATCACCACCAGCTCTGGCTCCAGCTACAACCAAAGCTTCCACTTGCTGCTCCCAAACCAGGCCACATTCTGCTCTCTCTTGCTTTAATTACTTTCGAGGAAAACACGCGCGCCATTTTGCAGTTGCTGTTGTCGTTTTTGTTGTTCTTTTATTGTTATTTGTTGTTGTGCGACTTTTCCAGCAGTGGCGAATTGTAATTTTTTGTGGCCACGTTGCCTTCTCTTTCTGAATCGTCAAGCAATTTGCACAAATCGCATGCAATTTCTTCTTTTGACTTTTGTCGCCCCCTTTTGTGGCTGCATTTCCCGTCCGGTGCATGATCATTAATGAAATGTTCCAATTATGGCCAAGCCAAAACAAAACAAAGCACAAAAAAAAAGCAAAATATAGTATATACATATATAGAGGTACAGTGAGCGGCAGATAAGGCATAACTCCACTCCATACCAATTCCATTTGCCGTCCTTGCCCGGACACCATCAGTGGTAGTCCAGCACGGCAGATTTAAATTGTTGTTTTGCATGTTAAGTCAACATTTTCCACACCTTTTAATTGACACCATTGCACCATTGGATGGCCGAGCCAATAATGACGAAGTAGAGTTCGACTCGACCAGAGCATTATTCAATCCCTTAGTCGACTTTGAATACACTTGACCTATCTTGTCAACAAATATTAATCTCGAAACAAAACCAGAAATTATTATTATTATCATTTTAATTTTTTAAAATAGTTTCTACACTAACGTCTTAAATTTCTTAAATGTAGATAGGATTATAAATTTAACTACATTTTCAGGAACATAATTTTAAGAAAAGTTTAAAAATCTCAAAGACCAGGTTGTAATTTGTTGAGAGTATACAGCTTTATACGTTTATTAATATTATATACACAAATTGTAGAAATTATTAAACTTATTCAATTTGCTGAGTGTACAAGAATAATTTGAAATGCCTCTAAGCAACATAAGATTAAGTTATTACCAATACAATGATACAATCTAAACCAATCTAAACTATTTTGAAAGCATTAAAACATGGATTTTCCCCCTTTGGAGACATGGCTACGGCTGTAGCTATGAGTGCCAGTCACATTAAATTCAAATGACGCGGCAATCGTCTGCTTCTGGCCACGATCACCTTTGCGCCACACAATTCAATCACTTAGGCAACTTAGGGTTTAACCAGCAGCATCCATTCAATCAGATACTTAATCATGTATTGAGTGTTGCCCACTGATAACATAAGTGTTACAGCCACTTAGGCCAAACCGTCAACGACTAACTAACGGTTAAGCCAAACGAAAGAAATGCGAAAAAATAAGTGTAGAGCAGCAGCGAAATAAGCCACTAATCAACATTCAAACTATAATTGGACTTAATATTACTATAACCAGTTGTTGTTGTTTTTTTGTTTCTTGTTTTTTGTTTTTTTTTTGTTTATTTGGCTTTCTTGAAATGACGCATTTCTCTCTCTGGGGCTACGACTCGGGCTCGGGCTCGCGCATGGGTTCGTGCTTGGGTTCGGGCTCGGTCTCGGTCTCGGTCTCGGAATCTACGGCCCCAATTTCGTTCAAAATGGCAACAATCGTTGCTGAAGAGAAAGAGAGCGAGCTACAGCTAGAAAAACAACGCATGGGGGAGGTAGACAGAGAGGGCTACAGAGCTAGAGGGAAAGAGAGAGAGAGAGAGAGAGAGAGAGAGAGGGAACGGAAGAGAGAGGCAAAAGTTGAAACGCAACAGCGAACAGCGAGCAGCGAGCAACGTTTTGCGATTGGAGAGAAGAAGGCGAAAACGACGCTGTGGTCTCGAACAAAAAAATGGACAACGCCTTCAATGCGACTGATTGCCACTTGGCACGCAAGCCCAGAAAGCAGCCAAACCAAACCAAACCAAGCCAGGCAGACAACAGCAACAGCAACAGCAACGACGACGACGACAGCGACGGCGACGTTTGGCTTGCCAAGCCCAAAGTTGCAGTCGTCGCCATTGCGCAGCCGCCGTCGACGTCGAAGCCAGCGCAATGGCCGCCAAAGCTGTCGCGATGTTGTTGTTAGTTATTTGTTGTTACTGTTGCTGTTGCTGTTGCTGTTGTTAGTGTTGCTGTTTACCATTTTGTGCGTGTATTTGCGTTTTATTTGCTTGTGGCATGCAAACCAAGCGGAGCCACTCCCCGCCGCAGCAGCAATCTGCCGCCTTCTGCCCCTGCATCCAGGCCATTGCATTGTTTGCTTGTGGCAGTAAACTGGTTGCCGTTTGTAACTGGCATCGGGTATTTTCTGGCAAGATGCGACGCAACAACTCTCGACGACTTCTGTTGTTACACATAAGGCAGCCATTGCAAAAAGTTGCTTTTTGCTCACACACAACAACAAAGGATACAATGAATTTGTCATACAGCTTGCACCTAACGCACTTGCTACGTGCCGCAAATACACATGTGTCTGGATAGTATGATAATTACATGGTTACAGTTGACATTAATCATATTTACATTACTGTACATATGTGCATCATATATATACATTTTGTTAACTAATAAGTCCACAGTTCTAACTATTAAGTTTGATTGTTTTAGAAATCTAGTTTTTAAATTATTGTCAATTATAATTGCAATCGAATTATAATTCAACAATTGCATCTTATATTGATTGTTGCCGATTTTTATGAAAATGAGCCAGTTTTATAATGAATCCTGTGTTTCTCGGACTACTTTCTTTAAATACTTCTTTGGCTTTGATCAAATCTGATCAATCCCCTTCTAGTATCATAATATAATTATTGATTTGAGTTTGACACTTTAAAGTTATCCAAACCTATCAGCTGGGGGGGAAAAAAAACATATATATATATATATAATGGAATTGCATTTGACTTGGCTATCGAGCTGATCAAAAGTATAAGCAAAACAAGCTTATTTATATAGATGTAGTTTTATGCAATGAAAGCATTCTAGCATCTGTAGAGCATTCGTGCGTCGTTTTGATCTCGCTTATGTTGGCGCTGGGTTGTTGTTATTCAAATTTTATGATAATTTGCGCGATTGTTGCTGCCGTTGGTCGTGATTATAAGCTGCAGGCTCTCGGCAACCGGCTTGGGCTCGGACTTGGCCCTGGTTCTGGCGGCGACTGTGGCTGAGGCTCCGGGTTTGCATTGGAGGCTAGCAAAAATTGTTATTAGGGGCATCTTATCGACAGGAAACGATCATCGCACATTCGCATTGGGCTCGGCTGCTTGGACCAGCTCCCGTTTCTTGCCCAGTCTTCCCGGTCTTGCTACCTCTCCAATCCCTCTCGTGTAGCACAACCAACCGATTTCGCCACTCTTCTCCATTTCTGCTGCACTTGCTCTACCAGTTCAGTTCAGTTCAGTTCAGCTCAGCTCTGCTCAGTTTGAATTTGCCAGTTTGCCATTTGCAGTTGCTTATTAAATGCATTTTGTTGTGTTATTAAGCTCCGGTATTCGTGGAAATTGTTACTTATTGCAACTGGTTGTTGTTGATTTTGTTGTGGTTGGTATTTTTGTTGCTGCTACTGATTTTTCACATTTACCAGCAATTTCGTTGTGTTGCTTCGTGCTGCACTGGACACAGATAGTACTAGATAGATAACTACTTGTGCCATTAAATGGAATGTGCATATTCTTTAGATGTATGTAATATATACACAATTCAATGGATTGACCTGCCTAAGAAGGGTGAATAAATATATTTACTTTCGATTTTTTGTTATTAAATTTCAGTCATGTCAACTTAGCTTTTAGATCACAATTCAATCTTTGACAAACATATATATAAAAATATTTTTTTAAATTACTAATTAAATTTAATAAAGTTACTGATATATACACCATAACATTGTTAAAATGATGATAACCAGCAAGCAGCGGAATAAAGTTACATAAAAGTACAATTTTAAAATGTTTTCTAGTAATAAGCAAATATACATAAAATACATAAGATTTGCATTCAAAAATGTACACATTCCATAAATCGAGTGCGTCTCGCAAACATTCCGCAGCAAAAGTACTTCTCACAATAAAGCAATTTTCATGAAATGATCAAATCTGTCTTTGAGTTCGTGAACTATTTTTGATAATTAAACTGAGTTTGGCCTGAAAAACAAAACTTACCCGATAAGTGCTGATGTTGCACGTTGTATTAAAAGTAAGCTCGATAAGCATAATTTTTGAATTGTGCCAATTCAGTCTTATTCACGTATATGTGAAACCCATTCGGCTCTGATAAAACTTAACACGAACTTTTGAAAACTTATCACAAGTTTGTATTACAAAAATTCGAAACCATTTGCAAAGTATCTTCTATATTTGAACACTCCCGATCACTCTACCACGTATGTATGTATATATGTATATATGCACGTATATATGATGTTTAGAAAGAATCACTCATCAATGGATATATGCAACGCATTTTAATGGAATGTGAATCTATTTTATTTGAGTGGCAAACAAACACCTCTAAGGACATTCATCATACACTAAGCACACATTGTCTACGCAAAGATTCAGAGTGAGAGAGAGAGAGAGAGAGAGAAAGAGGGAGAGGGAGCTAGAATTCGCACGTGCTGCTTGGCTCGCTGCCTTATCCTGGGGTTGAGATAATCGATCTTTGTAGTTTTGAGAATAGCAAACAATGACGCAATATTTTGTAGTAATAATTTAAATTCCTAAATCAAATTATATGGTAACTGGCAACTGTATTTTTGGTAGGGGACTTTCAAGAGGACGCGCAAGCCAACAATAAAAACACACTCGAATTCAGGCAGCTGCAGCCAAGGACTGGGTACAGAGTCCAGAGAGCTAGGAGCTGGTCTCTCGGCAGGATGCGTGAAAACCGATACTCGCGCATTGTTTTGATAATTACACGTTGCACACACACAAACACACTCACTGAGGAAGATGGCGAGATTGTGATGCGGCAGATTCATAGTTGATTTTCGGCATGTGCCATCATGCATTCTGAAGCCCATCCATCAAGGACTAGAACTTGACTTCCGCTCTCGACATGAGCAGCAGCAGCAGCAGCAGGACCGCAGGCGCACAAAGCTTTTGCACCCCGTCCAGGATGCTTAGGATACTTGGGTGCTGATGAAAGCATTTCCGGGGTTGGGCCGGGCCAGGCCGGCTCTATAATTATATTAGTCCATTGTCGGTGCAGGCGTCAAAAGGGTGCTAGATGCAGAGTCCTCTCGTAGCCAACTGCGCAGCCGTAATTATCACGAAACGCACACAGTGTGTGAGTGCAACTGAGAGGCAGAGAGAATAAGAGAGAGAGACGGAGACAAGAGAGGGACAGAGAAAGAGGGAGGGAGATGGAGAGAGAGAGAGAGAGCGAGAGAGAGATAGGAGTGAGAAATGGAGTAAGCAAATCTCGCTCGTCTGCGCCCCTTTTGTTTTGTTTGGTTTTCCTTTTTTTCTCAGGTAATTTTTGCACACTTCCGGTTTGACATGTGACAGGCAGCGCGTTTGTCCTACATACCTACAAACACACACATATATATGCACACACATGGGGGCGTGACACGCCCGCCCGCCAAATGAATCGCTGCACAAATGCAAAACGCGCGCCAGAAATGGGCCGGCTGCCAGCCAGCCACTGGGCGTTCACCCAGCTGGTCCCGTAGTTTTGCACCTCGTCATCGTCATCGCCATCGTTCTCCTCATCCTCGTCCTTGCAACAGGATCATTCTCGCACTCGCGCACGCTGCCACACCCGTCCAGCCTCTGAAGCCGCCTTCGCCAAATGTGCTTTGTTCGAAACTGTGTGTGTGTGTGTGTGAGTGTGTAAGTGTGTGTGTGGGTACACATTCATACATACACTTCCACCTCGAACTACGCTTCCCTCTACACAATCACCATTTAACAATTATGAGGCTGGGCGACGCGTTTATTTAATGTTCTGTGCCACTCCGCTCCCTGGAACGTGTCAACGTCAACTAATCAGGCTCAGAAATTCAGCCTTGTAATCCTTTTATTTTATTTATTTTTTTTTCCACTAAATACATATATATTTACTTATAATACGATTTCGAAATGGGAGGCGTTCTGTCGCCTGACCAAGGGGGAGGGGCGTGCACCATCCGCTTGTAATTGTGTGGGCGCTTAGTTCTTGATGCGCTTACCCCAGATGGATAGTTGGACAAATGGACGGATAAGCCGATGACAGAGGAAGAGGGACAATGAATCTGCTACTGAAATTGTAACTGGATTGAAATTTGTCATGTGAACCTGCCTCAAATTTCAAAGGCATTTCAGAGGCTATGCAAATTTAGGCCCACATATATATATATTGGACATATATATAAAATTTATTTTTTATATTATAATCACACATAATTAAAATATTTGGCTTTATAAAGCACCTGCTTGTCATTATAATGTTAATTTATAGTTCAAATATACATCATAAAATTAATGGATGAGCATTTCAATTACTGCAGTCTTTCCGTTAATGAGTTAAGATAATTACTTGCAACCAACCATTCGTCGAGCAAAGTGAATTAATGAATTCAAGGACCAAGAGCCTATTAACATAATTGGCTAAAAAAATCGATTCACAATTATTTGTTTTCTCTGTAACTTGTTGACATATTAACTTCATAGTTATTAAATTAATTGTATATGCTCGTGACTTAAATTAGTAAAATTATCGTAAAAAAAAAATATTGATTATAGATTATAAACTTTTGTATCTGTTTAAATGTACTTTTCATACATAAAAGACTCAAACATTTTCGCAGAATTCAATTACGACAATTCCTTGAGTTTTGAAAACAATTAATATCTGTCTAGCTGTATGAACAAGTTGAGCTCTGTGGGTCGTTACATGCACTTCCAGTTGCAGATGTGGTTAAGGACCCAATTATATATACATACATACTGGTCAATGATGAGGAAAGGTGGATTATTTCCGATGCTGGGTTGGTAAAAGGGTTGGCTGTCTGCCATTTGTGTCATGTGCGTGACTGCGCCTCAAAAAGATGCCGATGTTGTTGTAGATACCAATGCCAATTGCATTGCCTATTCCCATGCCGTGTACAGAGTTCTATGTCTATGACAAAGTCTGTCCACGTTTTCGAGTGCAATTAAAACGGGCATACAAAAGACATGCATGCAATGACCAGACCAAGTCGGAGACAACCAAATGCAGTTTGTTTTTGTTCATTTCATATTTTTCATTTTTTGTTTTTTTTCATATTTCATTCTTTTTTCAATTTGCAGCTACAAATGCATGTTCGGTTTTTGAGTAGCAAACCGCAAAGAGGAAACGCTTTTACAGAATCTATCAAGCATGGCACAGCGATCACAGATGGCCAAGAGATTTGCGCCTCTTACCCCGGTCAAACTGTTGCAAATGAGTGCTGAGAGCTGCCACATGACTAAGGCTGAGGGCAGACGAAGAGAGCTGGCCAATCAGCAATCGCAGCTCGGTGAAATGAGCAGCCATAACAAACAACCGTTGGCTGGTGCCCAATTCGACGGTAGATTGGAGCTCAGTAGCTGGTGCTGGTGCTGGCGCTGGCGCTGGCACTGGGGGCGAAGGTTGTGCTATTGGTAACTATGCGTATCTATCAGTGGCAACGACTATGACTACAAAATATAAATAATAAAAATAAAAAAAAAACAAATAAACAAAAGAAAAAACATGTTGGAAAATATGTTATTAACTTAACCGCGTAATTACAGTTTAGCTCGAGCACAACAGAAACACAACAACAACAAGAGCAACAATGCTGGTCAGACGCTGCATGGTGGGGGAGCATTATGGGCGTGGCAACCGTTCCGTTGACAGTTTGTAGAAACGGCCATATCTGTTAGTTTTTTATTATTATTATTGTTATTGCATCCATGGCACAAAGCACATACCTTGAACATGCTCATTATCTCATCCACATTGTCTATTTCGCATTTACCGCATTTGTTTGCAGTAATCACATATGCCAGGCATGTTTATTTATTTTTTCATTGTTGAATGCTCATCTCTTTTTAATATATTATTACTCCATACACACACATTTTGTCAAACGTTTAATTTATTCGAAAATTGCAGCTTGCCGAACACAATTTCATTTCACTACCTTTTATTATGGTTAGTACGTAAGTTGCCATTTAAATTATTCATAATTGTAGTTGAAATCGTGCGAAATACTAGCGTTTGCTGAACTTAGTCAAAACTTGTTTATTTGATAATTCCAAACATCAAATAGATATTAAGTTAATTTTGATTCCAGCTGGTCATAAAAAGATCTAACCTGCCGGTACCTGTACAAAAATAAATAAGGTACGTTTGTGTCCTGTGGGAGTGGCTTAAAACTTCATCACTTTGTTAAGTCCTCTAGATTAATACTGCATTTATATTTGGAAACAATTATCTAAACAATCTAACTTATTAGATATGAGGTTTATTATTTTGTTAACTTTGGCAAAACATTTTCAACAATTATCTAAATAGGCAGCCTAAATACTAGTGAGCACACATGCATATTTTTAAAGTTGAAAATAAACTTGATTAGCGTAGTGAAGATTTAGTATCTGTATGCAAGTATGTAGGTAATTTATATATATATATATATATATATATACCAAAGACATAACCTTCCATTAAAGTATATATGAACAAAAACCAATCAATCCTAATACTAAAAAATATAATATAAGTTCGATTTATATATAATAAAATAAATAAATGAAATAAAATATTACATTGAAATCATAATGTTCATAAATGATTAAGGCAAATGAGAAACCAATAAGGTTATAGTGTGACTGTCAATAATATATAATATAATAATAACAATATATAATATAATAACAATAATATATAATATAATATACTAAATAAATAGCGCATTTAAGTTAGACACAATTATCAACATCAAACTCAAGATAATGTACACATTTTTGATCTGATGCTGAATATTTATGGCTTGGACGTTAACCGTTTTTTGCACATATCTATAGCGATTTGTCAAAGGTACCGCCAAGATAGTTTCTGTTAGTAGCAGCTTCTGTAACTCGGTTCGTCATAATAGAGACTTCCAGGAAGTTGTTAATAAAAAAGCAAATTTGCCGCATTGACCAACAAAGGCAATGCCGAAGAGAGCTGCCATTTGTGCGAGTGTCCATCGGATAAAACGTGCCATAAATTGAAAAAATTGCAACAACAATGAACAAAGTCAATATTGGCCACAGGACCCCAGGACTCGGCAGACAGCCGGCAACAATTGCGGATGGCAAAAAGAGTGCCACACATTCATGCATCAAGAGATGAGAAAGAGAATATAAAAAAAAAAAGTCAAGCATTGAATGTTGCATAAAAGTTATTGTTTGGCCAAGTAATTGATACGCTCTCAATGGGAGTCGGTGACGGGAGAATAGAGACGGGCAGCTCCTGGCCAGGGGCCTTCACAATAATAACAATAACACGCATAAATGTCAACTTCATGTAACTGACAAACTGTTCTGGGGATGCGGTTGCCCTTTGCCAGTTGTTTGCCTGTCTCTTGTTCTCTATCCTGTCTCTCTGTCTGTTATCCTGTGTACTGTGTCCTGTGTCCTGTGTCCGCTATGCTGGTCCTTGGTAAGGGCACAGCATGCGACACAATTTATCAATTAAATAATTTTTCGAGCTGCTGCTGCTGGCACGGGGGGGTTTTCGTTGCATTTTCAACGTGCCTTCTAATTACGCGGCGTGCTGACAAATATTCCCAACAATATTCGGCGACCCTCGTTGAACGTTGCTCGTTGATCAGAGTGATCGCAAATCCCGGCAAACAATCGATGCTCATAAATCCTAACTAATGATAATAATAGTTGTCAACTTTTCGTACTCGTTGTCGCTTCCAAAAATCGACTGTTCTGATCGATGGATAGATGGATGGATGGTTGGAGAGAGATGCAATGCAATTGCAATAGTCCGTCCGTCTGGCATGATGCTACAGAATATGTCTGCCATGTGTGCTCATGTCCTTGTGCCACCAATTGTTTGTCTGGCTAACCACAAAGCGTCCTGTTTGACAGTCCAAGCCGGCTGGTAGACTGACTGCCAAGATGACTGGTTGGCTTGTTGGTTGGCTGGCTGGCTGGCTGACAGGGTTCGTGTCTCGGTCTACCTAGCTCCAAGCTGCTGCTACGATTTAAATCAAACACAATGCAATTGCTGCCGCAGCATGTGGTCCCCATCCAGGAGCAGTTTACACAAAAGCACCAACAGCATCAACTAACACAGCAGCCACAACAACAAGCGCAACAGCCACAAAAGCCAAAAGTTTACATTAAAAATCTCGCCTAATGTGTTTGTGTGTTAATTTTGGCGACGCTGTTTTACAACTTTTTAATTGATTTATCGCATTTATCGCTTAAATAAACAGCCAACAAAGAACAATTAACTTTTGTGTGTGTTGTTGTTGTTGTTTTTTTTTTTATTTCCGCAAGGCATATTGTTTTTTTTTTTAACGATTCCTTGCAGGCGAGTTGATTTGAATGACGTCCTACATTAGCTACGCTTCACTGCATCATTTTAGAGTAGTACATAACCATATTCTTATTGCTATGCCTACACCCCATCCAACCCCTAACCCTGTCGATTTTTATATTATATGCACATACATATACATATATATAATTCGTAATTCGATATAATATTCAATGGGTTAACTAATTTCATCTCTCTTCTCATGACTGTGAAGTGCTTGAGGTATTTACAATCTGTACTTGACTTGGTATTTTAAGTTGCAGCTAACGATTTTTTTTAACGAGCAGCTTATTATATTTATTACAAATTATGCTTAATATAAGCTGAATGGTGTGCCTTATTTATCAATGGACGATTAAATAGAAAACGCGAAAGCTTGAATAATTTTAGCACATCATACAACTACAGATTATATCTACATTATTATTAATATTATATATGTATTATTTTAATACACACATTGTAGATCTCAATGATGATTTCAAGCATTAAAAATGGGTCACAATAGTTGAATATATATATGTATATGATTTTATTATCATACTGTTTACCAATATTGCATTTTTCTGGATTTTTAAATGTACAAATTAGTATTATGATTTAAAATCAAATGTAAACTTAAATTGAAGGTGGAGCGCTTCTGGTTATAGTTCAATAGACAATCGTTGGAAATAAACGCTTACAGCTTAGCCTTATGGCTGTGATGCAATCAATCAATAAGTTGCTGTTATTCACAAATGCTCAAAGCAATTCAGTTCTTTACTTGTAACTAATCTGTTCAGGCAAAACCATCGATTACAGCTGCTACTGCAATTAATTGCAACTACAATGATAAATATTTGAAATGCTATCCCGAAACAGTTGGGGAAATATAGCTACATTGAATTGGCCGCAAACATCGACTTGAAATTGAAAACCTGAGAGAGGATGGGAGAGGGTCGCGAGAAGAAGCGTTTAAAATGCCTGCACACGCGGCATTCAATTGAAAGGCGAGCCGAGAAATAAAATCGAAATAAGTGCGGCAATGCACAAAGCCAATTGCTGCTAATTTTCTAATTAAATCATTAAACCTAATAGTAAGGCATAGTCATAGCCTGACAAAGGCACAGACGAAGGGGAGTACGGACAGACACAGCCGGACATGTGCATATATCAGTTACTGGTATGACAATGAAATTAGTTAGAGCCGGAACTAGAACGGAGAACCCTTTCGGACCCATAACAAATGTGTGTGTGTGTGTAAATTGAATTTGGCCATGAAGGCAAAAGTTCATATAAATGGTATAAAGCATATGAACACTACAATATATGATACATTTTGTTATAAATATTAAAGATTTATTTAAAATAGTATTAATTATCTTACACAAACTAAATTCACCAAATAAATCTCAAAAATACAAATATTTATACATAGCAAGTTAAACAATTTTGTAGGATAATTTTACAATTTAAATATACTATCACTAATAAATCCCGTAAATAATAAGCCCACAATAAGCTATTACAATTTAAATATCCTGTTCTTAAATAGACCGTCGGTCAGGTGTTGAAAAATGAGACAATTACGCAACTAACTCCTAGCATATTGTTCCATTGATAAAATTGTGAGAATTAAATCTCACGTAGGGGAGAAACAAACTAAGGAGAGAGATAGAGAGAGTGATTGAGACAGAGAGAGAGAGAGAGAGAGAGAGAGAGAGGACGAGATAGCATCTCTGCTGTTGCACACCCTTGCTTCTTTCTATTATTCTCGGGGTTTCTTCTTATTTATTTTTATTAATGTGTTCCTGCAATACTAGCTGTGGCAATTGGAGTAAGCGAGTCAAATTCAGCAAGAGGGGGCAGGCAACTTTAAAGCCGTTGCACGATTCGCAGTCGTTGCGATTTTTGAGCGATAGGCGGCGCTGCAGTTTCGCACAAATTACGCTGAGCGCGTGTGTAAATTTATAAATTGGGCGACAGCAGTGTAAATTAGCACGCTCAAAAAAGCAAGGATAACGCCGCAGGCACCAAGATAACAGCAAGAATCCGGGTACCGGATTTGACAGCCAGTCTCTTGCTGTCTTTCTATGAAATTATTCCAATTGATTGACTTCTGACAAATGACTTTCATTGCAGCTATTATACTCTCTTCCCAAAAGGAAATAACTACGAATGCTGCAGCCGAGTGAGCTCGACTACAATATACCCTGATCATACACAAACATATTTACGACAGCGTTGATTTCATGCCATTCCTCTCTCAAATACGCGCACGTGTATTACGTATAAAAAAGGCTTCAGCCTGCTTAAAGTAATGAGATCAATATAATAATATGACAATGTATATATATTATATATTAATTAGAACCCACTCCTTTCAAAATTATGTATAATATATATATTGTAATATAATGAAGCAAACATGAACCTACATTCCAAATGAAGTCTCTATCCCTTAAAGTCTCATACAGTTGCACAATACGATCATACTGTTTTAACCATTAAAAAACAAAAACAATATTGGATTTCTACAAACTCCGCTTATTATGTTACTATATATGTTGTTCTAAAATTATATATAATTCTAGTTTTAGAGGACCTAAGAGCAAGCATATGGCAAAGCCTGAAAGTTCAAAACTCGACTTGTTCCTGATTTCTAATATTACACTTGTTTTCAGTTTCTTCCGAATATTTTATCCTTGACCATAGATACATTTATATATATTTAATTATATTATAATGGCAACGCTGACGGGGAACGGCCTATCCCTAACCATGTGGGCGTTCACAACCTTGATTATAACTACGTATGTATATGGGAAAATTTGTACGAACAATTTGTTGCGCAAACAGCACGCAAAGTCAATGCCAAAGTATGTATCTCGTTCAACGAGTAGCATTGCAAAGTAGTTGGTATATAGTACACAGGACATATATGTATATATAGCTAACTCAAGGGACCCACCGACCGAGTATTCATCTGTTTGAATACAAGCTGAGGTACAAGTGGCATTTGTTCTCATGGCAATTGGGCCAACGTGGATACGAACGATTCGATCGATTCAATTAAACTCAACTATAACTGTAAAGAAAGCGGAGTGCTGTAATTTAAATATTTTATGGATATACATATGGGACATTCATAAGCATCTGCCGGTTAGCTTTAAATAATTGATATGTTGATGTGGTGCAAATTGTTACCAGGTGCCGAGTGCAAGCTCTTTCACAGCTGTTGCCTGCCTACGACATTGAAGACATTGCGGTTTCAGGTGCAGTTGCAAGCTGTCAGCTGGTTGAGGTTAAAACTGATTTGCAAACGTTATCCAAATAACCACTAAACACGTGTTAGTTTGACGTGCACGATTTTAAACAGTTTAGCACCTGTCATGTTCTTGATGTCTTTCGGACAATTTTACAACGACTTTCTGAATGCATACTCTTAATTAAATCCTAAAACAAGAATAAAATTACAAATTAACTTTTCAAATATATAAAATTCCTCTTCAAATTTATTTGATTAATTTCCTTGCACATAAGATTTGGCTGATTTAAAACACAAATCGAAATAAATCGAAAACAACACATTTAAGCTATGTTTGAATGAAATTTAACTTCTACACTAAAAATTACTTGCTGATTTGTAACAAAATATATTTAATATTCGTTGTTATATTCTAAGTAAACTTATAAGGAAAAAGAAAAGAAAAAACAACAACAAAACAACACAGAACTTTGTTGGCTGTGAAGTTTTTGTCGGTGTCTCGTTTGTATAACTTTTAACAAGCTACACGACAGCAGCGTCAAACCGCAAAATATGGTAAGGGGATACCAGGAAAAAAAACAAAAAAAAAACAAATTTACCACACATGCATACAAATAATATTCCAAGTAAAAAGAGCAAAAAATGAAACTTGAAAACTAATTGTAATGTGTTTTATTTCAAAAATTTTGATTATAAACTGAACGGACTGTCATTCCAGCATTTAACTGTGGTATTGAGTGCATTCTTAATATCTATCAATGTCACTACATGTATATTTATAATGTTGCTTTTTATTTTTAATTTCTAGTTATGTTTAATTTGGTGTTTTACCTTTGCTGTGGAGAAGCCAAATCAAATGTTGACAGGTGGGTGGACCGCAATGGAGGGCGGCGCGTTACAATTGAAGCAGGCTGACAAGCTAATTGTGAGAACTGGCGAGTGTGCGGGAAATCTGATAAGTACCAACCAGCCAAAGCGGGACCCAAACTCAAAACTCAAAATTCAAAACTCAAAAACAAGCAGCAAGCAGTCCAGCGTCCAGCAAACAGCAGCAGATCCTCGCACAGATTGCACTTTTAATATCTGAAACTGAAAACGCATATTAGCTGACAAAAGCCGCACATTACATACGAATATCCGACTAATGTACGATTGATGAATGACGACGATGATGTTGATGTCGATGATGATGAATGATAAGCAGCACAATGCGGATAGTCTCAACGCACAGTGTGCACACTGTGAGGCACTTCCTGTCTGCGATCGTCTCCCATTTCATCAATGAAGTAGCGCCCTGGAACATAACAATTTTGGAAACTATTTTGCGCAGCGTGGGAGCCACTACTATCGACAATAAATGGTGCACAGGACGCGAACAGGTACAACAAAATGTTTGCAAAAAGAAAAAAAAGAAAATAAAAATAAAATAAAAAAAAAACACATTCATTGTTCACCGCAGCACCCAAAAACGAGCAGTAAAGGTCCTGGCGCGCTTTGAGACACACGATACCACTTCAAATGCTGCTGCTGCTGCTGGTGCTGGTGCTGCTTGTGCTGCTGGTGCTGCTGTGGCAGGCAAAAGGGATAAAACCGAGGCTAATAGACGGTATCGAATTTAACTCTAGCAGATAATCATCTTGGGCTCACCTTCCCGTATGTGTGTGCGTGTGCGTGTGTGTGTGCCAGTATGTGTCTGAGACTGTGCAGAAACTAAGGTAATTGTCTAGGGATACTTGACGCTGCACTGACAAGTGTGTCCGCTCTTTGGTCCTTGAGGCTGCTGCTCTAAGGTTAAAGAACTAACTATTGCTCGCTGCTCGCAGCTTGCTGCTTGCTGCTTTTCTCCTTAACTCTTTCTGCTGCATGTATGCATGCATGCAACATCGTTTGACAGGTCCTTTGGTTTGTGTGTGTCTATGCTGCCAGTTGGCAACTGGCAGCAATGAAGCGTGCAGCCTGCTTGCCTGCCAGCCAGCCAGCCAGCCAGCCAAACAGGCAGACTGAGATCCTTGATCCTTGCGTTTATCACTTGCCGCCAATCAGTCGTAAGTAATTAAATGCAACTTTGAGCAGCCATCTATCGATATGTGCATGTGTATTTGTGTGTTGTCGAGATATGCTTGGGATAGGCGTGAACGGAACAGGGCATTGCGTGCAACTTTGGGTAGCAGTTGCCAGTTGGCTCTACAATTAGCTGCCACTTAAATTGCGCCTACAGAAAAGGGTTATATTATTGCTTTTCGATTCCGGGTCTCAGTTGTCGCATAATTATTTAGATGTCATGACCCAAAAGTCCCAAAATTACATTTCTTTGTATATATGTATATATATATATATATATATATATATATATATTCATTGTCGTTGTGTGCGCTCAACCCTTTAAGTCTGTCGTGAGGTACAGCTTAAATGACAGGTTCAAATATTCAAATTAAACATGAACTAATAATAATGTATGTATGCCATTTGAAGACATGTTAACGAACTTATTAACCGTAGCAGCCGCATGCAAATGTACAAATGTATATACTTAAATGTAAAATATAATTCATACGCGTATTATTAAAAGAACGAATGTGTGTTTCTTATTGAATAATTTAGAAGGGTTCAGTTTTGTCATACACTGCCAGCAAATAGAGCAATTTAATATCAGCTACCGGGTCGATAACGTCTTCTGACTGTTTCCCACCCAATAATATCTATTTCGAAGTGAACAGTTCGAATCTAATGCCTATTTTCACTTGTGTGTAGACAATCAATTAGATTTGTCCACTAAATGGCAAAGGTTCCAATTAATATTGCATAACAATTAGGTAGCACAACAATATTTGGTTAAAATTGTACGTTTCTATCTTGCAAGCCATCAAAAAACCTATTATTATTGTCTTTGCGTAATATTAACGTACATTTTATTCTCATTACTATTGTTCGTCTAAAATCCGTCCCTACGAGGATAGTCACTCAATTATGTATTATATATTAATCAAAGTAAAAATAAGCATGTTGAATATAAAACTGACTATCGGCGCCCTAAAGGAATGGTCCAACGGATGGAGTGTTCTGGTGGCAGTACTGTTTATTTAGCAGATTAATGGCAAGTTTATTGGGATCGATTATCTTCAGCTAAGCTCTGATATTTTCTCTTTAATATAGCTTAAGCTTGAACACTTATTTCTCGATTGACTTACAAAAATTATTATTTTGATTGCTCGATTGTCTAGTACGAATAGATGTGTATAATGTTGAGGTTTGTTTTCAGCTGCAATCGTTCGACTTATGAGTAGTAAATATAAGCGAGCATCACATATTAATAAGAAGTATGATAAATTGATATGCACTCGATTTTTACCCCACTTTCTATTGCACAGTATGCGTGCCCGTTCCCGGTTTCAATTTCATTTTGACATCATTTGAGCACGCGTCTTGATGTTAGCTCCATAGGCAATAGCCACAGGACAACAAATGCAATTTGTTTAAATGTTATTGCAGCCACAACAATAACAACAACGCATTGTACTCGGTGGCAACCAAAACGGCCACAGTTAATGAGATTAAAATACGCAGCGGGTGTTCTTGTGAATGTTTTTGAATACAGCGCCACGGGATATTTGCACAATGCAAACGAGACTCACAAAAAAACACAAAAAGCATACAACAGAAATTTGAGAAATTGAGAAATTGTCACTGCCAGTTGTTAAGCTAAACTAGAAGATACTCTTTAGCTGAACTTGATGCACTTTAGGTGTTTACACCGAATACGTACACTGTATACTGTATATAGATACACATGTACATCTCGTTTGGATTGAAGATACTTCTAGTTGGCTTACTGAAATACATTGTGACGAGTTACGAGTGACGAGATACTGCATTTACTTTTGTGTATCACCAGTTCTATGACGATAAAGATAGGGATGATAAGATCGATTAAATGCCTACTTTAAAGTTTCGAGAATAATAGTCTTCTTCTGGATGTGACATATACGATTTGCCAAAGCTTTGTTATAGCCATTAAATCCATGTTAGCATATTTTACAAAACAAAAAATCATAAATAAAGAGAGAGAATGAGAGAGAGAGAGAGAGAGAGAGAGAGAGGAATGTGAGAATGAAGTATGAAAGAAGTACAAAAATGTGGTGAATGCGAGCACATAAATCACTGCCATAAATTAGTTGGCTTTTAATTACGATTATTATGCTGATAATAGCGCGCATTTAACGCGCGATAAACATAAATAATCGTGTCAAATGCAAACAGATGTGGAAGTCCCAAACAAGAGACAAGCGAGAGACAACTCAGCGACAACAACAACAAATCACGAGCACTCATTCAGCAGCAGTAACAATGCCAGCAACAACAAGAACAACAACACCGATTTCAATTCCAAAACTGAGGATACAATTTTTGGTGCGCTGCTTAATGAAAACAATGTGTGAACAAGGAGGCAGCCAGCACCCGCGGAGCCAAAGACGAGGCCAGCCATTAAGAAATTTTTGAAATGCCTGCGGCCTGCCCCTGCCCCTGCCCCTGCATACCACCCCCATACCCCTGGCGAACATCAAATTCGAGATGCTGGAGACAAAAGTGTTGACACTTTTGGGGGCAGCTGGTATGCACCATAGTTCCCAGCATTCAACACCAAGCTACTCTCCCCTACCCCTTACCCACTGCCTCCTTCCCTCTACCCGCAACGTTTTCCCCGGCGGGTGCCTGATTGGCGGCGCCTAACACCACTCAAATGTGTGAAAATCAAATATCTACATTCATATACCCTGCATCTAAGTGGCCAGCAAAGGGTATGCAATTTTGTTAATACATTTCAACAATAATCAAATAACAATCAAAAGACCAATATAAGCGGTGACTTTAAGATCATTTGAATACGGGATTTGAATTCGGGATAGGTATCTGGTTCAATGCTACAGTCACTCCAAAATTGTATACCCATATCAAGCAATTGCTTGTCCAACGATTTTAGAGCTATACCCTCAAAGATCAGTCCACAAACATCTCTTACCTGACTATATCCGCGAGTCGCGAATGATATAACCTGGTATATGGTATATCCATCATTTATAAAGATCTTACCTCTGTACTTACCTCTGATTTAAGTGGCATGTGTAGCGTATCTAGCAGTCGAGTATTCGAGTTGCTTTGCAGTCTTCTGCTTGTTTAATTAAAATTTTCTGCTGCTGAGTTTTAGCGCCGTTGAAGCAACCATTTATCATCTGACATGTCCTTTGCCAGTGACTGTTAGTGTGTGTGTGTGCTAGAATCTGAATGTGTACAAATATAAGTGCTGGAAACCGATGCCAAACGCATGGCTCTCCTCGGGTTCTGTTTAGTCTCTGTGTGTATTATCATTATTTTAATTTACAACTTTCATGACGTCCCTTTGAAATTTGACTAGATAATTAGAGGGAGTAGAGGAGCAGGGAACACAGCAGGAGCAGGTTAAGAAAAACTCATACAGCTTCTATTTGACACCCACAAGCAGACCGTAAGTAATCCAGAGCGGAGAGTAAACCCTTTTGCTATTGTTCCTATTACCAACAAAAAGCCTATCTGGTAAATAGCACATACAAAGACATTGTCAATATTCCCAAAAACTGATTGTCTATTTAGACTAGTAAGACTAAGAGATACCCATTTCCACACTCCTATTATTGTTTCCATTTATTTTCAATAAATTTCTATCAGTTTCGGCAATGTTGTTTTCCCCAGTGTACTTGATATTTATGTATTAAGTATCGGACTTTTTCAATTCATTCACCCACCCATTCAGCACGCCCCACTTCCGTAGTTACAAATGCGCAACTTAATCTACTCATAAGGCAAACAAATTAAACAAAAACAAAAACAAATCAAAAACAATCTGTAGACACTTCAATTTCACTCCACGCCGCACAATCCCTTATCCTCCCCATTTGACGTCGAATTCGACCCCAGGCAAGAAATCTACGGTAATAAAATTTAAATCACCCAAAATGCTGGACGGGAAAGTAACTGGCGTAACCAAAGCAAATAGCGTTAACCGTAAAGCGTTTTTCTACCCATCACCTTTTTATGCGTTTAAGTCGTTAACGACAAGGTTTGCCGGTCCGCCCACGATGACGCCCACCACCCAGCATTCCGACCGTCAAATGTTAAATAAACTGTCAGAGCATCCTGCACCAAGTATTAAGAACCAAGCACCAAACAGAAAGCAGCAAAAACAAACAACTCCCCCACCAGCTAGCACCCACTATGAGCAGCCAACAGAGGGTCGCCGGGTCGGAAGTGTGCTTCCTAGCATCCCCCACATGGTGGTCTCAAATCACCAACACACTCACACACTCGCACACTCGCACAGTCATGCAGAGATTGAGGAATACATATACGAATCATATTATCCGGCTGTCGTTGGCAAATTGATATTCATTCGCTATTTCTGACTGACCCTTCGATTTATGAAAATAACAACTACAACAACAACAACAACAACAAAAAAATAGAGAAGAAGTGGAATATGTATGTTTTTTTTTTACATTTATTTTTGATAAAATTGAAATTGATTTACTTTATTTTAAATATTTAATTTACATTTTATTGTTTGTTGACAAAAAATTTAATGCAAATATCGATGCATGTACGTGTAAATGTACACATATGCAGATATACATATACACATGCACATACACAGACACACTCACACATATATAGATTGAAAATGCTGAAAGATGCAAAGTGCTCCTTGCTACTGTTTGATCTACGTAAGTTTTGTTCTCGTAAGTGGTTAAAAACTAGTCAAGCCCTATTTATTTTCTCGGTTTTTTTTTTTCATCGAATTTGTTTAAGTAAGCACAGCGTATGCATTAAATATATAAATGTAAGCTTAAATTAAGAAAACAACAAAAACATTTAGTCGCAAATTTTAAAGCGCTAGCGTCTAAAAATATTATGTATATTTTGTATATTAAGTGGATAGCAAAAATAAAACATACAAATTGGTTTATTATACAAAATAGCGCTGAGTGTGTGCGCTCGTATGAAGATCATGCAATAGTGAACGGCACCTTTAAACCCCATTTTACAATGATGTTGAACAATAGAGCAGTGTAGCCCTCATCTAGTACTATGTTTTGTACTACTCTTTTGGTTGTCTCTCTGTCCGCGATTATATTAAGCATGTCATTTATTTAAAGTGCAATCGATCTTTGTGTTTTGTTTTCTGTTTTTAAGCAAAGTATTTCTTTTTGATTTACAATTTTGGTTTTTCATCCATTCTTAGCTTTAAAATTTTGTTTTATTATAATTTTTTTTTTCTTTTTTTTTTTGTTTTATAATTGGACTAGAAATATTATTTTAGTTGTATGAATAAAATGTTTTGTTTTCATATTGCTCACATATATGTTCAACAAATAATAATAATAGTTTACCATTAATTGAAATCAGAGTTTTTATTTAATTTATTTAGATTCAATTTTTATTTTTGATACTTTTTTATTTGTTATGCATTTCATATATGTATTTTTGTATATATAATAAGTATAATAAACGCTGCGCATATTAATACATATATTTTTTTCAATATTTATTTACCTACGGGCTATTAAAAAAAAATATATATTATTTAAAATTACTTGCTAGTAAAAAAAAATTGACAAAAAAAATGTTTATTTGTAGCTTAGTTCATAGCAAAAGCAATCATTTGATAAGTATGTATAGATTTGAGAATCGTTTGCTATATGTAGGTTTGCGAACCAATATTCGCATAGACATCTAGAAATATATTAAATACATATATACAATAGGGTTTTTAAGCACGACTTCAAATATTTTATTGTTATACATATTAAACTAATTCAAGTAGTTAATTAGCTTGCAATTGATTGATTGATTGTTGTTGTTTGTTCAAATTCTTGTTAATTAAGATAGCGAAAAAATGTATGATGCATTTCAATGCACTCCTACTTATATACACATATATATATACATATATATATATATATATATATATATATTTATATATTTATATAATTATATTTATATTTATATATTTAAATACATAATAATAAAAAAAAAAAAATGCTTCGCTTAGATGTATCGAGAACCTAAAAAAAAACTTGACGCATTTGACGAAAGAAAAATCGAAATTCCATACATTTTTGACGCCGTGTTAGCGCTTCAATGCATCATCTACTTCCACTCTCACTTCCAATCCCACTCTCACTTCCGCTTCAGCTTCCACATTACATATTGTTGCGTATGGTGACGCTGCAGAGCGTCTGAAATTTGTGCTGCGACCAGGAACCCATTTCTGCTCAGTTGGTGAACAGAAAGGGTCCCAGCGAACCTCAAACCATCGGCGGCTTTATATCAACCAGAGCACTATGATCAAGTCGATGATCCAAACCGGGACTAGGTGCCGATGCACCAACCAAATGATGATGATGATGGTGATGTAGATGAGCATGTGGATGCGATTGTTGTTGTTGTGAGAACTGTTGCTGTTGTTGTTGTTGTTGTTGTTGTTGCTGTTGCTGTTGCTGTTGTTGTTGTTGTTGCTGCTGTTGCTGCTGCTGCTGTTGTTGTTGTTGCTGTTGCTGATGTGCCGACTGGTGCGAGTGCTGTTGCTGTTGCTGCTGGTGCTGTTGATGCAGCATCACCGGCGACCCGCCCGCGGCGACCATCTGGTGCGGCGTGCCCAGGTGCAGACCGCCGCCCAGCAGGCTGCTGGACGTGCCGGAGGCGCTGTGCCCATGCAGCGAGGTTGGGGTGCCGGGATGGCTGCCAGCTCGATTGCCGGCATTGGTAGCATTGGCACTGTTGCCACCGCTGCCAGTGCCGGAATTTGAGGAGCTGGCCGAGCCACCCCCGCCGCCGCCAACTGCGCCCGTCTGTTGTTGGCCACTGGTCGCGCCGCCCAGCCCGTTCGACTCACCCGACTGATTGGCTGCCTCCTCAGAGTCGCTGCACGACTCCGAGGAGCCCTTTTTAATGCCATTCGGCGCCGTACCGTTGTGCGTCTTCACGTGCTTCGCCAGATGGTCGCTGCGCATAAAACGCTTGTTGCACACGGGGCAAGCAAAGCGCTTCTCGCCGGTGTGCGTCCTCAAGTGCCGCTGCAGCTCGTCGGAGCGTGTGAAACGCTTGCCGCAGAACAGCCAGTTGCACACAAAGGGACGCTCGCCGGTGTGCCAGCGCAGATGGGCCTTCAGATGCGAAGTCTTGCCGTACACCTTGCCACAGCCGGGTATGTGGCAAGAGTGGATGTTCTTTTTACGCAAATGCACGCCAGCCGGCCCCAGACGTTCCGCCTCCTGGCAGTTCGGGCAATCGCAGGTCGCTCTGCCCGCATAGCGTCGCTGCGAGCGTGGCGATGGCGTCGATGGCGTTGATGCCTGCGGTGATGCAGCCGTAGATGCCGCCGACGGTGAACTATGTGGCAGCGAGAAGCCGCCAACGCCCTGACCTGGCAGCATACTCTTGTATGTGTCCTGCAGCAGATGCTGTCCCGATCCCAGCAAGTGTGCCGTATTTGATAATGAATGCGACAAAGCTGAACTGTAATCCGTGCCAGCGGCGGCGGCACTTGCATAGTTCGCCATTGTCGAGTGCATCCCAGCGGCAGCAGCGCTGCCCATGTCCAGCCAACTCCCAGCGGCGGCGGCACTATGCATATCCCACCAGCCCGAATTGACGCTGGCTGCCTCGGCTGCCTTGTGGGCGGATGCTGTCACCGCATTGAAGGGCCAATCGTATGGATGACGAGAGTATACCGATCCAAAGGCAGCACCCTCAACCTTGCCGAGGAGGCCCTGATGCATGTGGTGATTGTCGGCCACCATGCTGGCCGTTGATGTGGATGTGTTCGGAAAGTATAAATCACTGCCATATGCGGAGGCCGAGCTGCCAACGGCCGCGCAGGACGAGGCCAGCGGTCGACTGTAAGGATATATGCTGAAATTACTCACAGTTGTATAGAGCGCGCTGTTGTCTGAGCAACGCACAGTGATCCCCAAAAAATCCAAGCAGATAACTAGCTGAACAAGTACACTTTAGCCTTTTACCTCTTACATTTCACATTAATTAGTTGTTAACTCTTTGAATTTAAATTGTATTTGAAATAGACTGATTACCTATTCATATTCATCTATAAGATCATTGCAATCTTTTGAAATGTGACAAAGTGCACCGAATTAAGTGCTTCCCATAATTATATCAGCTTCCATTGAAAGCAGTTGAGAATTGTGTTATTAGTGAGCTACAACGATCAAATAATTAAACAAAGTGTAAATCAATAATGCCCAAGTAACCTTGTAGCATAAACTCTAGTCTCTAGTCTCTAGTCCATTGATCAATTTTAATTCCAAATTTAAACAGAAGAAACGAGTTAGATTAAGCTATTAATTTACTTTAAGCTAATTGAGTCATTCATGTTGTAAACAGAGAACCCATTTATATATGTATGTTGTTCAGCCAGATTTCTGAATATGGGACCACTGTGCGCCGTCAAGCTGCTTACCTAGCAGTAATGTTCACCATGGTGCTGCTGTTGGCGCTGGACGAGAGGCTGCGCGATCCTTGGCCACCGCCTCCGCCTCCACCGCCGCCACCACTACCACTGCCACTGGAGCTGGACGAACTGGCTGCTGAGATGGCGCATGGTGAATGCTGTCCGACGCTGCTGCTGCCGCTGGCTGTGCTTCCACCTCCGCCGCCGCCGCCACTGTTGCCAGCTGCTGGAGAGTTGGGGCTCTTCTTCCATGGATGGAAGCCCTTGCCAACGGCCGCATCGGCGAGCGGCGGTGGGGATTTGTTCGACAGCTTGTTGCACTGGGCAGCCAGCATGGCTAATGGTGTACCGCGCAGGCTGGGATGGTCCTGGAAAGAGCATGACAAGCAGAGAGAGTGGAAAGAGTCATTGAGTTTGGTTTCGTTTGCTTTGTGGGCATGGGAACGGAGTAAATTGCTTTTGCATTTCTTAATTAACAAGCGCAACTTTCTCGCGAAACTGCAAATTATTTAAATACAAATTAGTTGTGCTCAATTTCATATCCTGCTGGCAACAACATCCACAAAATATAAGAACCAACACAAAATACGGTTTTCTAATGCCACCGACGCCAACCCAAAAAATTAATTCGCAACGTAAATCAAAGCTGAATTTCGCTTTTAGCGTTAAATGCGCCCATTTTTTACGGTCTGCATCTTTTTGATAGTGTATCTAGCAGATGGCACTCTGACTATATCTGTAAGTTCGCAACCTCACAGTTATAAAAGCTACTTCTTTATGGTCTCCTATATATTATTCGTATCACTAAACATGCAGCTCTATATTTATATTGTATTTATATGTATATATATACAATTATACATTGTATAGTATGAAAACTGTAAAGCCATGAAACTTAAATACGTATATATGCATTTGGAAATATGTACTTAACTAATTTAAATGTATCTGAAACTATGGATTTAATTATATTCAACTAATATTATTATTTGGTAGAGCATCTCAAAAGCGACTTTGACAGTTGTGCACTGGTTTGGCTTGATTTATACACCGACGAGAACAAGAAGAAAACAATTCAAAACCAAAACCAAAGCAAAAACAAAAGGAAGTCGCTTATGACCTCTTCTTGGCGTGTTTCCTATTTGCTTGTGCTGTGTCCTTTTGGCCGAAACTAATTGTTTTCAATTCCGCTCTTGTCTAGCGGCTCAGCAAAACATCATCCGACACTTCTGTCTTGCTCTCTCAATTACTGTCTTCATATCCCTTGTGTATGTGTATGTGAATGTGCGACTGAAGTTGCTGCGTGATTGACGAAGGTCGAGGATTTGGATTTGTATTTGGATTTGGCTCACTGACTCTGGCTCCGTCTATGGCTGATCCTTTTGCCTTGATCCTCATCACACACATTTCGCCTGGCAGCAGCAGCTCAGCAGCTGTTTGACGTGGCACCCAAAATTGTCAACAGCGGCAGCAACAACAAGAAACATAACCAGCAATTTTCGGCATGGGTAAAAGTCGGTTAGACCACTTTTGGCCGCCCAGTAGTCAAGTGGCTGCCTCCCCCTGTCCAACAGAATTAAGTTTATAGTTTCAGCTCAGCGATTTACAGTTGGCTTTTACCGTTGCCTGCCGGCCAATTTAGCATCGCTAGAAGTTGCTGTAGGAGGGGGAAAAAAAAAAAAATCGCCGACGTTGGCAACCAGCAATCAGGCAAAGATCGAGGCCGCGGAAGCTGCTATTTGTCTGATAATTGTGCTCTGCTCGCCCTACTGCCCACAAAGAGCAACTTGGCGACTGCAACTGCGACTGCACTACGCATTCTTAGCTAGCTTCAAGTCGAAATCAATAGAAGACCAGCTGTTTCCGCATTGCTGCATTTGCCGTTGGCTGAGTCTGATTACGGGCGACTGGGGTAGTAACTGGTAGCCGAGAGATATGGCTACCTTTTTGGTGGCACGTTTATTGCCAATGTTGATGCCGTGTGTTGGCAGTACAATATGTCAGAGAGGTGCCACTGGCCCGCTGGCAATCTAATGATATCGAGATCGGGTTTGGGATCGGGATCGGGATCGGGATCAAGTTCGGTTTCGGGTTTAGGTTTGGGGCCAGTCAGTGCAAGCAGTCTCCATGCATGTGCATGGAATGGTTAAAAGGATGAGTTACATACAGTCAGCCAGGCAGCCAGGCAGGCAGGCAGGGAGGCAGGCAGTCTGACAATCAGGCAGTTAGAGCCACCGAACTACTTTGACCGAACAGAACAGATTCCGCCAGAGCAGAAACAAAACAACAAAAAAACAAAACATAATTGGAGCAATTTCAACGTCGTGCAACTGCGCATATGGGGGCTCCCTGTGAGTTTGTTCGATTGTGTGGCAAGAAAATTATACAAAATGATATCGGTGCAAGCCGGTGAGCCAGTTAGTTAGTTAGTTAATCAGTTAGCCAGTCAGTCAATCAAGGCTTGGCAAAATTTAAATGCTAGACGATTGGATTCATCGATCAGCACTGAGCACACAAAAAACAAACAATTACTGCTACAAATTAGCATCAGAAGAATAGGCAGACTGACAATGTGTACCTGAAGCGTGACTTAGCACATAACATAACTCTTGCATTTAGTTAGTACTGTGATTACTGCATGGATAAGGTCATATTTCGCTGATTGTAAAACGACAACTGTCTAATGTTTTAAATAGCAACATTTTAGCTCGCTCTCAATTTCAATACGAATCAAAAGCACTTCTTAAGACTTATCAATAAATAATATCCCCAAGAATTATGCATGAATGCACTAAATTACGGGTTAACTCATATCCTCTGCCACACGTCACACAGCCACATGCAGTGCATCAACAAGCAACAACAAGTGCCATCCTTCCTTTTTTGCTCCAAATCGAATCGTTTACAATAGCTAACAATTTGCTTTGTCAGTTGTGCGCCATGGGGGGCGCCACTGGCGCCGCACAGCCGAACAACGACACCAACCAAAACTGACCAAATTAGCGCAGCGAGCCACTGCAACGCCCAATGCTTATTGTATATATGTTTATTCTCATTGTGACTGTGACTGCGACTGTGACTGGGAGTGTGACTGCAGAGGCAAAACCGAACCGATCCGAACCGAACCGAACCGAGTCAAATTGAAAGGAGACCATACACACATACATACATATATACACAAAATGAATAATGAATTGTTTTCCGAAATGTATGTTGCCTGGCTGGAGAATACTACAAACAATGAGCTAGACACTGTCTCAGATCTAGCTGAGATCTTGCTCTCCCACTCCCAATTGACTCACCCCCCACCATACCCTATCTCCGGTTCCTCTGACCTCATTGCGACATCAAAGCGGAGCGCTTCTGGCCACAACGAATTTAGATTCTTCATGTTCAGGTTGTTCGGTATGTTTTTTTGGTTTGTGTGTTTGCCTGGTTGCCTGGTTGCCTGGTTGCCGACGCATTGCACTTTGCAACGTTGCTCATTGCTCTATGCATCAAGTTGCCTGGGTGAGTGGCTGGCACTGCTGTAAATCATTAGCAACGACACCTGCTGTGAAAATTATGACACCGCCTCCGATTGATGTGCCCAACTTATTGTCGGCTATCGCACAAAAGGTGCTGAACCTGCAGCACCATCGTTGATAGCGCCTGGTGAGATCAGGTTGCCGTCGCTGTTGCTGTTGCTGTGGCCGTTTCTTTTGCTGTTGCCGTAGGTTCCAGTTGCCAGATTCTCAGACTCCCTGCTGCCACCTGCTGCGCTAACCGAATTTGTTTAGCTCGCGCCTTTTGTCGTTTTGTCTGTCTGTCCGTCTTCTCCGTTCCAAGACCCAAATGACATTTATCTGTTTTAATTAGTATTAATATATCTATTTGATATCACCGATATCAGCGACCACCTTTGACTGTCACCAAGCAACAACTACCAAGATGGTCCAAATTAAAGCAAAGAGTCTCACAGAGTTTTTGCATATATTTTAGGGATTGTAAAATATATATTAAATGGAAAAAATTAAAAATTCTATGCTAAGTTATTAGCAAGCAGTAAGGTTAAAAAGTTCATGTAATATGTAAATATAAAAATATTCAGTCGTAAATATGTATATTTTGATCACATTGATCTACGCAGTTGCAGTTCAATGTTCTTTAGTTAAAACCAAACAAGGAATGTTTAATTTTCAATCATGAAAAAAAAATCCCAAGTCTTTGAATGCGAATGTTAACTGTGATAACACATCTCCATTGCCACTCAACTGCTTAAACCGTTACAAATCACACAACTTTGTGGCACAGTGTATCAAACGCTGATCCATGCAGACCGTCTAATTCAAACAACATTTTCGTGGCAAACAGTATAAAAAGCAGAACTGCAGTGAAGTCGCAGCTCGTAACGGCGCCAATTTGCAAATAAAATAATACCAAACAGTAAAACTTTAAATTGCGGCAAAAGGCCAGACAAATGTCGACAAAGCCACCAAATCGGAGCAGCAGCGTCTGGCTACCCAAATACGCGACTCGAACGGATGAGCCTTAACTGAATGGTGTTTGTGTGTGTGTGTGTGTGTGTGTGTGTTTGCTTCGTGGAGCGGGATCGGGAGCTGAGGTGCTGTGCTCAGACAGGGGTTGGCGGTGCCGAGTTTCATAGGCAATTAAAAAGTTCATTGGTTTTATTTCAGCAGGACAGGACTGGGCCCCTGCCCAAGCTTAACCAGAAGCCCGAACATTGCCATCCTCTAGCCTCGGGGCATTTGCTGAAGGACGCGACAGGCTCTTTCCGAGCCATTGCCATTAGCATGTAAAGTGTAAACTAATGGCTTTGATTTTGGCTCGTTGGCTGGCTGGTTGGCTGGTTGGCTGGTTGGCCAACAGCGTGGGAACAGCTTGGCGCACAAATGCAGATGGAGATGCGGGCGATCGAAGTGGTCCAGCTCAGCTCAGCATCTATCTAAGAAATTTATTAAAAACTAAACAAAAAAAAAAAAAAAAAAAACAGAATAAGAAGAATCGCACAGAAGTTAGCAGAGAGCTGTAGAACCGTGGAGCTGGAAGCTGGAAGCTGGCGAGCATTAAGTAGCTTTAGTGGATCCAAGGCTTTTAGTTTTCGTTACCAACTTTGTGTGCGAGGGGCCTTGCCGTCCTCCAGAGTTCCTTGGAACTGTGCCCCGACTCCTGCGATGCTCTTATAAGTAAGCCATACACAAAAACTCATTAACAATGACGCAGCCGCCGCAAACGGTGCTCAAAAAACCAAAAAAAAAAAATAAATAAAAATAAAAAAATAAATAACAATAACAGCAGCTACAACAACTACGGCAACAAAAATTAATGGAGTTTCATCATAATTTTTTTTCTTTTCATTTTTGTTTTTTTTTTTTGTGATTTTTTATTTTTGCGTTATCTGCAAGCGAAAAGCGAGCCTTTTCGTTGCTGTTGTTGCTGTTTTTATTATTTATTATTTTTGCGAAATCTTAAAAAGCGAAGTCGACTCGAGTCAAGTCAAGTCTTCGCCTGAGAGATAATTACGGCTATGGCTTGGGCTCAATATTCGCTACACACAAACGCACACACACACACACACACACACACACATGCACATACACATGCACACACATGTATACACATATATGCCCGGCCACCGTTTTGTAGCCATAGCACAAATTGATGAAGTGCATTAAAGTGTCTTTATATTGTGCGGCACACGGCCAAAACTCGAAACTGAATCCGAACTCGCACCCGATCCTTATTTAAGCCCCAAACTCAAAGTCTAAATAGTGCAATTCCTGATTTTAATTTACAAATTGCATTAATTTGTGTGACCCAAGTCTCTTCAGCTTACTGTTTATATGCCACCCCGCTTGCGCCCCTTTGCTTTCAGTTAACTAAAAGCTTCTTCAACAGCTATCATCAGTTATAGACTGATGTTGGTGGGCAGTGTGGTGTGGGTGGTGGATGGTGGATGGTGAGTGGTGAGTGGTGAGTGGTGAGTGGTGAGTGGTGGTTGGTGGCGCCAAACTCGACCCACACACACACAACGATGTCTAAAATGTCATGATTAAGTGACCGCTCATTAAGACCACATGACTGTTTTTTTCTTTTTATTTTCTTTGCTGTTTTGTGGGCCATATGGAAAACCCCTCTTAGTGCCGTTGGCAGCAGCTTGGTCAAACCCTCAACGGGGTCACATTTAATGTGTCTCATATTGCAATTAATTTGAACTGGAACTTTGCCTATGAGTGGGCGACTGATTGCTGACTAGAACATGGGTCGGTCCTTGAGGGCCGTCTGCAAGTAATTGGTCTTGATTACACTTTTTAATTATGTATCAAGTGGAACGGTCGGCCATACTACAAACGGAGCAATATTGACAAACTGACTTCAACACTAAAGGAATTCCGTTACAAATTGCAGTATTCCTCCACTTTAACAGATGCAATTATATCTTACATTTTGTATAAGGAATATATATATAAAGCAAATGCTTTCCATGCACAATAGCATGTGTATATGACCCATTTGTATTGCTTCCATTTAAATGTAATCAGCACCTTAACACTGCTCAATTTTGCATTAAACTAAAATTCAACTTCAGACTGTATTTCACCCACCGCTTAAAAACGTGCTTAAAACGTCATAAACTCTGTATGGCCATCAAATATGGGGCTAAAGCCGAAGGAACCGCTGTCCTGACGGAACCAAATTCATCGCGTCATTAGCTAACAACAAAAACAGCAATTTGGCAATTTAGCCAGTTCGTTGTTGAACCTTCAACATTAAAAAAAAAAAAAACCTACAAAAAAAAAAGAATATGGAGTTAAGGGTTTTTATGTTGTGTTGTCGATTGTTGTTGTTGTTGGTGTTGCAGCCAATTGGTTAACATTGTTGTTCTTGGTATTGCTTATTTGAAGTTTGGAGTGCTGAAAGGCTCATCATGTACAGTACAAGTGTACAAGGTATGGGGTTAAGGGTTTTCCAAACAGAAACACAACTACCCTCAAGCTCAAGTTGAACTCTATGAATGTTCTTGTAAACGGGTATGAATTACCAGAGCCACTAACTGAATTGTTAATTGGTTGGCAACGTATTTTACTGGCAATATTGCCATCTCAAATTTATTCAGCGTTTGATTAGATTCATTATTTAACTAACTGTTGATTAGTTCAATTCTTGCAGTTTAAGGTAATAATGGAAATAATGTATTGTATCAACGGAATATTCCAACCTATAATTTGTTTATTTATACAATGTAACGTTGCTATTGAATAAGGTAAGCTTTGCTTTAATTACGTAACAAACACTTGAATGAGCCTTGGAAATCTAAACAAAAACTTGAATTTGATATTGATTGACACTCACCAGATTTTCATCGATCATATTCACCTCTCCTTCTCATGAGCAACTACTATGTATTCACACGTGAAAATTAGCTGACATTTCCATTGATATTTAACTGATCTCAATCAGTCAGCACTTGCAATGCTCTTCATGCAAGAAGATGGCTCTCTGTTAAACAGCTTGGTCAACTAAGCAACGTTGATTCATGATTGAAATACAGTCTTTTCGTATGGCGCATGCTGCACAAAATTAACATTTCTGAAACTTTTTAGTTGAAAGCTTAATTTTAACAAATATTTACACGAACAGATAAAATCTTTAGCCCATTTTGCTTATAGTATGAACAAATTTAAACGTCGCCGCAAGCTGTCGATACTCATGTCGATGGTCAGGCAATCATGATCATGACTCCGACTCCGACTGCGCGGTACTTGTACTCTGAAACTGAAACTGAGAACCGGGGACGGGCTCTTACCTCTTGGTGCACGAGCAGCAAACAGCTAGCAGCCAGCCAGAGCCAGAGCCAGAGCCAGAGCCACTCACTTAGACAACTCGACAAGTTAGTCAAGTCAAGTCGACTCGAGTCACTCACTTAGTCAGTCAAAGCCAAAAGCCAGCTTTTGCAATTGCGTGCGTATGTGTAGTTTGCTATACATGTGAGTGCGCGTGTGTGTGTGTGTGTGCCAGAGTAAGTGATTGTGCATATAATATAGTATACTCATGAATGTGTAGGCGTGTGTGCTTGTATGTCTTCATTAGCATAATGAGCTTGATTGAAAGCAAGTTGATATCAATATTTATTGCACGTCTATTGATTGATACCCATTTGTGTGGATAATGCCAACAGTCGACATTTAGACACAGCAAACAACAACAACAACACCTCGTGTTACACAATGTGTCGCACAATGTTTGAAGTTGGAAATGAACAATATGTGAAACGCAATTCTCAAAGTAAAACAATATTACATGTTCATAGAAAGTTTTTAGATAATGCAACTAACTCGAAATATACAAAATGTTCATATGCTAGCTTATTGAGGATGGACTGTACATGGCCATTTGGCAGTCACCATTTTGCCATCATAATACATAATTCAGGGACTCAAAGTGGCTGGCTGCACACGCTGCTAGAAGCCGCTAAATGATTCAATTGGCGCAGTTGGAGACAAAGGTCAAAGTGCAGGGATAAAAACGATGCTGACGCTGCCGCAGTGCAGCCAAAAATGAACGAATGAAAATAATGAAAAGGAGCAGGAGGTAACTGCCAAATGGCAGCACATTTGATGGATGGCATTGGATTGAATCGGATGAGAACTGGAATGGGAATGGGAATGAGGATGGACGGGACGGGATGGGATGATGTGAGAGCCTGTGAGAAGGGAAATGAGCTACCCCATGTTGTGCTCAGCATCAGCATCAGCATTAGCATTAGCATCAGCCAAATGTGCAATTTTGTAACAAATTAGCGAGATATCACAAACACACATACACATACACACACACACACACACACAAGCACTCAACAACACACACACGCACACACAGAAATGGAGAGGTCCCTTTGTTGAATGAAAAGTGCCGTTGTGATTATCACCGCAGGATATTCATCAGGTAACACACACACACAGAGAGAGAGAGAGAGAGAGAGACAGACAGAGAGAGGGTGAGAGGATCTAACGAAAGGGAAGGGAAATGTAGATAACTGGCACCTCACTTCAATACATGTACATACATAAATCCTTAGACTTACACTCATCAGCTTTACTCACAATGCGCCAAATCCTTTAATGCGCCTGTAGCAGCGCCTGTTAAACAAATAGTACTCATTGTTCCAGAACATTGCCCAAAAAATATTGCTCTAAATCTGATGCCTAATGAGAATGCGTTGCGATCAAGTACCAAGAGCACATTCTGAAAAACTCAAGCCGACTCAAAACACACACAAAATGCATGGACAAACAGGCATTGTCCTCGGCCACTTGACCAGCATTGAGACAGTCACAAAGCTGGCCCAAAAATCTTAAATAAACAAACTGACACTTAATTTCGAAACTATGGCATGGGTCTAAAAAAAACATAGAGAGACAGTGGGCAACCGGAATGGGAAACCGGAGTCCGCATACCAAAATATGCCAGTTTACAATTCCAGTAAACGGTGAATTGGCAACAAGCCGAAAATTGTAAAACGTTTTTCACTCGAATTTTTCGCTGGCCAGGCGCAGACATACTTAAAAGCTAGTTTCCTGCCACGCCCACAACATCATACAACATCGGAATTGAGTAAAGTTACTGGCGGAGGTACTCGCTACTACTATATTATAGAGGAATCGCTGTCGTCCTCATTGCAATTGCCCGCCCGTTATCATTAAAGGCACGCGAAAGTGTTCTAATTGCAAAACTTTACCATGCCACCTTGCCACCTTGCCACCTTGCCACCTTGCCACCAGTTACCAGTGTGGTACGTCTTGTTACTGCAGTCGCAGTTACAATTCCCGTTCAAGTTGCCGTTTGCTGTTTGTCGTGGCAGCACCGCACAGCGTGTTTGTGGTAATTGCAAATTGCAGTGGCATGCAGCTGCAACCCCCTTTGGTATGCCGGCAAACGTTAAGTTCCCGGCCCGGTTTGCTCAGTTCGAGCTCGGTTTCGGTTTCGGATTCGGGTTCGGGTTTGGGTTCGCGTCCAATTCCGGACCCGGCTGCAGTTTAGTGTGCGGTTGCAGTTCGCCTTCAACTCGATGGTAGCTTTTAATTAAAAGTGACGAGTATTTAATAAGTGGCACGCCATGCAAATCCTAGCCAAGCCACAGGTGCCATCCGTCACCTCACCGAACAACAAAATAAATGCTACATGTGTATCAAAAGATGCAAAAAAAAATAATGCAAGCAGCTACTATTTATAATGAATTAATCTTGATGGTATATTAACAACATTTATCCATTCACAAATAATGTAAGCCAATTAAGTTATGCTTAATCCCAGAAACTATTTCTTTTATGTTTCATTTAATTTTGCATATTCCAATTCTAAACAAAAAAAGTAATCGATTTTTATGTATATTTTTTAAAATATTTACTTGATCAAATCAGAATAAATCTTTAGTCAATTTTTGAAAAAGAAAAAAAAAAAATGTGAAAATCAAATAATGCGAAATTCCAATGCTAATATTAGTCAAGTATTCCTCACCGGGCTATATTACCCAAAAAATTGGCCTAATGCATTTGTGTCATGTATAAACCCAATAGCCATTTAAAGTACGCGATTCCAGTTGTTGCGTGACTGCAGTCATTATATATTCCCATAAATCAACAGCAGTAATATCACATTGTTATTTATTTTTTCGCTCCTATTTACTAACGTTAATAAATAAGTCGATAGGTATCAAGGTTATGCCGTGAAGCTGAACTTGTATCCGAGTATTTAACTAATCGCATTTTGGTCATGACAAAAGAGCATTTCGTGCTATTTAAATGCGTATTTCATTTCATGTTCTTTCACACACTCTAACAATAAGAGTAAGCAAACATTTATTGTTTGTTGGTATTGTGTTAAAGTGCGACAATTTGTGTTAAATAAAAAGGCGCAAAAGCATCTGCAGTAGCATTAACAATATAAGAAAAGTGTGAAGGCGTCCAGAGAAACGGATAGGAATGTGTTTATAATTGGATATTCAAATCAATTTCTTGGACCCCAGTCTCAGAGCCAGGCCCAGAGCCAGAGCCAGAGCCAGGTCCAGTCTTAAGTTGCTGATAAATTGCAGAAAAGGCTGCATCATAAAACCAGTAACTACTGCTGTTGTTGCTGCTGTTGCTGCTGCTGCTGCTGTTGCTGCTGCTGTTGCTGCTGCTGCTGTTGCTGCTGCTGTTGCTGCTGTTGCTGCTGTTGCTGCTGTTGCTGCTGTTGCTGTTGTTCCAGTGACAGTGGCAGTGACAAGAACAGAGACAACAACAGACACTCGGTGTCCGTATGTCAGATTGTTTGACTGTCTGCCTTGTCTGCGCACATGCCTGCCTTCGTTTTGCAGCTCATTTGAATTAGCTATATGGATATGAACTTGAGCTCGAGCTTCGACTCGGACTCGGACTCGGACTCCGACTGGGGTTTTACCCCGCTGCGCGAGCTGTCTTCGGTTGCTTTTTGGTCAGCACACAAACACAAACAAACACACACACACACACACACGCACACACACATATACACAAGTAATGCTATGGATTTTTTATTGGCTCTGTTTGTCTCCGTCTCCGTCTGTGGGTATGCCTCTGCCCCTTCCCCTGCCTCTGCAACGGCTTCTGGCTCTGGCTCTGGCTCTGGATATGGGTATGGCTCTGTGACTGCCCTCTTTTGCATATTCATTTGGTGTGGTTGTCGGCAGAACACCGGTAGCCAATTGTCTGGCAGTTAAGGTTGCACCAATTCGTTTAATAATAAATAATGAAACACATACTCATACATAAACATACCTACATGGCATGTATGTGCATTAAAAAAGCGTCAAGCAACCTCTCCAACCTCTCGCCAAACTTGACTTATTGATTTCTTTATTTGTACATTTTACTCTCATATATAAGCATGCATGCAAATGTACGTATGTGTGTATATATTTACTATAGTATGCATAGTATATCTTCTTGTATTTTTCACGTTGACACTACTGTGATAAACGGTGCGTCTCCGACTACCAGATCCAGTTTTCAATATGCTGACTTTGATTAATGACCATGTATCAAACTATGAGTTGCGTGTCTATCGATTATATTTTACCTTTATACCCTGGGCAAGCAGAGTATAATAAAGTTGTGCAAATATAACACACCGAATATTCGCTAATACACATGTATGTATATATACCCTATTCCCTTGATCAGCATTAAAAGTCCAGCTTTAAGTTGCAAATCGGGCTAACTCGTGTACAAAAAATTCAAATGGAGGCAGGATGTTTTCTGCATCCATTTGCTGTTAAGTTAATTACCTAGTTAAAGGGTATCTGACAGTTGAGCTCTCTCTACCGGTCGCTGCAATCATGCTGGTCGCGCATTTTCAAGAATTTTAAATTTCATAATTTTCGATTGAGTAGCAAAATGATTTTCGGTGCGGCATTTAAAAAATGCCAAATTATGAATTCATTGCTGGGGGGCAATAAAGTCGCCATTTGATAAATTACCTTCTAGTTAAGAGCTGAGTCGGTGTGTGTGTGTGTGTGTGTGTGAGTGTGTGTCGAGGTGTAAGATAAGCTACTACGCCATCAAATTGCTCAATCATATTAAATAAACAAAGCACATCATAAAACTTACGAAAGATTCTCTAAATGCTGACGTCTCTGCTGATCAAGTATATAGATACATATATGGCATTTATACAGTTGCAGATATCTGTTATAACTTTATCATACCTGTTGCCTTTTTAAAAACTACTTAGCAGATAATGGATTGTCAGCTTAACTTTGCCAAAATGCTTTTTTTGACCCAACCAAACGAAATATAAACAACGGAAAATAAATATAAATAAATACAAAACGCCGGCTAGCTATTCTCGAAAAAAAAATCTATAAACCAAGAAAATTATGATTATTATTTAATGACTCAATAAATAAAAGATTTGCTGGCCACATTGTGACTCGGCCTGTGACCAGATAGATAGATATTGCCATTGTGGCTGGCCAGTGTAAGCGTTAGTGTTACTATTGTTGTTTTTATTAAGCATTAAATGGCTAATTAACAAAACGCAAAAACACCACACAACTACACACCACAAGCAGCAAACAGCAAAGCACGATAGACAACATCAATTAGTTGGTCGCCAACAATAACAACAACAATAACAACAATAACAACAACAACAGTTTATGGGTGTATGTAGTTTTATGGAAAGTGCAAAACAAGCCATAAAAAGGCGCCATCAATGATAGTTTCTGATTGAATTCCGCAAACGAGAGAGCCGCTGGCACGAAAAACGAATACCAAAAAATAAAAAAAAAGTGCCCATTAAATGCTGTATTGAAAAGTGCATTCATTGGGCATTATTGTTGCTGTTGTTGTTGTTGTTGCTATTGTGTTGTTAGCCGCACAACAAAATCGTGTATATCATTTCATTTGAGTTAACAATTTTTTATGAGCAGTTAACAAGTTCCGCCATAATTATGATCAGCTATCCAGAGCTCTACCCGATAATGGTCGCACAGCCGATTACTGGGCCAACAGCAATAGTTGCAACTGCAACCTCGGCCCTCAGTGCATTCAGTGCCCCATAGAGTCATCGTTGCGGGTGCTTTCTATTATCAGCGTTTTTAGGCGCAAAGTAGAAAATTACAACCTGCACACACGCTAACGCTAATGTAAGCAGAGCCCCAAGACCTTTTGCCGGGCCCCGAAAATTACCTACAATTTTCAGGCAACAACGTTTAGGTATTTTTTTTTTTATTTTTTCGTTTTGGCCTCAGATGCAGATACCTATTCCGATGCACAAGATACTCTCTCTCCCTCTCTCTCTCTCTCTATATATATATATATATGTATATATATATACATCTTCCAGTCTGGAGGCCATTTTCTCAGGTTTTCGAAGATATTTCACGGCTCCGCTGTAAGATTGACGAATGTGGGAACATCGTTGGCGACGAATCTTATAAACGCTTTCGATTTGTATACCCTGCGCCCACTAAAATGATTAAAGCGGCATCTGCGACGCATAAAGAATGCATTCTACTACTCTTGATCTTAATGATATTAGAGAATATAGGTTCGCGCCTATCATGCGTAGATCAAGTTTATTAGGAAAGAATGTTTGAGAGATGTAGATCAAGTTTATTAGGAAAGAATGTTTGAGAGATGTCAGAGCCGATGACATAACCGAGAAATAGTTTGTATGGTTTTTCTTAAGCATCTAACAAACTATATAACTAAGCCAACTGTTGTTATATATTTTCCGTCAGTTGCTCCCTTTAATTGACGACATATAATTTTGCAGATTTGAAACTTAAATGAAAGCGCATGGAACAGGGTGTCTGCTAGTTGCACACTTTTAACTAGAACACTCTAACTTGATATTAAGTGAGCCGATGAGTAAGCCTATAGAAGGAACTCAGCCTGGCTGGCAGAAAGAGACTCTGACAAATCGTATGTGAAGTGAAGCAGCAGCTCTTGTTATTGTTGCCGCATATTGTTGCAGGAAGATTGCCAGGCAAATTTGTCATGTTAACAACGACAGCAACGATTGCTGTCAGACGGACTTGACAAACAGCTTGGCAGGTCAAAGGTAATGCTGCGATTTTCATCAATGACAAAGTCATTGAGAAAACTCTGCACTGAAATTTAATTCATTGCATACAAATTTCTACTGCACTGCGCTATAGTGGTTGCTGCAGTAGCAATTGGGGCCCCTGCTCATGCTTGCTATTTGCATGCAACTTATTTGTCAAACGAGAAAACAGCAGCAGACACGACAATTTTCGCGTACACATTTCAATTGAGAAATTGTTATGTGGCAATCTCTGCCAACCGCATCAGCCACCGCAACGGCGACATCCACAGCAACAACTTTTGACTGCAACTTCTTTGTAAACCAAAACTTGACTTGGATTGTAGCCAATGGTGGGCGTTGCAACCAAAAAAAAAATATATAAAAAAAAAACAACAACAACAACAACAAATTTCATTGCGTTTCAATTGCATTTGGTGCATATTTTGTCGCCGTCCTTTGAAAATAGCACGCATAAATATGCATGCCTCGATAGATTTTGGCACTCCAGCAACAAGAACCAACAACGCCTGCAACGCCAGCAACAACGCCCACTTTTTTGCCCACATCCCACTATCCCCCAATCATCACCAGAGCATAGCTCTTAGACTGGCTGTGTGCATTTTTGTCGTTACCAAAGTGCCTTTAAAATGAAATTGAAACTGAAACGAGTTTTATCGCTGTTGCTGTTGCTGTTGCTATAGCTATAGCTATAGCTATAGCTATTGATGTTGCTGTTGCTGCAGTTGCCTTGCAGCTTTGGGTCCAGCTTCGTGCCGTGGCAAATCAATCAATTTACTCGGCCTCTCTTGGCATATTTGTGTTGTTGTTGTTGTTGTTGTTGTTGTTGTTGTTGTTGCCGGGGATAATCGTTGCGCTTCATCAGGCCACAAACATGAAACATGAACATCATCAACGCCATTTCAACGCGCGCCTTGTGCAAAGTTAAAAACCTAATTTCGGGCGTAAGACTCGTCCTGCTCCGACTCAACTTGATTCGACTCAAGTCAAGACTCAAAGTTCGACTACGCTTGTGCACAAGGACAACATGGCCTAAAAAAAGGCATATAAAATGCTAAAGTATACGCTCGCTTGGTGGTAATCACTGCACATACATCTTAAGCAGCAGGCGCAGCAGCAGTAACAGCAACACCAGCAACAGCAACAGCAACAGCAACAAGAACAACTGCAACACCAAAGGCAAGGCGACTCATGTTGTTGGCATGTCGCTGGAGGCAACAGTGTTTGTATGTTTATATTTATATTCATATAAATATATTTTAACATTTATATATATATATATATAAATATATATATGTATATATTTATGATTCGTGCGCTGTAATGCACGAATTGCTCGCAGCTTTAGCAAAGATGTTGCTGCAAATCATGTTGCTGTTGTTAATGCTGCGTTCTGGCATTGCTGGCATTGATAATACGCTCAGCTTGACCTTATAGTTACGCTCAGATATTGAATTCTAAGGCGGCAAAGTCATGCACCTGTTCAAAGCACTCAATGCTGACGTCAAACTGTTGTTGGCAATTGCAAATTTTGCTCATTTACTAAGCCGTAGAAAGCGTGTTTCTGTTACAGTTGCTACTGCACAATTGCAGTTGCTGCACTCAAAAAAATTAATTGACTCTTAAAATACGCCCTAGAAAACTGGAAATAATTTTTTATTCTTTTGTTTTGTAAATAGTTTCTAGAATCAAGAAAGTTCAAATAGAGTTTTTTTTTAATACGGAAAGTATTACAAAAAACTATTAGAAAACCAACAACTGGAAATAGAAATGCAAATAATTATGTGCTATTTATTTTAAATTTAATTTGTTGAGAATTAAACTAGCTGGCCATTCATGTTGTTTTCTGAGTGCATTGATGCACCTTCTTGCGCTGCATTAATTGCACTAGAACATTTCATATTAATTTAAAAACGCTTTCGATTAACTTTAAAAAAAAAATAAAGAAGAGCGTCGAGCGTACAGCGTACAGCGGCATTGCATGCCGGCACACACGCAACTTTAGCAGCAATTACAACAAGAACAACACAACATGTAGGAACAGCAGCAGTCGCAAGTGCAGCATGCAATTTTTACTAGGTATGAATAATGAGTCAAATGGAAAGCGGCAGCAAGCAAAGTGTTTCTGCATGCATTTGTCAATTTAGCATGCCATCAAACATCCTTTCAATTCTTTTTGACAACAGCCGCCACAGTCTCAGTCGCATTCAGTCGCATCGCATCGCATCGTCAAATGTCATGCCACATGGGTGCCGGGCAGCCATTTGCATGCCTCGCTAGAATGCAATGCAGCGACGCAATTGCAACGGCAACGGCAGCTGTAGCAGCAACAAAAAAAAAGCGTCGGCGTTGAGCATCGCTTCACTTGTCAACGCGAGTGAGTAACGAGTGCATCATTAAATGATTTTAACGACTTCATTTACTGTTTAGCATAATATTTACAACTGCCGTCGCCACATTGCTGCTGCTGCTGCTGCTGCTGTTGCTGTTGCTGCTGGTTCCTGCCGTGGCAGGCGACAATGCGTTGAATGCAATAAACCAATAAATGAGTGATAAATTTTGTTTTGGTTTTAGTTATTGACAAGAAACCTATTTATACCATTAAAATGAAATGACCGTCAAGCATTTCCTTAAGCGGAAATCGAAAGGATTGTTTGCAAACCGTTAAATGACCAAAGTCCAGTTACAGAAGCGCATATAAATATCCGAATATAAATATTAGCATTCTATATGTGGAAAAGCAAGGCATTTTAAGAGATTATTTGAAAACACTGAAACACTTCCAATTGTATAACTATTGATAACATTGTGGCAGAGAATATTTAGCTAAACTCTTCGATACACGTTACCAAATCTAACATAATACAGACTATAAAATCTAGTCTCCCCCTAGAAAATAGTAGATTTTAAAAATTTTAACTTTGCATTGTACCTGACCCACAATGATCGAGTTCATCAAATGAAATACGTTATCAAAAAAAATAAATGAAATTATTTGATTATCAGTTTTTCTCTGATTCATTTTCAAAATTATGATGTAAGCTTCTTTACATATAGTTCCACTTCCTTTTGTCTCATGATCACTGTACCAATTTCAATGCATTTCTTCAGATTACGAGTTTTAATTTGTCAATTTGCTTAAGTTCTTCGATCAAAGAGTCGATTTGCAGAAACCCTTTCTCTACTTTCCTGTTGGTTTCCTTCTTGGTGATAAATCAGTTCAACAGCCCAAAAATCCCACCCACAAATAAATCAATGCATTCCCGGCCATGTCAGCAACAAGAAACAGCTGATACTTGCTGCCCCGACAACAACAACAACAACAGCAACATCAACAACAACAACCACAACCACAACAATAATAGCCAGGGCAAATAAATATAACAAGCAAACAAACAAAACGCGTTTACAGTTAATAAATAAATTTGGTGAAAGATTTGAACGCTTTTTGGCATTGACATAGTGCTATGTATCATGTACCACGTATGTATGTATGTATGTATATTTTTACATAAACATTCATATGTACATAAGCATGTATAAAAAAGGAACCAAACAATCAACTAGCAAAAAACTTTTACGGCCATCCGCTTCGCTCGTTTTCTGTCAGCTTGTCGACTTGTCAGCTTCGTTGTCTTCGTTGCCTTCTTTTCTTGTCAGTCAGCACACTTCAACACTTGCCAGAAATATGGCCACATAAAAAGACATGAAATGTGCAGCAAAGCACTAAAATAAATACATAAAAATCTTACATGCATCCCACTGTACATCCATCAGGGCATACTGAGGCATCCAGCCAACGGCCAGTTAGCCGTCTAAGCCGGCTCACCAAATAAACCCAGGCGCTTTACAACAGCTCACAATTCACAACTCACAGGCACAAGCATCTATGCTTGTCCATTTGTATATGAACACAATGCCAAATCCGGTATGACAAACAAACTGCAACACAACAGTATACAATGATGCCAACAATTGTACATTGTACATTATCTGCCTTGTAGGTCGCCTGAGCCGCTTAACTGCCTGATCTCTATTCAAAATCCCTTCGAGCAATGGCTAAAACGGAGCAGCGTCTCACTTTCTCCCTCTCTCTCTCTCACTCCATGGTTCTCTATTTATCTATTTACATAAGTTGTAATAAAAAAAAAACATACAACATAGAAAAAATAAATACAGGTAAAAAATAAAAGAAAAACAATAAAAACGTTGAAAAATATGTTAATATATGCAATAACGTTAAAGTTAAGTCTATTTAAAATAAATAATAAAAAACGGCAATTTAAGCGCATTAATTCGAGCATACGCATTGGATAGTTTAAGTGAAGAGTATACAAATCGTAAGAAAGCAAAACTGTTTTTAGACACGCATCCCGAGACCAGTGCCGCCAGCGAGTGCCCATCTTATATGGCTCTCAATTTTATATATCGATTTCAGACCAAAATATAAAAAAAAAAAAAACAACTGCGACTGCGACTGCGCCTTTTCGGTATGATTATCACAATTATCTGTAATTCAGACCATAAATCATTTCATTCTGCAGCAAACTTTAAACGTAACCCAATATTCCATAGCTGTTGATGTTGCAGTTGCCTTTATTCGATTTTTTTTTCTTCATTTTTGTTTTTTTTTTTTGTTATCAAGTTGTACAAGGCTTTAAATAAAACATAGATATATACATACATATAAATAAGTAAGTTTACTGCCTTACTGGCTAACCGAACTCTCTTGGTTATTGGCCATATAAGGCACTACGTAGCCAAAGCCGTCGCCAAGTTGGAAATCAAATTTACAGCACGATCAAACAATTCAAAAAGCTGTTTCGCGTTTGACTCTGGCAATTGATTGCCCCAGACGGATGGACTGACGGACACCCAGACCAGATCCGGGGGCCCCTATCTCAAATCGATGTGTATAGGTGTCCAGTTGAGTTTTGGCCAACTAGCTGTTGTTGTGGTTACTGCTGCTGCTGCTGCGGCTGCTGCTGCTGCTGCTGCTGCTGCTGCTGCTGCTGCTGCTGTTGCTGCCAAGCATTACAATTGATTAACTCATGAACGTGCATTCAAATCAACGCTGACAAACGTTTTGACTTCGCGTCAACAAAATTTATAACAAGTTGAGTTGATGTTGATTTGGCAGTTGCAGTTGCCGTTGCTGCATGTGGCCGATAATGGTGTTGTGGTTGTGGTTGTGGTTGTATTTAGCTTGTGTAATCGTTGCGAGGGTCCTCAGCCTGGCAAAAAACACAACGAAAATGCCAATGAAGGCCTCACAATTTTTAGCTACCCTCGGCAGCTGCTATTTTGACCAGTTCTTGCACTGTTGGCCCGATTTCCACACATACAAAATTGTTTTCTTAAGTTAAGGGTTTGGCATTGGCTTAAAAGGTGTAAGCATTTGCCATATTAAATGCAGTCTGCAGTCTTTTACAATGTGTGAATCATTAATGCTTGAAGCTCCTAACAACTTCACAAAGTACGTAGTTTATTTAGTAGAAATAAATAATGATTCTGTTTCGAATGAATTATAAAATTATGCTCATATCAATAATCAATAATATATCGTCAATTGCATAAGTTTAACAATTTGAAGTTCACAATGCACCTATTTGAGTCCTTGGAAGATTTAAGCACATTTCTAAAACAACTTATACATTTACCCAGTCAGTCGACCAAATGATGACATAACAAATGTGATTGAGAAACGCGACGGGGGCGGGTATTTGAGCTTGTGGACGGTAGCATTTCGACGCCTGTCAGTGGCCTGTCACCTGTAAGACTAACACTTCATTGCCAAGCGAATTGAGTGTTGAATTCTAGAGACAGAGACAGATACAAAGACAAATACAGCGACAATGTTGCAACGCACAATTAATACGGTGACTCAGGGCATGGGGTCAAAAGTTGTGTGTGTGTGTGTGTGTGAGTGAGTATGCTCAAATTGTTTCAAGTAGACTGGTTCTAAGTAAAGTGGTCTACGCCACTAGAGGGCCCTATTCAGTGTTCAGTGTTCAAAGTATAAAGTACTTGAACCACTCGGATATACATATAATGCGCACACGTCGTCGACTTCAGTTACTAGTTAATTAGAAGCTCAATCAGCCCATTTACGATTGCATTGTTGTTGCTTTTGTTGCTATTGTTGATATTTTTGATGTTTGTAATTGCATGGCCATCTAATATGCACTTAGTTAGTAACTGGTGGTTATCTCCGTTTATCGTATCTAGTCTATGCACTCTATTTAATTCTAACCACACATTTAAGCAAACCAATTAAAAATACCAAACACACATATTCATTCACATTCGTATCAATGTTAACATGAACCACACACATCATCAGATCATTCAATATTGGTAATTTGATCTCAGACAGTTGCAATACATTTTAATCGTTTTTTGATACTGTTCCTTTGTCGAAATTTGATTATAATTTTGATAGGCATTAAATAATTGATTTCATGGTTAAAAGTGAATTATTTTGAATTGAGCACAATTATTGAAACATTGCATGTGGAAATAAAACACATAAAATCAACAAAAAAAAATGTCAATTTGCTTAATGGTTTAATTGTGTACAGCAAATTATGCACATTAACAGGAAATGTTAGCGAGGAATGCCGTTGGCAGAAGTACATTTTTAAACTGTCATATAAATTTCATGGAGTGCATTGCGTATACGCCGCGATTACCAACTGTCTGTCAGCCTCAAATTACAGGTCTATGTGACGTTTTTGCCGCCAAGCCAAAACTGCAAGTCAGCACTACCAGATGTATATGATTGTGTGTGCGTGTGTGTGTGTGTGTGTGTGTGTGTGTGTTTGTGTATGTGTATTGTGGTAGCTGCTGGGGAAAACCAATTGAAAATGCTGGCAGGCGTCGGCTCCTTTGAAGGCGCCAACCGCGACCTTGTAATGCGCTCTCGCTTCCACAACTCCATTGAGTCATATCTGACTCTTGCCATCCCTGTCCATCCACTGTGTGTATGCCGGCGTTTTGGCTTTTTAGCAGCATCATGCCAACTAATTTTCCAAATGACGCAAGTTAATTGCGTTGGCCCAGCCTATTGTCAAAGGTGAAAATGCGCAGACAGTCGCACAAAGCGGGGCGCATTCATTAAGCCAAATCATATTATAAAGTGAATATGTCGAGCAAAGGTATAGGAGAAGGAAACGAGACGAAACCAAACGAAACGAAAAGCATAAGAACACTATTGCACACAATGCGGCTGGTAACCCTACACTGACAGAAACACTGATTCAACTGACTAAATAAGCCACCAGTCAATAATAATAATATATAATAATGATAGAAATCAAATGCAGAATTCTTATATTTATTCTGGTAGAGCTCAAAAATTGAACATTTCACGTAAAACCCTGCTTAATAATTCAATTCTTTGAGATCTTATTAATAATAAATTTGAACAACAAATAAAAAATATATATATATATATGTATTGCTTGCCACTTCAATTTTATATGCCTTTATTAAGTTCCCAAATTGATAATAAAATAAAAATATAACAGAATATTTGCGTATTATTCTCAAAATATAAATATATTTCGCTTTTGTAGACGCTGTGTATGCGAAGCATTTCTCGCTGTGTGGGGAGATAGACAAATCTATGGCATTTACGACGCCTGCTGTTTCTGGGCAGTCAGGGCTACCGATGAGCCCTACCAATAAGCGACGCCCTGGCGCCTAACCGAGTTGAGAACACAACAAATTAGTCAATGACGCGGCGATCTTGCTCCAGCTGGCTCACAGTTCACATCACAGCAGCGACCTCAGTCACTGTGTATTTGTATATTTCCATTAATATATTATTGCTTAATTTCTTTTGTTATGCTGATTATGCCGACAGACAGTGGTGAGCCAACCAAACGAGGCCCAGGCCCAGGCCCAGGCCTAAGCCCAGGCCGATACCCAGGCCCACAGACAGAGTGGTCCAAGAGTCAAGTCCAAGAGATGTTCATGGGAAAAACGGCAAGAGCATTGCATGATTTTCAATAATTTAACAGCCACAACTTGGGCGCATACATATTTCAATAATCTCCTGAAGTTTTTTTTATATATATATATTTTTTTTTTTTTTTTTTTTTACCGCTCTCTGACAGTCTGTCTGTCTTTCCGTCCGTCCGACGAACCGGCAGGCTGCAACACATGTTTTGTGCTTTGTGTTCAGCATAAATGTTAATTTTAGTTTGTCTTGGTAATTTATCATTTTTGTATTTCTCATATTTATTGTGTATTTCGCGTCGCGTCTTTAAACGCTTTTAATTAAAACCAATGCGCATGTGTAACTTTCTTAAGCAGAGCCCAAGATTAGAGGGCCCTACTCGCTCGACTCGAATAGCATAAGCTGGACTACTGTCTAGTCGCTCAATATACCACAATATACACACAAACACACATGGTAGAGGCCGCTTTGAACTTGGCCGACAGCACGTTTTTAAAATGATTGATGTGGTATTAATTTTAATAAACGCCTGTCCGCTCCATCAATATGCATATCGGGGCACAACTCGATACTCGACTACGACTACGATCACAACTTTAACTCCAACTCCGATCGCGACTGCTACTCCTACTGTGTTTCCTACCACATCTCTAGCCCAGTTTAAAGCGCATTTTGTTATGCGGTCTTACATTTCAAATAGCCGCACGCATCTGCGTGGCGTCTGCACTTTGTGCCCAATACTTTTACTGGACACTTGACTCTGGCGTCATATTTTTCGAAACATGCTGTTGTTGTTGCTGTTGTGGTTGCTGATGCTATTGTTGCAGGTACGGTCATGAGGCCAAGTTCTCAACGACTGTCTTGCGGCTATTATTGGCGTTACTAACTCCATTAAATGTGTCATGTTATACAATTGCTCATCAGTTTGTCATCAGTTGCCACAAATTAGTAGCTCAAGTCAAGGTGCACTGTTTATTAATCTATAGGTCAAGTAATCCGTTCAATTGTATATGATTGACGTCAACTTGCATTAAGACTAATTGTTCATTTTGTATTTGAAAATCAATTTTTTTCTTAATACTCTGCATTAAATGAATTATATGATTGAAATGGATTTTTTTTTTTTTTTTTCAAAATTATGACTTAAGTACAAATGTCTTCTTAATGAGTAAAAACCTAGGCCTTCGACTACTTGAATATTTAATTTTTGACTTTGAAACTATCGAATATTTGAGTTAATTTAACAAATTATTTGCAACATTATCAGATCTCAATATTGAAAATAAATTAGAGCCAAAAGAAAAAGTATATACTTTGAGTGCCGCATTAAGATCTTTGGGGTTAATGTTGCGTGTGTGTCTGTCACAATAATCATTAAGGTTATTCAATATTATTATGTTTAAGCAGGAAATTATTTGTGTTACCACGTTGGCATTGCCCGAGTTCAGTGTTTGTAGGTCGTAAGCGGCACAGATCAAAGCAAGCTTTCAGTTTAGGAGCAGTGTGCAGAAATCATTATATATTGCCTCTCGACGTGCACAAAATGAGATACATTAGCGCATCGATTATCAAATCCTCAGATACTAAGTAATTCAAATAGTGGTAGGCCTTAGATTTCCTGCTTTATTATCTGAGATTTGCATATTGCGAAAAGTCAATTATATCTATGGAGCAATATCGAAATGTGTTGAAAAGTCATAGTCTTATTGTTTATCAACAATCTCGTAATGCGATACATGCATCGACATTAGATCAGTTGATCAGTAGATCAGTAAAAAAAGAAAATCATTTCATCGTTAGCTTCACACCTCAAGTAGCCCAACTGAGCCAGAATAATTGATTTCAGAAGCGGCGGATACCTGAGAGCCTTCATAATTGCCATGTACTCTTCTATCTGTATCCGTATCTGTATCTGTATCTGTATCTGTATCTGTAGTGTCTGTGGCCTGCGTATCTGCTAAGCCGTAGCGTGAAATTCGTTTGCACACAGAGCGAGCAGCACTGAACAAGCCGCACCTAATCGATTTAGGAACTGACTTTTGCTCAGTTTTCGGAGAGGAACGGAGTCTCGTCAGCAGCATTAGATGTATTCGGTTTGATCATCAACAATGGCATCCGAAGCCCAACGCTTGGGTGAGTTTATTTTATAAATCATCTTCCATGAAAATAATTCATAGATGGGCTAATTTTTACGCCACTTTTCATCTAATTGAAAATAATGAAACCAAATATCTTTGCAAGAGCTATAAGTGTGTGTCGATAAATACATGCCTGTAAGTGCTCGAAACTATGCTAGAGTATCTCCTGATAAGATACTATAGTACGTACCAAAAACAGTCCCTTGACTGCCGCAGTTTGAATTGAACCCCTTACTTGGCTCTACATTTAAGTGGTGCTCTTCTCATCTTAGCGATCATTAATATTAAAAACGTTTATATTTTGGCACAAGGAAAGACACACGAGATTTCTCATCAAAAAAGCTTTTTTCCCCCATTTCAACATAGTCTGATTATACACAGTAGTATTCTTTCTCAAAAAATTTGCTCAAAACTAAATGTTTGTAATAGACCGGTTTTTTTCCCACACTTCTTAATAGCTGACGTTCTATATATTTTTAAAGAATTTTACTTAAAAACGACATTTGCGATAACAGGAAATTATAGTAGACGACAATTTAACATATCTTGTATATAAGCATTAATATTTATATCGTGTCAAAGTTGTAATTCTCTTTTTAAAGAGGATTCTTTTTCTTAATTTGCTGAGAAGAGCAGAAGATACTCGTATGCAAAATAAATGTAAATACAATTAAAATAATATCACAGAAAATAAGTTCCAATCAATCCTGAAGCACACTGCAAATTTAAGATAAACTTAACTGATCTCGACATTTTATTTTGTCAATACAAGCATAGCCTTTTTGAATGTATCTGAAGAGTGCGGACCAGGAATACACCAAATAATACACTACAAATCTCTCAGACATTATACAAATTTGCCTGCTGATTGATAATTCGAAAGGAGATCAGTAAAAGTGCCACGTTGCCTGGCTACGTTTTGTCTTTGAACTTTGGATCGTACGTAATTACCACTTACCGGATTGACTTGCGGCTTCTGCAAATGTGTCGCGATGTTTGTGATGTTCATGCCTGCCATAGCCGGAATCTGTGAGCCGTATAGTTGACCGGCGGTCGGTGTCATGTCCGTTAACATTTTAGTTGCTGCTGCTGCTGCTGTTGCTGCTGCCGCTGCTGCTGCTGCTGCTGTTGGCGTTGTAATTTTGAGGCGTACAGCAAGTGTATGATTTTGGTTTTTTCTTTTATTTTTTACAAAATTTTGTTTTTCTTATTTTGGGGAGCTAGTTTTCACTCCAAAACAATGCACACAAAAACAATGTTGTTATGTTATTTAATGTTGTTGCTGTTGCCGTTGTTGCTCTTACTGTAGCTGCTGCTGTCTAAGGGTCACACAAGGATTAGACACAGAGAAACACGCGCAAACAATAAAAAATATGCAACAAAAAGGATCTTAATAAGGATTCTAACTGCTTCAAATGCACTTTTCACTGTCACTTAAGCTGAGCGATTACAATTGTTATAACGGATATTATGGTTAATAGATAATTTGCCGTCGGCTGTGACTTTCACTTTACTCTGACAGTGACAGTGACAGTGACGATTTGACAGACTATCTCTCGCTCGCTATATCGCTCTATCTCTCTCTCTCTCTCTCTCTCTCTCTCTCTCTGTCTCTCTCTGTCTCTCTCTGTCTCTCTTCTCTCTCTCACTCTCTCTCTGTCTCTTTCTCTCTCTCTTTTCTCTATTTCTCTCTTTCCAGATGTGAGCAAACAGTTTATCAAATAATACTGCCTGCTGCTGCGGCTGCCACTGTATGACTGTGACAGTGATTGAGGCTGTGACTGTCACTGTGACTGTGACTGTGACTGTCACTGTGACTGTGACTGCGACTGCGACTGCGACCGTTGACGTACTATATATGAAAGGTGACTCGTTGTTGTAAGACTTGCCAATTTGAATGGGACGCGAACGCCAGTTTCTGATATTTGACAACACACACAACTTTTGTATCAAGGATGAACACAAGCGGTAAAAATGCAATTGTACATATGTACATACATCTATAGTACAACTCAAGCAAAACAATATTAACGCGGAGGCCAGCAAACAACGAACATAAAAAAAATATACAACCAAGAAATGTGATACAAACGCACTGGAGAACGCACTTAGAACTGTTATATGTTTGTTGCTGTTATTATTATTAATTTTGTTATTATTATTATTATTGTTGTTGTTGTTGTTGTTGTTTTTGTTGTTGATGTTGTTGTTGTTGTGTTTCTCGTTGTCGCTTGTTTGCAGAGGCGTCGGCGGCGACGTTGGCGACAAGGAGGCGTCTGCACAAGCAAACAAAAATTTTTTTGGTATCCGCGCAAAAGTTTTCAGCGTCGTCGCTGATCGTTCAAAGGCTTTCAACTGTTTCACGCGATGCCAGCGCAAACAAAAAGCTTGGGCCCCGTTCTCGTGTTGTCGTTGGCGGCGACTGCGCTACGTCGTCAACGTCAAGCTGAAGGCGTTGTCGTCGTTTCAGCCTCAGCAGAGGGCGCGTCACAAACAAGTTGCCTGCTGCTTGCTGCCTACTGCCTACTCCCGCCACTGCTCTCAATTTTCTGTGTGTGTTTCGTTTTGTTTTTTCTCTTTTTGTTTTTTTTTTTCTTTTTTTTTTGCGCTTTCGTATGTTTCGCTTTTGCTGTGGTGCGCTGGCAAACTGAGACAGCGACAGCGACAGCGACAACGACAACGGACTGCAAGCAATCGCAATCGCAGCCTTGTCGACGCTACGTTCTCTCTCAGCAGCAGCAGCAGCAGCAGTACCAGCAGCGGCGGCGTCAGCAGCAGCAGCAGCAGCAACAACAGCAACAACAACAAACAGCAGCCATTCCCCCATTCATCATGACGCAGTTACTCGTAACATTGGCGCAGCGCTTGTGTGCGTTGGGCGCACAAAAGAGACAGCAATAAAGCTAAAAACCTACCACTGCTGCGATGATGATGATCATTGCCTCTGTCTCTGCCTCGGCCTCGGCCTCTGCCTGTGCCTGTGCCTGTGCCTGTGTTTGTGCCTCTGCCTCGACCCGATGCTGATGATGTATTAGCCTAGCTAGCGCACAGCCCGTCCGCTTGTTTCACTTCAGTTGAGTTTCGTTCATTCATAAACGCCAGCAAGCACGCGCTCAAAACGAGTTTGAATTTTATTTGGCAACGCCCCCTTTGCATGCGTGCTGCGCACCGACGCGATGCTATCGACCAATCAGAGCATTGTCTTATGCTGCATGTGCCCTAACCTATAATTAGAGCGATGGCCGCTGTGCGAGCGAGATGGCTGTATGCTTGGCACGCGCGTCAGCGCTCTAGCGCACCTTGTCGCGCTAGTCGCCTCTGCATAGTCGCGTTCGCATAGCTGCGAGCAGAGAGAGAGCGCGCAACTGGAATTTGTAGCCCTTAGTCGCTGACTGCAGTGGAATCCCATTGCGTGCAAACGCAAAAATGTTGCGCAGTTTTTTATCTTATGGATACGATTTTACTTTTTTATACCCTATGTATCCTGCACAAAATGAATACGTGGGGTATAACAAAAATTGAAAACCCCGCAGACCATAAATGTACATACTTCTATATACTTCAGACTTCTATATATATATTGTTTTTTTTTTAGTAATAAGAAAGCGTGTTTTTGTGACTTCTTTTTGTGTACTGCGCAGGGTATTTTCATGGTCGGGCACACTTTCGACTAGAGCGTTCTTATTTCTTTGTACGTTTTTAGTTTTTATTTACATTAAAAGTTGTTGGAACTCGCTTCTTGGAATTATTGATTTAAAAACAATACCCGCTCACCAAGTGACAAATTGCTATCTGTTACAATTTATGTATTTAAAAATATGTACATACATTTCTATATACATATATATATATATATATATATATATATATACGATACTGGACAGTACTGAATGGATCAATAGAGATGGGCAAGTGTAAGTGACATACGAAAGTTGTCCTTGTGCCCTATCCAAATTTAGATTTAACAAATCAATAAATACCTATTTCAAATTGTTCGTAATATAATTTGTACATCAAACGTATTTTCCTAAATATGTATGTATATAAAGCGATTAACTTTCACTTTCTTCAATTTCCTAATCGCTGCTCTAATTTTACTATATATTGAATATTAACCTTTTACTTTCGTACTCTTTAGAAATAAACCATCCTTCGGAGTATTGTGCATTTATAATTTATTACCGTGAGAATTTCAATGCACACAAATTTCCAAATTGAAAATAATCAAGTATGATTTGAATTTTATAATTATATTGCTTTTTAATTGCAACTATATTCGTATTTGTAAGTATAGGTTTAACATATTTACAACAGTAATGGAATGACTTAGACCAAAACAAGTCTAGGATTCCACTCAGGGCTTTGACTCTATCACAACTCTAATTCCAAGGACGTCCATCTGTAGAAGAAATTCAATTCATTTTCAAGCCTTTGGCACAGTTTTTGGACTACCAAATTGAATTTCTTGAACATCAAACATTTTAATTGAAACCGAAATTGTTTATTATGTAGTGACTTGATTATTTGCAACAATTTGTCAGTCTACATGTACATACATATGTATGTGGCTTTAATCTACAACATTCAGTATATTTTCTAAATAACCAAGCAAACACGAGACAAGCACAATTTGTAGAAAGTGCTTTTGCATCAGTTATTTTCTATTAAATACGGATACACTCAACGAAAATGAATTAAGCTACCAGAAATAAATTGTAGCTGTATAAGCAAGCGTTGTTTGAATAAACATATAACCTTTTACCGAAGAAAACAAGGTTTGAATTTAAATCTATTCCGGGCTGATTTAAAGTGAAAGGATTCCCACTTATCGCATTTTTTTGTTGTTGTTGTATTTTTCTCTCTGTGCACATATGTAGATAACAATGCATGTATGTACATTGTTGTGTATATGTAGTTGTAATTGAGCGACACACCCCCAATTGGCAGTTGCTGCACTTGAAACTGTATTGTCGCCTAGACAGGAACGAAACATCCCAAGTACATCCCAAGGAGTACAACAAATGCAGCCCACTCTAACCCGCTCAACCCGCCCAACCCCATCGAAACCACAAGACAAGCAAGCAACCCGAAAGTGTGTGCAGCACATGCCGTTAGCCCGTAGGCCTTTCAGCTGTAGATTCTCGCAGATTAAGTTAGACCATTCTAGACATTTTCTGTTACTCACATCTCACGACATTGCTGCGGGACAACAACAACAACAACAACAACAACAACAATAACAAAATTAGCAACCACAACAGAATTTTAAGCGCCGGCTCCTACTAGTTACCATTTGGCAGTTGCCAGTTGCCAGTTGCCAGTTGCCAGTTGGCCGTTGCCAGCTTTGAGGTCCAAACGAGGCCAACAAACTTCCTGTAAGAGTATGGCCATTTTTGTGGGGTTGTTGAGGTTGTGGTCTGTCCCAGCAGCTGACCGACAACGAGTTGATACAATATGCTCCGCTGCTGCTGTTGGTAGTTGCATAGTCCGCAGCATCCATACAGAATTGACTGATTGCATTCCCACATCGCCCACCCTCGACCCAACGAACTCAACTCTGTGAACGAGAGTGAGAGCGACACAGAGAGAGAGAGAGACTCAGAGGCGGAGGGGGGTTGTGGGTGCCTCGCTGCGTGACTGTGCCTCATCTCAATTGTGGGCGAATCAGCGTCGTGCACTCTTTACATCTACATTTCTATGGTTCGCTTACGCTCTCTCTCTCTCTCTCCCTCTCTCTCCCTCTCTCTCGCGCTCTGGCACATGCGTCAGTCTCCAACACCAGCGTCAGCATCAGCATCATCAGCACAGGTGGGTGTTAACTTGGGTGGTTAGCCTTTTTTGAGAGCTACTGATTGCCTATACCCCTTATACCTTATACCTTGTACCTACCAACAACAGCAATTGGTACTTCAGCTGTATGTAACATAACGGTAAATTTTCCAAATCAAACCAATAATAGAACAACTCTTTCCAATCTAAATCTATATTTAATCTCTTCCTTTAAGCCGTCAGTTGCAAATTGGTTAACCTTTAGGTTAATTATATAAATGTAGATAAATTAATTTTAAATATTTGGCAAAATTGATCTCAATTTAATGTCTAACTTTACAATATAATAATTATTAATAGATGAATTTTTGAGGAGCACTTGCAACGAGGACTTTCAGATCAGCTCATCTCAATACTACACAGATGAAATGCTATGCAACTGTAATCTTTAAGCGAATAATTGTTACAAGTGCCTCAATATCTTCTCTCTTTCTCATTCTTTCGGTTCTTAGTTTATTTTTTTTTTAATTAAATACCTAAAAAGTTGCAATAGCTCATTAAGCAATGTAACTTTCATGTAATACATTAACATAAGTAAGTATTCTATTCGACTTTTATTAATTCTGAAAAATTCAAATTGATTTAACTCTAAGCCAAATCAGTTCTACAAAGTGCTAAGTGCTCTGCATTTGAGTTCACACCTTTTACCAGAAACTTACTGTATATATGTATATATGCTTGTACGAATAAGTGTGTGCGTGTGTGTGTGTGTGTGTGTGTGTATGTATGTTCAGAAATACAATTACAATTTCAATTATTCAATGCACGCACTGCATAAAGTGAACATCGACATTGACATCGACATCGTCGTTGATGTCTGCCTTCGGACTTTAGATTTAGATTCAACTTGAAAGTGGGCGGGGTCACGGGCGTGGATGGGGCGGGGTGGTGGTTATGGTAGATTTTGCCAGCGTTTAAATTGTCCCTTCATTGTGCCTGCCAACACAATTATAATGACACTCTCATTGTCAGCCATTTGCGCTTAATTAAACCATTTGCAATTTGCTCAACTTGCTGCACGAAAAGTTTCCCAATCAAAAAGCACCTGGCCACACCCACTCGGTAAACGCCCACATTTGGGTACTGACAAAATTGGACAATTCACAACTTTATCGAATTTCATTAAATATTTAATTTTTAATTGCATTCATTTTATTAAGTCCTTCAATTTAATTGTTTTCCACTCATCCGCAAGCACAATTTGTCGGAGCCGCCAATTTGCAAATCGTCGAGTTGTTGTAAACGGCTCAGTAAACTTTCCAGCTGTGCCCATGTAAATGGAAACATTACTACAAAGTTGTCCAAATATACTCATAGCAACACTACAATGATAATAAAATGCATTCTATTGCGAGTATTGATTACAAAATGTTTGATTTTAGAACTGAATGTCAATCTCAAATAAAGAATTACGGACTAAAATTGATAATTTGAATACTTCTTGCTTTACCATTTCCATTCAAACCATTAATTGATGGCTCAAATAAAATTCTTTTCAATTGTGTGAAATTGCTAAATTTAAATTGCCTTCATGACTCAATAGAGCGTTTAATTATACATTTCCAACATGGACAAAAAAAAAATAGTTATCATTTGCAATAAGTAACCAATTGCGTGGACAATTTGTCTGCAATAATTTTAATCGTTCTTAATTGATATTGTCAATAATTTGTTGGCTTTTAAGTAGATATTTTGAATTTTAGTAATAATTAAAAGCAGACTGCGATGGTTCAATAAAATTACCTACATTGAAAGATATTTTATAAATATATACATATAGTACTAAGTATTTTACAATATACAACTATAATGTAATTTTTATATTTATAAATTTTATATATATATATTTTTTTTCATGTTAACGAGAATTACCATCTGCAAATTTAAAAGTCTTATTATCATTGTTAACAATAAAATAATAAATTGTTGAATCGATGATTTTAAATTTAGTCTGCTGAAAGTGCATATCCCTAAATCGACTATAGACTTTTACCCACTTTAATGGATGCAGGGTATAATTAAGTTTATTGCCAACGTGTTGTTGACTGGGCAAAGCCAAATAGGGAGTTGCATGAAAAGGGAAAGTGCTACCGATTATTCCTGCGAGGAACAATAAAAGCCACAAAACTAAGACTACAACAAAAATCACCACACAAAAAGAAAAATATCATGGAAAATCAAAAGGGAAGTCCAACTATTCTTGAGGCCATTCTATGGTTATGAAAACACAATTGCAGCCAGCACCAAGAAAGCAAGCCAGTCAATGTGGGCGTTGGTGCCAGCATTCAGGGTGCAATGGCCCAGGCTCAGTTCCAGGACCGAACCCAAGCCAAACAACAACTCATGAGTGCTAGAGAATACGTTGGCCAAAATGTTGTTAGTGGGGAGCTAGGTAAAAGTTCATGTCGAATAAAAACCACAAAGCAGTAGCCAGAAGCAACTAACCAACCGCAGCCCAAAACGCAGCCGTCGCCTAAATATGTTCGTGTATATGTATATGTGCATGCTAGAATATTTCTAAATATACATATGCATACACATACATACACATACATATATGTGTATCTAGAAACGAGTATTCTTTTACTTTTCGAAAGGGGGATTCATTCTCTAAATTGCTAGGCGAGGGCGTGTCACAAAATCGTAAATCACTTTGAAGTGGGTCGTAGACGTCCAAGCGGCGTTCGAAACTTACGCCGATATAACAAAAAGCAACAACATCAGCAGCAGCAGCAGCACCAGCACCAGCAGCAGCACCAGCAGCGGCTCTTACAGACACTGAGCCATCGAGCAGCGTCCACTGTCCATCTACCGTCTACTGTCTACCCATTCACGTCCATATACACTTCCACGTTCACGTCCACATCCACATCCACATCCACGGCCAGGGCCAGGGCCAGTTGAAGCTAAAGTTGGGCGACCCCTCGATGCCCCGCAGCGACAGGAAAAATCACGCTAGGCGCTGCCTGCTCCTGACACACGGTAGCGCTTATGTGTCTAAGCAACAACAACACCAACAACAATAATAACAACACACTTTAAGTCTCTCTAACTGATCAATCGATCGCAAATGCGAATCAATCAAAATTTCGTTTTGACTTTTAACCCAATGAAATTTGTGTATCATCCCATAAGCAACGCCGTCCATCACATTCAACTTCCACTTCAACCATATTCTTGCAAATTGCGTTCTGTATTCCTCCTCTCTTTCTCTCTATCTTTTACTCTTTCTCTCTCTCTCTCTATGTCTCTCTTTCTCTCTCTGTATATCTCGCTGTATCTCTCTCTCTCTCTCTCTCTCTCTCTCTCTCTCTCTCGGTTTCTGTGTGCCTTTCTTTGTTGCGCCCAGCTCACTTAATAACAATTATTATTAAGCAAATTAAGTTTCTGCCACTTCTACTGCTAGCAAAGCCAAACACCAAAAAAAAAAAACCTCCAAATGAAATGTTAGCCACCTTTATGTCAAGCAACATTTTTTAGCCGCATTGATCTTTCAAGTACGACCCTGTCCATCATTTGTGGATCTAATGACGGTGCGTCTGCCTGCCTCCTGTCTGTCCACATGCCTTCAACTCAGATGTGGATGTGTGGCAATGTGTCGATGTGCTTACTTATGCCCCATTTCGTGTCGTTTGCAAATCTCTGACACCTTTCTAGGCACCGTTCCTAATTTAAATAATTGCCAGTTAATGATTTAAGATCAACTCCGAATTTATCGGCAGCCTTCAGCATTATTTGTCAAAGCTTTATACCTGTTAAATCAAGAAATATATCACAAAAAAAAAAACAGCCGCATTTTTCTACAACTAATTGACAAGTTGTCTGACTGAATTTGCATTTCTACAACCAAAATTATAAACTTTTAAGCACTTTTTTCATCGCAACTTCCAAAAATCAACATTCAAATGTTTTTCTGTATGCAACTAAATTTTGTAAATAAATTAGTTAAGCTTCTGCGACATTCTCTGGAATAGCATTAGTGCAAATAGCTAAACAGAGTATTAAGTATGAGTATTATTTACTATTTATTGGTTTTTCTCCACTAATTGAGCTATCAAAATCAGCGCATTAACGCTACTCCATATCGCATAATGCTCTACATAAATCCCAGGCTAAGGCTGAGCTTACTATATAATGACTACCTACCTTGATTACACACTCAACGCTGCTTCGCTCTCAGCCTTCTTTGAATTGGATGGTGACGCTGGCGCTGACGCCGATTGTGGCAAGTTGAGGGTGTTGCTGGCTGCGGCTGCTGCTGGTGCTGCTGCTATGGTCCAAACCTGTGTTTAAGCTAAAAAGGGTGTCAACATGCAGCGTGGCTTGCAATATGTGAGTACTCCATACATCGCACACCCCAGTTGCCACACTTTAATCCTCACTCCTTGCTCCTTGCTCCTCGCATCCTCACATCCTCGCATTCCCGGTCCACCTCACTCCCAGTGGTTGTAGTAGCTGCGTGCTGCCGCCGCCCTTGTGGCTTCATTGCACTTAATTATTGTTATTTATTATTTTTATATTGCTTTGATGAGATGTTGAGCAGCATGTTGACGAAATGTCGAATTTGTAAATTGTTAAAATCAACTGCGCAACAGGCTGTGAAAGAATGGCCAGCCAGACCAGGATACCAGCCAAGAGATGCACCTCTCACCTCTGTGCCTTATAATTGATCGATTGCAGCTCGGGGCGCTTAGCAAAATTATCATAATTAGACTAAATGCTTAACCAGTCAGTCAGCCTGCCAGCTACTGACTCTGCATCAGGTTAACCATTCTGTCTCTTCCTCCATATACATTTCGCACTGGCCATATCCCTCTTTCGCCGACTCTGATTTTATGGTTTCGACTCTCTCTCTCTCTCTCCCTCTCTCTCTCTCTCTCAATCACTTGTGCGGCATGGAGGCGAGTGTGAAACGAGAGGCGACCGCACAAATTTAGCGCCATCGATTTGCTCGCTCCTGGCTCGCTCCATTTAAGCCAATTGCCCCGTGGATTTGTCCTTTGGTTCACATTTGATGTGCAATCAATCTACAATTACTTATTAATTATAGACTTGGCAATTTAATTTATTACATTTTATTGTATTATTTTTATTCACTTAAAAAGTATAATTCTGTCATCAAGAGATGTCTCTGTCCTCATTATGCCTATATATATTCTTGATCAGTATCACTAGCCTAGCCTATGTATAGGCATGTCTATCATGTCCATCTTAATTTGAAAGCTCTTGATGAAGCTTGGAATATATTCTTTTTTGCTGAAGGCAGTACATTTATCAGATCGGACAACTATGTCATAAAACTGTCGTCCAAACGACCGGTCAAAGTATATACATATATCCTTAAATATGAAACTATTAACATTCTCCACAGTCATCACTATGTCAAAACTATACCGAGTTTAAAAACCCTTTTGTGTCTTGTTGTGCCTGAGCTTGATAGTATGGATGGGAATTATATGGGCTTATATAAATCGCTGTTAATTGTTTTTCTGCCTTATGAATAATAGTAATTAAGGCGGTCTTTAGGGCAGGTGGAAAACATGATTGAAGAGTCATGGTATCAATGAGTTTCATCACAAGAATATCCCTGGAAGAGCAGAAGCAGACACAACTTTAACTAAAAAAAAATTAGGTTTTTTTTTTATTTTACGATATTTATTTTAATTTTGTATTGATTTAGTCAGCATGCCATTAATACAATAATTTTGCATTTTAACTATTTGAGGGTCTGGCATTTGACTTGCGATTCAACTTTGGCGTCCTGGGCTTGAAGTCGATATTTGGCTTACTTATTTTTATATTTAGAAAAAAACGAATATCAGCAAGCCTACTATGTATTTAACAACTGGGTGCTGGGTAACTCATCTCTCGAGCTGTCTTGATCAGAACATTGTTAAAATTAGACTGGAATAACTCTATTCTTAGCCAATTATTTACAGTTAAATTTACAAAACTTGATAATTAATCGCATAAATACAATGTGTTCCCTATGTAGATCGACTTTATGGCCAGTGGAAGATGGAAAGTGTTTGATGTCAAGTTGCTTAGATAAATAGTATTTTACTTGTAGCCCAATAGAAGTGCCTTGGGGGATGGGAATTTGCAAAAACATTGTGCGCTGTCTCAGTCACTAGCAACTGTCTCTATCCACTCAATTAATTATTGTGCTCAACAGCGCCAAAAAGTCGGCAAAGCCTTACCAAAGCTAGAGACTAAAAGCTGGAACTGGAGTTGGAGCTTGAGCTGGAGCCGCAGAGGAGACACAGGCGTGAGCCCGAGTCCGGAATGGGAACGGCAATCGAGGCATTTTTCTTCTTACAGCACAACCTGTAATTATCATTCGATACAAATCGAAAACGAAAGACACAAAAATTTATTATTGTGAATTAATAAATTTTATTTTGTTTGCCGCCGTTGCCAGATCGGGCAGCTCAGGAACACTGGCTAACTCTACCATCCAGGCGCATATATATATATATATATATATATATATATAGATATATTTATACATATATATATATATATATATATATATATATATATTTATGCATGCATGTATATTTGTGTTGTTTCTTTTTCTTGTTGCAGCAACAACAATTTTAGTGCTGAAATAATTTTTATTAGTATTTCATGTTGTTTTTTCTTTTCTTTTTCTCTTTTTGCATTGTGTTTTGTACTCGTTGTTGTTGCATGTTGTTTTGTAGTTTGCTTTGTTGTCTGACAAGGCGCATATATCTTGGGCATTATCTTGTCATACGATCAGGCAGAAAAAAATTGTTATAAAGATGAAAAATGTAATACGTTAGTATGCGGACAAATTAAATGAAAACGAGAAGAAACGAAAGCTGTCTTTGCCTGGCACTGCGAGACTTCGGGCACCAGGCAATGCGAGGGACCCCAACTACTTATTCAGATTATGTATATAAAAACATCCGCTCCCTAGTTAAACCCCCCACCCCCATCCCTTTCCCCCCCTGGTATGTCCCTCTGCTCCTCTATCTGTCGTTGATTTAACTCAGTAAATTTGCAAAGCTCAGCAGTACATTGTCTTAATGCAAAAACCCGAGACAAATATGTATGAGTAACTATATATATATATATATATATATATATCTGTATACAAACATACGTAAGTACGTGCACACATACAAGTATATAACCAAATGAAATGTACTCTGATGATTACGCACACACGCTTCTGTTTTATCCTTTGAGAAAGTCAGCGTCGTTGTGGGCTTGTGGGCGTGGCAATCTCATTGAATTTTCTCTTTTACCCTGCCTTGCATGCTTTTTATGACAATTTTCAACATGACAACGACACAAAAAGCAACATTTAATGAAGTTCCAATAAAAAAAATACAAACAAAAATAAAAACAAGTAAAACCTTAACAACCGCAATTGCCAGACAGCGCGATATTCTGTTCGCACTGAATTAGTCGTATCGAAAGATGTGCGACAAAGACCTGGCTCGATATAGGCGAACAATATAAATCTCTTTGAAAATCTAGTAATGGAAAATATGAAAGATAGAAAGACTACCGATTTATTTTTAGGTGAGACAAATAGTTCGACGTTTATTGCGCATAATCCAAATAAGCTCACTTTTGCTTTTTTCTAACAGCGTATAATAAACAGGCAAATAAAAAATCAAATAAAGAAATAAACAGACGACATCGCTGACGACAACAGCGATGGCAATGACAAAAATGAGAAAAAGAAAAGAAATGAAAAAAAAACGAACACTAAAAAAGAAAAAGCGTTACAAACACGGTAAGGGGGGGCGGGGGCGATAACTGTGGATGCGCCTGGATTGGGTTTTCGGATTGGTCTGGTTTCAGTTGGGTTGGGCTGATTTTAGGTTGGGTTTTCGTTTTCGGTCTCGTTTTCATTCTCAGCTCTCAGTTCGATTTACGGTTTGCTGTGGAAATAGTGCTGCAATGTTCCCCCCATTGAAATTAACGCAAAAAAGGCGTGCCCTTTGCCGTTGACAACAACAACAACAACAACATCAACAAAAACAAAAACAAAAACACTCAGAGAATGCACGCATTAAAAGGGGAGCAGTGTAAGAAGAAGGTGGATGGCATTGGCGATGGTTGCGTTAGTTGTGGGTTGCTTGGGTTGCTTGGGTTGGTTGGGTTGGTTGGGTTGGTGGCTACAAGAGCGGGGGAATACACAACCGCCGGCAAACAATAAACAAACAGACGAAGCCAACAAACAACATTAGGCAGTCAGTGCGGATTTAAAGGGCCATTCCAGGAGGGTGATTGTTGGCTGTTGGTGGCAGGGGGATGGACAGGCTTGCCTTAAATGTTGTTGTTTAGGGGCTGCTGCGAGTGGTGCGGGTGGGGCAAGCAAGACAAGTTGCCACGCTAAGCTGCTGCTACTCAATTAATTTTTATTGCGCTGTCAGCAGAGCAACAACAACAACAATTGCACTCCATGTCAAGTTAGCCATCAAAATGGTGATACACCGCCGCCAACCCCTTTTGGCAGCTCATAAAAATGTCACAGCAGCTAATTAAAAAGAGCAACAACAGGACAATATCGGAGACCAACAAACAATTCAATAATGAGTTGTTGTGACAGTTCTTTGACAAGTTCACAGCCACAGCTTCAAATCAGTGCACGTGTCAAACGCAGTCACTGGGACTCCTCCATCGGAGTGATTGACAGCCGGCTGTCATTCTATCTACCTCTTTCTCTCTCTCTCTCTATCTCTCTTTCGTTCTCTGACACACATTTTGCTTCTTTTTTTAAGTCACCAATCGCATACGCTGGTAAGCTAAAGCTGGGAAATCGGAGAGCGTTAATCAGTCGACTTTAGGGTTGCGCTTATTGATTTCGCTTAGTGTGTCTTACGGACTTCAAAATATATCGGAGTATACGGAATAAAAAACATAAGACCTGGAGCCACAGATATACGTATTTAAATCATAAAATCAGGTCACCAAACAATTAGCAATTTTCTAATGAAGTCAGTGTTTTATATAAATAAATGCAAAGAAATATAGGTATTAATAAAAAAAATAATAATTATTTAAGAGATTCTAAATATATTATTAAAAAATCATTATAATTTAGTTGAGTTGCCATATAATCAAGATCTTGTTTGAAATGGGGATAAAAACTGAACCATTTGATATTCTTAATCGACTTAACTTTTATGCACAGTAAGTACGCGATAAACTTTTTGTTAGAAAAAGACATTAAAGTAAGACAGATTTTTAAATTTGTAACAGATTTATTAGCGAGTAGCTTAACTAACAGTTAATTTAATTTATTAGCTTATTCATAATAACGGGACGTTTGTTGAAATCTAAGTAAGTTTTATATGTTAAGTCGGCGAGAGCATTTCTCTTAAGTTTTTGTTTTTCACACTTTCCCGCAATTATTATGTTTTATTTTTTCAGCTTTTTGGTCAGCCCTCACACAGTTGAAATGCCCCGAATTGATGTGTTTTCATTATTCCACCACTTAAGCGATTTGAGGTAGATTATAAGTTTGGCTTCTCTATCATATGAGGCCGCCTCGTTTAATGAGCCAAGACCAAAAACGATTTGCGCCATTACTTTTTTTAAGTATATATTGCGAGTATGGTCAAAATGAATGTATTAATTATGAGAGCGAAAAATTTCCAACACTTTAAGTTTAACAAATGGTTGAATGAATGCCTAAGCATTTAAAAAAAAAAAAATAAATAAAAATGTTGGTGTTTTTGTTTTGTGAATAGGTAAGCCGTCTGAACTAGAGAAATTTTCATGTCAAAAGCGAAAATTTTGGCTTTTTAACCTGCGCATTGGCCATGCTAAATTTTCGTGATGCTGCGAAAATCAAATAAAAGCAAGCACAAACTTCAAAACAAAAAATGCCGACAACAGCAACATAAGCAAAAGAAATCTACCAAAAGAAAAGAAACAAATCGTAAAATGCCATCACAAATGTAAGACTATTAAGTACCCTGTAATACATAGTGCTGTAATTATTAAATATTGGTTATACATATTATTTCAAATATGTTATTCTCTAATTGATTAATTTATTCAAGCGATTATTTTCGATTATTTTGTAGCTTTTATTCCACTATTTATAAATTATTACGTTTGCTATTAAGCCAAGTCGAAAATTGTTTTCATTTATTATTCTAGAATTTTATATTATTTTACTACACTTTCAATGCCAAGATCAATTTTTGTGTATTGTTAGCAAGTTCGTAGACTTATTTTTGATTAAAATAAAGGCCTTGTATTTTGGATTGCAAAGAGAACCGCAAAGGTTTCAAGAGTCATTAAAATTAGTTTAAATTTCCATTGGAATGCATTTACCCTATTTAATCGTTTGCGTAGAGAGTAAAATGTAAGCGTTCAACATTTTTGCAACGCTCTCGAAAATACGAAAAGCTATCGCCGTTGCCGTTGCCGTTGCCGTTGGTTACTTGGCAGCCTGTCTGGAGTATCAATATACCCAGGTCGGCATTTGTCGTTGCCGTCCGACACACCACCTGCCTCAATCCCAGTGCGATGGATAGCAGGCAGTGTTTTGAACCTCGATGACTCGGACTTGATGATTTTGACTTGAGTTCTGCGCAAGTCTTGTGGCCCACGGGCAGGCTGAATGGCTGACTAGCTGCTGCAGTTTTCTGCCCAGATATGCCTGACGCGTTGAAGATTTTGGTTCCATCCCACTTTTTGGCCACATAAGGCAGACGAAAGATTTGTGTGCCAAAACCCAAAAGACGACCAGACGCGCAGACGAGACTCGTAGCTGCAGCCATTGGGCAGACTTTTAGTTGAAGAATTTTTTTTCTTCTTGCATTTACCTTTTGTGCTCATTTATTTAACCCATGCCATGAGAATTATTAAAAATTTTATTCGCATAATTTGTGAATTATTTTTGTGTCTGCGCGCCAAAACCACCTCCAATGCCAGAAACTCGTTGCCACAAAAAAAAAAAAGGTTGAAACCAAAGTTGCGACGCGACTCGTCGCCATGCAGCCAAAAGCTGCTCCAAATCCAAACTAGAGTCATACTAAGCATGCCTTTGCCTTCGCCTTCGCCTTCCCCTTGGCTATTGCCTGCTCAGCTCGTCACGCATCGCCTCCAGATTGTGACGGCTGTTTCACGAGTTATAAACGCATAGTTCACAGTCTCAATTGCTTCACTGAGCTATATTTGATCAACCGGGAAAAAATTTTGTCAAAGACAAAGAACAACAGCTAAGCATTCTAACCCCACGTAAAGAGCCAACATTCTTGTACTATTTTTATATTAACATTTTAACTTATTCTAACTTATTGAGGTATATTTCATACAACTGAAAATATTTTTGAGAAAATGCATTCAGTAACTATACCCTTTAATTTTGTTTTGAAATTTACAACGTCTGTGAAGTACAAAGTATATATCTTCTTGATAAGCATCACCAGGAGATGACCGGATCGAACATACATAGCAAAAAATTGAGAATATTGAGTTCGCGGCAATACTCATGTAAAACGTTTATAAATATATATATTTTCAAATAACAAGGTCATGTAATCGTCGGCACGCCTAAGATAAACGTGCTTTCTTATTTTGTTTATCTACAGATGAAACTTTGCTTTCTTTAAATGATTTGTAAAAAAATAAAAATTCATGAATATTATTTCCTCAGTATACTTTTTGCAATCAACAATCTCTACGTCTATCTTGAATATGTAATAAAAAACAACAAAAAAATCATAGCCACTCATTATTTTATTAATGACATTCTCGATTGTAGAGACCAAATTAAATTTGTTTTTTTACTTAGATCGTTCTTGCTAAAAATATGTAGTGAATATAAATAATTTTAACAACAACAAAATAGTGCATATAATCGTGGCTCTTTGATTAGGCCGACAAGTTATTTGCAATTGGCAGCTGCAGTTTAGAAATTGTCATTTATCAAGTCCCAAGCAAATTAAGTATGTAAGTAGTCTAGATGCACTGTAGGTGCAACGGCTTCAAAGGGAGCGAACGAACATTCATTAGCAGAAGTTCAGGTCGAAATTCTGAGAAATGCACGGGCCAAATTCATTCAGAAATTGGCAGTAATTACACGCAAGTGTAGGACGAAATACAAATTTCGGCTTCTGCAGTTTTCGAAAATGGTCAAAGATAGAGTAAGACAGTCGGCACTATGTTTTATGCCGGCTCGTTTAATTATTCGAGCAGCGGGCTGTAGCTGATGCAAGGACCACAATAAGGGCAAGGACCAAGGAGAATACATTAAAGAAACGAAGAGGAAGACTAACTGGCAGCCTAACTGCCTAACTGGTTGCTATACTTTTCAATGATAAATTAGGTTAGGTTAGGCCGCCTGCAATTTGGCAGAAGCAAAAAAGAACTTTTTGTAATGAATTAAATTGATCTCGGCCCGTTGGTTTTTTGAAGGGCTGCCCCAGTTTGGACAACGCCCATGATTTCGAATTTAAATCTAATAAATGTTGTGTAGATATACTCGTCTTGTCAAAAACCGAATACCGGTCCTGCAATTAGCCTTTCGTCCATAGAATTCAGAGAGTGTGAGGGAGAGAGAGAGAGAGAGAGAGAGAGAGAAAGGGAGAGAGAGAAAAGAGGAACTGTGGAAATATGCGTGTGAATGTGAGTATGTTTATAAGAAACGCACAAGGCAGCCTCCAGCAACCTCTTGACACCTGTTTGTCATGCGGCCGACACAGACTCAGTCCGAGACTGGCTACTAAAACTTCTACTCTGACTCCGAGTCGGACTCGTTCTCCCGTCGCCCGTCGCCCGTTAGCCCATCCACGGTCTACAAATAATTCATCATTGCGCAATGTCTGACCCCAAGCAACATTACCATCACAGCCCGAAAATGGTTACGACTGACTCCTTTCGCAGCCGCAACCACTGAAGAAACAAACAACGTCTTGACTGCGCTCATCTTTCATATAAATGATCTTTTTGCTGCCTGCTTCGTTCTACATTCACTCCGTTCGGTTTCTCGGACTGCCTGCCAACCCATAATTATGCGTCTTTGACACAACGTCTGACTTGGCCTGGACGTCGCCTTGCTAAAGCTCCTAACACAAACCAAAGAAATCGTCAAATATTCCACAAAATCTCTAGAAAAGCGTCCAATCCTACAGCCCAACTTAATGTCAAGCTGCCTAAAGCATTCCTAATCTCAAACATATAATTTATTATATCACAATTCAATCACAGCGTTATGTGAATCATATTCTTTTTAACTTGCAAGCTTTGACCACCAATTTTGTATGAATTTTTGTTCGATCTTTGTAGAGAATATCTTTTACATTAAAGATTTGCTGACGTTACATCTATTAAATACAGTGATAAGTCACAATTATGCAGATACTTCAAGATTCGAAAGTCCATTTTAAGTCTAAAATTGACTGAAGATGGACTTTCTAACGGTGAATAATGTAAGCTCGAAACTTGGATTATCTGCCAGATAAATTAAGTTCCATGATAAAAACCAATATAATCCCACATCAGAGTGAACAATATCCATCCTAAAGTCAATTAACTTTTTACAATTTTGCTTAGCTCTATTTGCAAATCCAAGGTCAGTGAAAATTCTACCTTAAAGCACAAACATTTTGCATATTTTCCAATATCATATTTTACAGATAGTCACGAGAGAAAATAATTATTATTGCGAACACCAAAGGAAACTGTATAAGTGTGATAAATGTATATCTTAACATATTTAAGCTTTTTATGTGATACTTTCTAATCTGGCGTGTGAATATAAATTGTAATGTTCAACAATTTAACGTTTTTTAAGTACTTGCTCAAATATTATTAATAACTGTAATTGATTTTCGGTGCAGCCTCTAAAGGGAAAATCGATTAATAAACGATGGAAAATAAACGCGGCAAAAATTAATAAATTTGTGAACAAGCTACCCAGAGCAGGCACAGCCGAGAGACAGACCGATACAGACCTACATATAGACCCATTTAGAGATGGCGCCACTAGGCTGGACCATAATTAACCAAACAAAGAACCACATAGGCCGTTAAAGTGTCGAAGCCCAAGTCAAAGTCAATCCGAAAGCAAGACTTGAAAAGGCAACGAAATAAATAAAAAACTATTTGAGAAGTCGAAAACCAAATCAAAAATGCGGCAAAGTACAAAAGAAAGCCAGGCAACAGAGGTAACATTGGAAACTGTAACGAAAGAGCCCTCATAGTACGCGTGTGTGTGTGTGTTTGTATGTGTGTGTGTGTTTGTGTGTGTGTGTGTGTGTATGTGTGTGTGTGTTTGCGTTGATGTTGCCACCTACGTATCCGACTACAACGGAATGAGCCTTTCTGGTGTGGGACCTGTTGAGCTCCCCAAGTCCCACACCAAAAGGCTCGTCTTTGCTGAAGCTCGCACTCACAACTAAAACTCAATGTATGTATGTTTATATGTATGTCTGTATTTTAGCCTCAGCAGCAGCAGCAGCAAAATCATTAAGAATGATTAAAATGTGCGAAAGGATAAAATGATTTCCTTTAAATGACCCGCAAATCCCCAAGACAACCCAACCAGCCAACGAGCTGATCACTCTGTACATAAATTTACATATAGTAGGTGTATTTTTCATAATAATTTTTATACGCATTAACTATATATATGTGTACATCGGCATACTTGATCAGCATTAAAGAGGATTTGAGTAGAGTCATAATTTCCCAACCATCGAATCGTTAGACTTTAATTAATTTCTCTGTTTTTTTATAGTACATTTTTCAAATAAGAATTACAAGGCATTTCTTTAAATTCTTGTACCATATGAAGTTCAGAAGGTATTTCAGATCTATACATATATATACAAATGTATTTGTAGGTCTATGAATACATACAGAGACAGCGATAAGCTCTTGAATATAAAGTATTCATTTATTACTCGATCCACATGCATTTTTAATGATTCACAGTTTAATGTTAAAAAACTACGAATATTTTAAATGTAATATCAAAGTGGGAACTGTAACCATATCTGTCAACTATTTAATGCTGGTATCCAAACAATATTTTGTATATTCTTGAACAGAGTATCTGTAGTTAGGAGGAGTTGGCGCGATGATTAAGAACTAAGCCATATTAATTTGTCTCCGCCTTGGATAGTCCGCTTATGGCTCCTTTTATGCAGCATTACAAAATAATAATGCGTTTTTGATATATTTAAGCCACAACGGCTTAAATATATCATTTCTGTTGCTGTTTCTGATGTTGCTGCTTCTGTTGGTTGCTGTTTCTGTTGCTGTTACTGGCAGCCCTGTAATTAGCTACAGACGCTGCTGCCGTTGCCATTGCCAACTCTGTGACTTTGAGTTTGAGTTAGAGTCTGAGTTTGGGTTTGGGTTTGGGTCTGAGTTCCAGTCGCAGTCGCAGTCGCAGTCCCAGTCAGTCCGTGTCTGTTTTGCCCTTTGAGGCATTCAGCTGCTGGCACAAGTTCCTAAGTTTCGAAATCCAAGTCAAAGTCAAGTCCATGGCCATGCTGCCATCGCAATTTTGACGTTGCCGTTTGACCGCGCGACCTGCCAACAAAAGCAACAACAGCACCAACAATCTGCAGTATGTATACCCTATACCCTCGTTAAATGCGGGATGGGTATATCATATTGGAGCGAAGCCTAAATTCAAAACAAAGTAAATATTCTACATAAATGTACTTTATGTAAATGTTTCAGACTATGGATCAATTTATGAGACACAGCATATATAATATATATAATGTATATATGTAAACAATACGAACACATTATATTTGGCTATAGGGAATATTCCAGTTGATCACTCTCGATTGGAGAAGAGCCTTCTTACGTGTTTCTCTTGACTTTTTTCTTATTATTATTATTTTGCTTCTTTTTTTATATGGTTTGTAGGTGCAACTCGTAAAAGTCTAGACGTGATTGTATCACGATTTCTATCGCCATTTTTGTTGTATTTTCCCCTCTGCGTTTTTCTGGCCATTTTGGATCGCCTCGCGTCCTCCACATATATTTGGGTATTTTTATTTTTATTTTTTTTCCATTTTTTTCTGTCTCCTAGTCTGTCGCTCTCTACAGATCCATTCGCTTAAGTAAGGGATTCCTGGTAATTTTCGGGCCAGCCAGGCGCTTAAAATCATACCAAATTTCTCATTTGGAACGAAACGCAGCTAAAGCTCATTCTCCGACTTTTTGAATTATAATAAGAAGAGTGTGAACCATCATTGCCAATCCCGTTTTATTTATTTTTTTTTTTTTAGTGGAATGCGAAGTTTTTATTCCGTGGGTTCTTTATTGCAACAGGTATATAAGACACATATAATGTTTCTTGATAAGCACAAGGATTCATTATAATCGAACCATTAGAGCTACTTTGACTAATTAATTAATTATTAAGAGTTTGTGTTCGTTTGTTTCGTTTTGGGCATTCAAAGCTTAAGCACATTAATGAGACATATTCATTTTGTTAATTAGGCATACAGTCCAAAATGATGTGCTACTATCATAATTGAGTTGTCACAGCTGCTTAATGAAAGCCCGTGACCAAATGATCAATACTCAATAAACAACATATGCAAAAACATTTCTGTGCGCCACATATGCATACAAATACAGACATACACATATATAATATCAGATACGGACACTATTTAACCCTACAACGGCAGCGACCAAATATTTTAATTTATACAAATGACAAAATAATTAAAATTACTAAGTTGACCGAGCCGTCAGCTAGACAATATATCATTAATATAACAATATGACGTCGGGCCGCAAGAAGTACGGCCAAAAGCATAATGGCCAAAATGAGGCACGAGCACGACAACGAATAGACTGATATTAAAACAAGCCTTACCTTTTACCTGGTGAGGTTCCCTTGGCCCTGGAGACAATTTTCATTATTGACAAATTAATTGTCACCTTTTAACAAAATGCGGAACAACAGCAACAACAACAGATGAGAGTCAAGACATGGCGATATGACCAGGCCCTTAAATGAACGATATGGTCTAAGGAACCGCCATTTTAATACAATTATTGTACAACAATTGGGGGCCATTGAAATCACATAATTATGATTGAATCGGCCAGATACTTTGGGGTCCGCCAAAGAAAAGCGTAAACGCTAAACACGTCAAATATAGATTAGCGCCTTTTGTCAGCCACCAGAACCCCCCAGCGAACACAGCCAACTCGTCTAAGTATCATTAGTTAGCGCAGGATATGGCATACGCCAACACACTGAATGCCCAAAAAAAAAAATAAGGGCGGAGACATACAAGTATATATATATAAAATATAGGCTCAAACCACGTCGAATTTTATTTGCTCTAGCAAATGCAGATCCTGAGAAAAAACACGCCGATGAAAGTAATATTAATCAAATTAATTAAGTAAATCTTGCATATTTGTCTTTATTTTGGCAACAACTTATATTTGTTAATTTGAATTGGATTCCTTAAAATTAAATTGATTGTATCTATTATTTTTATTTTATGTTTCTTTATTGTTTCTGCCTTAGATTGTTGATAATGTTTGGCTTCGTACCGAATGATATTAGAAACCTACCCTATTCGTAAGTGTATGAGGAAACTTTGAGCGAGACTTCATTTGTAATTAAATAGACACGACAACGGCATAACCCAGAAAGTTAATCATATTTTAATGTACCACCCTCGCTGAATAGAAGGTCGGTGTCAGGCGGGCCAAAAGGGTCCAAGGGGGCCAAGCAGGCCAAGGGGGGCCAAGCTAATTACAATAACAAAGCAAAGAGCACCAAGCATGGAACTGGAGATATGGAGTGTCATTAGCAAGACGCCTGTTGTCCTTGTCCGATTCCATGTCCTTGTTTGGCTTGGCTTCACGTTTCTAGCCCGTTGCTGTTGGCATCGATGCTTATCGATGGTTTAGTGGCAATTTGTAGACAGCTCTTGTCCCTGTCGATGCCTCAGTTGTCGTCGTTGTTCATGCTTGACACTTGCTACTAAATAGTACAACTGACGACTGTAATCACACACACACACACACACACACATATATATATATATATATATATATATGTATATGCCAGCAACACGTATAGCTAATGAAAGGCAGCAGCAGCAGCGCCTCCACACCTGGAATGTAATTTATCTAATGCAGTCATTAATTTCATATTAACAAGGTGCGGATAGTAAATTATCTTGACAGAATCAACTCGATATGTATACTTATGTGTGTCTGTATATACATATGTGTTTATTCACTAAGCTAATACTAATTCATGACATACATATGCGTGTGAAGAAATACTGAGTATGCAAATTAATATGTTTAAAGCTATTAACTATTAGCTATTAGCGCATTGCAACTCTTGTTAACACTTTGCAGCGATTAATTCTTACATTGTATCTATATATCCCTGTTACGCACTACAGAGTGTCTGCCTCCTCCTTGCTAGTTTTCTAAACAATTCTCTCCAAGCTAACAAACTTACTAATACATGTATATCTATTGGCAAATGCGTTACGCATCTACAAATATACATATATATTTCAAAATATCAATTTACTCAAGTCAAAGATTTTGATCTTGAAATGTGGAATTTCGTCGCATGCACCAATATTATATTGACAAAGAAGCAACTAATGTTAACCATTTTAACTAACTCATACAAACTATTTGGTCTTTTTGGGTTCATTTTGGATTCCTGCCATTTCCGTAGTTCAAGCAGCAAAAGTTGAACAATAGAAATAAAAAAAAAAACAAATTAAAAATCACACTAACTATAAGTAGTATATATATATATACCGGATTCTTGAGAGCATTAACTTTTTGTCAATTGTGAACATCAATATCTGTATGTATTTTTCCATTTTCCACTTGCTTAATTGTTAAAATATATTATTAATTATTTTAAAACCATTCGGCAAATGTGCCAAGCAAGAATAATTAGGCTGCAATACACACACACACACACACACACTCACGCACACTCTCACACAATGAGGCACATACGCCCACAGTGGTAGACACTTTCAAGTTTTAAGCTTGTAGATAAATCTAGAAATGTCGCAAACGAATGGCACGTGACCTTTGACACATTAGTGTCAGTTGTTGTCTGGGTGATGCAGCCATTAAAATCAAAAGTCGAGCAGCACACACACACATACAGCCAGAGATGTGTGTGGATTCAATTCAAAGGACAAACAGCATGACGAGGCAATTTACGCAATTGTTGTCAAATTAAAGTGCATCCGCTTCGTTGGTCATTTAAAGCCAAATGTCGTTGGCAATAAGTTGAACACCCTAATAAGCATAGCTAGCACAAAATACACACACACACACACACATACTAATGCAAGCACGTGATCAAGCAACGCATCATGTACGCTTTTCAAAAACAGTTGGAAAATCTTCACTTCACTTGCCTCCTTGTTTGAATTGTGCGTTGTGCAATGTTGACGTTAATAAATTATAAAATGAAACTAATGACAAAACACAACCAACACACTGAATGACCCCAGCCAATTCCTCCTGGATGCGGGGGTGCATTTTAAAAACTGAGATTCCCAATTTGGCGAGGGTTGTAAACCGCGTAACGAGCGCAAATTGTATTATCGTGACTCCTCCTCCTCCTCCTCCTCCTCCACCCTCCTTCTCCCCCTCCTCCAATTCCTACCTCCCTCCCTCCCTCCCTCCCTCCATCTCATCATCCTACCTACCCCACTGCTGGCTGGCTGCTGCTTAATATGCCAGGAAGGACGCAATTTGGTCGAGATGTGCCCACGTGACCGATGCGAAAATAGCTTTTCGGTGGCTGCGCCAGTTATTCCGCACATTTTTCACCAAGTCTTTGGCAATAATTTAATATTACTTATACGCCATGTAAGTTAATTAAAAATGCCTTCCTTACATTTTTTTCTCATGCCGTATGTAACATGAAATTAATTTTGCAACGTGGTTTGGCTATGCACATCTGCAAGCAGAACCAGACCCTGACACGCCCCAGAACCCCTTCGCTCCTACCACCATCACCCCCCCCCCTCCCTACCTCACTCCCCCTGACCCGAAGCGCCCCACCAATCTGAACGGCTGGGGGAGGCACACCTGCAAGTGTCATGGCAGCAAAACATCGGAGACGAAGCAACCACAACGCCAACGGAGTCCACGTCGTCGACAGATCCGCATGGTTCGATAGTGCAAAGTGTGCCGCAAACATACAACAACAACCATGAACAAAACAAAAAAGAAGGAAAACAAACTGTGCTGCAGTCGCGAGTGCCTAACTAGCAAATACCCTGCACCAAACCCAGCAGTTTTCGTACACCCAATGAACATTTGATTCGCTCAAGTGCTGTAAAATAATTAAATATCGTATATCCCAAATGAAATGGCGATAATTTAAATAACTAATTTTTTTGTAATACAAAAAATTGTGCAACATATAAGTAAATATATTTTGCATATGCCTGCAAGTAGAGCAATATATTTCTTTTTTTTTGACCAACGTAATTAACTATCGATTTGCTGAGGGAGGCAAGGCAAGGCTATCGACAGAGATCGACCAAATCGCCTCGGAAACATATCAAACAGCCTGTTCCACTCATTTACCCAACTTTATAATAACGAATTTAAGGAGAATATTTATTGAAAAAAAAAACCAGCAAAATTAAAAGAAATTGGTTTAATGCAACGCAGGCGCATGAGCCGCGCAAAAATGCAGCACATCGTCAAACTATGCATATACAGGTACTCCAACTCCAACTTTAACTTCAACTCGTACACATACTCGTACACAAACACTGACACACACATATATGCATATTTACATGGGTAAGTACATAAACACACACACACACTCGCATACACATACACATACACATACACACCTTGCATCGAGCGGAGTTGGCTTGTGGCTCCGCTGACTACATTTTGTTTACGCGTTGCACTTTATTAGATTTTTATCTGGTCATGTTTAAAATGACTTGAGGTCTTGGGTACGAGTATGTGGCCGTCAACAAGATACATGGCTGGCATTAGTAACTACACGATGCTCTAAGATACTTTTATTCAATAATATCCGTTTCACATTTATACACACACTCAAGTAACAGATATTAACCGGCTTTGTGCGGGCCAAGTTCTATTTGCTTTCAATTTTAATCAAAACTGAAGGGTTAGCTAAGTAAAATTGCTATAATAATTATAATATATTATAATATAATATATTTAAATAAAAAGTGAAATTAAGTCGACACCAAAGCAATATTTTTTCAACCAAGAAGGAAACAGTTGCAACTTTCATTACTTTCCACTCCTCCTCTCACTCTCTCTCTCTCTCTCTCTCTCTCTGTCTCTCTTTTTTTTGTCTGATAGTTTAACTATGTTTCCTAGTCAGATGTGGGTCAGCTTTTACTATACTCATTCTGGAGAGGTGTGATTGGACCACATCTGCTGAGTTATTTCACGTCGAAGGTACGATATGATTGCATTTTAATTTTTGAGTCAATGAAAAATGTAGCTTACAAAAAAGAAAACAACGTTTGTTGGCACGTAGGCTTGCACAAAAAACAAAAAAAACCAAAACAAATAAAGTTGCCATGCTAGTTTGGCAACTTTGCAGAAAAATTGGTCGACTGTCCCCCGTAGCTCCAATTGAATTTTAATAAATGTATAATTATGGTTGCGAGTGTGTGTATATCCATAAATTGATCTGTATCCTACTACGTGAACTACTTAAAGTGCGCTTACTCTGGCAGTCTCTTTAAGGGAAGCGTTAAGAGTTTAGGAAGAGTTTAGGCCATGTCATTTTGGTTCGATTGGATAGGATGTGATTAGGTAATGGGGCAAAACACTCGACAAATTGCCCTTAAGGCTCAAGCTTCCAACAACAACCGAACGATCGAAGCTGAACATAATCTACGACTCATCCAACTTGCTTACACCCATCAATCAAAGCATCAAGCTTAAATCGCTTAGTGCGTAGAGTGTGGGCTGAGACAAGGGCGAGCGCAGCAACCAATGATCGCCTGTTCATGCGCTCAATTGAGCGTTCAATCAATGCTTACGCCCCCAACGCCCACCACCGCCTCAGCAGCAGCAGCAGCAGCCGCAGCAGCAGCAGCAGCCGTAGCAGCAGCCGCAGCAGCAGCCGTAGCAGCAGCCGCAGCAGCAGCCGCAGCAGCAGCGGCAACCACAGCATCATCTTGCCCCAGCTGGCACAGTAGTTCATGTCTTTATTTTCTGTTGTTGTTGTTGTTGTTATTGTTGTTGCTGTTGCTGTTGGCCACGCAGCGCTGACATTCAATTAAGGCAGAGAATAACTGAAATGAAGAAAGCGCCGCTACACTGCAATTTCAACACTCGTCTCGATTCTTTAGCCGCTGATCAGCATCGGTAGGTGTTGCACTTCCAGTGGCAGGCAGCCGAACTGTGCACCTGTGCATAATTGCCTATTCATGCGGCAACGCTTTGATATCAAATTAACACACAGACACACGCACACACACAGACACACACACACACACACAGACACACACAGACACACACACAGACAAACAATGCCGCTGAATGCAGCCCTGCTTTTGAGAAATCCCACAAAAATTATGTTCGGTCATCTTTACATCAGCAAATTCCCATTTTGGCTTGTAAAAGCGCCGGCAACTGGCGCTGACAACAAAAACGAACTTCAACAACAAACGATGCTGCTCGATTTGTAGATACTTTGTAAGCCAAAGCTTACACTTACTCAAACAAATGCAGAGTGTATTTAAATTATTCACACACACACACACACACTAACGCACACACGCACAGTAGCTGAAACAATTCGATTATTATATGGATTATAATATTATTGATATAGATAGCGAGTCACAGGCATTTGCACAACTTGGTTATACCCAACATACGCAATTTGCCACATCTAGGGTATATTACCAAGCAAAACTTTAAAAGCATTTTGAGTGGGTCTTTAACAGAAGCCAGCGTCCCTATCTTCAGCCAATACCCCTTCCTCATGCATTATTCCCTTCTCGCATGATTGATGTCAAGTTAAAGTAGCAAAAGTTGCTTATAAGCCTTTTACAGCTTATCGCAGCAAGATCAACGACGCCGATGGCGTCATCATCATTAAGAGCGAAAATATGAGTGCCTATGGAAATCTGAACATGTTGTGTTTTCCTAAATGCTCAACACTATGAATTGGTTTCTTATTACTAAATATCGCAGTTCATCAAAACTATTCAAATTGATGAAATATGTACATAATTAGGATGGAGCCCTTTTCTCTTCTTGCAGCAAGCAAACAAAACATTTATAAAATACATACTTGAATCATTCCTTAATCAAGCAAAACTACTCTTTACTGCGAAGTGTTAAACGTTCTTGTGATGAATTTTCACACTTGAACTCCAACAGTTCTAAGATTGAGTACAAAAGCATCCTACACTCGGCAAAGATATCTAGGAGCTTTTTATTCTCATCTCGTGTCTGTGATATTTGACTAAATATCGCAATACAATTGCCACGCCCCTTCAGCACATAATCGGCAAAATGATCAACAAGGCTTACACTGAAACCAATCAATAGAACAATACTAGCAGCAACAGTCGTCACATAAAGAAACAAAAAAAAAAAAAGAAAAGACAAGAACAACAGGCGTAAAATGGCAAACCAAAGCCGGAGCCAAGAAGCAAAAACCAAAATCGAAGTGGAAGTCAAAGTCGATTGCACAGCGGCAGCTACTTATTTCTTAGAAATAAAAACCATTTGGGCGTGTCCCCTTCGCCTAAACCGCCCAGCCCGACCCTGCCAGACCCAACCCAACCCAACCCAACAATCCAGGACCGACGCCGTTCGCCGGTCCCTGGTCCTGGTTGCGTTCCCAGTTCCGGTCTCAACCAGCCTCACTGTCAGTCCGAGGCTCGGTGGCCCTTTGGCAATCATGCGCTCCACTTTTAATAAAACACCCACTTTTATAAAATTATTTGGTTCAACAGATTTTTCGCCACACATCCATGGTGAGCACAACAAAAAAATACGCAACCCTTTCGTATTCACATTGTGCCTGTTTACGCACTTCGATGGCATACATAAACACATACACACGTATGCATAGAAATGTATATAGAACAGATATATTCAGTGGGTGGATGGATCCACTGGCAGAAAAGCAAAAACCCTGCACCGACTACACCTAACTAAATCGAGTATCATAATGCTAGGCAGGAGGATCTAAATTTAATTAATTTTAAAAGCTAGTATTTAACTAATTTCCTTGTGCATAAAATAAAGCCAATTTTTACAATACATTTAAAAACAGCTTAAAAACTTCATCAAAATTGATTTATTCAAACAAAAACTTCGCTAACATAAATTTAATGACAATATTATCACATGCTAATTAGCGGCATTTATCTTCAAAATCGTATTAGTAATAAAAACTTCTCCACATTTATTATAATATAATGTCATGGGACTTAAATATATCAGAAATTAAATAAAATATACAATATATAATATTATTTCTATGGATTTCTGGCGTTAGTAGATAAGTAAGAGAAAAAAATGAATGCATTCTTCAAATATAAACAACCTTTATCAGATGACATGCGGAATAGGTATCTATGTAAGCACACATATATACAGATATATAGGTGTATATTTATATATATTATATGTGTATATAAGGATATACATATTTACATATATATTATATATCTGTATATATCCTTGGCTTGTGCGTGAGCCAAACGAGTTGAAAAATGGGTGTCAACGAATGAAAATGAAACAAACACTCATTTGATGGTGTGGCGGCAAATTCGGCGGCGGCCGTTAAAATACCCGAAACCCAAATGTAACTTCAAAGGATTGCAAAGCTTGGGCAACCAACGGCGCGACTGCAACCCCACCGTGACCCCTTGCCCACCCATTTCCCCGTAATATACATAGATTCTCCCGGCCAGCAATCGCTGTACCGCACGAAAGGGTTTCAAATTGTTGGACGACGACGTTGTCAATCTCATTTGAATGAATGGCAAAGAAACGGCAGCCACAGGAGCAAAACCAACATCAAGTACGAGGATGAACATGAGGACGAGGACGAGGACGAGGACGACGACGAGGAAAAGGCTAATGATGGGGATGAGCAAGGGTATGAGGATAACATCAACACAGACACCACTGACTGATTTTTGCGTTTTGTACGAGTATGCGAGTTGCCTTCACTTCCTATATTTAGAACTAACACACACACACACACACACACACACACAGAACGTGCGTGAGCATCCTTCTAATGCTAATACGAAAACGCAGGCAATTGGAAAATTTATTCAATTGTTGGCAATTCGACTAAATCACTCATTGGCTTTATTATGTGCGCCTAATTTAAATATGTACACACACACACACACACACACACACACACACACACACATACATATAGTTAGTCTGAGGGGAGTGTGCCGAACAGTTTATTGTTTGTATGTGTTGGTGGCAGTTTTTGAACGCCTTCAACCACCCATTCCATTTCATTTGTATGTATATCGTATACCCCATCATCAGCATCATCATCATCATCATCACTGTCGTCCTTCCCTTTTGGTGGAAATAATTTGAAAATGCGAATTACTTTGCCTTTTGCGGCTTGATTAAAGGCATATTGCCAGAATTGAGTTGCAGACTGCCAGGCAGTTATTCAATGCGTTGTTTAGAACGCTCACTTTGCCACCGCTCGCAAATTCTGCGGGCCACCCCCACACACCCCCCCCCCACCCCTCCCATTCCACTACTACATTGCTGCCTCGATTTAATGATTTGCTTAGGGCAAATTATTGTGGCTGCGATGGGGTTATACGCATTACTGAACTAAATGCTCATTCAGAAAACAAGTTCAAAGTGCAACATAATTAAATACAATATTCTAATTCTGCATTCAGTGAATAATTTCATTTTACTCATTCAAATCATTTTTTCAAATTTTAAAACTAAATAATAAAATTACAATTAAAGTTATAAATGATACTATATACAATTAAATTGTGTATTTACTGATCCAAAACGTATTGCAAGCATTGCGGAAATCCTGAAGAAAAAAACTCAATCAAACCAATTATTGTTAAGAATTAACAGAATATATAATAAATGTTTAATAATTATTAATATATTTTAATTATATTTTATATTTGTCTTTGCTCTAACCATTCAATGAGTCGTAGCTTTTCACATCCAAAACTTTTCAAAAGTAATGCATTTTCATTAAGATTAAAACTGTTATGATTTTCGTTCAAAATCCATCTTTAAATCGAAAATGACTGCTTCAACGAGTTTCATACATTTGCACAAGTCCATAAAACCCAAATTTTTCTTAAAAAAAAAAAACATACACACACACACACACACAGGAAAAAAAGTCAGAGGCCACAATAAAGAAAACAATGGTAAAAATATTTTAAATACGATAAATCAGTTGCCATTACTTGGCGGACCCAGAAGATAGCCCTCAAGGGCATAAAATATTTCAACCTAATTTTTTCTATATCTGTGCGTCAACAGCGACTGTTTCTGCTGCTGCTGCTGCTGCTGCTGTCTGTTGGCTGCTGTCTCCTGGCTGCTGTCTGCTGTCTGCTGACTTCTGCTTCTCGATAATTATAGAGTGCAGTTAACAGGAACATAAAGCATAAATAGCATTTCATATGCGGCAGACGCTCGAGCAGCTGGTCAACTTGAAAAGCGCTTCAATGCCAATTTACAATATGGGTTGCTGCCAGGTATTAACCGGCTTTGCACGGGCCATGACAAATGTTTAAAAATGTTGTCAATTAATATAATATTCACTCTGACAAACTTGAATTTTGAAAATCTCACATTACTTTGATTCTTAAAACTAACTTTATAGAAAATCAGCTGGAAAACAAATAATCTCTATTCAACTGTTTTTCTCAAATGAAATGTGTGGAATTCTAATCGTAATTTACTTCATAGAACGAATATGCTTCAAAAAGTTGTGCTTTGTAGCACCTCTGTTTCAGTCTGTAGGTTCATCATCAATCAACCAGTCAGTGAATAAGCGCAAGCAGCTAAACAGATAACAATAAAAACACTAACAAAGCAGCAACAAAGACGCAGCACGTTTTCATGCAGATGCAGATGCATACATACATCTTGAGCAACGAACCCAGGAAAGAAAACTCCATTGGCTGGCATTCCAAAATAGGGGCGCCATTTCCCGTCAGGTGTTGAGCGGTGTTCGATTCGCCGTGAAATTCGATAGCTGCCAAAACGATGGCTAATCAATGCAATGCAATGCGATGTGGATTTGGATTTGGATGGGGATGGGGATGGGTATGGCAAGCGATAACGGATCGCAGAAGTATCTTCTCATCATCGAAACACACTTGCACACACACACACGAATGAAGAGGAAAAGTGTCGCATTGACACAATTGCGTACAATGCGTATGCTTGAGTGCCCCCCCCCCCCCAAGTGACAGGATGTGTCAAGGATATCCGCTGCGAATAAGTTTTTCATACATTTTTGCGCGTCTGTTATGTGTGTGTTTAATTTTTCCGCTTGCCAAAATGATAAATGTGATTCGGTAGCAGTCAATATTCATTGATCTACAGCAGCAGCAGCAGCAGCAGCAGCAGCAGCAGCAGCAGCTTCAAATGGTGGTGTCACCATTCAGGAAGCCCAAGCTTGACACATGAAACGTCCTGTTTCGATAAGGGCACCAAAGTAAAAGAATATCCATAAAAATGACAATGATGCTAAACGAACTTTGTATACGCTCAACAAAGAGTCTATTTGATATTGTATCGTTTTAACGAATTTGAATGAAAACAAGTAATCAAAAGTGCTCGACTCGGTGATACCCTATACAAAGTTTTATGTTGCCAAGCGTTCACCGGAAGCTTAATAAAAATATATGAAGTAATAACACTTATCTTAGACACGCTACAGATTGGACACCTCACAAACTAGAGTCCATCTGCTCATTATATGTATAGATATATATATATACATATATTTAATTATGAAATAAGGAATCTAACAAATTTTTCCTTGGCATGCTATAAGATATAGTGGTCAGATATTGAACATTTTTCAAGAATCCATCTTTCGACCGACCAAAAATTGTTGCTCAGCGTCATAATTAAAGCGAGAAAAATAATCAAAATCAATATATGAAGAAGTGCTTGATTGCTTTCAGCTGATACGATTAAATCCATGCAACGAACACCAAACAAACTTTATCTTATGTGTGGGTGTGCACATGTGTGTGTGTGTCTGTGTTTAGTAAGCTCAAGTACACTACTTGGATATCCAATCGCAAACAGCAAACATATATGAACACAATTGTGCTTAACTGCAGCCGCACAGTTGTTTTCTCCTAATGACGTCCTGGGATATAAGGGGTCCTGGTCCAGGTCGTGGGCCTGGTACTGGTCCTGGTCCTGTTCATTGTGCGAGCCCTGGTCCTGTTCGCCGCCAGCTATTGTTGTGCAGTTTATGGGGCGCTGGATATATTTTTTTATGCATTTTTTATGTATATCGAGTATATGAATTTGTTGTAACGTTGTACGACAAGTTCATAAAAAATGCAAACTCGCTGCTTCAAATAAAATGTTTGTATATTTCTCACTCTTTGTCGAGCACCCTCGCTTTTAGCAGTGATTTATGCATTGAACACTTCTTTTTGTTGCCATTGTTGCTGTTGCTTGCTGTTGTTGTCGCTGTTGTCGTTGTTGTTGTGTTTGCGTATTGGCGCCATGCTTTGGTCAGTACTGGTTATCGAACACGCCGCTGACCGTGCGGCATCCATTTCCGTTTCCGCCACCTTTTTTTTTATCTCGCTCCCCATTGTTGTTTCGCCATCATCACTGTTGGCCACATAAAAAAGTTTATGCAAATTGCATGCCAGTCTATTTTTTCACAGTGCTGTTTTGTGTCCAACATACACAAGTAGTTTGTTTTTATTCAATGCACTGAAGTGTTGTTTGTCGAGTGTCTGCCAACAAGGAGTATATGCCTATATTAAAACTTCAGAGTATCCTTTGTCTATCTACTACTATTTTAAACAATAAATTACGAGTGCAATTTAAGCACTTTTTAAAATAGTTAAGCACGCATTCATTTTAAATTTGTATAGCCAACATATTTCGTGGTGAACCATTTCTATACCACACCAAATAAGTTGTAATTTCTATACACATATCTAATACTGATCAGCGTGAATGCCACCAAATGTTGTTGACTGAGTTTCTCTTTATCTAGCTGGAATCTGCATGTTAGTTTTGAGACACTATTTGCCTGTCAATTGTAATTTCACTTATATACTTTGCTAACTTAGCAAAGTTTTTTTTTTAGTAATAATAATAACCATCGTGTTGATAAGAATTTGCAAACAAAATCTGAAGAACATATTAACACTTGTTATTGGTAAATTAGAGCAGATAGGTTAGAGAGGAGAATAAATAAATTGTCACTTGACGAATAGTTGCTATGGCAGCTGTATGCTATTGTTAATCGATCCGTACTCCGATTATGTAAAAATCAAACTCACATATTTATAATATCTACGGTAAATGCATTTATCAGTTATCATTTAGCATTGAGGCTGAGTCGCCTATTTACATTGGCAGATAAGCAGACACAAATTCTAACAATATGCATAGATATATAAAGCATTGAGAAATACCAGCATAATGTGAACATAATATATATAAATTATACATACAGCATTCAAGTATACATATATATGTATATATAAATATATAAATATCCCTCAATGTTTTAGACATCTGATAAGAGGGAGAACAGAAATTGGGCCCACACTTTTGTTGGCACTTTCAGAGACAGAGACAGAGACATTATTGCTTAGTATCTTGGGGCATGCACACACTTTGTATTTGTAAGTGTTTCGGTCGTAAATTTAAGTATATTCCACAACATTATTGTTGTCGTGGCCGTGGCTGAAGTTTTGTTACATGCATAAATCAAAATGTTGATTTATAATCATTGCAAAAAGACACACGCACACACACACAAACAAACATTTACAAGCATAAAATGCTTAGACCTGTCGGCCACATGTCAACCAAGTAACAATGTTTTTGGTCTTGGCTAGCCTACGTCTCGGAATTATGGAGCTGTGTAAGTGTGTGTGTGTGTGTGTGTGTGTGTGTGTGTGTGTGTGCAAGTGTGTATGTACATCATTGGTATGGGAGTAGAAACCTGGTAACCGGCAACGTAATTGTTGGCGCACACGTCAGTGTCAGACATTTTCGTGGCAATAGCAATCTAACAAATGGATCACAACAAACAAATCAAAAAACACAAAAAAATAAAAAAAAAAAAACCACAAGTAAATGAATTTGTGGCGCCACTGCAGTCATAAGACATAACAGGATAAGCGACAAAGGATACGCCAAGCGGAGGCAGCATTAAAATCACACCAAAAAGCAGGCGCAACAAATCGATTTGGGACTAGCAGAAAGACCAAGCAGAGACCCAAATAAACCCAGTCAGGCTCGGTTCTTGCAGAACTGCTAGAAGAAGCAGAAGAAGCAGAAGAAGAAGAAGAGTACGAAGCAGAAAATATAGAAGATGAAGAAGAAGAAGAAGAAGAAGAAGAAGGGAGAAAATTAATCAATTCGCAACACCGCTTTTGTGCTCATCATGAAAGAATACATGAGCCGAGCGGCTTAAGTGGGCGTGGGCGAACTTTAAGGTATTGCCCATGCCACAAACATTAAAATGCATTTTAATACCATTTTTTGAATATCCAGCATTCAGATTTTTCTACATGGTCAATTAGTTAGTCAGTTAGTTAGCCAATTGCATTGTAATTAACCACTATGGAAGTATCTTAGAGCCGACTTTACTTGTGACTAGATTCAAGTTTATTTACATTTATTATATGTTTCTATTGAGGTAAATCGAAGGCAAAAGTCTAAAGCTTTTATACAAATTACAGTTGAATTTTTGAATAAAATACTCTGTGAAGTATTTAAAATATGATGCCACAGGGTATAGTCAAGTCTAACACTATGCATTACTGCATTTATACTTGAAGTTTTATTTTGCCTATGGAGATATGGGAGGGAGTTGGGGTGCATGAAATAGGAAGCACACACGCGTGGGCAAGGGGCAATGTGAAGAGTGGGCGGGCGTGGGCGTGGCATATTGATAATGTGAATCGCTAAGTTTGACATAAACAAATGCGCTAAGCGCGAAACAATTAAATCAAATTAAGTGCAACGCAAATGCATAACAAAAGCAAAATAAAAACGCTGACGTACACACACATACATGTACATACACGTATATGTCCTTTATATGTATGAATGTATGTGGTTTTTCCTTTAGTTGCGAGTCGCTCTCCACAAAGAGTGCCAAGTCATTGTGGGGCCATTAGCGGCACAAACCTGGCATTCGTCCGTTTTGGTCCTGTTCCTTCACTGCTTATTTTTTTCTGTTTTCTTCTTTTTTTTTATGTGCTGTCAGCATGAAAAGTGGAAAATTTATTGACTGCACATATGTCGCAGTTTTCATTTGGGTTACATTGCCATTGGCTCCTGCTACGCTGCTCCTTTGTTACAGTTGTTGTTTGGTTTTCAGTTTCGGGACGCCTAATACACACATCGAACAATTCAATTCCAAAATAACTAGCCGAGCACATAATAACACACAACAAATAACGTTGCACAATACATACAGATATTTTAATTTGTATGCCACAGATGTCAACAATGAGGCATTCACCGTCTAGCTGATAGAGTTGTTGCCATTGTTGTTGGCCACTTGGCCACTTAAGCAGGCGAATCCCCCAAAAACAGATTTACATTCATTGGATTGAAGTGTGACTGTTATGCTTTAATATGTGAGGCATTGATTTAGTCACGTACTGCAGCGATGGCAACTAAATGCCTTGTCAAAGGTGGTTCAATCAAAACCAGAACGCATTATAAATACTGTGTATGTAAGCGATTCTTGTTCGATTGGCCTTGTGTATTAGTTTTTGCCAAGACATTGGCCAAACTATTTTTGTTCGAGCAGAGAAAGAAAACCCATGCGAACCAAGTAAACCACAAGCAAAACTTAACCATATGTTGTAATAATTTTTAAATGAACAAACAGCCACCACAACGTCAAAAACAAAAGAGCCACCAGACAGCCAACACAGCCAACACAGCCAACAAGCAACAACCAAAACAACAGAAACCAAATGCACATAAATTAATAATCACCGATGACCATGTCATACACGCCCACTAAAAAGACCGCAATCAGCAGAAAAAAGAAAAGAGAAAAATAAAGGAAAAAAATGATGAAAAATGTAGGAGAAAAGAACACAGAAAAGAGGGCCTGGCGGTAATGCGGTGAAGGAAAGTGAAAAGTGAAAAACTAAACACGAGCAAATGTTAAACATTTTCTAGTTAAGTCATGTCCTTTGTCTGAGGATCTTTGAAAGCGCATTTTATGTTTTGTTGGACCCTTGGACACGCTTGCTTAATACAGAAAAAAAAATAAAAATAAGATGCTCACTCGCCTAAGCAGTGATAATCTCAACTCAATTTGCTGTTGCTGTCCCTATGTCCCGATGTCACTGCTGCTGCTGCTGCTGCTGCTGCTGTAGGTGCTGTCAGGATCAGGAGACCGTGCGCTGTAACTTCAAACTCGATTCTATGGAAAAGGGCGGTCTCCGTTCCTCTGTAAGATGAAACACAAAGTGCGGCCGGGCAACTGTCAAGTGGTTGTATAACATTTTTATTATTTATAATTTCAATAAAAATTAGAGCGATCAAGTGGATGGCACCGAGTCGCTCGCACCACTTGAAGAAGCGTGTCACGAAAGAGTCCTTGCGGCTTCTTACCCACTCGACCGAGGAGACCAGGCACCAAAGCCAATTCTACACTCTGTCATGTACTGGACCGCTCCCGACTGCTAAGTACGTGTGACAATAATTACGAGAGAGAGCATTTTAACTCTGCTTAGGGGCAATGGACAATAGATGGATCGTTGGAGGTGTCAGTTATCGCCAAATTCGTAGAAAGCTATTGAGTCATACACAAGTGCCACTCAGAGGCAAGGCTCGGCAAATGAGTATTTTTCTATTTCTCAAACACATCTATTTTATGTTCGTTTGAGAATAACCAATCAAGTAAGGCAATGCACTATTTTAAATAAATAATGATTCTCATAATTTTGACTATTCTAATTGCGATTAATTAAATCAACTTCAATTTACTAAATACTATCTGATAAACCCAATAAATATTATGTGCTCATGCCAAAAATCATATAATACAATTCCCGTCTGTATCTGTTTTCTATATATATTTATATATGTGAAAACACTCACCTTTGTTACACAATTATAAAGTGCATCGAAAAATAAAAAGTTAAACATACATTTATATTAATAATATCGACTTCTCTTAACTTTCAACTTGTTGCAAGCATACTAAGATGCGATTAATATACAAGAAATCATACTGATAGGAAGACCAAATACGCTAAAAAGCACAGCCTGTCGCAGGGACATGAAGATCCGATCTTGGTCGATGTTGAACGATTGCTGTGTGTGTTCATTTGCATTGATTTATGTTTGGGGCATCAATCAAATTGAAAATGGGGCGGGCGCCAAGAAGTGGAACTATTGATCGATCGATGCGCTGGCGAGTTGAGCAAACGGTATAGCTGACAATGGTGGGGCAAGCCGCAGGGGCCCACCTGGGGTAAGCAAAAGGTGTGGATGAAATCTTCACACGAGCGTTAATCATACGACTCGTTGACCGCAAGCTAAATTTTTGGTTATTTTTAGTGCGTTTTTCAGGCACCTCCTACTTGACCACATATATACAACACATACACACATACACACACACATACGTAGCTGTGTTAGGCCCACGGTGCATACTAAATAGCGAATAAATCTGATTGATTTATAACTGGAGTTGCGGCTAGCCTGTGGCCTAAGTGCCGAAGGGGGGCCAACAATACGACTTTAACTTGAAGTCCGACTGGAATTGGGGCCCTGAACTCTCGCTTTAATGATGATAAATGATCATGTTATGATTTGTTAATTTTTCTTCAAGTCGTTTTTTATTTTCCTATTTTTCTTTTTTTATTTTTATTGCGTGTAAAATACAAATACCTAGCGAGTAAGTTACGAGTAGTTATGTTTTGCTTTGGCTTTCTGTTTTCGGCCAGTTAATGGCTCAACAAATTTTAATTTTGTCGATGTTTTGTTTCTGTTCGCGTCCGCGTTTGCTGTTGCTGCCCATTTACTTCTCTGTTGTTGTTTTTTTTTTTTTTTTTTGTCTTTTCTTTTTCTTTCAAGTATCTGCGCTGGGCGAAAGTGTAATTTTAAGTATGGGTTACCCCCATCAGATGAGCGATACTTCGACATCCGCTAAACAATTGATTTAGTCATTCACACGACGGCTCTAAATGTTGCCCAGTTACTTCACCAATTAGCCCTTAGGTGGTCAGCCCATTTGATAAATCAATAAGCGACACCTGCTGAGAACTCAGATGCAAGCAATTTAAGAGTTCGCATTGGGCCCAATAAGCATTAGCTAAAATAGCATAAATAAAACACCCACGTTAAAGAAAACATTCGAGCAGATTCACTGAGAAATATGTTGAATAATAAACATTGGTTTTTATTTATTTTTTTTTTATTATAATTTTCTGTGCTTGTTTTTTGCGTTTTTGTTCTTGTTTATATAATTTATCTTAAAGACAATTAACAAATATTATTATTATATATATATATATATATATATATATATATATATATATATATATATATATATATGTATATATATGTATATGGATTTTAGATCATGGATAAATATGTACATACATGCAAAAAAAATTGGCTTAATCTATGAAAAAAAATGTGGTTAAAAAAAATCACCTTAAATGTATTATTGAATTTTTTTTTGCTTCGTTTTATTCATTCACAAAGTTATATGTTTTCTTTTATATTATTTTTTATGTTTATACTTTACTTAGTAACAACAATTTAGGTCACTATCGAGACAAAAACTAGAGGATATCGGTTTACGTTTTGGGATTGATTAGAATGCATTATTGGGGAGTGGTTTCTCTGCACACACACATATATATATATATGTATTTATATATATATGTACTATATGCAAGAATATGGCGGTTTCAACCGACTTCGCTCTAAAAAAAAAAAAAAAAAATCGAATCGAATCGAATCGGATCGAGAATATTAATATATAAAGTACTAGTCATAATCTTTATATATCTTATATTTCAGTTATCATAATTTTTTCAACAACAACAAGTATTAAGGATTCAGATGTAAGGTACAAATCCGCAGTTATGCTAAGTCTAATCTAGGCAGTGGCATGCGGATGATAAGCGGCGGTCCACGCATTATGATGATGATGATGATGGGCGTGGGCATGGGCGTGGGCATGGGCATGCGCTTGGGCATGGGCATGGGCATGGGCGTGGGCATGGGCAGCATGATGATGATGTGCAGCATACCCATAGCCGGAGCTGCTGGCAAACTCAGCCGGATAACTGCCGGCATACTCCGACTTCATGGGTGCAATGAGGCCCGTATATGCAGCAGCCGCAGCAGCAGCAGCATTCGAATTGTTGTTACTATTAACGCAATTGCTGCTGCTGCTTTCGCTGGCCCCGCTCGCCAATCCGGACATGGTTAATCCATATTCGGACGCCAGCTGCGACTCACTCTGCATGGCAAGCGCCGCATAATGTTGCGTCTGACTATTGCTGCTGCTACTGCTGCTGCTGCTGCTGCTGTTGTTATTGTTGTTGTTGTTGTTGTTGCTAATGCTGGAATTTGTTGCGGATCTAGCCGATGTGGGTCGGGCATTTGCTGAGGTAGTTTGATTCTGTTCCATGGCACGATTATTATTAGTATTGCTGTTGGTGGCGCTGCTGCTGCTGCTGCTACTGGAAGTGTTGTTGGTGGTGCACCAGGGCTCATAGCTGTTGCTGGTGCTGCTGCCGCTGGCTGCATCGCTCTGTTGCTGATGGGGCTGGAATAGTGGCGGCGGTGGTGGCAGAGATGTAACTCCTACAGCCGCCGCCGTTTGCTGATACAGATTCGCATAGGGTGCATAGCCCAAGGTGCTGGCTGACTCTGGCTGTTCCTGCTTGAACTGCACACTGCTCGCGGGCGTCGCCGTCGATGCTGCTACTGCTGCTATTGCTGCTGCTGATGCTGCTGATGCTGTTGTTGTTGTCTTCGGTTTTTTGCCGCTTGACGACTTTTCGGTTTTCTCCAGCTTAATGGCAGCCGCCTGCTCCTTGGCCTCGGCGGCGAGTGCCTTTTTCGTTTTCTTATCCTTAAAGTGGGTCTTCTTGTGCTTGCTGAGGTGATCGCTACGCGAGAATTTCTTCGAGCAAATGGGGCAGGCGTACGGGCGATAATTGGTATGTGTGCGTCCATGTCGCTGTAGCTCATCGGAGCGAGAGAAACGCTTGCCACACGTCAAGCAGAGAAACGGACGCTCGCCCGTATGCCAGCGCAGATGGGTCTTTAGATGCGAGGCCTTACCGTACAATCGCTCACAGCCGGGTATATGGCAGATGTGCTGTTTGCGTCCACGCTCATCGGGTCCAACGATCGGCGGCAGGCCGCTCATCTCGTTGGTGCAATTGGGGCAGGTACAACGAACGGAGCGTCGTTGCAGTTGTGTCTGGAAGGCGATGTCATCGAAATTGAAGCTGGGATAGCTTTGCGATGACCATGGCTGATAGAGGCGCTCTTGGTGTGAGAACCAAGCGGCCGATGCCGATGCTGCAACGCTGCCCACTGTTGCCACATTGCCATAATAATCAGATGCGTATTGTGCATACGGGAATTGAGTTCTACAACCGGAAACGAATAAAAACCAAAAAAAAACGGAGGCAACAAATTAGCGGCATGTCAATCTGAATCATGTTAATCAAATCGGGGCAAAGAGCATTAACAGGATTATCCTCGAATGGGGGAGTGATAAGGGAAACGAAAATGAAGATTGAACCTACCTTGTTGGCAATGCCGTGTAGGCAGCCGTATTCCAGCCGTAGGCAGCACTTGCCACGGCTGCAGCACCCAAATCAGCAGCAGCAACCGCTGCCGCTGCTGCCGCCGCAGCCGACGAGGATGACGCTGTGGACGAGGACGAAGAGGAGGAACCGATAATGCCTGCGGCCGGTGGACTGGCAGATATCGAAGCAAACGATTGCGCTGGCGATGGGAAAATGCTGGGTGACACCGATGCCGATGAGGCGGCCGACTGTGATATGCTCGAATTTGGCGATGCACTGCCCGTGGATGATGCCTGCGGCGGATATTGCATTTCCATTTTCATCGTCGGCAATGCCGTTGTGGCAGCAGCAACGGATGCATTCGTCTGCTTGCCGTAGAGTGCCGCCAATGGTGAGCTGGAGGCATTCGCGGAGGCGGACAGCAATGTGGCGCTAATGAAATCATGGCTCGGTTGCTGTTGCAGCTCCTGATGTTGTTGCTGCTGTTGTTGCTCTTGCTGATGCTGCTGTTGTTGTTGTTGTTGCTGCTGCTGCTGCTGTAGTTGCTGCTGTTGTTGTTGCTGCTGCTGTAATTGCAGCTGCTGTTGATGTTGTTGGTGATGCTGCTGCTGCTGTTGTTGTTGCTGTTGTTGTTGCTGCTGCTGTTGCTGCTGCTGCTGCTGTTGCTGCTGTATTGCTGTTGGCTGAGACAGTACATAGGGATTCAAATAATTGCAGGTGGCGTCAATCATGTTGGCAATTTTAATGGCTGCTGCTGTTGCTGCTGTTGCTGGTGTTGCTGCTGTGGCTGCTGCTGCTGCTGCTGTTTATTGGTGTTGATAATTTTTGACTGACTCGTTGCCGATTTATTTACTTTTCTTGTTCTTTTCTTTTGCTTTAGCAATTTTCGCACATTGCCGTTTATTGATACAGTTTGAGTTTGCTGTTATAATTATGGCACGCTTTTCACTTAGATATTGTTTTGCTTATGGTAGATACAAGCGCACACACATACATCTATATAATAATTATAGCCTTACTGTGCCTGTTATTGCTGTTTGTTCGTTGTGGTTTGCTGTTTGTTGATGTTTTCTCTATAATAATTATTAACACAGTGCAACGCAGCGATGACGTCGATGTCGGCGCTATTGTCAATAATTTTTGCTCGAGCACAAATCGATTTAATTGCACACAAAACAAATTCGAATTCCGTACACACTAATAAGTTCGCACACTCGCTTCTTAAACTGTTGGCGGCTGGCTTCGTTTTTTGCTTATTTCTTTCCGCTTTTGCTTTACTTATTTCTTTTATTATTTTTTTTTTTTGCTGTTTGCTGTTCGTCTTTTCGGGCGATGACGATGGGCAGTAGAGACGAGGGCGCGAGGGGATTCGTTGGGCTGTGTGTTTGTTGGTCAGTCTCAGTTCGGTCTTCTTGGCCTCAGTCGCTGCGCTCGAGATACAACCACCGGTAATTATCGTTGTCGACTGAATTCCAAAACGCAGCGAGAGAGTCTAACAACGTACAAAACGAATCACTGATGACGGCAGCAGGCAGCGACAGCGACGCTAGCAGCGACTCGTGCTGTGCTCTTCTCTCGCATGCCAATGTGCGCCATCAACTCGCCTGGTGGTTGCTACCTCCGCTCTCGCCCGCTTAGTCCATCGTCACAGCGTTCGCTCTTTATCTCGCTCGCTCGCATTAGCGCGCACACTCTTCTGCGTGTTTTTTCTTTTTGCATTGTTATCTTTGTTGTTGTTGTTGTTGTTAGGCTATATGGCCCGCAGGAGTTTTGTTTTAATTTCTATGTGTGGGTTTGTATGTCAAAGCAATTGGGTGAACACTGCTCGTGTGTGTTGTTGTTGTTATTGTGTTTTTTTTTTTCGCTGCAGCCGCTCATATTGCTTCACTCTGTTTCTTATGATGATGCTAAATATCAGTTTGTAGGTGAACACAACATTCATACAATATACACTTATGTATGTGCATCTGTATTTATTTGATATCTACATATATACATACATACTTATGTGGCCTTGTCTCGCAGAACTTCAGTTGAAACTAATATTATGTAAGAAACGCATTGTAATCAAGATTTTAATTTAAATTAGTGCATATACGCCTTGAACCGTTTGCTATTAATTTTTAATTGTAAATGTAAGCTTTATGATTTCAATTTTCCTAACCGGCAAATTGTGAAAAGAACTTATGCAATATAGATATGACTAGTGTTAGTTAATAATTAATAATATGATTAATTTGAAAAATGAATATTATTTATTATGTTATCTATTATATTTATATATACATTTTAACAATCATTTATTTGTCAATTTGAATAAATTTCATTTTAATTGAATGCTATGAATTATTTTAAGAGTTTAATAATTTATATATTAATCTTTAGAAACAGATTAAATTAGTAATTTAAATATTATTTGTTTCGTCTACAAATTCGTTAAATATTTTATTTACAGCATGCACATACACATACATACATCCATACACATTTATCAGTTTGACCCAATAAAATTCAATTTCTTTTTACCACATTTAATATTAATGTTCATCGTACGACTACCAATTAAACGGAATAAAGCGAAATATAACAACAATATATTAAAAAAAAAAAAAAGAGAAGAAGATAAAGATAAAGAAACAAGTAACATGTATGTATATGCAATAAGTCTTCTTGTAGAGGAGCAAAGGAAAAAGACTCAACGCGGCGCACATAATTCAAATATCAATACAATAACAATAAAAACTAATAAATTTGTGGTCGCGGCCCAATGAAATAACTGTATTTAAAGGGGCGTTACCCAAACACCACCGCAGAGCAGAACGCAACAACAACAACGCCGTCGGTGTTGGCAGAGCTGCTTCAGAGTCTCGCTCTCGCTATCGCTGTCTCTCTCACTCTTGCGCTTTCTCTCTCTCTCTCTCTCTCTCGCTCTCGCTGTCTCTGTATCGCTCTCTCTCTCTCTCTCTCTCTCTCTCTATCACTTTCGCATGCTCACAAGCTGCCCTTAACTGTGTGTTGAGTGCGTGTGTGTAAGTGTGTTGCTTTGTTGTTACTTGCTCCTTTTGCTGCTCCTTGCCAGCGTCTGCGGCTTTTACTCCTTGGCGGCGGCTGACTTGGATGCCTTTTATTAAGCGACCGTCCTTTCATTACGCATACGCAATGTAGCCGAGTCGCGTCACTTTCACAAAGGACGAGTACGTCTCGTGTGTGTATTTTTGTAAGTTAGTATGCATGTATGTATGCGTATGTCACATATTATGAAACGGAAGATTCAATTATGTGCAATGCACACATACATACATATATACATATGTACACATACATATATGTATTTGTACACACAGCAGCGCCAGATGCCAATCTTCTGACTCTCCAAGCTCCCACAAGATTTATGACCCTCAAGTTGACCAGTCTGACAAACTCACTCACCACATACACACACAAGTATACAAGTAATCAATTAGCAATTCTACCTCAGTAGCAACAACAAGAGATGCACGCCCATTGCATTTACAAGCCTGTACATACATTACATACATATATATATATATATATATATAAATATGTTTATATATGCCCCACTCATGCTCCCGTTCGCACTAGTGGGTCAGAGATACCAAATACATATTAAAGGAGAACGTTACTTAATGTACAATTTTATCATTAGACTTGCTAAATGCATGCGTACATATATATACATATATATATATATATATATATATAGATAAAAACACATACATAGTAGTGCACAGATATGTTTTGGAAAAGTATAGTGCAAAAATGATGATAATTGTATTTAAGCACAAGCAATCAATACTGAAGATAAGTAAACATAAAAAGTTGCCAGATCTATATAATTAATTAACAAGCCAAAATTGAAGTCCGTAAATTATAAGATTTAGATTTATTTTTTACTTATCTTTATTACATTTTAATTTAAATTAGCCATTTTAATAGTAGCGGAGTAAGAATGAAGTTTTCTCAGCTCTCCCCTGCGGCAAAATAATACTTTTAAGAACTAGATATGATGGCTGGGCATGTCTAACCACGTTTAGTATTTGGAACATAATAGTATATTTAAATATTCGCACATGAAAACCTTTTCTTTTTTTGTTGCCGAATTGAATTTGTATCCCGAGAAAATGAGTCAAATTTTTTTTCAGGCTTTGAGAAGCAGAACCACTTTTATTTTGACCGCAGCTAGTTAGTAATAAATAAACACAGCATTTCTAAATAAGCTTAAGTTAAGCATATATTGATTTGTGTTCTTGGCTTAAGCACAAATTGTATTAAATCTCTAGCTAAGATTACACATATTGCTTAAGTCACTCACTCTAGCAGATTAAAGATTAGAATTCTTAATTTTAAGATTTTACGGTGTTCAATAAAACAAATGCTTGATTCAAGATTCGCAATTCTGTAAATGGGCTGTCATTTTTCTCAATATGGAGGTTTTTATAGATGATTTATTTTTTTCACTTGTATTTTCTTGCATAATGTTATATTAAAAATTAATCATTATTATTGGTAGTGAATAAAGTTAGTTGTTTTCAATATTTTTGTAGAATGCGTAATAATTAAAAAATAAATCATGTTGTTAAGTTGATAAGTTGATAATACGAATTAAGAACCAGTCATCAATACCTCCAAAGAACAACCTATAACATGTCACATAAAACAGAAATAAAATATGACTTGCATACAATCATTAACAATTCAATTGAAAAGTGCACAACATACAGCTACTGGCTCAGGAACTAAGCGTTACACCCCTTTCGATCCCCAAATGATATGTTAATCAATTGATTAGCAGCAACATGCCCACCAAACACCACAGTTAAATCCAGCAACACTGGCACGAGACAACCCAGGACACTTGAACCACTTCTTCAACGGGGTCCCGGATTGCCAGGCACTTTCAAACTATATATATATATATATATATATATATATATATGTGTGTTTGTAGAATATATATGTATATATATTTCACAGTTCAGGTATTCGCTGTCCGCACAGGTAGATCAAGTTTATCGTTCCTTTTGGCTTTTGCCTTTGACTTTTCCACGATTAGCAATAACAGCCAAACAAATCAACAAAGCTTGTAGCTTGGTCTACTTGGATTTTCTGCCAAAATGATATGCTAATCCCAGCCAGCAAACGGCAATGACAGCAAGGATTATCCGCTTACCTAGGAGGCCGGGCAAACCAGGCGATCTCGCTTGAGCCAACAAATTGCACCCAACTGAGCAGATTAAATGAACGCGCCATGATCTCTTTGGTGGTCTCGGATTAAACCGCACCCAGACCCGGAAAGATGTTGGTGCGCTGGCCATGCCAGTGGGTGGTGGCGGTGGGTGGAAGCTGGGGGCCATAAATGCATAACCCACGTTTTACGATCGCTTAGCAGGAAAAGTCAAAGGATCAAAGGATCACAGGATCACGTTGTGCATCAACCGTCACCCCTTTTTGACTGAGCCACGATCGATCAGGTAGCTATACCTATAGATACCAGCTACCAGCTACCAGCTCACAAGTCGCCTCAAATTTTTATCAAATTTACACATTGCCCGTTCACAGGATAATCTATTGAAGGCCCTAACCCGTTACCGTTGCCGTTACCATTTACCATATCGCATCCCCGATATGCAGCTTTATGTTAATTGGATTTATGGGATTTTCACATTTAAATCCTTTCACTGTCTGCAAATATTTTGGCCGTTCTGTCGTAGGCTTTCCAAGATTACTGGGTAAATCTAGGGGTTTTTTTCGCCAATTGCCGTTGAGCCCTAAAGTCAGAAAATCTTCCATTGCACAGTTCAGCGATGCCACAAAACCGATATATATATGTGTATCTTCAATCGTAAGAACTATATTTAGACATATTCTTCTTTATTCTCCGACTTTGAAATCTAATAAATATGAATGTACAGTGGCTCAAACCATATTTCAAGTGGCAAGCAACATTTTTAATTGCCTGTCGTAAATTAATTATACATTATTTTTTAAAAATTCCAAAGACCTATGGCAGGTACATATATTAATCACCAAAATTAATATATGACCCCAATATAATGGGGCTTCCCCACCTGCTAGGTCGGGTTATGTAAAAAAGTACCTCAATTTATGGTCAAAACTTATTTCAAGCAAAACCCGGATTTTTTACGTCAGATTGATTATTTTTGGTATACATAGACCAATACTTCGTAGTTAGGTTAGTTATATCCGGCATCACGGGTGCAACCAGCCAACAAGGACTAGGGGCAAACGGACTACCATTGAACAACGAAAACTCATCCTGGATCACTTTAAAATGGGATATTCGCATCGCCAAATAGCTGAAATGGTCAATCTAAGCAAGTCAACTGTATACAACATCATTCAGGAAAATAAGGGAAAATCCAAAGCTATCGGCTCCAAAACTGACTCAACAGGTGCAGGATGAAATGGGGGAAAAGTACAGTGTAAAAATTGTGCGCCAGGTTCTGCGCAACCATGATTTTAATGACCGAGTACCACGGAAGAAGTCTTTTATAAGCGCTAAAAATAAAGGGACCAGGATGACGTTCTCCAAATCCCATTTGGACAAGGATTTGGAGTTCTGGAACACAGTCATATGTGCAGATGAGTCCAAATTCAACATTTTTGGCTCGGACGGACGGAATTATGTGTGGCGACAATCCAATACTGAGCTGGATCCCAAAGCACGGCGGAGGACGTGACATGGTATGGGCATCTATCTCGGCAGCCGGCGTCGAGAATTTGGTGTTCATTAAAACAATAATGGCCAGGAATGTGTACTTCAATATATTAAAGGAAAATTTACTCCAAAGTGCCGAGAAGCTAGGAATCCGACGTACTTTCCGGTTCTACCACGACAATGACCCCAAGCATAAGTCTGGATTAGTACAGTCCTGGCTTATCTGGAACTGCCCCCACATGATAATTCCACCGGCCCAGTCTCCAGATTTAAAATAACATACGGAATCACAGCATATTCAGCAAACAGGATCTCAATTATGATCTGCTTGATGAGTGGAGTAATATCTGTCCAGCAACTACCCGGAAGCTGGTATCTTCCATGAATAATAGGTTAAGGGAAGTTGTTAAGGCTAAAGCATATCATACTAAGTATTAACATCCTTATTTAAGTTTTTATACGCCAAATATGTTACTTTTTTAAGACTGCTTGAAATAAGATTTGACATGTATTTTGGATATGTTTTTTAGTTTTTGACTAATTTTAATTAATTAATTAATATTTTAATACAAACTAAAGTTTTTTTCTCAAACGTGATATAACATTAAACAAATTGGCATTTAAACATATTGATGGGATTTGATAAATACGAAATTCAGATGGTCTCTAAATAAAAAAAAAATATTTAACTAATTTTTCACAACAAAATAACCAACTTTAATTTTAATTACTAACTCTACAATTATTGTAATTATTATTACTATTATTATAATTCAAAATTACATATATATATATTGGGAAAATAAATACATCTAGGAGATCAAGCTGAAGACAAACCGAGGGAGATACAAAATTAAATGGGAAATCGTTAAGCAATATTTCGAATTATTAAAGAGTGTTGTCTGCTTGTTTGGCATTTGCACATATTTTAAAGACCCATTTTATAAGTTTAGATAGATAGATTTATATACCTAAGCTATTATTGGTATTATTTTTGGTCTTGCATACCTTGAACAAATTACAAAATGGGCAAAAGGGTTTAATAACACTGCCAAAGTATGCAACAGGCAGAAGATGGCAAAGGCATATATATATATAAATATAAATATATATATATATATATATATATATATAATTAATTATTTGTTATAATTTACAATCTCAGAGCTAGATACTTCAAAATTGGAATGTAAATAATCCTATACCCAAAATACGCATGAATTGTGTATCAGTCGATCGATCGTTTGTCCTTTTCGGCGATTTTTGCACTGCTTCAGGTTGATTAAATGATTCCCGGAAAGATGCATGATCAGGTCGGCTACAACTATAGGAGGTATTGCGTAATCTGTCGCATGACTTGGGAGAATGTGTGCGGGCGTGGCTCAAGCATTTAAATCAATCTCAACAACTGTTCCAATAAACGGAAAAAAATAAAACAACATAATAAGTTAAGGGAGCGCGACTCGATGATACCCTATAGCCAGCTGCTAAATATGTGAAGTCAATCTTAAAATCGGTGGTAGTTGCTGATATTTGTTTTCTTGCACAAAATTTATATTTTTGTATGCGATCTAAATGAAACTTTTACAGTTACCCAATAAAGTGCCTGATTATATATATATATATATATAATATCCTCACAATTGTGTCTTTTATTGCTATCGGAAATCGATCAAATATATTAATCTTGCTCTGCGTATGCTATAGGAAAATGTACATTATAAATTTATATCTATTGATGCTGATCAAGAAAAAAATAAAAAAAAATAATAATATATGTACATATATATATATATATATATAGCACGATTCCCTCTGCCTGCTTCACACTTTGGCCCAACTTCAGTCTACCCCTTGCACACATTTCTATTGGGCTGCAGGGTATAAGGAGAACAGTTGGTCGCGGTCTCTATTTGGGTCTCCAGTTCGGAATACGAAGCATGCGCATTTTGCACTAAAAATGTCAACAGCATCAATTTACAGCCGATGGATGCGGCTGCTGCCGCAAAACAGCAAAAAGAGTGCCGAAACAAGAGGTTTCTAACACATTCCAGGAAATCACTTGACAAACATCTTTCAAAAACTCGCGCGCACTTGTTCGCTGCAGCTAGTCAGGCCAGGTCAGACCAGGCCAGGCTGGCCAGCGAAGATCTGCAACAACAAAATAAAATAAAATAAATGAGAGACGCCGCCGATACATACACATATAAATAGGGTGTCGAAATGATAATCAGTTGAGCGCCCCGCGGTGGGATCTCCTTCCCATTCCCATTCTTTTTCCCGTTCCCTCTGATCTTGCACCGCACGCCCCGCTGCGCGACTTTCGTTGCTTGTGTGCCGCATCGAAACGGTGGCAGTGGCAGTGGCAGTGGCAGTGGGAAAATTGTATTTTCCCTTTTGCAAAATAGGAGCATTCAAGTAAAAAACAAAAAGTGGACAAACGAAGGCGGCAGATCCAAGTCAAACGTAAAACTGGCGCAAAACTGGCACACAAAAGACCACAAGACAATGCCACATTAATTGGTCCAGCTACAAATTGCAACACGTTGACGTTGCAAGCCACTGTCGACCTGTCTGCCTGTCTTGTACTCTCCACCTTCACTGCCTGCCTGGATAGATGTGGGTTGCACTGATTAGCTCAGTTCTGCTGCACTCAACGAATATTCTTCCAGCCAGCCATCGATTTGGGTCAGCTTCGCCTTATTCAATTTGCCGCGTGTCAAAGCGGAATTGCAATCAGAATCAGAATCGGAATCGGAAACTACATTTTCCAAATTTAAGGTCTTCAGCTTTTATAGTCTCTGAAATCGATCAGCTTAATATTCAGAAATTTTATTAAAAATTTCCAGGATGTTTTTTCTTATATGTATACATAGAATTCTTACCTTAGCTTTTTATATTATTATTCAACACATTCATATATAGACATTTTAGATAGTTTAATTTTCATTCTTGCGTCGTTCGAGTCACTTTTCAACTTGAGCAGCATTTACTAAGATTTTCACAGTTTCAGAAGCGACTTATTTGAAATTTTCTAGTTTGCACGGCGATTTTCAAAAAAAACAGCCGGAATTGGCCACATAAAATCGGCGCTTGATCCTTATCAAGAATATACATGATATGTATATGAATATACCTTATGGAGTCGCAGATGCTTTCTTTAAAGTCCCGTATTTTTCATACTTTACGTGCCAGAATCAAGATCGAAATTCGAATCGGTTTGAGAACCTGATCTAAATATATCCATTTGGCAAAAGATTGTATTATATGCTTAGCGATATAACCCAACACCTTATTATAGAATCAGGCAAATATGTATGAATCAGGATATGGGCACTTTCGCCTATCTGAAACGCGGCTTAAATGAGAGTGGTAACAAGGCATAGAAAAACTGACTTAATGACAAATCAAATTGTTGAATTCCGCTCCTTGCGGTTGAGGGCGTCTTCAATGGGAAGAGTTTTCGACCCACATCCTCTTGCACGGCGTACACAAATCGGGCATTTGCTGCGCATATTTCTAAAAAAAAAATTTAACAATCAAAAATAAAACAAGAGAGTACATTGCACCTGGACGTAACCGATTGCGATCTAATGTAATACCACTAAGTCATACCATGTGGATCTTGGAAGGAGGTTCCTAGTAATCCATCCGCCAAACTTACATTTGAGAGTGGGCGTGGTCCAACATTTTCAAAGATTCAAAGGGTGTTAATAGCAATATTTTTCAAATTTGTTGACTCTAACTATAAAATTGTGTGAGATATTTTCGATGGTTTTATCGATTTACACTAACAGGTGTATCGATTTGGAGAGGCGGAGTGGGCGTGGCCATCCAATGTTTTATCGATCTCTCCCAGCCACCAGTGGACGTAGGTGATTTTGTGAATTGCACTTGATCCTCCTTCTCCTCATTCTCCTCCTCCTTCTCCTCATCCTCCTCCTCCTTCTCCTCATCCTCATCCTCCTTCTCCTCATTCTCTCTCTCTCTCTGTCTCTCTCGCACATTTTGTGCTCGAAGCTGTGTACAACGGTCGTGTTTAAAATTCGAATTACTACGCTTTTTGGATTACATCGTGAAATACATAATATGCCCGCTTTGGACCATTTTAAATTTAAACGGTATTTTCACAGATGTCGCTTATTATTTAAAGCATACTCTCAGGAACAGGATGAGAGACCGCACAAGAGCTAAATGATATGACATGACTGCATGAGCAGCTGTTTACGTATGCTTGCCTTACCGCAAGATGGCGCTTAATGTGTGAGCAAGTAGTTTTTGGTATTTTCAGAGTATTTTGCCTTGGCCTCACCCAAGCAGTTACAAACACAATGTAAAAGCCAGTGAAAATAAAATTCGAATAGTCTTTTTAAATATGTACAGAATTTGAACTCTCAAAATATAATTGAAACATTTCGGAGAGTGCAAGTGCTGACGAAATACCATTCTATATTATTTAATGAAAAATCATTCAAATAATGTGTCAATAATGAATTTATATTATAATATATACTTCTAAAATTAATATAAATGATAAATTAGCGTTAAGATCAATTAAGTTGGGAGTGTAGATTCTTCATTGTTTAGGAATATATATCAATGTGATCGAAAAGTGCAGTCGCAGTTTGTAATCTGGATGTAGTCAAGCTATCACTACAATGATTATAATGAAATATACCAATGCTCACAGACAAATGCAACTCAGACAAGCGCTGCTGGAGATCTCCCCTATTTTCTGCTCACTTTGCAATGAGCGCGGCGACAACTGACCTGGGCAGCACTAGGCTTCCGTCAAGTCAAATGTTTCTTGGACGGCTATAATCGTAAACGATTTATGCAAGGAAAATGTCAGACTTAGGATACCCGCCGGTCAATTGACAGTACATTGTAGACTAAGAAGTAGCCTATCTTAATTAGGCATCAGTAGCGAACTATGCCGGTTTTGTGGAAATGAGTATTAGTCCTCAAAGCACATCCTAGCAGATTCTGTCGCTTTAACAAGGAAAAGATGTAGTATCCTGGGGATGCATGTTCTGAGTTCAGAAGGCATGGAAACCAATAAGCCGACAAAGATTCTTGCATTCGTGTAAGAACTGGCGTTGATGAAAGATCTATAAATTCTGAAGGGGGCACAATATATCTGACATGCCGCAGTACATGAGTTCAATAATAATAACCAATGCAATGGACGTTGCTTTTAACTCCATGCACAGCAGCTTGTTTACTTTGCGAAGCGTGATTAAAATGGGATCATGCAAATGGAAAATTAACAAATGTCCTTGATTTTTTTTTCTCTGTCTTACATCTGTGTAAGAATAATCAACACTGGTCGTATGAACCAACACTCACAGCTGCTCAAATGCGACGAATGAATGAATGCATCTCACTCGCACTGCCTGCCAACAAGGATATCGTTACTTCGCACACTTTCTATTTACACATATCGAATTAAATCGACCAACCGCCACTCAAAAGAGCGGCGTTAAACAAAATGAATACCATTTTAAGGTTGTAAAATATCTCAAATTCAAAATGAATAGAGCTTCAAAAGTCCTGAGTACCATTGCAAACTGTAATGAATTGAACTGCATTTATTTTAATTAAATTTATTTTCGATTCCAAATTTATCCACAGTTAAACTGATAAACAATGTATGCATTTAATTGATAGTTGTGCTTTCTGTGGCCGACTCGTGAATAGAGATGAGCAAAAGTCGTGATCATACACGAATTAAATCAGAGTAAACATAAATATTTAATATATTAGATATAGATATACACATATATTAAGTTAATTATCAAATTTATTTTTTGCTCCCTATATGGTATGTTTACGTTGAGATATCTTTATAATCTAAATACATAATAAATAATACCGTTTATCTTAGGCTTAATAATTACTTTCTATAAGCCAATACAATATTTGTGGATTTTTGAAATACTTATGCAAGTAATATGTAAAAGTATATATAAAAGTTAAAAATCGAGTCTATACATCAGATAGTTGAAGTAAGCGAGTACCGTCTGAAATACAATAGAAAACAACAAACACGAACCCATCGCTAGTCGCTATGGTTGAGTACGCGGTGTCTGTCGAGTCTCGTTGTTCTCAAAGTTTTGATGCTCTCTACTATTGTTTAAAAGTAGCATTGAGTTTTTCTGTTTATATATGTACCTATGAATCTACTATTTTTGAATGGCAACAATCAGCAAATGCCTCTTGCATATAGTTGTTGTCGGTTCCTCGAACATTATAATAATTTATTTTATCATACTACAAAGGACTAGTAAAAGAAAATTGGCGCAATTTACACGAAGCCAGTAATGCTCATTGTACGTGTGTATGCATGCATGCGTATATGTGTAAATATTTATTTATGTAGATGCTAATGTGTGCACATGTATGTATTCACATACATAGGTAGCTGGTTTCGTTTTCTTATAAATTCACCGGATAATTATAGACAAAAATACTAACGTATTGAAAAAAAAAATTTGACACCAAATTCGTAATTTACATTTACTTAAACTGCTTAAACATTTTTCCATCGCTGCTCCGAATATTTCTAGAGCAAATGAATTTCATGCCACTGAACATCAAAGACGTATACTCGCTGGCGACTCTCGTTGAGAGCTAATTGCGCACACTATTTGTTCCGCTCGCACGCGTTACAAAATCTTAAATATTATGTATAGTTGTCTGGCCATCTCTGTCTTATCTGTGCTACCACATAAGTATACGTGTTGAAAAAGGTGAGTGCGAGTGTGCAAAAACATCTCAAAAGCACAATAAAAAAAAACATTGTTAATAAATAAACGGCCGAATATGAATTTAAAGTTGTATAGATAGGTGCGCATTTTTTTGGGCATTAGACCATTTCTAGAAGTATTGTTAAATTGTTTATATTTTTTGTGTATTGCTTGTATGGTTGGTTTGTTGCTGGGCGCTACTAGGCCGATAGACAAAGATAGAGATAGTATCGCATCTTGGTACGACGACGACACTGAATTTTGTTTTCAGAATTGAGCAGTGTTAAGCGTTGCCGCCACGGCTGAAAATATGCAGACAGCACGCTGCTCAACACTGCACCACTCGCTACTTTGTTATCGGGCGACGCTCTCTTTCTCTCTTTCTTTCGCATACGACTGACTCTCTCAGTGAGCGAGTGTGCGCTCTTGTTCTCCGTCGAGTACGCTTCTCGTCACTGTGACCACTAGCTAGCGTTGCTGGTCGCCGTCGTCGACGTCTGGCACTAACACACAACACAGAGTCACAGTCGTTTCAGCTTCAGTCTTTCTTTCTAGTTCTGTTGCTACTCGTTCGCGAAATCAGTTGACTTTCTGCTGCAACACAAGCGGACTGAAAATTTTTGTTTTAGTGTTGCAAAAAATTTGTAAAAATTTTTAAAAATCAACAAAAAATGTGAAAAATAAATGGTAAAAATACAAAACTAAATAAAAATCCAACAAATATTATAAAATTAAATGCGCTGTAAAAAAAATAATTTTAAAAAATTTAACAAAGTGTCGAAATTTAAACAATTTTTTTTATATTTTTCTTCTACCTTTTCTCGAATTTCGTATTTTGTTTGAAAAAATTAATAATTTTTTTAACGACGCCAAAAAATAAAAATACGCCTACAACACAAAATTTCTGCAATAGAAAACTTTGATACGACATGAAGAAGAAAACGGACGAGCAGCGACACAAAAAAAAGGAATATATTTTCTGTCGTCTGTTTTTCTTTCTTTTTCCAATGCTGCTCGCACTCGTTGGCAGTGCCTGTGCTGTGTGTATGCACACCAGTGTGAAAATACCAATACCAAGACAAACATTTATTTTGTGCTCTCTACTCGCTACCATTATTGTCTCGTTACCTTTTTATACGTGTGTGCGTGTGCAGTGAAAACGTCGGCGCGTCTCGAGCGAGACGCAATATAAACGTTTATATATTCATGCGTGTATGTGTATGCGTATACACACACATATCTATCTATCTACCTATACATATATATATATATATATATATATGCATATATACATATACATATATACATGTGAGTTGGGCGCGCGCCCTCTGTGTTAGAGTGTGTGTGTTGCGATGTACTCGCTAAAAATCAGACAACCTACAAGCAGCAATCGTAGCGGCATTCGTTCGTATGCGAAAAAAAAGCTTTAAAAAAAGCTTCAGCTGCGGCGAATGGGTCTGGTATGGTATGTGCTCATACTGTTTACTCGCCACAAATCTTTGGCGCTGAAAGCAGCCGATGTTCGTTCATATGCATGAATGTATGGGGCCGTCGCTCAAATGCGGAAGCAAAATAAATACAAACTTTGACTTTTATAAAATGTGCCAGCCACGATTATTGTCTTAATACCAACTTCTATGATGATTTAGACAGTGCTTGCTTTTGTATGCTAAATGTTAAGTGTAAAAAAAATGCGCGCAATTTTAAAGTTGGCGCCGCACTTGTGCACGCTGTTGGCACATTTTGTGCGTGCGTGTTGGCCAAGTAAAAGTGCACACATACACACACGCATACAACCACACGCACACTCACACATACACACACTTACAAATTAAATCATGACACATACAGAGAGAGAGTGAAACACGTAGACGAATACGAGACGGAGACGGGGCTGAAATATCAGCGAGATGGAGAATACTACGAGCAACAACAAGACCGAAAAACAGAAAATCGGCGAGTTGTCTTCGGTCAGCAGGCGGCAGCAGTTGCCGCTTTCGGAAAAGAAAAAAAAAAATAAATAAAAAAAAAACGAAAAATAAGAATATAAAAAAACATTAGCAATATGTTGCTATATTTTGTGTTGTGCAGTTTTGTGACCGGTGTGTGCGTGGAAACTATGTGTATCGAATGCAAATCTTATAGGTCATTTATGTAGTACGCTTGCATGTGTATTTATGTGTGTGTTTAATAAAATAAATATTATGCTCTAATCAAGCATCATTTTAATATATGTATATGTGTAAATATATACTTTTTTTTTTTTGTTTTTGCAGTTATGTGCAATGTTGAATACAACGCGACTGTAAACACGACAAAGATAGATCACCAAAACTCAACATCAAAATCAACATCAACATTAGAGCCACATCAAAAAAAAAAAAAAAATAGCTGCAAATCTTATGAACAGCATAACAACATGTAACCAATTGTAGATTGACCTCATCACCACCATGCTACCTACTACGAACTTCATAAACAAAAGCTGATAGCGCTAGAGAGAGAGAGAAGTGGAGAAATTAAAAATCAGATAGGCAGAAAAGCCAAACAAATCTAAACGTCAACAATTAGCGACCGTTAAAATGTTAACGCTATAAAAACCGAAAACGCAAACACAACAAAAGCAACAGCAGCAGCAGCATTAGCAGCAGTAGCAAATGCAACATTGAGCGCGTTTGCTAGCTGGCTTGGATTGCTTTTATTTGCATTCGTCGTCGAGTTCATATTACAACCTATATGTATATATCACTTGCAGCGGCAGCAGCGGCAGGACATTGAATAAGAAACACCAACGAATCCTCCTCTAACCAAGGCCGATTTTTTAAAATCCGGCCAAATTGGTGGATTTGGCGCCTACCCACAAAATGCAATCGTGCGCATGCTGCTGTATGACAAACAACAACAACACCAACACTACAAGCATCGGCATTAACAAAAGACAGCAGCAGCCACAACAGGAACAACATCAACGGCTAAGGCGGGAGCTGGAGCTGGAGCAGGAGCAACTGGAGCAAAGGCACACACAACCACAACAACCACCACCACCACAACAACAAATACAACAAAAACAACAATCAGCAGGGACGACGACAACGGCGACGTCTACTGGCGCATGGGACGCCAGTAGTGGCAGCGGCAGCGGCAGCTACAAAAACGATCTCAACGGCGAGCCAACGGAGTCTGCGACGTGCTCAGCTAGCACGGTCGCGGTGACGATAGCGCGGAGGACGTCTACGACGCGGCGACAGACGACAACGACGACGAGAACAACAACACCACAGAGAACGCAGCTGCAAACGAGGGCAGCAGAAGCCGAAGCTGTACAAGGAGCAGTAGCAGTAGCAAAAGCCGGCGCTGGAGCAGTAGGAGCAACGTCAATAACAAAGGAGTTGCATTTGTCCACAACTCCCGCAAGCCTATGCAAAATCGTACTACAACAATTTCTTATGTCAGTGCTGACTGCCAGTATTTGAAGCTTATCAAAATAATAACACAAGAACAGGAACAGTAGCAGTAAAAACAACAGCAGCAGCCACAACAACAACAACAGCAATATAAATATAAAATCAAACACACAACAATTGTGCGAAAACTGTGAAATTGTGCAGCAGGCACAAACTCGAGCAATCAAAAATAAATATTTTGTCTTATCCACTGTCTGTCAACTGTCCACTCTCTCAACAACTGAGCATACGTCAACTCTTCACTCTAAGTTCATTATTATATTATTCTGTTTGAACTGACTTACTACGAAAAGCAACAATCACCAACAGCAACATCAGCAGGCAACTGCCAAAATCAACGAAAAGCAGACAAGCATATACATTTTACTTCCAAACGCGTTGTGCTGCCATTATAAGGCAAGCAATAGATTTTATATATGATGGCCGATCATTTGGACGAACCGCCACAGAAGCGGGTAAAAATGGATCCATGTAAGTGCTGGAATCGATTCGCAGTTCAATCATTTGTAATTTTTCGCCTCTAGTTTCGAAAATGGCATACAATTATGTCAAAATAAAGACTTAATTACATACTTACATTCTTATATACATCTTATTTGCATAGAGACTTTTGTGTACCTGATGATATTAATGGAAATTCAATATGTGTTCATTTAGCGGATCTATTCTATTCTATTCTGGAAGACAATCTACCCGATGAGCTGGTGTCTTCAAACAGCGGCTGGTCGGATCAGCTAAATACTGGCGGCGGCGGTGGCGGCGTTAGCGTTGTTGCGACAGCATCCGGTGCCGGCAGTGGCGGACCAAATAAACCACCAGCTCAGGGACCCGGTCCAAATGTAGTGCCACCACAAATGAACGGTGCCGGTGGCGGCGGTGACGATGGCAGCAGTAATGGCGGAGGCGGCGCTGCCGGAAACCAACTGCGACACATGCAACACCACCAGCATTTGCAGCATCTGCTGCAACAACAGCAGCAGGGCAACAAGGGTGCTGGTGGTGGCATGGTTGTGCCCGGCATGAATCAACTTGGCAGCAAGTCTCCCAATTTACAATCGCCCAACACCGGTGGCATGCAGGTTGCGACACAAATGGGCATGGTCAATTCAATGCCCATGTCCATATCGAATAATGGCAACAATGGCATGAATGCCATACCAGGTAAGTCAAGTTTTTGATATGATGATCACACACAGCTGACATAATACGCAATACAAGAAAATATGGCAAATTATCCACAATAAATAATCTGATGACATATCCTTGTTTCAGGCATGAACAGCATTGCACAGGGCAACCTGGGCAACATGGTTCTGACAAACAGCGGCGGCATGGGTAGCATAGGTGGCGCCGGCATGGTGAACGCACTGAAGCAACCGGGCGCTGCCTCAATGATGAACGCCGTGCCAGGCGTCGGCTCGGTGCCCGGGTCAGCGCCAAATCAGGGCATGCATATGCAGAATGGTCCGATGATGGGTCGCATGGTTGGGCAGCAGCACATGCTTCGTGGTCCGCATCTGATGGGCGCCGGAGCTGGCGGCGGTAACGGACCAGGTGGTGTTGTTGGCGCCGGCGGTGGTCCACGGATGCAAAACCCAAACATGCAGCTGGGTAAGTGGCTTTCCGAACGAAAAAAAAAAAAAATAAAAATAAAGCGGATATGATTTTGTTTGTATTTGCTTGTATTGCACTGAATTATGCTTGAACATATCGATTTCAATTAACAGGCCAAATCAACAATATGGCTTATGGAGTCGGGAACTATGGTGCACCTGGTGGCGCCAATCCGCAGCAGCAACAACAGCTGCTGGCTCAACAAATGGCACAGCGCGGCGGCGGCGTTGTGGCGCCCAACATGAGCTCCGGTATGCCTCAGGGCAATCGACCAGTTGGCACAGTTGTGCCCATGTCCAGTCTGGGCGGAGATGGTGTGCCACCTGGGGCAGGCGGACTCGTTGGCAATCCTCAACAGCAGCAGCAACTGGCTGCAGTAAATGCACAAATGAATCCCCAGCAGCAACAGACAGGCATCCAACAGGGTGCACTGGGACCTCGAGCGCCGCAACCCAATCAACTGCTTGGACATGCTCAGCAGCAACAGCAGCAACAGCAGCAACAGCAACAACAGCAACAACAACAGCAACAACAGCAACAACAACAACAGCAGCAGCAACAACAGCAGCAACAGCAGCAGCCCGGCACATCTCAGCAGCAGGGAGTACCCTCAGCTTCGCCTGTTAGCGGAGCTGCTCCGGCGCAGAACAGCATGTCCGAGGAGCGAAAGAAACAAATACAGCAGCAGCTGATGTTGCTGCTGCACGCGCACAAGTGCAATAGGCGCGAAAATCTGAATCCCAATCGCGAGGTATGCAACGTCAACTATTGCAAGGCGATGAAAGCCGTCTTGGCGCATATGGCTACTTGCAAGCAGAGCAAGGATTGCACCATGCAGCACTGTACCTCATCACGCCAGATACTGCTTCACTACAAGACCTGCTCGCGATCCGATTGCATAATCTGCTTACCCTTCCGACAGAATCAGCCTCCACAACAGCAGCAACAACAACAGCAACAACAACAGCAGCAGCAACAACAACAGCAGCAGCAACAACAACAGCAGCAACAACAACAGCAGCAACAGCAACAACAACAACAGCAGCTACCGCAGGGACAACAGGTACCGCAAAATGCGTCGGGCGTTGGAGTTGGCGTCGGTGTTGGGGTTGGCGTTGGTGTCGGCGTCGATGGTAAACAGGTGGCGCAGAGCGCTGGCGGAACTGGTGGCCCACAAAATACTGCCATTGTTCTGCCGCAGCAGCAGACGCCTGGCGCGCCTAATGTGCCCAAAACAAACACCGATATGGCACAGCAACTGGCACAGCAACAACAGCAGCAACAGCAACAACAGCAGCAGCAGCAACAACAGCAGCAACAACAACAACACCAACAAGTGGAACTGCGTCGCTTTGAGGGCGTTGGCAGTATACTTCCAGTGGGACCGGTCGCATCTGGAATGCTGGGTGCGCCGACGCAAGGCATGCCACCTGGCATACGCATGCAGGGCTCTCCAGCGGTTCGCGTGCTTGGGGTGCAGCCAGGACCAGGCGGCTCACTTCCTGGGGGACTGCCAGGGTCTGTGCCCGGACAAAATGTTTTGCCCGGTGCGAACGATGTGAACAGCTTGCAGCAACAGCAGCAGGCGCAGGCGGCGGCCCAGCAAGGCGGTCAACTGATGCTGCAGGGTTGCAACATAGTCGGTGGACGCAGGCGTGCGCTTCCCAATATGGTTGAACAGCAGCAGCAACCGAATGCGCAACAGAATACACAACAGCAGCAACAATTGGGCAATATACCAGCACCGCTATCTGTCAATGTTGGCTTTAACAATTCCAATTTCGTCGGAGTCGGCGTCGGTGATAAGCAACAGCAGCAGCAACAACAGTTGGTGGGTCAGTCCGATCAGTTGACCAAGCTGAAGCTGCAGGCTCAAGCGCAGGCACAAGCGCAGGCACAAGTGCAGGCGCATGGCAATGTTGTTTCAGCGGGAGGATTGCCAGGAGCTGGTGTTGCAGCCGGTGCCAGTGTGCTGATGCCGGCGGATACGACGGGCGGTGGCAACAGTTCATCAGTTCCAGGCGTTGCGACAGGCGCCGGAGCAGGTGGGGGTGCTGGCGGTCCGGCTGGCGGTGGTGGCGGTGGTGGCAGTGGTGGCGACAACGAGAAAGACTGGCGAGAATCGGTGACAGCTGATTTGCGCAATCATTTGGTACACAAGCTGGTGCAAGCCATCTTTCCGACATCAGATCCAACCACAATGCAGGACAAGCGCATGCATAATCTCGTCTCGTATGCCGAAAAGGTGGAGAAGGACATGTACGAGATGGCCAAATCGCGATCTGAGTACTATCATCTGCTTGCCGAGAAGATCTACAAGATACAGAAGGAACTCGAGGAGAAACGTCTCAAGCGCAAAGAGCAGCACCAACTGCAAATGCAGCAAATGCAACAGCAGGGCGTTCCCAACAGCGGCGCCGTTGTCAATCCCACATCGGTAGTACCGAACAATGCGCTTCAGCAGCAGCAACAACAACAACAACAGCAGCAACCCGGACAAGGCGTGCGGCCCATCATCAGTCCAATGGGCAGTGGTGGCGTTGTACCAACTGGTATGATGCCACAGCAGTTGCGACCTCAGGCGCCTGGCATGGGTGGCGGTGTTGTCGCCGGCCAGCAACAGACGACAGCCGGTCAACCCAATATGGTTGCTGTGGCGGCGAGCATGCGCAGTCATTCGCCTGGCGGCAATATGCTTGCGATCCAGCAACAGCAGCGCATGCAGTTCCCGCAACAGCAGCAGCCTGGTCAGGGTAACATGTTAGTTGGACCGCCAGGGCCCAGTCCCGGCGGCATGGCAGTGTTATCCCCATTCACCGGCTTAACAAGTCCGGTGCCTGGGCAGCAGCAGCAGCAACAACAGCAGCAACAACAACAGCAGCAACAACAACAGCAGCAGCAACAACAACAACAACAGCAACAACAACAACAACAACAGCAATTCATTAATGCGAATGGTGGCACGGGTGCACAAAATCCACAGCTCAGCGAGATTATGAAGCAGCGTCTGCTGCAGCAGCATCAACAGCAAACAGCTGCAGCAATGCTATTGCCTCAATCGCCCTTTAGTAATGCCACGCCTATTCCACAACAACAGCAGCAGCAACAACAACAACAACAGCAGCAGCAGCAGCAGCAGCAACAGCAGCCCCAACAGCAACAACAACAACAAACGAACGCATTTAGCTCACCAATGCAGCAGAAGGCACCACAGGCACCTGGTAGTGTGCTAAATAATATGCCACCCACGCCGACCAGCCTCGATGCGCTCAATGCGGGAGCAGCGAGTGCTGCTGCTGGTGCCGGTGGTGCAGGCAGTAGTGGGAATGGTGGTAATGGTGGATCTGGATCTGTAGGTGTAGCTGGTGCTGGTAGTGCTAGTGGTGTTGTTAGTGTCGGCACTGTTGCCGCACCAAGTCCCTCACCCAGTTTCATGTCGAATGGACCGATTGGGACACCGTCAAACAATCCGCCCTCTGTCAGCAGTCTGATGCAGCCGTTAAGCAATCGTGCAGCTTCGCCGCCCTATATACCTGCCTCGCCAGTGCCGGCAACCAGCGCCTCAGGGCTGGCGAATAGCAGTACGCCTGCCTCGACAGCGGCCACATGTGCCAGCAGCAGTAGCAACGGTAATGGCAGCAACAGCAGCAGCGCGGCCAGCAGTAGCAGCTGCACCGCGATTACAACGACAGCGATAACAACGTCGGTTAGCACACCGCTCAGCAGTGCATCCTCATCGACGGCAACGCCGACATCAACGACAGCATCGAGCGGTAATGGCAGCTCAGTGCCGGCTAGCAGCAGCACGTTGCTATTGATGGGGCGCAGTAGTAGTGAGAATAGCGCTCCCGTGCCCAACCGCATGATGAGCAGTTCGAGCAGTTTATCATCCCAGATGGCGGCACTGGAGGCAGCGGCGCGTGATAATGATGATGAGACACCATCGCCGGCCGGTGCCAATGACACGAATGGCAGCAACGGCGGCAGTGGTGGCGGCGGCATGTCATCTAAGGGCAAACTGGACTCCATTAAGCAGGAGGATGAGATCAAAAAGGAGTTTATGGACGACAGTTGTGGTGGCAACGGTGACAGCTCGCAGATGGACTGCTTGACGGGTGGCAAGGGCAAGAATGTGAACAATGATGGCACCAGCATGGTGAAAATTGACCTCAAGACGGAGGATGGTTCCGACTGCGACGTGAAAATCAAGGCTGAGCCAATGGATGTGGATGACTCAGCCACGGGCAGCGGCATTCCTGGTGGCGCCAATGGCGATGGGACTATAGGTGGCAGCGGCATCGATGGCAAGGATGATATCAACGGTGGCATCGATGGTATGGCATCCGGCGGCGTTGGCGACATCAAAATCAAATGTGAGACCAAGCCAATAGTGCCAGAGCCAATCGCACCAAATGCCGGCGATAAGAAGAAGAAATGCCGTAAGTATATCAATTGACAGTAGTGCGGCTAGTTAACGCTAATTACAACATTAATTAAAACGAAAGGGTAATAGGGGGAACGCATAATCAAGCATCCTGTCCTAAGGGATGGTTGGTTAAGGGGATGTTTGGAATAGTGAAAAAAAATATAAAAAAAATTATTAGTTCAGTAGATTTGGAAAGGGTTCCTGTTCTGGGTGTGAGCAATGATTTCAATAAGCATTCGTTTTTATAATTGTAGAATTCAATCCGGAAGAGTTGCGTACAGCACTGCTGCCAACGCTGGATAAACTATATCGCCAGGAGCCGGAGTCGGTGCCATTTCGTTATCCAGTCGATCCACAAGCGCTAGGCATACCCGACTACTTTGAGATCGTTAAAAAGCCAATGGATCTGGGCACCATACGAAACAACATCCTGAATGGCAAATACAGTGATCCCTGGGAGTATGTAGACGATGTGTGGCTAATGTTTGACAATGCGTGGCTTTACAATCGCAAAACATCACGCGTATATCGTTATTGCACTAAGGTAACTCTACTTTTTCTATATGGAAGTCGACGAATTTTGCTATAAATATAATTACGAACACATCACAGATTATCTCTTCTCTTTCTGTGTACCGTCAATAATAAAAAAAAATTAAGATAAAAAACTACACATTAACGTGAAATCTACGGTTTACTGCAATCAAAATTGATTACGAATCGATCTGTCTCCTATCTTTTTTACAATATTAACAACTTATCCTTTTACCAACAGTTGTCGGAGGTGTTCGAAGCTGAAATAGATCCCGTGATGCAAGCGCTGGGATACTGCTGTGGACGCAAATATACCTTCAATCCGCAGGTGCTATGCTGTTATGGCAAACAACTGTGCACGATTCCACGCGATGCAAAATACTACAGCTATCAAAACAGGTATGTTTCGTTTTAAAATCGACTTAACATACATGCATTCATATCGATCGATCAGAATGTGCATACTAATATATATATATATATATATATGTGGAAATACATAAAACTAATATACATAGAATATGGACGATGTGCTTCCAATTGTGTGTTTCGTGTGCTGTTAAATACAATGCATCTGTCTTATGCATTTAATTCAGATAATTTAAATCATAATTTTAACCCATAATTATTAGACTCTATTGTTGTAAATCGATTATTTGCACATTTATATCGCTGCTTGTTGCGATCGTTTTCATTTGCAAGCCCTTGTCCGTTTTGTTGAATATCATTCTTGTTCCTTCCTGTACACACAATTTCAACTAATTTCGATTCAGCGAATGTCGCTATCCCTTTTTAAAATATATAGATTTTATAATTTTATTTATTTTACTTTCATAAACTAATAACAGAACAAGTTGTTCAATAATAGAAATGATTATATCTTTAAAAAAAACAAAAAACAATTGTATCAATGTTATAATTTCACTATATGTATGTATGTATATATTTATACTATACATCATATATTTCTTTATGATATATGTGAAGTGAATGTTTATTGCGGAAAGTACCTAACAATTCCTGCACACACAAAGAAATACACACACACACGCACGCACATTAACTAAACAAATATTTTTTGTAATTGGGAGAAATCCTGTTTTATATAATTGTGTATACATATGTGTATTTATTTCTTATAGTTTATTTATAATATTCTAATGTGAATTATTTTGTTTTTTTTTTTGTATTTTTCTTCTTAATTTTATTTTGTTTTTCTCTTACAATTATTTATTCCTCACACAATCAACACGAAAATCATCAAAAACAAAACTAAATCGATATGTACATAATGTAAACTTGATTTATGCAAATAACAATAAATATTAACGTACCCACGTAAAATAAACAACAACATTACTATCCATAACAATAATTAAAATGAAACAACAATGTTAACACAACTGTGCATACATCCATTGTAAAATATGAAAACGGCTTAATTGTTTTTGCTGTTTGTATGTGACATTTTTGTTTGGTTTTTGCTGCTTTTTGACTCTCATTTCGTTATTCGTGTGTGTTATCGTCCAATGTCCAATTGTCATCGCCCCATTGCCATCGTTCATCGCCATCAACTTGTAAATTGTTGCCATGAAAATCACAACAGTTTAAAGGAATACGGTGTTGCCTCAAACAGATACACGTTCTGCCAAAAGTGCTTTAATGACATCCAAGGAGACACTGTCACCCTGGGCGATGATCCGCTGCAGTCGCAAACGTAAGCATTAAAATGGAACATCGCTATTCAACATTCAGACAAGCTAATGTATTTTTATGTTTGTTTTGTTTTTCGTTGACACTGAAATCAAATAGCCAAATTAAGAAGGATCAATTCAAAGAGATGAAGAACGACCATTTGGAGCTGGAGCCCTTTGTCGATTGCCAGGAGTGTGGTCGCAAACAGCACCAGATCTGCGTGCTTTGGTTGGATTCAATATGGCCGGGCGGCTTTGTGTGTGATAATTGCTTAAAAAAGAAGAACTCCAAGCGAAAGGAGAACAAATTCAATGCCAAGCGATTGCCCACCACCAAACTGGGCGTGTACATTGAGACGCGCGTCAACAACTTCTTAAAGAAAAAGGAGGCTGGTGCCGGAGAGGTACACATCCGTGTGGTATCCTCATCAGACAAATGTGTTGAGGTTAAGCCGGGCATGAGGCGTCGGTTTGTTGAGGGCGGCGAAATGATGAATGAGTTTCCATATCGGGCCAAGGCTCTATTTGCGTTTGAGGAGGTTGATGGCATTGATGTTTGCTTTTTTGGCATGCATGTCCAAGAATATGGGTCCGAGTGCCCAGCGCCCAATACGCGACGCGTCTATATTGCCTACCTCGATTCAGTGCATTTCTTTCGACCACGCCAATATCGCACAGCCGTCTACCATGAAATCCTGCTCGGTTATATGGACTATGTGAAACAGCTGGGCTACACGATGGCTCATATCTGGGCGTGCCCGCCATCTGAAGGCGATGACTATATATTTCACTGCCATCCTACTGATCAGAAAATACCGAAGCCGAAGCGTTTGCAGGAATGGTATAAAAAGATGCTTGACAAGGGTATGATTGAGCGCATCATACAGGACTACAAGGATATACTTAAGCAAGCCATGGAGGACAAACTTGGTTCGGCTGCTGAGTTGCCCTACTTTGAGGGTGATTTCTGGCCGAATGTGCTTGAGGAGAGCATCAAAGAACTGGACCAGGAAGAGGAGGAGAAACGTAAACAGGCCGAGGCCGCCGAAGCAGCGGCTGCTGCCAATGTAAGTTTCACTACCAGTTAATCATACACACATTCTTGAAATCTGTAGATCGATATTTGATTTCGAAATTTTGAAATTTTTAACTTCGCTTGCAGCTCTTTTCCATCGAGGACAACGAAGTCAGTGGCGATGGCAAAAAGAAGGGTCAGAAAAAGGCAAAGAAGTCCAACAAATCCAAAGCGGCACAGCGCAAAAATAGTAAAAAGTCGAATGAGCATCAGTCGGGCAATGATTTGTCCGCCAAGATCTATGCCACCATGGAGAAACACAAGGAGGTCTTCTTTGTCATCCGCCTGCATTCAGCGCAGTCAGCGGCAAGTCTGGCGGTAAGTAAAACTAAATATCTTAATTTAAATAAATCGTATACTCACTGAAATTGAATAATTTTTACGCAGCCCATACAAGATCCTGATCCACTGTTGACCTGCGATCTAATGGACGGACGCGATGCATTCCTGACACTTGCCCGCGACAAGCACTACGAATTCTCATCGTTGCGACGAGCACAGTTCTCTACACTGTCGATGCTGTACGAGCTGCACAATCAGGGACAGGACAAGTTCGTTTATACCTGCAACAACTGCAAGACTGCGGTGGAGACGCGATATCACTGCACCGTTTGCGATGTAAGAACAGTTAAGAATAAGAATAAGAATAATATTATCAAGATCAAGAAAATAAGTAAGGTTTGTGAGTGTTTTTGGTTTTTTTATTTGGTTTATTTACTATGTATATGCGTGATGAATTTGTAGCACTTTGCCTTTTAATTTAGATACAACAATTGCTCATGATTTGAAGGTATTAACTGATTTTACGAATTGTAGGATTTTGATCTGTGCACGGTATGCAAGGAGAAAGTCGGACACCCACATAAAATGGAAAAACTGGGCTTCGATCTCGACGATGGCTCGGCGCCGGCTGATCTCAAGCAAGCAAATCCCCAGGAAGCGCGAAAACAGTCCATTCAACGCTGCATTCAATCTCTGGTGCATGCGTGCCAGTGTCGCGACGCCAATTGCCGTTTGCCTTCGTGCCAGAAGATGAAGAGGGTTGTCCAGCACACAAAGAACTGCAAGCGAAAGACAAATGGTGGCTGTCCCATATGCAAACAGTTAATCGCCCTCTGCTGCTACCACGCCAAGCACTGTCAGGAGCAAAAGTGTCCGGTGCCTTTCTGTCCCAACATCAAGCACAAGCTTAAGCAGCAGCAGCTGCAGCAAAAGTAAGTAAATCAATATTTAATTACCTAATTATGTGATGGGGATAGCTGCAAAAAATTATAGCGATATCTTCACATAACAATTACGTTACGAAAAATGAGCCAAAGCCATAAATGCTCCTGTCTGTGCATGTGCATACAATTTGGGCTATTTGAGATGTTTACTAATTAGCCATACTTCACGTGGGTTTGGGTGAAAGGGACATATGTATGCTTACGTCCTTATAAATGTCAATGCCTTTCGCTTTGATTTCTCATATATCAGTTAGAAAACGGTTGAAACTCCGTAATTAATAATGTTTAGCATTTATGATTGCTTTTATATTGGCAGCCAGTAAGTAAACCTAATATGCTCTCTTACTTTCAGATTACAACAGCAGCAGCTACTGCGTCGCCGTGTTGCGCTCATGTCGAGAACCGCAGCACCCGCTGCTCTACCCGGACCAACGATTAGCGGGCCCGTGGTTGCAGCCGGTGGAGTCGGTGTTGGTGTTCCCGTAGTGGGCATGTCCGGTGTAACGGTCAGTCAACAGGTGATGTCTGGACAGGCTTCCATACTGCCAGTCGGTGCCGGTGGCATGAGTCCATCTACTGTAACGGTGCCATCGCCGGTTTCCGTCATGGGCGGAATGACGTCTCCGCATCCACATCAGCCCGGCATTGGCATGAAGCCCGGCGGTGGCCATTCGCCGTCGCCCAATGTGCTGCAGGTAGTTAAGCAGGTGCAGGAGGAGGCCGCACGCCAACAGGTACCGCATGTGGGTAGCTTTGGCAAAGGTGTGCCAATGGCGCCGCCTGTTATGCAGCGGCCGATGGGTGTGGGCGTACCCAACCAGGGCGCCATGGGCGGCATGGTCGGCAATGTGGGTGTAAATCAGCTAGCTGGAAATGTGGGCGTCGGTCCCGGCGTCGGACAGCTGCCGAGTGGGGCGAACTGCAACAGTGTGTTGAACTCCAATAATCTGCTACCCATGGAACAGTGGGGCGGTGGTGGTGGCGGTGGTGTTGGCCCTGGACAACAGCGCTATGCGAACAATACACCCAATCAGTCCGGAATGCGTCAGCCCAACCAGCTGATGCAGCAGAACCTACAGCAACAGCAGCAACAACAACAACAGATGATGGGCATGCCACCAAATCAGATGGGAGGCGGTGTTGGAGTCGGCGTTGGCGCTGGTCAAATGCCCGTGGTGGGTGCCGGTGTTAATATGGGCGGCGGTGGAGTACCCCATGGCATTGGCATGGGTGCGCCCATGGGTGCTGCAGCCGCTGGCGGTGGTGTACGCCCACCAGGCGCTCAGGGCGTGGGCACTAACGGCGGCGGTGCTGGCGGTGCGGGTATCAACATGGGAAATGGTCCGCCGCTGAACACACAGACCCTGGCACAGATCATGCAAAAGATTAAGAACAATCCGACCAATGAGAGTAACCAGCACATACTCAACATACTGAAACAGAATCCACAGATTATGGCGGCCATCATTAAGCAGCGACAACAGAGCCAAATCAATGCTGCCGCTGGTGGGGCTGGTGGCCCAGTTGGTGCACTGCAAGCGGGCAATGGGCCACAGACGCCGCAACAGCAGCAGCAAGTTATGCAACAACAACAGCAAATGCAGCACATGCTGAATCAGCAGCAACAAGGACCTGGACCCGGACCACAGCAAATGGGACCTGGCCAACAGCAGCAGGTGAGCCTAATGCAGGCGCAGCAGCAACAACAACCAGGACCACCGCATCAGCGCATGGCCAACATGCAGAATGCGGCGATGATGCTGCCAAATCTACCCTCCGGCTTAACCTCTCAGGGAGGCATGGTAAGTTTAACAAATTTAAATCTATGATTATTTCCGAAAAGTTGGCGAAGAGACATACAAATGACTCTATTCAATATAATTACAAATATACAACAATTTCGTTAACATGTAGACACATAAATTAATCTATTCAGTATAAATATACAACAATTTCGTTACGAGAAAATTACTTTTAGCTACAATGTCCAAATTAAAGTGCAGTATTCCCATTACCATTGCATTGATAGCTAAAGCAAGTAAAAGTGAGTTAAATTGTACAAATTTGATTAAAAGTGTTTCTTTAGCAAAAAGGTAAACTCTTCATTAATTTTTCCTCAGTGTAGCTGCTACTCTGTGCTGTGATCTTTTGTCCTTGTCATTTTCTGTCTCTGTCTCGCTGATGCGATATTTTCTGACCATACGCTATCTCTTTCGCACAGGTTCCCAACCAGAAATGGAATAACATGCGATACATGCAAATGAATCAATACCCGCCACCATATCCACGGCAACGGGGCCCACATATGAGCGGAGCCGGGCAACAGCAATTCCCGGGTGGCACAGCTGGCAACTTTAATGCGGGCGGCGCTGGAACTGTTGCCGGTGTTCCAGTAGCCGGCGCACCCGTTGGCGGCAGCGGTTCGGCGGGTCCCGGCTCTGATCAATACTCGATGGCGAATGCGACAGCTTCCAACATGCTGCAACAGCAGCAGGGCGGCGGTGGTGCTGGGGTCAAGCCCGGACCCCAACAGCAGCAACAACAAATGGGAGTGATGCCACCAGGTATGCAGCAGCAACAACCCTTGCAACAGCAGCAACAAATGATGCAGGTTGTGGCGGCCGGCGGTGGTGGCATGACCAATGCAAATACTCAAAATGCGATGCCCGGTGGCGGTGGTGGACCGGGTGGGAGCGGTGCAAATGTGATGGGCCCACCAACACCGCATACTCTGCAACAGCAGCTGATGCAGTCGGCACGCTCCTCACCACCGATACGTTCCCCACAGCCGACGCCCTCGCCGCGATCAGCGCCATCACCACGCGGGCCGTCAGCATCGCCACGGGCGCAGCCTTCTCCGCACCATGTTATGAGTCATTCACCAGCACCTCAGGGACCACATGATGGCATGCACAATCATGGCATGCATCATCAATCACCGCTGCCAGGAGTGCCACAGGATGTGGGCGTTAGCGGTGTCGGTGTCGGTGTTAATGCTGGCAATGTGGGTAATACTGGCGGCGCTTTACCCGATGCCTCTGATCAGCTAACCAAATTTGTGGAGCGGCTCTAGTGTAACATCAATGCCAATGCCAATGGCAGCGGCAATGAAACCAACAACTGCAACAGTAACATCAATAGCAATAACAACATTAACCTCAACAATTATCACTATAACGGACAGCAGCAGCCTCTGCAGTCACTGCAGTCACTGCAGTCACCGCATTACTTTTGATGTCCGGCCTTGGCGATTTGTGCCCTTAGGCTAATTGGGGCTTTTGATAGGGAGGGAGGGGTGGGTCGGGGGATGGGATTGGGAATGAATATTGGGGGGTATAAGAAATACGGGTCAATACTTCTGCTGCGAGTGGTTATCCAAGATTGCTAAACAACAAAAAGAAAAAAAAAAGAAACAGAAACAAAACAAAAAAGAAAAAAATCAATTAATTTTGTGTGTTAATCGTTATGTCCTTTCTTATGTATAGAAATATGCTTTCTAATCAGCTATTGGCTGTCAACTATTATGTAATTTAGTTTATTTTTCAGGGTCTGCGCCCAAGATTATGTTATTCAGCATCTATACATGCACACGCAGAATAATTGCAATCATTTATATACAAATATACACATATAATTTATAAGTTTAGAACTTGAACAAAAGCACAGACAGCAACTGCAAATGCAAATGCAACAAAAAATCGATCGTTTATGATTACCTTAAGTACCATTTGTGTGCAACATCCGCATATACTTTATATATAAATATTTACTTTATATATAAATATTTATATATATATACATATTTATATATATAAATAATGTATATAAACATAATATATCATTCAGATAGCCTTGCCCTTTTTATTCTTTGATAATAAACGCAGTACTTGGAAATTTTAATTTCAATGTTTAGTGGAATCAATTAGGACACTCACTCGCAAGCGCAACAGCGACAACTGGGAGTATTATACAATTTGTAAACGTAAAACGTTAAATTATGTTTTCTCGTAATTAAGCAAACAAGATAAAAAAAAGTTTTATACAACAGAACATTAAAAGCAATGTTGAAGACGCAGAGAGTTAACAAAATCATTTTGAAAAAAGCACAACGTATCCTACAAATTCGGGTAAAGCATAAATCATTATATATTATATATGATTGTGTGTAAGCTTTATTTAAATTGTCAATACCACATAACTGCAATTTTACATACATGTTTTATATCGAAAATTGCAACGATGCGAATGGCTTACAAGTTTATTTATTTCTGTTTTAATGATTTTTTTTTTTACCTAACTATAAGCCCAAAAATATCATTCTAAATCAAGAGACGCGCAACAAACAAAAGAAAGTTATTAATAATATTGATAATAAAATCCATGTGTTGAGACTATCAAAACTATCAAAAGCATATAGACTATATATATTAAATTCAAATGTATAGTGTTTTATGGCTAGCAATTCATAAGCCAAGCCAAGTTGTTGGCGATTGTCAGTTTATTATCTGCTCCTTATAGGAGCTTAAATTGGGAACACGCATAGAAATATTTTTATATAGAAACCGCTAAAGGGACATGTACATATATGTGTATATATATATGTATATATTATATATATATATATATATATATTATATATATGTATATATGTATTTATATGTATATATATAAAGACATGTATATGTATATGTACATGCATAAATGCAAGTGCTTCATGAATCTAACAATATCAACAAAACGCTCCATTTTTTATCAACTTCCAATTGACATACAACAATAAGTACGAGATGCAACAACCCAAAAACATCAAAACCAGATAACACCAATTACAAACAAAATAACTTAAGTCGAAACGCTTTGAAACAATTAGCATTGTAGAATTTATTAACTAATTCGATAACAAGATAAATAGTTAAAACCGCTGGCAAATATTTATAAATTGTTTAACACTTTAAGTTAGCCGTCAGTATGTGCATAATTTTTTTTCTTTATTTTTTCAAACTCAAAAAATTACATAAATAAATATATATAAATTACATTTTTTTTCCTTTTGTAAATACCTTAAATAATTTAGTATTTCATTTTGTGATAGCTGGAAAAAGAAAATCAAGAATGATGTTTAAAGGAAATAACGGTTTTTTATTTAACTTTTATTCTTATGTGCTGCGTTCACATGTCTCAAAAAACACAGGCAGAATACACAATGTTAATTTTATTAAAATAATAATTACAATTTTAATGATTGCTATTTATTAATTCTAAACATATACATTTATGAAGCTAGAAGTAAGGCGTACACTATTTACTAGATGGTTAGCAGTTAGTTCGTAGTTAACATTTTTATAAGCATTGAGAAAGCTCATCGTTTTTTTTACAAGAGTTGCCGCCGCCCAAGAACCGTGTACAGACAGACAAACCGAAGGAGAATTTTGAAAGGAATGTAGAAAATGAGAGAGCGCGTTGAACAATTTGTAAATTACATATACATGCAAATACAAATACAAATAAAATAAAATAAAAATAAAAACGAAAACAAAAATAAAAACAAAAACAAATATTTACATAGATACAGAGTATATTAACATTTGACTTTATCTAAAATGAAACTGCGCATAAAAATGCCTTCAAGAAGCGTTAACAGGATGAAAGCAACATTAATTGTAAATAAGTATAATTAAGAACGTACAACAAACACATAAGTGCAGCTGTACTTTATATATATATATATATATATATATATATATATATAGCACGAATCATATATACATATATATACAAATGTAAGTCAAAGATCCAACACCTTAGTTCTAAGAAACGTTTGACAAACATGTACATCAATTGTATGTATACCAACTATACAGATTATGTGTTTTTAATACCCGCGTAGTTGTTTTCTAAGTAAAGACAAAATTGGTAAGAACAAATTACCAAAAAAATAAAAAAAATAAAATAAAACAAAAAAGAACAAAAAAAAAAACAAAAAACGGTGTCTGTGCCTGCGTCGTCGCCGTTTGACGCTGCCGTCTGCGCCGCACAATCAAAAAAAAAAAACAAAAAAAAACAAAAAAAAAAACCAACAAAAAAAACCATCTGGCCAAAGGCGGTGTCGCCGTTGCCTTAGGCCTTGTGCTATAAAAAAAATATTGAATCGATTAAAACGAAAGAGAAACATAACGCTGCCTTGTAAACGCGGCTGCAACGGAGCGCTCTGCGGTCGCGCAAGCACAGTCCCCAAAAGCACACACACATAAACCAAAAAAAAAAAATAATAAAAAAACAAAAATTTTTAATACAAAAGAAAGGAGAAAACAAAAAGAAAAAGATTCGTGAAGACAAAAAAATGGCGAGCTAGCTGAAATGTTTGCTTTCCTTCGGTTTTCTTGAACGTCCAGTCAGCAGCAATGAACAACATTTTAATGCAGTGCGCTTGTGCCCGTACGTGTGTTTGTGTGTGTGTGTATGTGTGTGTGTGTGTGTGAGTGTGTGAATGTGTATGTGTGTGTGTGTTTATTGGCGGATGCATGTGCTCGTGTGCGAATTGAATTGTGGAACAACTTTTTCTAAAGACATAATATTTTTGTTTGTTTTTGTTTTTGTTAATCTGTGCGTACAAGCGAGACGAGAGAAAGAGCGAGAGAGAGCATATTCCAAAACTATTTGTGATTACAATTATATATGAAGAGAAAGCAACACAAACGCATTAAATATAACGCGAAATGAGAGTTAAAACTTAGTATCTAAGTCTTAGTCTAAATACAAGCCACATCTATGTATAAATATTAATTATTCTTACATTTATATATATTTATATATATAAATATTTAAATGTAAGAATAATATATATATAAATAATTATATATATATATATATATATATATATATAAATATATATTACACATATTATACATGCATACATGCATATGGAGAACAGACTAGATAAGTGAACGATTGTAAATTATAAAAATTATCATTTAATCTATATATACGCAAGTGGCAGCAAAGTCCACATTGCTGACGTTTATTATTATTATGCATACAAAATGTAATTTCTTAAATGCAACCAACAAAAGAACGAAGAAGTAAACAAAACATCAACAAACAACCTAGTTAAGTCAAGTAAACCAAGCCTTAGTAAAAACTAGTTTTAATAACAAACAATACAACAACAACAACAAAACATAAGAAACCAACAAACAAATACTATAACTAATATTCTATACAATGGTTACAATATTATAATTACTTGTAAAATAGCGCGAAGTGTATGTCTATAGTATGTATGTGCATTGAATTAAGTCAAGGACTCAGCGACTTTGTCTTGATTCAATCATTTCTTTAATTATTATTTTTTTTTCATTGTTTTACCAAACGTGTTTTTTATATTGATTAATTGTATTTTGTAATTTAATATACATCTATTAAAAATGATTAAACAGTAACAAAACAAAACGAAACAAACATAAACCACAGCAAACAACCACACACTGTAATTAACAAAATACTTTGCTTGAAAGTGTAAAATAAATTAATTTAAATAAAAATTATGAAATTTAACACAACTCCTTGTTATGCATTATAGTGATTTCTTCTAGGTATAATTGTAACTATTTCGTTTTTCTAATTTGATAAACGAAATTACTGAATATTTTACACTTGCATGATCGGAGTGTATACCGAATCGAAGGCGACTCCATATAGTATACATACGTATATATATTCTTCATCAGCATCAATAGAGGTATGTAACCTTCAACTAAGATGACGCTCTTCCTTGTTTTTAATTATTATCTTTTCATTTCAAACATGTTTTGATGTATATAGGTAACTTTTTAATCGGAAAATTTTCGTAATTGGGGGTCACTAAACGCATATTGAATTATATTCGAAAAATGATGTGTGTATATAGTCATGTTTATGTCTTTTTTGTCTCTGGTAATTTTTAGCTGATTTGAGCTTTTGAGTATTATATAAATCCCACGTTATGTATTAAATAATCCAATTCGTAATCTCAACGATTTGTGATGCGATTTTCCAAAATAATTATTATGCACTGATTATAAATTAATATAGCTTATTAAATATAATAACTATCTATAAATAATAATATTTACCGCAATAATAAATTCACTCACTTGATAAGTTAAAATATACGTATTTTGATTTATTTTTAATAATAATAAGCCTAATATCATATCAATGTCAACAAATTGACTGTCTCGAAAATAAGTAGGCATTTATTTAAAGATGTGGACTGTTATCAATGAATTGTTATCTGATAATTGAATACTGGTTAAGTACGGCACCGGTTCGCTAATATGTTAAGCAAAAGTGTATATACAGTACTTTACTATATATATATAGCAGCACCACGATCAATATGGCTAAGCTGATCAACTAGACTTTTGATAAATTAACGGTCGGACACTGAGACCAGGTGTTTCAATGCTTTAAGGACTGACTGATAAAACTCTCTACCCAAAAGACAAGATGTATATAATTATAATAATTTGATTTCTATATATTATATTTATCAACGTTTTATATAGTAATTGGTATATATTTAAGAACATACTCCTTGTTGATTGTTCGGGCTAGCGAAGTGAAATGCAGTCTGGGTTCAGGAATGATACTACAAGATTGTCGCCTCGATTATTAAACGCTATAAAAGAAGGTTTTTCCAAAAACCAACGCATGCATTTGTTTTATAATCGTCATCCTCTTTAATTTCGATTGAAATAAATTACAAACTAACATATGTTTCGAGCTACTGAACTCAAGATAAAGTGGTCGATTTCAAGTGTTGACGCGTTTCGTACTTTTTGCACATTGCCCTTGTACCATGGTGTTGTTAAGTCATACGGACCTAAGACACACGTAGGCCATGTTTGGTTCGTTGTGATACCGTATGGGATCTAGATCTGTTTTCTTCTACACTCGTGTAAAACCTAGGATCAAAGATGTTATTAATAACGGGGAAAGATAAAGAGTGCGTCTTTACATGATGGAGCATTGGGAGCAACTTAAAATAGAAGAATAGAAGAATGCAAAAAGAGAAACACAATGCATGTGTGACCAGAGCTTCGATATTAATTGATGTAGGGATACGTAGGTATTAATCGTTGCTGTGATTTTCAAACATATTTCAACCGACGGGAAACTTACCGTTCGTTGGTGGTCCTAAATGAATCAAGTTAAAGCACTTATAATATAATTAATATTAATATAATAATTACAATTAATCTTTTGAAAAGGGAAAATGGAAAATGTCATTAAAGTGATAACAACTCTTAATAATCTAATCGTATAAAAGCTTACATTGTTGATTTAGTAAGGAATCATATCGAATTACACATTAGCTAATTATTATTAAATTATTGTAATAAATTCTTCACATAGATTTAATTTTTACTTATTATAATTTGAATGCATTGAAAATGGGTCAAGGGTATAATGGAGTTATGCAAACTATGTAAAAGGCAGAAGGACCCGCATCATCAGCCGAGCCGCTAACCCGGTTAATTCGGTCAATAAAAATTCGTGTGAATAAAAACATACACTGCCCTTTTTTATTTTGTTTGTGAACCTTTAGAACCTGCGCCAGTCATAAAAGCGATAATACGTTCGCCGCATGCTTACACTTAAGTGTATAGTTATCTCCTAGTCAGGCTCTCCTGACAAGAGTATTCATATTTTGTATTTCCCAAGCTTATATAATTGTATGTAACAGAAGCGAAGTAATCACAGTCGTGAGGGTGTGGGCAATTTAAAAAACCATTGATAAGATTAACATTTTCGGCAAATCAAACGATCTTTGCTATTCCCACGCCATTGATCAGATATGAGTTGACGTATACTTCTGACTTAGTACACTCGAAGCGTGCACACTTCACTTAACCTGAAGTAATATGCCAATAAGCCATCAAGTTTGAGTGTGCTACCTGATATGGTCAATCATATGTCAATCTATGGTCAGAATTGCTAAAATTGTTAGGAGGTTAAAATCATGGTTAGAGGATCGTTACAACAGAACATATGTGATCGTCTAACTACCCCCGATATCTATCTATTTAATTGAAATGTTTTCAAATTACCAACACACTCTTAAATATAAAATAGATTAATATAACTATTTTCAAATAGAAACACACACTTTGCAAATTTGTTTGTGTGATTCAAAATTAATTTTTTCCACAATATATCTTAAGTTTCATCATTTATAGAGACATTATAACTTCAAAAAGTTTTGAAGTGAATATCACTCAACACCTGAGAAATTGCAACTAATCTACAGAATAAACCATGACCAAAATGTCAATGGGATACAAGATAAGTCCTTGAGTAAAAGCATTATTGAAAGGCTTGGCTGGACTAGGAAGTGCATGTGTAAGTTTCATTGAAAGTCTGGAAACCTTGAGTGCAAACGTTTTTTTGTTGGGTACGATACGATTATACAGACCCATAATCATGTTCCATGGGCAATAGAATACAAAATGGGAAAGAAGTTTACTCATCAAGTTAGCATTGTTCAAAGTCTAATATATTTTATTTTATTTATTTGCAGCCATTTAATTAAGTTCGTTTCCAGCTATAAATCGTCTTGGCTTATCAATAGAATTTTAAAGTGCTGCTGACTTTGACATGATTTACATCAGGGGCATGTGTAGGGGCATGGGCAGCACTACGGGTGCGCAGCCAAATCCAGATAAATCCCCGCTAGTGTTCGCCAAGCGACCAGTGTGCTAAAACATCAGATAAGCAATTGATTATAAGGCTCCTTATCTCCTTTTAGCCAGGGTCTATAATTGTATCATTGTTGAATGTTTTTGTTATTAATATAATTTTCATGGGCGAAATCGACGAAATTGACGTCGACGCCGATGTGGTCATCACCTCAAGTGGTCACTTCAGCGCCTATAAAAGCTCATGTGTCGATTGTCCACACAATTAGTAAACGGCGCGTTCAATCCGCACAGGTCTCTAATTAAACGATATTTCCAAACGATCGGAAATAAAAAAAAAAGGATCAGAACCCGTCAAGGATTATGGCGCAGCACCATAAGCTGGCACTGCTAATGGCAGCGTCGCTGCTAGTGCTCCTGTCCTTTACGGTCGGAGCATATGCGGACGATGACAAACATCTGCTCACCGGACATTCGTTCCCAATGCACACAAGTTTGGCCCATCAATTCTTTGCTCTGGCAGCGGAGCATGCAGAAATGGCAAATGCCACCGGCACTCAATTGGTGCACAGGAGCCAGGCTCGCGATTCCGACGATGTGCTCTGCGATAGAGACATTGCTCGCATACGTGACGCTATCAACAACTTGGAGGAGTGGGCTCTAGAATGTAAGCAAGCATATTCCATACTCTCTCCCCATAAAGGGTCCTCGACATAAACCTTATATACATATTTTGAATTATGCCATCTATCGGTCGTACATGTCGCCAGCGGCGTATTCTATCTGACTTTGTTTAAATTTAGTTTATGTGTTCCATTCATAAGTTGGCACATTTCTTTATGACAGGCCCTAAATCAAATGGTAAATCACATTTGATGGCCAATAATCACGAATAAACTGTGAAAGGCGATAAGACCTTTTACTAGTTAGATTACGTGGCATGATTTTTATATGACATTTTCAAATCAAAAATTGTTCGATTATTGTAACTCTTTGATAAATATTTGGTTGAATAGGATTGACAAACTGCCGGTCAATGTGATAATGTAATTCCATTTCAATGTGAAGTCTTCTTAAGCATTGCAAATTATCAATGCTTAGCTCAGCTGAGAATACTCTATGCACAAAGGTCCATAGTTTATGGATTGTCACTCAAGGGCAAATGGTTGTCAAATCTAAATTGCTTCGTAAGTTTAGAAATTATTTTAATGTAGTCTTATCACCTTAAGGCAAACTTAAACCACTTAACACAGCAGGTGTTACTGATAGAAATAAACCTTTATGGTCGACGATAATCAAGATTGCAGTCGTTAGCTGAGAGGGCAATGGAAATTAATGTACACTCAAGCATTAAAATATTTTAGAGCAAATCCAATCATTTTTTTTGTGCGTTGCATTTAGTAAGTTTGAAGTATAACCTCACATTGATTAAACTTCTTTCTGTCAAGCTATTCGAATTCGAACCATTCGCCATTTATATTTATATATAGATTGCTACTTGATCGAACTAAAATATATGCATTATTTTTTTTGGACTTTGTCACCAACAGTTCCAGACACATGGGGTCGCCTACCCGTTGGCTTCTTCTGGGGACATCACATCAGCATGGGCCAGTACGAGGAGTGTGTGGCGGCAACGGCCACCTACGGGCACGGCTTAAATGGCCAGTACTGTCTGGCACGCCTAAATATTACCCAGCTCTACAGCAAGGTGAAGCAACGCCATGAGGAATTCTCACGCATCAGCTACAAGCAAACAGATCCGGAGATCTTTGAGTTAGGTGTGTGTGTGCCCAGCACATGTAGCGCCAATAAAACTGATGAACTACTCAAGTACGCGATTGCGCATTTCTATGGCAATGATATCATCGATCTTAACTTCGATATGGTTCAGGAAAAATGGTGTAAATATGATGCGCCGGTCGAGTTTCGTGGTGTGGACATTTTTGCCATGTAAGTAAGACACTAAAGTATTTTCTTAAAATAATTAATTCTTTAATTGTGGAAATGATACATTACATTACTGGAACTGCATACAAAGAAAAATTGCTTCGATGTGTGAACGTTCATTGAAATTGAATTATTGACAGCCAAATTGTAACATTATTAATTTTTAGTATGATCTGCACCAATCACAGCAGTGTACGAACAATTTTTATTAATATTGCTTATATATATTATATATGCAACCAGTGAAAAATTGTGCTCTGATTTTTGCAAATTTTCAACAATTTAAAAACACGATTTTCTGTACATTTTTCAAAATTATTTTTGTAAATTTATGGAAATTGTTACATTTTTTCTATTAGCTCACGTACATTTTCTCAGCGTGAAGAATTTAGTTATTTTAGTCGAAATAATTGAAATATTTCAAAAGCAAATGTTTTGAATTTGATTTAAATTCGAGGTAATATTTATTTCTTTACGCAGCATCTTCTTTTCGCTGATTGTATTTTTCCTGATAGTCAGCAGTGTCTATGACGGTGTGCAGACCCGCAAGGGCGGTAAGTTCAATTATCCATCATTAGTTTGGAATCCATTTGCATCTGCATCTAAATTTATCATTTTGGTTGCAGCACCCAAGAAACCGCTTTTCGTCGCTTTCTCTGTGCTCCAAAATGCACCAAAGATATTCACGGTGAAAAAAGTAAACAATCCGAATGTTATTCACTGCCTGAACGGTCTTCGTTGCTTCAGTATGATGTGGGTTGTATTTGGGCACGGCTACATGACCTTCTACGATTTGCCACACATCAATCGCAACAAGTACTATACGTGGCTGCAGACGCCTTACTCCATGCTGGTGCAGAATGCATCTCTTTGCGTCGATACGTTCTTCTTTATGTCCGGCCTGCTGATGTGCTGGGGCGCCTTCCGTGAGATGGATCGCACCAAGGGCAAACTAAACATACCGATGATGTACTTCCACCGTTACATACGCCTAACACCAGTTATTGCCGTCGTTGTTCTGTACATTATGTCGCTATATCGTTATTCCGGCGCCGGACCCATGTGGTTCAAGCTGGGCACACAGGATCAGCGCTGTGCGGACTCCTGGTGGGCCACCCTACTCTATGTGCAAAACTATGCCTTTCCCTACAGCATTGTAAGCAAAACCATCTAGATTATTGTATATTTAACATTATTGCATAATTGACATATTGTTTTTTTTTTTTTTGTTTTTTTTTTGGAATAGTGCGTCTCGCAGTCCTGGTACCTGGCTGTGGATACCCAGTTGTATTTCCTATCGCCACTGTTCCTTATTCCGCTGTACAAGTGGGGCAAGAAGGCGCTGATACCAATTTCAATATTCGGTTTACTTTGTCTTATCTGCACCGTTGCCACCTTCTTGCACAATGACTTTACGCTGTTCCGTGTGCAGGACGATCATGTTGATCTGCGCCAGCGCTTGACCTACTATCCAACGCATACGCGTATTCCCACTTGGTTGATCGGCGTCATCTTTGGCTACTTCCTGTTTACGCGCAATCGCGGACGACAGATTCCACTTGCCAAGCACTGGGTGATTATTGGTTGGGTTGTGGCCCTTGGCACCATGTTGGCGGATCTTTGGGGTCCCTTCTGGCGCATACTGCCGGACACACCAAACTCCCCACGTTGGGAGGGTGCTCTGTTTGAGCCACTCAGTCGCAGCTCCTGGGCGATTGCTATCGGCTGGATTGTGTGGGCCTGCTATAATGGACATGGCGGCTACATCAACGACTTTCTCTCCTGGGGCTTCTTTACGGGCTTAAGTCGTCTATGCTACTGCATGTACGTGATACACAGAATAGTTCAGCTAGTTAACGCGGCACGCCTCCAAACCGATACTCATTTCTCCGACTACGATGCGGTAAGTGCGCCTTCAGTTCTATAAAGCATTCAGCAATCTCATTCTGATACCAAATTGCAGATTCTGCGCTGGTGGCATGACTTTGGCATTACACTGACACTCTCTATATTTGCAACGTTGGCCTTTGAGGCGCCCATTCTCGGAATTGAGAAGGCCATCTTTGGACACGGTGACAGCAAGCCAGCGCCCAAGAAAACAGTACCCGGTGAAAATACCAAAATTGCGCCTGTCACTGAGGCCGAACCCATCACTACTGTGCCTGAGCCTGAACCAGAGCCTGAGATTGTTCCCGCAGCCAGCAGAGCTGAGGATCCCTCCAAGGCCTAACGAAACACATACATACATTTCTATATGTAATTTTTTATTGTATTTTTTTTTTCACAACTCAAAACATTTGAGACACTTCTTCCTGTAAGTTTTATTTATTAAATATTTAATTAAATCACTTGTAGTACTTTTCATTGTCAACGGCTTTAAGCTAAAATAACATATACGACTCTCCAAGTTTTTTCGCTGTTTCGTAATTTATGTAATCGCCTTTATTTCGTTTAAGCAGTTCAGTGTGTGTGCTTTTAGTGTGTTAGTATAAGACGTTTTTTCGTAATACCCTGTACCACACTCGAAACTTAAAACTCCCTTTATTAGCAAAAAAGTTGATCGTCCATTTGATAATTTGTTACCTAGTTTATATATCGCCAAAGTCTACAGTGAGTTTGATCATTACATGTTCTACACTAAAAAATGTTTTCCAAACCCGATTTTTTTTTGCACTGATAATCCTTATCATAGCTGAGTTATGCTATCCCGGAAACTTTGAATGACTTCTTATAAATAAGATGATGTGTAACTTTGTAGTAGCGGCGTTTGTGAAGTAATTTATGACGATAGAGTTATTCATGGGATACGGAAAGTTGCGTTTGTATTTGCAAGGTAATATCAAATTTATTTATAAATATATACAACAACAATAGTTATGTGTAACTATACAAACAGGGTGTCGCGAACGCTTTAGACTCGGATAATCACAAAGCAATGGACATTAGCCGACTATCTATCGTAGTTGTTCCGACTGAACTGAATTTTAACTTTAAAGAGTCGCGACCAATCGATGATTAAGTTGAAATGCTGCAAAAAAGAAAAATAATTACCAGTAATTCGAATTTTTCTGTTAAAATATGATCTACCTCACGATCCATAATGTTGTCGCAAAAGCTAAGGTCCAATAATTTCAACTTTTTACAACGCACAAGGATGCTAAAAGAATGAAGCAAATTATGCGTCAAATTTTAATTATTATAATACAAATCGAATAGCTTACTCATAAACACGCTCGTGCGTTATGTGAGTAACTCCCATTAGATCCAATTGCTCGAGATTTTTTCCCAATGTTGCAATATGCGTGAGATCACGTTCAGTGATGCCGCGCATGGCCGACAAAAAGAGCTTCTTCAGCTTGGGACAATTGGTGAGCAGTTGGTATAGGCCATCACCCAGATTGTCCTCATGCATACTGCAAACAGAAATGTGATTATTAAAGTGGGGTTGAGCAGCACATAGTTAATTAGCGACAATTAGTCAGTTAGCCTCACTTACCACCAGCCCAAATCAAGCTCCTCCAGTTGGTGGCAACGGGCCAACGATTGAAGGCCCCGTGCGGACAGAAAATGCGCTTTCCACATGTCCAACGAAACGAGTTGGGTATTGTAAGTGGCTAGATGCGCGGCGACATTATCCATATTTACCGAAACACGGCAAAAGGCTGCAAAGTGGTAAAATTTTATGGAATTTTGTAGTTTTGATTAATTAGTCAATAACATACCTAGATTAAGATGCTTTAATTTACGGTTGCCTTCGAGCATGCTCAGCAGCAGCTCAGACTCAAAAGCAGTTTGAAAGAGATCGAGTCGCTCAAGATTTTTGAGATTAGCCAGGCAGGAAAAATTTAACAGTGGGGTGTCAGATCCACAGTTACGCAAACTGAGCTCTGTTTGAGTTATAAAAATATCTTGTATAATTACAATAATAAAAAATTGTGCTTATCTACCTATTAGATTATCACAGACTATGCCAATTGTCTCAATGCAGCTGGCATTGAGAAATTTGCAAGAGTTCAAACGTAAATGGGTGAGATTGTCTCCACGTTGAGTCAGGAATCTATGGCAACGAAAAGGATAAAGAAGCTTACAATATATGTATCAGTCTCGCCTAATCATTTCGCTAGTCGCTAGTTGTATTTACTTCTTAAACTCGGTGGGCGAAACCTCTCCAAACCCGCCGCACCAAGATAAATCCAGCTTTCGCAACAGCGTCGCTCTGCGCGCCAGGGTACATAACAGCTCTGAGTTGGCCAACTGCCAATAAGGCTTCAGGCTGAGATCGCAATAGAGCAGCGGATGTGTTGAAATTTCGTAAAATAGGCGCGAAACTTGGCCCACACAAAAGAGTGACTTTAGGTCCAGGTAGTTGAGTATTTTCAACAGGATTTCGAACTGCGAGAAAAACTTAACAAATTAGAGGAATTTCACAGTTGATATATAAAAATGGTTGACCAACCGGCAGATCCGTTAAAGAGGTTTGTGGCTCGCTGCTTTGCACCTGCTGCTGCTCTTCAGAAACCTTTTGATTTTCCTTCAGAAATTGGCTCAGATCATTGTTGATAAATTCATGAAGTTTGACTGTACAATTTTCACGACAGGTGGGTTGGAACTTTAGTGTGCGCAGCTTGCAAAGTATAGATCCACTATTGATATCTTCCTTATAGCGTTTAACCATTGGCGTTAGCAGCTGCTGCAGGTATCCAGTAGAACCAGTGCGTCCATATAACATAATAGCATCGATCTGGGTGTAATAGTTCAATCGACTGTGATTGAAGTCAATTCGCAACGTCCTGCGAAGATCCATGTGGAATATAATTAAGGTTAACTAAAAATGCTGCATAGCGGACTTACTTGGTCAGTATGTTAGTATTCTTAAGAATCGGCGCAAAGCGACGAGCTTCTCGCGTGAAAATGCCCTTAAACTTATTCAGATCATTGCTACTTGCCTCCCACAAGCACGTCCAGCGCTTCGTAATGCTGTATGCCCATATGCGCACTACGCCGCCCGGATTGTATGTCTCAAAGATGGAGACCTCTTTGGGTACCACAAACTCTTCAAAATACACAACTGTGCAAGAAGCAAAACAGAAAATGGGCTAAGCACATTTTGCGTTCACTTGATCACTTACCAATAAAATCATGTGTGGGCAGCGCTGGTAGATTTTGTGGCTGAATTTCACGGGTGGACGAAGGCGCGCAGTGCCACCAATCACCAAAGGTACGCTAAACGCAGAAAGAAAAATAACGTTAGGGGAAGAGCAACATAATTTATACATATGACTAATATAAAAATGTACCATACAAAAGGCCTCCGGGTAGTCGCCATAGGTGGGATACTTGCTTGGTCTGCCAATCACATTAGCGGCCGTGTAGGATATGCTGTAGTCGATACCATATTGCGAACTAAAGTCATGTACGCCCAGCACATACTGTGCTAAGTGGTAGCTGTGCTCATCTTGAGATTGAGTTTGTGACTGTAGCTTGCAGTCGCCACCGGAGTGACCACCACTGCACTCCTGATTGCGTTCCATAAGCATGGCCGCAAAATCAATATGTGCATCCGGCTCCGTATCGCTGCCAGAGCTGCCATTCTCATCGCCAAAGCCGAGCAGGGACATGGGGCCGTAGTTAAGCCTCAGCGTACGAATTTTTCGCGTATAATTCGCGTAACGCGCTGAGCATAGGCTGTAGCGCGAATCGTTGTAAACGTTGATGTAGACGATTATTGCTTGAATGCGGATGTTGAAGTCAATGGCAACAATGATTGTTGATTAGTTGTTGTGATGATGTGGATGCAAGATATCCTTGCAGTTGTCCTGCTATGTACGGATTTCACGCGCGAGCTTTGGCGCTTTGCTGTGTCCGACGTTCGAACTAAGCTGCTAGAAATCGCACAACTTAAGGGTAGTAAGTGGAGGCGTTAATTCAATTAAAGGCTATTACAAATTCCTCTTTGTTGTCGATTGGGTTTCGTTGTTGTCGCTGTTGTCAACGGTGGCCGATTTGGGCAGATTGAATTGCTTTCAGTGTGCTGGTATTGAATTTGTTATCAATAATTAATACTTAATGTAGATATTTGGCGTTATTTCTGTTAATTTCATATTGAATTTTGACAACAAATCCGAAACAACATTTAATTTCAGTATTTCATAAATAAAAATAAAAACTGACAGGGTTGCAAGGCGCACTCGAGTCGGTATCGATAAGTTACTGATTGCATGCTCTACCAATTGAGTCGATAGTTGTCATGCAACAGCTGTTAGCTGTTTCGTCTCCATGCTTCGCTTCAACTGGTTGCCTATAATCAGACAATTGCCAACCATGAAAATGAAGAATCCCCAACGTCTTGACTATCGGAATAAACTAATCCTGGCACCCATGGTGCGTGTCGGAACATTGCCCATGCGACTATTGGCTCTCGAGATGGGCGCTGACATCGTTTACACCGAGGAACTTATTGATTTGAAATTGATCAAGAGTATTCGCCGTCCAAATCGTAAGTTAGCCTTAACTTTGTGTTTGAAGATACAGAGTAAACAGAGTAATCATTCCAATATTCTTCGTTTTTCAGCCGCCTTGGGGACTGTTGACTTTGTGGACCCTTCGGACGGCACAATTATTTTCCGAACATGCACTTTGGAGACGTCAAAAGTGGTGCTGCAATTGGGAACCAGCGATGCGGCTCGAGCTCTAGCCGTTGGCAAACTGGTCCAGCATGATATTGCTGGCTTAGATATAAATATGGGCTGTCCCAAGGAGTTTTCTATTAAGGGCGGCATGGGAGCAGCGTTGCTAGCTGAACCGGACAAAGCTGCACATATACTGCGCACACTGTGCTCACAGTTGGACATACCAATTACCTGCAAGATACGCATATTGTCCGATCCCATGGACACAATCAGTCTCGTTCAGAAGCTGGCAGGAACTGGTATAGCTGCCATTGGCATTCATGCGCGGACTAGAGATGAACGGCCACAGCATCGTCCACATCCAGACGTTTTGCGCGCTGTGGCGAGCGCGGTGGATATACCTATCATTGCCAATGGGGGATCTCGGGAAATGCACACGTTTGATGATCTGCACAAGTTCCAGGAATTGTGTGGCGCTGATAGTGTCATGGTTGCACGTGCTGCCCAGCTCAATGTGTCCATATTTCGCAGAGAAGGTGTTTTGCCAATTGACGAGGTGATTGACAAGTATCTTCGGCTTTGCATCAATTATGACAATGCTCCGCACAATACCAAGTATTGTGTGCAGAGCATACTCAGAGAGTTGCAGGAGACGCCCCGCGGCAAGCGCTTCTTGCAGTGCCAGACGTTACAGCAGATTTGCGAAATTTGGCACCTAGGTGACTACTGCCGCCGTCGCCAACAGGAGCTCAAGGATCACGGCAATGCTGGACGTGCCAACGTAATTCTCTCCGAATGCTTGAATAACAAACGTCAAAAGCTTGATCTGTCCGAAAATGCAATGGATGAGTATGAGGGCGTCATTAGCCGTAAGATGGCATTCCTGCGCTCCACCTACACGAGTGGTAAGTAGTGATCGGGAAGTGTACCTGTTGAATGTCATTGTGATCCCATAATCAATTTCGTAGATACGCAGCTACCCAAGACGGTGCTCTATGTGCACGCTAGTCGCCTGGGTAAACAACCTCCGAGCTACGAGACGCAGCGCTGCGACAAACTATTCCGGGCCATCTGCAGCTATGACGAGCAACGCTATAGCAGCAGCTTCTGGGAGAAAAATAAAAAACAGGCCGAGCAAGGTGCTGCATTGGTTGCGTTGCTGGAGCTCGGACAACTGAACGAAAAAGACCTCTATGACAATGGCAGTCTAATCAGTTAGAGCCTCATGAACTGCTCATGAATTTCCCTAAAAAAAAAATACAGCTATCAATCACAGCTCTTCTACATTTGATTTTGTTGGTTGACTTTATGTTTACCGCATGCTTTAGGCAACCATAAAATAATGCGCAATGTTTGGAATTGTGAATGGAATAAAACTAGTAAAAATAAGATAAAGTTAAGAATTTTGATGTATATTTATCATACGTGGAAGTGAAATATTAAGAGACTAGTTTCAGTTGCCACAGCTTTTATTTCAATTATATGTATATATATATACATGCATTATTTATTATTTGATATTTGTAGACAACAATAAATGGAAAAATTTTCATGCCCGAGGTGACGTTATTCTCTCTTCGGGTCTAAAATACCCTAAATCTAACACATTACATATTTTGTTTTTGCTTTATTATAGGGAGCATTATAAGAACTCGTAACTGGTGAGTTTGGTCGAGATATCTTGTAAAGAAAAAGTGAGCTCGATTCTCGACCGATCGTTCCAATGGTAGTCAAATGATATAGTTTTCCGATCTTACCGAATCCGGCAAGAATACGAATATATTCAAAATTGTATCAAGAAAGCTTCTGCACTGAAGCTAGGAAGGTCGGACATGGCCATACTGAGAATGTGTCGTCAATAATATATGTATATGGTGTAAAGTGTATATATGCCTCATTGGGATCTGGGATGTCTTCTCCAGTGAGTGACACATTTGCGACAAAATTAATAAAAAAAAATATTAAAAAAAACATATTTTGTGTTAATTATAGTTTATTAATTTCCTAGTGTGTGTGTGTGTGTGTATGTGTATGTCCGTGTGTCTTTGTCAGGATCGATCAGCTGGCCGGAGCTCCAAGACAGAGTCGACCACGAAGAGAGCGACAAAAATAAATAATTATGCTGCTCTCTTAGTGGTCGAGTCTATTTGTTGTGTGCTGAATACGGTGCATGAGAAGAGATAGCAGCCTAGCATTGCTAACGTCGTTGGGAGGCTGGTGGCGGCATCATTGTATGACCATCGCGAAAGCCAAAATTTACAATAAAGCTTAGTAGATAATCCTTTGTAATGGGATGCTTGATGCTCTCCACGACGGCTAGAAAACAAAATACGTGCTTACATATATTGTCTGTGTGTTGTATATGTATGTCATTGATAGGAACACTTACCGACGCTCGTGTTGAAGCTGTTGGGCAACTTTTTGTCAGTTCGCTCGCGCATAAAATCCCAATTGCCATATTGATTCATCGTGCATTCAACAATTTTGTTATCCAGCTCGCGTATCTCTTTTGTAAGCTTTTGCATTCGTCCGAAGGGTGCATCATGGCCTCCTACATAAAGAAAGCCAACCTTTTTGGTCAACAAGCTAGTAGCAAAAATAAAATGATTAGTAAAACAATTTTTTATACTATTTAATAAATAAGTAAAAATTTAATTAGCTTCTCCTTTCAACTACAAATTCATAACGCGTACACCAAGTTAACTTCAATCGCGTTGATAATATTTGGGCTAATACGGATAGACAGACAGTAGGAGCAAGATTGACTTACCCCTCGCCACGCTCTGTTATAATTTTAAGTTTAAAGTCTACAGAGTTAAGCTCATGCGGTTTCCACTTAAATACATCGACGCATACGCCGGCTGTGTACGGTTGCTGCGAGGGTTGGAAGATGAGACCATCGGGTTCATGGGCCAGCGAACGCGAAAACTTTTCGCCCAATAGACTTTCCGACGTACGAATGTCCCAAAAGTCTTTGTTGCGCACACTGAACGGCTCCAGAGCGCGATTAATAATGCCCTGCTTCATGGCAAGTATACGCGGACCTGTTTGGGTTGGAAGATATTCGGTATTATTATTGGATGCGGTGCAGATTAATTTTTTTAAAAGCGTACCTATAACTTCATTTTTAATATAGTCTAGACGATGTGGATAAAAGAACTCCTCGCGCACATCGCGACCCGCTAGTCGCACAATGTCATAGACAAGAAAACGCGGTGTCACAGTGTCACCAATCTTGTCCAGCACCATTTCCTGTAAGCGAACAAATACAAAATTTTAATATTAAAATTTAATCTATGCATGAATATTTAATAAATATGGAACTACATTTGGTAACGTTCACTTACACCATCCAGCAGTGTGCCATCGAGATGTTCATGCAGATTTTTGCCATGCACAAAGGTCATATTTTCCACCTGAAAGCAGGAGTGATTGCGATCGAAGAAGTAGATCTCCTCGCGTCCATCAATGAGCATCATGTATCGCGTACCGTCCGCCTTCCATGAAACCCTATACGGCATCTCGCTGAGTCTCTTGATGTTGTGCTTGTCCATCGAAACAGGCTGAGCGCCCGGAAAGCCACTCTTCTGCCAATGGCACCAGTCTTGTACCCTGTGCTGTAGCCCAGTCAAACGCGGCTGGTCTGTTATTTGCCGCACACCGGGTACACCAGCCATAAATGCTGCATTCTTAACAACCAACTCACGTCGTCGTTTCTTTTTCTGGGGTCCATCGCCAGCAGCGGCGCCATCCTCACCATTCGCATTTGATTCGGTATCATCGTCATTGTCTTCATCTTCTGCGGCCGTTCCACTCCCAGCTGCACCTGCGGCCGCAGCCTGCTGTGAGGTGGATGAGCAATTGTCATCGTAGCGGCGTTTAGTGGCGTTGGAATCGCTGACGGAGTCGTCATTACCATTGCTGTCATCATACTCCAAGCACCAATTGGGCTGCTCTGGAGCTTGAGGAGCATCCTCCTCTACCTCATAGCGTCGAAATAGCTCATTAATATAATCCTGCTTGTAGATGCCGGGCGGTCGTGCATTGGCAAAAACGGCAAGTGCGGCTTCTACAGAGCAATCCAGACGTTCCACCATATAGGAGACGATAAGGAAGCCCGTTCGATTAAAGCCGTGGGTGCAGTGCACAGCAATCACATCGAATGGCCGCTCATTAATAAAGTTGTCAACCAGCTCAATGAAACTGCGCGTCTGCTCTGGCGACGGTGTTTCGCCATGACCGCGACACTGCAGCTTAATATATTGTGCTCCTCGCTCCTCCACCGTGCTGCGATCATAGAATCGTTTTGTATTTGTCAAATCGATCCAAAGGCCCAGCTTTAACTGCAGAGCCGAGTGGGTGGTAAAGAGATGAATAGTATAACATATGTTTGCATGTATCTACGTCATATGTATGTATATATGGAATGCATCTGGGACAACTCTTACCTTGAGTGTCTTGCAATAATCGAAAAGCATCTCGGGACGAAAGGTGCATTCAATGGGCATCTTGTCTTGAAAGGACTGATTTAGCGGTGTTTTGAATGCGAGAAACCGCTCCGCGATAATTTTATCACTTTTCCGTGGACAGTAAAGCCAACGGTTCGGTAGGGGGCCTGAGCCCCGCTCCCGTTCGCGATGTGAGTGAGCCATTCCGACGGTACGTCACGGGGGGACGGACTTGTTAACTGGATATGGAAAAGATGAAAATGATACTGACAGGCAAGCAATAATGTCTTCAAATAATTGGCTCTGGCTGCAGCCGCGCAAAAGCGGTTATGAATCGCGTCCTGGTTGCGTCGTTAACTTCTTCACATCATCTTTAGAGGAGCGCAGACACTTTCGGAAAGTGCTTTGCTTGGATTGCTTGCTCGTGGGTGTTTGTGTGCGTCACGATCAGTGTTGCCAGATTATTAGATTATTGCATTAGCTTATAAAATGTATGTATAAGTACATCGAAACATGAATAAATTTACTGATTCAACTGGCGACCGATCTTTAATGATGTTCTTTCTGCTTTCTGAGCAGCTGTCAAAGGAATTTACGCACAATGCCGATAAATAAAGTTTTGTTGTGCTATCTGCATTGCAACAAAATGTTCGAAACGTGTGAGATTGTGGCAACGCCACATCGATAAATTGGCAGAGCGCCACCGATGAGCTGGCAAGCGAGTCGAAAAAGTGGCCAGACTGTTCTACAAACATTTGCAAACATTGTGCGCTAAATTCAAAATTTTAATAACAGGTGCACTTCTGCCAAGCAAGCAAGATCCTAATGCTCGTTCACAACTAAAATTGTGTTAATTACTACCTTATGAATTAGGTGTTTTCTCAAAATATTTAAGCTTTTAATATAAGAGCTTGTTTTTTCTATTATATTGTTTTTTTTTATTTCTCTTCCAGTAACTCCACTACTAATTTGTTTTCTTTACATTTTTACTGTTATAATTTTATTTCGTATATTGATTCGTATGCCTTATTTTTGTAATTATTATTTGTGTATATATTTTTGTCAGAATTAAATTAAATTTCGATTTTAAGTATTAGCTGTGCAATTAACATTTTCCAGACGCCAGAAGTGTAAATCAATTGTACCCGAAAAAAACCAAAGTCATTACCGAAAAGTTTTTAACTCATATGTATCTTATAATTGTATTGTTTTTTAAGTTTTTGCTTTGGTCGACATTTCATAAAAAAAAAAAATGGTTTAATTAAAATGTTGCGCATATCTGCGAGTATATTATCGTTTAGACATATGTGTTAACATTTGTATAAATATCTATGAACATAACTATGTACATATGTATGTATGTAAATGTACTTTGCTCGTGCTCACAAGTACTCTGCTATATATTTGCTCTCACACAGACGCTAGCAAGGAACTACCAAATCATTTACTGCAGTGTAAATAAACAAAAACGGTGAATGTGCTGCTGTTGTTCTTGCTATTTTTGTTGATGTTGTTGTTACTGTATACAATACATACTTAAAAACAAATGCTCGGCCACAGAAACGTTCCGAAACGTACACAGTTTGCACGGATGAAGAGATGAAAGTTAAGGCAACAATAATAACATCAAACGATGGCAACATCTACGCTGGGAGCATTGCTTCGGACTACATCCGATCGAACGATGATCGTCATTGTCGATTTTTCTTCGCTCCAGGCCGAATGTCATTTAAAGAACCGACTCTATAAAAATTGTGCGCATTGTTACAAAAAAAAAACAATTTTCACTTTAAAGCTGATATTTTGTGTTTTTTTTTTCAACCAAAGTAACATACGATTATATCATATTAAATTACAAGTTCAATGGCAACAGCTACTCCATCCCATTCGCATGCAGTGCGTCCTGCAACAGCAACAATCACAAAATCTGTGATGCATACGCCAAAAATAATAGTTACAAACACAACAACATCAAAAACAACCACACCAACGACGAAAACCGAATCAGTGCCAAAATCACCAGACGACGTAACTACACTGATGCCCCGGAAAAGTTTGACCTCCATGACGGACGACGAGATCATCCAAGAGAACCTCAAGGAAATACTTGATTTAAAATCGAGAGTAAGTTAACAGTCTCCAAAGAATCCCAACAGTTTGGAATGTTGCACCTATCACGAAGACTAATGCAATCATGGCATTTTCAATTATGAGGCGTCATCAATCATGAGCATGGTCGAACGTGCAGAAGCTACAACTTGTAAATAACGCCACCAAATATTCCGCTTTCATTCATCTCGATTCTTTACACAAATGCATACATACATATATTTACATATATACATATATTTACAAACATACATGTGTATGTATATACATTGCACATATTTAAAAAAATGTACAAACGAATATATGCATATCATCAAATCTTGTCGGAGCGCTACACTGTAAACAATGTTTTTATGGGCCAAACTTGTAGCCCTGGCCATTATGACTCAGTATGGTATATAAACATGTACAAACATTCATATTAAACAGTGCATGTACACACAGACTCTACCAAAGGAGCACTACTCAAAATGTGTAATTTTCAAGTTTATTTGTTGAAACTCTTCCTCACAACAGCATCTAATAAGCTTTTATTTTATTTATTTATTTTTTTTTTATCAGAACTTATTTCTCATTCCACATTTTTTAAATAATCCACGCTTTATTGATGTATGCGTACGATTTATACATGTATGTATATGTATATCCTATATGGAATTAATTTTTGAACTTTCTTCTCCTTTGCAGGAAGAACGTAAGGCCAACGGACGCTTGGTGGCCGTGATTGTTGCCTTTCTGGGTAAGCAGAAACAGATAATCGCATTTGTACATACTTATGTATATACATAATTATAGTGCACTATATTTAGATTTTTAGCACAACAAACATTCGCGTCTTAAGCCAATTTTTAAATTAACTTATAAAATATAATTTAACTTAATGAATACATACATATGTACACATATGTGCAATAATTGTGTATATGTACTCAATCGAACTTTTACCACAATATGCTTCTATTTTTTATGGAAAATCTCATCCAAAATCATTTTGTGTGTGAGCAAATTGCAAATATGTATCTACTACATAAAAAAGTAAACAAATTTGTTTTGATTATATCGGAAGGCTAAACAGCCGCAAGACATGAAGTCGCCCCACCAAATATCCGATTTTCTGCATGTGTTTTGCATTTTGACACGCAGAAATCGGATACACCCGAGCATTGTGCGAGGTTCAATTCCAGCAACCAGTCAGCGCAAAACTATTCACACATGCATACTTAATGTAGATACTACATAAAGTGCGTTTTTTATTGTTTCCACATTCGCTCATTCACTTCCGTACATTGCGATTACAGTTTTTGGCTTTAGAAATTTACAAAAATTTCATTTCATGGGGGAAAAATGTACAATTTTCCTGGATAAAATGTATATATAGGACATGCATAAATAAAAATGACATTTCCATTCCATCTTTTCATTTGCAGTGATATTTATGGCGCTGTATCATGCTCTAAAACGCAAACCTGCAGCGTTGTCTGGCTTCCTAGTGCCGGCTGGCATTATGCTCTTCTACGGCGCATGGGTGGTTGTACTAGCAAAGCGCGATAAGCACAAGCGCGCCATGTTTGTAGGTACCACAGGGAGTAGCTCTCATAATGTACATACTGTATGTAATATGTACATATATAAATCAAATGTACATAATTTCACGTTTTTATTTTATTTCTAAGCTGCACTTGTCTCTCTCTCTCACTCTCTTTCCCCCTCCCTCTATCTCTCTCTCATTGCTTTGTAGGAACGGCATATTGAGGAGGTGACGTTAAAAAACAAGTGTGAATTGGACGAGAAGCACACGCGCTTGAAGCATTCACAGAAAGGCAGCGCATCCAGTAGTCTGCAATATGTCAATGAACTAGCTTCTGGCACCGAGCATCGCAAGAAGCAAAGGCGTCATAGACAGCGCCAGAGGGAGCATGAATTGAAACCCGATGAATTAGGTCTGACGGCTGACGTTAAAGTTCACCGTTTGGGCACCAAGAGACCGAGCTTTAGACAAAAGCTATTTGGTCAAACAATTGGTCATATTAAGCTATTGGAGATGCAGTGCGACAGCGTGGATACGGATTCGAATGCGCCAAAACCTTCAACAGCAGTTGAATTAAACGAGAAGAGAAAACGGATGCAACGTCTTGAGACATTACCTACACCACAATTGAAGCACATGAGCTCGGCGCCATAAGCGTTAAGTGAGGTCTGAAGTTAATAAATGTACTGTAAACGAGTATGAATGCTCTAGTTGAGCACTATATCAAAAATTGTAAATAAACATGAAGTGATTATAAAGAAATGCTGCGAGTATTGTATGGAAATCTGGTAAAAAAAAATAAATAATAAATACATAAAAATAATACAAGAACAAATCGCTAGACGGATTTGTCCTTTATAGTGGTAAATCTGGTCGAATCCTTCATTAAGACAGTATGTAGGCTGAATAAGTGCTGACATGGCTACATAAATCGATTCAACTACCGATGCTGATTAAGAAAATATATTATTTAGTCGTCTCCTTCAATGCATCCCAAATTGTATGACAAAACTACAAATATACAAATAGAAATATATTGCTTATTTTGCTCGTTCGTCCACCAAAGTAAATTATGTGTCGAAACAAAGGATTATCGCATTTTTTTTGTTTGATGATGGAACAAAATTGTAAATAACAGTATTTTTTAAATGTGGTTATTGTTTTGGTATATTTTGCACAGGAATATCGGTACAAGTTGACGATCATTTGACGATAGTGAGAGCAGAGATGTCCATCTATCGATTACAAAAACAGATCGAGTCAAACTAAACTTTAAATAGATAAAAATCAGCAAAATTAATTTTAAAATATTAATAAACATATATTCAATAATATTTAATGTATAGTCACTAACAAAATAAATAAATTATGTCTATCGAACATAACTTTGTGCGGCAAAGCAACTCTGTTACAAAATTGAGAACGCGAGTACAGTATAAGTATTCGATAAGTAAAAGTATCGCAATTCGCAGCAAGCGCGCTCATTTTGTTAGCGTCGAGAATCCAAGTTTTTTGTTTTAAGCATTTTTGTAAGATCAAGTGGAGAGTCATTGTTAACTTTGAACAATATAAAACAGTGTCAAGAATATTAGTAAATTTAAAAAATGTTTGTATAATCATTAAAAATAGTAAGGAGTTAATGACGCAAGCGCGCATTCCTTGCTAATATTCTTTTGTGGGTATCCTTGTACGATTTTTGTTGTTGTGTTAAATATCAGTTAAAATGGAATTGCGTGTGTGGAAAATGTTATTGTTGCAGTGGGTAAGCTTTCCGGATAACCATAAAGAGAATCTAACTATAAAGAGAACCGGGCAACCATAAAGAGAATATACACACATATCTAATGTAACTTTTTTTTTCCAAATATAGGTGCAAAAATGCAATTTCATAAAAAATATTTCATGTCTCGAAGATTCTGATATCGAGGCATTTTTTGCCAATATGCAGTATGCTGGAGTGGAGGTAGCCACCAAACAGTCGGAGTCGTCCCTTAACATTACCCCGTTTCTAGGGTCACTAAAAACTTTTCTTCAAGGTACGTGTGCAATAAAAGATCAGCATCGAATTTATCACATATATATCATGTGTGTTATATGTATTAAATGTTATTTGCAGATAACTATACAGATTTTGAGCCACATTTTGAGCACGATGGCCGCATAGCAAACGAAGATTACATTTATGTGTACACACTTCTTATGCACTACACGTGCATTCAGAGTCCGATCACATATTTTCATAATATCTGCAACGATTTACCGAAAACAATGCAGCAGTGCATCGTTGTCTTCTTCGAGCAGATTGTCAACGAACCGGAGCTGACTCGCGATCGTTTGCGCCGGATCATTCGCAATATTCGCGAAGATGCTGAAAACAATACAAACAGTTCAGTGTCGGCACTGGCCAGCAGCACGACGGATTCGACGCCAATCGACAATGATGCGATTGGGTGTGCGAATCCTGTGACGCCGTCGCCCGTTCAAAGGAAGCTGCACAGCTTATGTGAAGCTAGCCAACTGTCGGTTCCGTCAACACCAAGAACTGAGCTGCTCGAACAGCGTACGCGTGAGCTGCTTGGATTGAGGGTAAGTGCTGGTTGTGGTGTGCTAATTTCCGTATAATTACATCTAAATTACATTTGCAGGCTGAGTTGGCAACGGAGCGGTATGAAAAGACTTTTCTAGAGGAGCAAATTATAGAAGACGAAAAATTGATTAATTCGCTTAGTGAAAGTAAGAGAAATTGCACACATATGTATTGGGAAACATTATGGATTTTTGTTTGTGTTAAAATTTTAGGGAACAAGCAATTAACCCAGATGAAAGCTGTGCTTCAAAAAGAAAACGACGAGGAAAATTGCGCGAATAACATTGTGACCAATGAGGTTGACAACGTAAGTAAAACTAAATGTATCCGGTGTCAAACAGGTAGAACCGACTGATGCTTTAACCAATGCGCCTACCTGTATCAGCAATTATTATTTGTTTATAATTACCTGGAATGAATTACAGATAAAGCGACAACTTCAAAAGGAGCTAAGCAACAAGGATGCTGTTATTGCCGAACGCGACGAACAGATGCTGGAGCTGAAAGCCAAACATGACAAAGTTTCTGCAAAGGCAAGTAGAAATAGTGCTCAGTAGTATATATAATTTTATAATATTCTGTCAGCTATATTTTATACCCTGAAAAAGGATATAATGGTTTTGTGCAAATGTATGTAAAAGACAGAAGGAAGCAGAATCATCTTATTAATACATAGTATGGATATGCATACTATTGATCAACTGTCCAAATTTCGTCAAGATCGGATAAGAAACACCCGAGTTATAGTCGAAAATATATTCTCATATTGATATCATTTCTATCAGCAGCCGCCAGCATTTTCTGTACGCATAAATATGCGAGCGCATGTGTGAGAAAGAGATGGCATGATAATCGACGCGAGCGTTAATATTCTTTTGTGTCGGCAGAGGGCGCTTGCAGAGCTCGTATTTTAGTGCAAATCTTTTTAAAGGGAAATTTGCCAATAATTATAGAATATATTTAATAACTGGGTTCAGGGTATATCGTAGTCGAGTTCACTTGACTACAGCACTCTTACTTGTTTCTGTTGACAACTTGATACAAACAAATATGGTAAATATTTTTAGGTACTTATGCAGAACAAGTGGATTTAGAATTTATGGGCATCTAGTTGTTTGCAAGAAGTATGATAACATCAAAAATCCTAAATGTTTTCAGAGAGATTTTTCAAACAATCGTGGTGTATGCAAAGTCTATTAATTAGTATATGTGATAATGAAGACATTTAATACCCTCTGTATCATATATGATTCAAATAATGTCAATTCCGACAGTCCGACTAAGTTTCATTTAGGAAATTTTAATGCCTAAAAAATAGAACATAAATAAAACATAAATATCATGTTCAAAAATTCATATTCTTATGAAATAATTTATCCACAGCTGAAGCTTTCAGAGAAACAGTTACGGGTCTGTGTTGAGAAAATAAATGTACTGGAGCTGCATTCGGAGACCTTTGCTCCCATGTTGGCTATAAAGGAGGAAACCATTGCATGTTTGCAGCGCGACAAACAGGAGCTGGAGCAGTGTCTAAAAGAAACTCGTGACGAGCTGCATAAGGGCCGCGAGGTGCTGAATGCCTCATCGGATCTGCTGGATACCTCACAGTTGCCCAGCAGTATGAATACCACGCCGGAAAACCTAGGTTGCTCCGTTATAGATAAACAATTACGTGAGAAGGAGCAGGAGAATGAGGAACTGCGTGAGCAACTGACGTCCTGCAGGGTGGCTACAGAACGCATTTTGGATGGAATTTTAAAGATGGCACAGCAGCATCAACTGGAGATGCCAGCCAAACCCAATGATGATGTGCAACTCTTAAACTTAATTGGGCGCAGTATGGACAAGTTGTTCTATAGCTATGAACAAGAGGAGCAACGTGTAAAGGAACTGCAGGATCAGTTCAACATACAGACTCAGCAATGTGCGCGCCTCGAGAAGAATATTCAACATCTAAATAACAACGCTGAGAAGCTGGCTAAGGAGTTAGTGGAGAGTCAGTCCAACTTGATGGCTTGCAATGATAAGGTACAGAATAACGAAATTGATATCGCGAAAAAAGATAAACAACTTTTGCAGCTGACCGAAGAATTGATTAAATTCGGCAATCAAGAACGTACTCTACAAGATCGCATTGCCACTGAATCCAAACTCTCACTTAAGCAGTGCCAGATGCTGTCCGAGCAAGAGAAGATTATTCAAACTCAAGAATTCAAGTTGACTGAGCAGCAGGCGCAGCTAACCGACGCTCAAAAACAGCTGAAGCGTTTCCTTGACCGGATCAGCGTCAAAGTTAACACGGAGGTTGCTTCAATATCAAGCGGCGAAAACGACCTCGAGAAGGTGGAAAATGTGCTGATGAGAATGTGCAACCAATTGGAAGAGTCAAAGGTGGAGATGGCTGCTAAATGTGAGCAGCTTACTGCTCAAACTCACTTTTTGACGCAAATGCTAAAAACACTCAATGCACACATCGAGCAACCAACAGGTCCCAACTACATTGGAACTGTTCCCAACAATCTTCAATTCTTGAACATGCAACTTACCCAGTTCGTCTCGAAATATGAGCATCTTCACGCTAAATGCAATTCCTTGGAAAGTGATAATCTGCGGACGGTAGAAAATGTGAGGCAGCTAGTAAGCGAGCTGGAAGAAAATACCATAAAACATAAGCAATTGGAAAAGCATTGCGCTGAGCTAATGCAGCAACTGCAGCAGAAGTCTGAGGAATGCGAAAAGGTATCTCAAGAGTTGCAAGTGGAGAAAGCAAGCAAAACTACCATTCAAAGTGAACTTGGCATGGAGCTTAAGAAGCTCGAGCTGGCGGAGAAGGCTAAGAAGCAACAGTTGCACGATCGAGAATCTCTTATAGAAGATTTGCAAAAGCAGTGCGATGAGCTAAATCAGCAACTGCAGCAGAAGTCTGAGGAATGCGAAAAGGTATCTCAAGAGTTGCAAGTGGAGAAAGCAAGCAAGACTACCATTCAAAGTGAACTTGGCATGAAGCTTAAGAAGCTCGAGCTGGCGGAGAAGGCTAAGTTGCACGATCGAGAATCTCTTATAGAAGATTTGCAAAAGCAGTGCGATGAGCTAATGCAGCAACTGCAGCAGAAGTCTGAGGAATGCGAAAAGGTATCTCAAGAGTTGCAAGTGGAGAAAGCAAGCAAAACTACCATTCAAAGTGAACTTGGCATGGAGCTTATGAAGCTCGAGCTGGCGGAGAAGGCTAAGAAGCAACAGTTGCACGATCGAGAATCTCTTATAGAAGATTTGCAAAAGCAGTGCGATGAGCTAAATCAGCAACTGCAGCAGAAGTCTGAGGAATGCGAAAAGGTATCTCAAGAGTTGCAAGTTGAGAAAGCAAGCAAGACTACCATTCAAAGTGAACTTGGCATGAAGCTTAAGAAGCTCGAGCTGGCGGAGAAGGCTAAGTTGCACGATCGAGAATCTCTTATAGAAGATTTGCAAAAGCAGTGCGATGAGCTAAATCAGCAACTGCAGCAGAAGTCTGAGGAATGCGAAAAGGTATCTCAAGAGTTGCAAGTGGAGAAAGCAAGCAAGACTACCATTCAAAGTGAACTTGGCATGGAGCTTAAGAAGCTCGAGCTGGCGGAGAAGGCTAAGTTGCACGATCGAGAATCTCTTATAGAAGATTTGCAAAAGCAGTGCGATGAGCTAATGCAGCAACTGCAGCAGAAGTCTGAGGAATGCGAAAAGGTATCGCAAGAGTTGCAAGTGGAGAAAGCAAGCAAGACTACCATTCAAAGTGAACTTGACATGGAGCTTAAGAAGCTCGAGCTGGCGGAGAAGGCTAAGAAGCAACAGTTGCACGATCGAGAGTCTCTTATGGAAGATTTGCAAAAGCAGTGCGATGAGCTAAATCAGCAACTGCAGCAGAAGTCTGAGGAATGCGAAAAGGTATCTCAAGAGTTGCAAGTTGAGAAAGCAAGCAAGACTACCATTCAAAGTGAACTTGGCATGGAGCTTCAGAAGGTCGAGCTGGCGCAGAGGGCTAAGTTGCACGATCGGGAATCTCTTATAGAAGATTTGCAAAAACAGTGCGATGAGCTAATGCAGCAACTGCAGCAGAAGTCTGAGGAATGCGAAAAGGTATCTCAAGAGTTGCAAGTGGAGAAAGCAAGCAAAACTACCATTCAAAGTGAACTTGGCATGGAGCTTAAGAAGCTCGAGCTGGCGGAGAAGGCTAAGTTGCACGATCGAGAATCTCTTATAGAAGATTTGCAAAAGCAGTGCGATGAGCTAATGCAGCAACTGCAGCAGAAGTCTGAGGAATGCGAAAAGGTATCTCAAGAGTTGCAAGTGGAGAAAGCAAGCAAGACTACCATTCAAAGGGAACTTGGCATTGAGCTTAAGAAGCTCGAGCTGGGGGAGAAGGCTAAGTTGCACGATCGAGAATCTCTTATAGAAGATTTGCAAAAGCAGTGCGATGAGCTAATGCAGCAACTGCAGCAGAAGTCTGAGGAATGCGAAAAGGTATCTCAAGAGTTGCAAGTGGAGAAAGCAAGCAAGACTACCATTCAAAGGGAACTTGGTGTAGATCTTCAAAAGCTGGAGTCGACATGTCAGGAGTTGGAAATGACCAAGGAGCAACAGTCGCACGAGCGAAATTCACTCGTAATGGATATACAAAAACTGCACGATGAACTGAAAGTTAAGCAGCTGAAAATTTTCACGCTTGAAGAGGAGCAAAATCGGCAGTTGGTGCAGAAGAACACAGTCGAGAAGGGACTGGAAACAGTCAAGGCAATTCTTGCACAACGGGAGCTAGAACTGGAGAAGAGTAAAACGCAGCTGGATTCGCATACCAAGCGCTTAGAGAGAACAGTCATTAATCTGGGCGAACAGCAAGCCATTGTATCCAAAACTCAACGTGAATTAGTTCAGATCAAATTCGCACAGGAGGAGCAAGCAAAACTTCTCAATGCAATGATACATGAGAAGGAGGGCTTGCAGTTGGAACTGCGAACGAGCAAGGAGCGAGCAAATCGAGCGGAGGAAAAGCTGTCTAGCCTAGAACAGCAATACATGAAGATGCAGAGTTTAGAGCAGCAGCATGAGCGGAAGATAAAGCTTGAGAAAGTCCGCGACATTGCTGACAAGAAGATGCTTTTGGTAACGGAAGATGAAAATACCCGTCTGCGTCTCCAGATTGGCGCCCTAAACTCAGACATTGTACAGCAACAGAAGCGAATTGGGGAGTTAACCGACGAACTACAACTGGCCAACGATACTATTGCCGCAATGATGCGGGAACTGGAGGCGAATAAGGCGCTACAGTGTGATTTGAATGATAAGTTAAAACATCTGAAATCTGAGTGCGAAAAGTCAAGTGAACGCGAATCGCATTATCAGCGCAAACTGAATGCACTGAAGGATCAGCTAGAAGAGAGCAATGATAATAATATTGAGATTCGCAACAGCAACGAAACCATGTTGGACAACTTGCACATGGAGAATCGCGTGGTACTGGACCAATTGAATAAGCAGAAGGCTAAAGAACATCAGATGGAGCTCGATTGCCAGATATTGCAGGCCAAGTATCGGGATGCGAAAGAAGAGATTGGTCGCTGTGAGCAGAAACTCAAGGATCAGCGTCTCGAAATGGAGGGCAAATTAGAAAAGATGAAATCCAAAATGGTAAGTACACGTTTGATGCGTTCCGTATTATGTATTTCCGTACTGTATGGCATGGTAGCATTAACTGGCGCCGGCGTTTCCAAATACCTCTTGCGTCATCACAACTTTTGCCATGTATTTTAATGCTAGGCGTTCTTTACAAGCCCAATATGACATTGTAAGAAAGGTGAGCTTAAAATGCTGAGCCTTTAAAATATCAATATTTATTTGTGATCACGTCATATACATGTCACCATTCATGAATTGTGGCAGCACATTTCTGTTATTTCTATTGCTAACTGAGTCGAAAGTTGAACAATTTTTTTGTTTATTGCTTACTGTATGCCAATTTGTGTGAACAGTTTGTAATTCAAATGGAGTGATAATTGAGTATATATAAGGCCATCAATAGTATTCTGAAATCTTTAACTTTTAACTGTGTTCGATGTGATTAATGATTGGTGATCATATCTTAAATGAATAATATGAATGAAAATGTATTCATTAGCAACTGCAATGCTATCTTTTATTCGTGTCATATGAGCTTCAGACGTCACTGCTAGTGCAATTTTATGTATATAATGTTTAGTTGTAAATTTGCATGGTCTTGTAATTTTGCTATTTCTTTAGATATCCTTTTCCTATTTTGTTGTTATGTGTGTGAGTGTGTGTGTGTGTGTGTGTGTGTTGTGTGTTAGTTCTGCTTCCAAAGTTTTTACAGGTATCATCAACGGGGAGAGGGGACATATAAACAATGAAATAAATAGATTAATATGCTTCTTATCATATGGAATTTAAAACTATTTTTCTCTGTTTCCTCTTCTCTTCCTTTTTCACTCTCTATCACAACAACATACACAATAATGATAATAAAAAATAAATAAAAAAAAATACAATTGTCATTTCAAGAAATTCAAGTCCAAAAGTCTCGTATCGTTAGATTTAAGTCAAGTGGGTAAATCTGAGAAGCGCACACAAACACACACAAACGCAGAGGGGACTTCTTTCAAAAAAGTCGACAGTTCGTACCACAGTATCTGTGTCAAATTTTTGATTATGTTGTTGTTTCTTCTATGCATAACGTATATAATATTTTTGAGCAACAATGTTTATATCGAAGTAAAGACTAGAAAACCAATTGAGTTTTAGTCACAAAAGCGGAGGTGTTACTCTCGTTTTAACCATTGTTTTGAATTTTTTTTTGTCGATTTTTTGTTGTTTTTTGATTCGTTATGTCTTACTTTTGAACGAGTAAACTTGTATTAGTCTAGGTTTAGTTAGTTAGCTGTCCACTGACTTGGCATCGTGACCGTTATTGGCCAACGAAGTCAGTTTCGTTTTTATGTTTGTTCTCTTTTTCGATGTCGTTTCTCCCTCTTTTTGCCTTAACTTAACTTCCACAACTTACCGCTCACTGCTCACTGTTCGCCACTAACCCCACTACGCTATTGTGTCTCAAACCACACAAACTGACAACTGTAGCGGGCACTGTACAAGGCGGAAGTGATCCGAATGAAGGAGAAGCAGGAGCGCGATCTGACCAGCAACCAGGCGGAACTGGAAAAGCTGATTGCACAGGTAAGTTGATTATGTCTTAATGTTAATAGTATGGCTCTAATCACTATCATTTCATATAATATTTCTAGAACAACAAATATGACGAACATACGCGTGCTCTATCTGCTCAGATTGTGCGTCTCAACGAAATAATTTTGGAGCAACAGAAGCAAAATGCCATACTCAGCACCAAGCTGAGCCACCTACACGAGACCGAATCGGCGGCGTTTGCATCTTCTCCCAGCGATGACTGGCATCCGTTTAAGCGGCCAAGCGCCCCATCTGCCAATCTGGGCAGCAATCTTGCCATGGAAGATGAGGAGGGTGAAGTGTTTAATAACACCTACCTCACAGATCTTAAGCTTGGCCGTGTCCCGGACATGACGTAAGTGCCTGTTACTTGTGCATCAACAACAATTTATCGCTTATCTGATTCCCATCTTTTCCTAGCACTGAAGAACTGCAATATCGCAACTCGTTGCAACCGCCACATTTGAAGAGCACCTATGCGGCACAGTATGACCTGGGTAGCCAAGAAAGCGATCTCAAAGTAAGCATTAACATAGGTCGCGCTGCCGCCGGAGAAGCGGCAAACAAAAATAAACAACAATAACAACAACATCAACACCCATAGGAGCAGCACCCCGCTCGGAATTCCGCTCAAGGCACAAGTGCACGAAATGTGGTTACAATTGACATGTAGCTTATAGATACTATTTAGACAGCAGACGACTATTAAAGTCAGACCACTTGCATATGTATGTTTAAGATCCTCTCCATCCCATTCCGATATGTGTCCTGTTATTTCTGTGTTGTTTGTCGTTGATGTTGATGTTGATGTTAATGTTAATGCGTCTGTTTCTGTTCAAAATTAATTACTGAGAATGAACTTGAGCATTTATTTATTGTATTATGTTCTCACCCCCAACAGGACGGGCCACATGGCCTGGACGATAGCATGAGCGCGCTGTTGAGCACAACGGGTGGCAACTGTACTGGTACGCGTAAAAAGTCGATGGGCACTCATTACAAGCGGCCAGGTCCACCAACGCCCAGTAAAAATGGTGGACGTCTTTCATTTGGAAGTTCGGAACCAGCGCGCGAAATATTGCGTGAAACTTATGACAATAATAGTAGCACCAAGACGCCGGCGCGCTTCAAAATCTTTGCGTCACGGTTCAGTATGGGCAGCAGCGGCACCACTGGCGGTGGTGGGCAATGTTTGCCGCGCGACGAGGTAAGTTGTAAATAGAAGTATATTTTTGATGTTGTGTGCTGGTGCATCGTTGCTATTTGTGTTTTTTGTTTAGTTAGTTTGATAACATACAAACTGTGTTAACTGCCAGTCATCATTGTCGTCCTTGTGATTCTTGTGTAGCTAGTACTACAACAGGTAATTTACAAAAACGCTGTGCTCCTTCACAGCAGCGGCACTCTCATCGTAAAAAAAAAGTGTTGCCGCTAAGTCAACGCTACAATCTGCGTCTGCGAGAAGCGGGCGTGTTTTGCACCTCGACGCCGCGCACGAGTCGCTCCTACTTCGATCAGTTGCGTCGGAATCTGCGATCTGATGCGGCGACAGAGGTTCAACAAGAGCAAGAAGGCACCACACCACATTTATCCAACGCTATGCCTCTGATAATGAATAACCCTCGGGTCCGCAGGCTGAGCTTGTGCAGACAGCCGCAAGTGTCATCCGCCAGTTCAACGGCCAGCGGTGTCTCATCGCACAATAGCCGCAAGCGAAAAAGCACTGCACGAAAATCCGTATGCATGCATGGAAATATCTTTGTTATGGACAGGCGTCGGGGCGTGTTGTCGGCAACGGGAAGTCAGCAGCGCTTGCAGCAGCGCACCAAGGTAAAACAACATCGTATTCAATGCTTTGATCAGGCCAGGCATATGAGCGACGATAGCAGCGAAATCGAATCAGAGTCGGAGCCCAAGACCAACGATAACAACAATTATAGCAGCCACAATCGCAATATAGCGACATACTCCAACTTGACAAAGCTGGAGGAGTCGCAACAGCTGCAGATGGCGCAGGACGCCACGCAGGAGGTCGACATCAATGTCGACAACAACTATATACATCAACTACACCAACAATTTGAGACGGATCATGTTTGCGAATGGCTTAATGGTGCCGCCAGCGCCTCTGCTGCCAACGCCACTGATGATAGCCAGTTTGACCAGCTATGCCTTCAAACTGAGTCGACAGCTCCATTTGAGCTGCAGCCGCTGCAATACGATGAATTACTATCAAACACTGAGCATCAAAATGATGTTGGAGCGATCCTGTTGCCAAGTAATATCACTGCCATCAGCGCATCGAACGTCAGTAACACGACCAACGCCTCGTCGTGTCAATCGTGGACCACATTATCTTCGGTTGCCGTCCGTTCCCATGCCTTGCCGGAGGTCACTTTAATCCCATGCAAGCTCTCTAGTACCGCTCCAGAGTGGCGAGTGGTGTATCGGCCGCATGCCAATATTCTATCGCAACTCTGGCATTGCATTGGTATCAGAAAATGTCTGGTGCTTATAGTGTTCATACTTTTCATAATGATGTTCCCCAGCAAAATGAGCATCTCAGCAGCTATAGGAATATTACTTTTATACTTGATTGCCGAGCGCGTCTTATAGTGGACGCTTACAGATAGTGGACGCGTGACGCAGTTTGATGACAGCAGGGGCATCATGCACATACATATCAGAAATTAATTTTCAATTCAAGTGTTTCAAGTACTATGTATAATTTGATATTAATAAATTCCGTTATATTCCACTACAGAACTCGCCGCCCAAACGACGTCTTAGCAATATATTTAAACGCAAGTAGGCGTGCTTAACAGCAATTGAGATCACAAAACTTTAAGCGTCCTTTTGTACAGTTGAATTCGGGTTGAATGGCACCCAGCAGAGTGGAAAGAGCTGAAAATAATTCGATTACCATATTAATATGTAGCTTAAGTCAATTAATTAGCATATTCAGTATATATTTTGCATATAGGATATCCATTACTTCTATTTATATATATATATAATTTTTTTTTTTGCATTTAATTAAATGATATAGTACCCAATGTCTTCGAAATATGTCAATGAAATATGATAAACGTTGCTTATGCCATGTATGTAGATTTTCATGTTTGTGTGTATATAATTTTGTGTGCTTGTTTGACACGTCAAACGATGCGATAATGCCATATTTTTTTGATACTTTCCATGCAACAATAAATTTATCGATCAACCAGAAAAATTGTACACATATAAATAATGTATATATAAGAATGCATAGTTTCATGTTACTAATTACACATGTTATTAAGTTACTTTCATTAAATCTATCTTATATATTTGCAAATATATACTTATATATAATTCATAAATTAATTTAATTCTTTGTGTTTATTATCCGACCAAGCAGGTTTGTTTTTCATTTAAAGGAATCATTTATTTTTTTTTTTTACTAAATTAAGCTTTGTTTTCTCGGAATGGTCCATTCTAAGTAGTAGCAGCCTTAAAAATTTGTGCATACAGTTAATAGTTAAAAGATCAGGTGACATTATGCTTGCTGCTTGTAGTTTAATCAAATTTTAAACCTGTTTGGAAGAGCAAGGCGAGCAGGAGGCTCGCTCGCCGCATGCAAGGTAACAACTGATTGAATGAATGGTGCTTACCCAGTCAAGCCGTTGCCTACATTACGTGCTACATTTGCGCAACAGCGTCAGCTATTGTGGATGAAACTGTGCGAAGTCCACAATAACAAACTGTTTGTTTTGATTTTGCATTTTACTACAACTAATGCGTCGTCATCGCCATTTGCATTTTCCGCTGTTAACAGGAGCCGCTGTACTGTTCATTCACACATATATGCATATGTAAAAGGCTAGAGGGATGGTCTTAGTAATTAGCCAATATGATAAAGGATCCTACTTCTAGTCTAGTTTGCTGCACGAAATTATTATGTGATTGAATATCCTCTTGTTATCTAGAGGGAGCACTAGCTACTTAAGTCCATTAAAAATATTTAAAAAAATAAATAAAAAAAAAAAACATTGTTGTTTATCAAACTAAAAATCTGGTTCCGAGTCAGACCAGTCCGACCAGGGTTTTTGTTGTTTTGTTTTGTTTTTTTTTTTTTCTCCACTGCCAGTATTCAAATCAGAGTTAGGCCCGAGTTCAATCCGAAGTTTCGTTAGTTGTTGTTCTTTGGCTCGGCCCTCCCGAGGCGCGTGTTGTCATGTGTGTGCCATATTTGCATGTGTGTATATGTATGTCTGACGATATTGTATTTATATCAAATTATTATGATTATAAAGCGGCCAAGCGACGCAGCCAGAACCGATAAAAGCACCAAGAGATCAGCCAAGTAAGTCAGTGTTGTCGCAGCGACCTAATATACCTTGATAGCCACGCCTCCCACGTTAAAAATCTAAAACCCGACCACAAAAGATTACATCTCTAATGCTAGTCTGGAATGATAAACAGGACACTAACTTTACATTCATTTGAATTTGGGATCTCGTATATCGTTTAACGCCCTGGCAATCGACTAATTGGATTTTGAGTTTCCTTTTTCCATATTTTTTTTTTCTTTGTTTTGTGTGTGGACATTTTTGAACTGCTGCCTGGTGATAATGCCCAGCAGTGTTGCCAACGAAGGCTACAAGTTTCAGAGCAGCCGCAGTAGCCCAAGCGGCTCCCCGGCAACAATTCCTGACGACGTTGAGGTAGTAGACGAGGCACTCGCCCTGCTTCAGCTGGAGACGCAAACAATTCCCCAGGATGCTGCTGTTGCTGCTCGGAGCAGATCGGGATGGCAGATTAAAGGCTCCTCACTGTCCCTTAATACGCACAATCGCATTCGTAATATTGTCGAATCGCTAAAGATTAAACCGAATCCACAGAAGCCCATGATACCGCTGTCCATAGGTGAGTAATTAGCTGAAGTAAATGTTCGATGTTCATAAATGGCTTGAAGCTTAGTTATGTACAGTTTAGTTTAGTTTAGTTAGTTTATATATGTACATTCAAATGTTTATTTTTATTTTATGTCACAAATTCATCCTGGCGCATTTATGTTAGGTATATGCATAGAGTCATACATATAAAGAAATGTTCCATTTAAGTCGTGCTTGAATCTCATCAGTAGATTTGTGACACTTTGAATTCTGAGCAGAGCAGGGACTTTGAGCTAAATATGCGATTGCAAAGGGTTTTCAAAAGTTGACACGAAATATGTAACGCATTGAAGGCGTTATACCATAATTAACTGCACATACAAATATAGCAAATACTATGTTTGTCGATCGAGTTGCTTCCATTTAATATGATAACAAAATCAATAGAGGCGAACTATAAATTAATCATTCAATTGAGAAGTGAGCACATGGATTTCAGTCTGCAAGCGTGTATTATCTTCGGCGAGACAAAGAAATCAGTTCTTGCTTGTTTTAATATTTAGTCGCTATTGCGTTATTTGCCGTTGTTTTTTTTTTTTATCGTTAAAAAGGCTGAAACTTGTTTGCTTAAATCGGCGACATGAATTCATTTCTTTTGGTGCCGCTTCTCTGTCCGATATATGCGATGTCCCAATACATATATGCATATAAAATACAAAATATATACATGGTCCACATAAGCATATACGAAATCTCAACCAATCAGTTGAGGTTGCAAGCATCGGATTGTTTTTGCAAATACTGCTAATATCTTGAGAAAAACAACTTTATATTAATATGCATTTATGTGACTGCCTACAAATAGCGATTCTCGAATTAATTTATTTAAAATTACTAGATGGACCGATGATTGTATGTATAAGCTCAGAATCCGAGGTCTGGACTGTTGTTATTACATATTGTTATTGTTTTTGTCATGGCGCATGCTCGTTTTTGATGCATTTGCATAAAATGTAGTTTCACCTGTTTGGAGAATCGAGAAGCAAGATCCAGAATCGAATTTGATTAGAATTTAAAATTCAGCCGGTATATTATAGGTCTAGTTATCACAGTCGCGCCCCCCGTTCCAATATCTCCCACATGGGACTCAACGAGGCGGAAACAAGAAGTGTGTTGAACGAGTTTAGGACTGGATTATGGAAAGTATATATGTAGATACATATGTTAGGATATGTATACTGATACACATATTAATACACACACGCAATACAAGATATTCGTTTAAATAATTTTTATATCTCAATACCGAATTTTAAACTAATTTAAAAACAAAACTGGAGAGAGAGGGAGACAGACTAAGGCACGGTAGATTAAAATAATTAGTAATTTATAAATTGTATGCCAAGGTGCTCAATATTCTGTATCGATTTCGCGAAAAGAGAGAAAGAGTCAATCAAAAAAGATAATACAACAAGATTTATTCAACTTTATAAAAATGAAATGATTGATTGTATTTTTTTCATGTAGCTCAGCATAACATTTACAACTAGGCCAATTAATCAAATCCTGTTCCTTTGAAATGGAAAAACAATATGGAAAAGTAAATTGAACTACAAAGGGATTCAAGATATTTCACAATTTCATTGAAAGCCATTATGAATAGTGTTTAAGAATATGAATTTATAACTTGATAAAGGTGCTATTATCTAATCCGCAGGCGATCCCACCACATTTGGCAATCTGAAGGCCGCCGATGAAACTATGAAGGCGGTGATGAAGTCCCTGGAGAGCGGCAAGTTTAATGGCTATGCCCACACGCAGGGGCACGAGGAATCGCGTCGGGCAGTGGCCAAGTATAGTGCTCATCAACGGCCGAATGGGGTGATCGATCCAAGTGATATTATGCTCTGCAGCGGCTGCTCCTCGGCACTCGAGTATTGCATATTGGCGTTGGCCGATCGTGGCCAGAACGTGCTGGTGCCGCGGCCAGGCTTCTGTTTGTACTATACACTTGCCAAGGGCTTGGACATTGAGGTGCGCTACTATGACCTGTTGCCGGAGCAGCAGTGGCGCGCTGATCTTGTCCAGCTGGAGAGTCTCATCGATGAGAATACGGCCGCATTGCTAATTAACAATCCAAGCAATCCATGTGGCAGCGTTTTCGACAAGGCCCATCTCCAGGAACTTGTTAACATTTGCGAGCGCCATTATCTGCCCATCATTGCCGATGAGGTGAGTGAGAATTAAACCTAGGCACACATGTTCACATATGTGCATGTGTGATTATATGATATGTTCGATCGAAAATTGAACTGTTCTACCCACAATCATAATAGCAGCTAGAAAGTCATTTAACAATTGTGGCTACTGGGATATGAGTTCACTCAAGAGTTCTATAAAAAGTGTTTTTTATAAACGAAACTTTTTTTTGTTTTGTTTTTTGTGTTTTAGATATATGAGCACTTTGTGTTCCCAGGCTCGCGACACGTGGCGGTCAGTAGTCTGACGCGGGAGGTGCCTGTGCTGTCCTGTGGCGGGCTGACCAAACGTTTTCTGGTGCCCGGCTGGCGGATGGGTTGGATTATCGTGCACGATGATCAGCAACGTCTGGGAACTACCATCTCCGGGCTCAAGAACATGTGTGGACGCATCCTTGGCAGCAATACGATTATTCAGGGCGCACTCTCCGATATCCTCACCAAAACGCCACAGAGCTACTTTGACGGAGTGATCGATGTGCTCTATGTAAGTGATCATGTGAAAAGAACTATCCAGCTCTCATCCATTAAAGAATGTCACTTATTTATGCTACTTGTTTGTTTTTTCGCTTAGTCAAATGCTCAACTCGCTTACAATTTGCTTAAGCCGGTGCTGGGACTGAAACCTGTTATGCCCAATGGAGCCATGTACATGATGATTGGTGTCTGTATCGAGCGTTTTCCGGCCTTTAAGGATGACACACACTTTGTGCAGGAGTTGGTCAACGAGCAGAGTGTGTTTTGTTTGCCCGGAAGTTGCTTCGATTATCCGGGATATGTGCGCATTGTGCTCACGGTGCCACGCAACATGATCGAGGAGGCCTGTGTCCGCATCGCTGAGTTCTGTGAGGCGAACTACAAGAAGGATAACCAAGCACTAATCGAGGAAAGCCTGCTAGACGATGCCCATGTGCACTACTAGCACTTGGATGTGAACTGTGGACTGTGGATTGTGGGATGGAGTAACATAAATGGGAGCTAGAATTGGAACCATTATTGAAACTGGGGAGAAATTTATTTATTAGATGCCCTAGGCTACAGTTGCTCGGTTTCTATGCATACATATATTTATAAGTACATATATATCAATAAAACCTACATGTATATTATAAGGAGTATTGTCTTGACAAACTTGTGGAATTGAAACACACAGACGCATAAGAGTTCGAAAGAGTCCAAGCAATTTTTTGTTTAGCTTGATCGGTTATATATAAGTGGCAATATATGTATGTAAATGCCACAAGCGTTCTATCTGCATAAATAAATAAGTACTAGCAGTATTCTGCATGTACATATATTTAGTTTAGTGTAAAAAAGTAGTTATGAACCAGATGGCAGTCTGCAACAGTAGCAAAAGTCTAAGTGTATTAATTAATAATAATTGCTCACAATTGTGAGTGCTATTGAATGCTAACTTATCGTATATGTTTCTGTATATATCTCCGCACTATCGATGTGTGAATGGTGCTTTGAATGAGCAATAACCAGGAGCATTTAGTAGCGACATCTACATGTGGTGCGGATGCATTTTCTTTTCCATTTCAACTTCGACGCGAGCCTCATCAATGCCAGCAACGGTGGGTAGTCCACCTGGCCAAAGCAACAGATCCTCCTCGTGCTCCATTATCATATTCGCTTCCGCTGTGATAAGTGCAGTAAATTTTGTGAATTTTAACGATGTTTTTATTTAGTGTATTAGTATTCACCCTGAATGCGATGCAGCTTGCTGCCATAGGCCCAGTCCGTATAGTATCCCATGACAAAGGTGAGTGGCAGCAGCGGTGCCAAAACTGAGGCACGCTTCACCCGCTGGTAGTAGCTGGCACAGCCGTATAGAGCGCTCAGATAGAAGCCGCTTAGCCAATAGAAGAGCTCCCGATGCTGCGCAATGGCCAGCGCCTGTTCCCGTTGCTTGATTTGATAGTGCATCTGTATCCAGCGTTCCATCTGAATGGTGTCAGATTTGTTGGTTGTTTACACTATTTTAAGCGGTACTGGTACAGGTATAGGTTATGTAAATGAGGTGCATGGGACTTGCCTTCAATTCCTGGCACTTGCGGTATGACGGATCATCATGGCCGGGATAGCTTAGGCTAGAGGATTTCTTAGACGAGGCCGAAGCTCCCATTTTTGTTTAGATCTAGCCAATGCTGAATGGAAACTCACGCGCTCCACTTTGCACTTTCTGTTGTCACGCTGCTACTGTTGTCATCGACCCATTGCTGCACTGCGAGAAACGATGAAGCTTTTTCCATCGCAAAAGCCAATCAAACAACAAATTATGACAAGGTTTTTTTTTATAATTTGGCAATGGCTTGTACAGCTAGTCATATATTAAAACAATATTGGCTTTCTTTAACCTGATACCATAAAGAAGTGTTCTCTGAACAGGCAATCTAAATTTTGGAATTCGTTTCATTCAATATTAAACCGTTCAAATTAAAGACGTAAAAGTTATTTTTTTCCGGTGTGCCACTGCGCAGGCGCCATCCTCAGCACCCGCTTTGTATCTGACAGAATGGCAGCTGTCAGATATTTGGCTGCCTGAGGCTAGGGAAGACACTGCCCGACTGCCAGACTGTTCGACTGTCCGATTGTCGGAGTCGCCCACCCGTTCGATTAGTATATCTTTGCATTCGTCGTTTTGCTGTTCTCAGCAGCGCGTGATTTTCGTACAAAAGTGCAACTGTTTTTGTTTCAATTTTCGTTGCTATTGTTTTTGGCGTAGAATGTAAGGAAAGTGTAAAGTGTTGTATTATCTGTAATTGTTGTTGTTACATTGTTGTTTTTACAAAGAAGTTCATTCAGTTTATTGTTGTTGACATATATATTAAGTGCTATTGTTAAGCCATATGCGCCCAACCTGAAACGCCTCTTAAATGTGTCTTTGTGATAGGGATAGGATACGCGCGAACTTGGCCAAAATCGAAAAGTATGTAAGCATAAGTCTGCTATGTACATATTTACTGGTGTATGTATGTATATGCGTGTACATACATAAGCATAAAATATATATGTACACACCTATGTACATATGTATTTGTGCGTGTCCTTCTCTCATGTCTCATTATTGGGGGTTGCAAATGTTGTGCACGGTTCGTCAAAATGTTTTCGTACGTACATACATACATACATACATACATACGTACATATAAATTATGACAGAATGTGGCCAATCTAATTGTTGTCTGACTCAAAATAAAACAATATTATCTTAATAATTAATAAATAAATATAACAGAAACAGATACAGAAACAGGCACACCGCCTAATAGGAGTCATCTGTGGCTCCACTCCACTTAACAACGGTCACGGGACAGGAGCAGGATGCGCTGTTTGAATGATTGACCGCTTACAGATTCGTCGCTTGGGTGCAGCTGCTAGAAATAAACGCACGGGAGGCGGCGGCGGCAGCTTTCATTCAGCCAGCGGCATCACAACACCGGCGACGGCCAGCACCAGTTCCTCCAGCGGCAACAGCTTAACACCACAGCAGCATCAGCACTCATTGCCATCATCCCACCATCCTCACCAGCATTCACAGCACTCGCATCTGCGCAGCTCTCAGCAGCATCCGCAGCAGCAGATCAGTCACTTCACCTTCAATCCATCGCCGGGCAGCAGTCCTGGCAACGGTTTGGGCACACGTCAAGATGCGTCCAGCGCCCTCAACAGTCCGACAACCATTGTGAACTCGGGCAGCGGCAGTGGTGGCGGTAGCACCACTGCCTACGGCATGCATCCTCCGGCTGGAGGATCATCGATAGCAGCAGCACCACCACCGACAGCCACGTCGACAGCCGCGAGCAATTCCCACAACAATGGAGCGGGCGGCCCACCTTGCCCAGTGGGTGGTGGCCTCAATCTGCTGGGTGGCATTGGAGGATTGGGCGGTGGTGCCGCTTCCGCTGGCATGGGCATTTGCGGCGGGATCAGCAGTACGGTGGGTAGCGCTGCCATTACGGGTGTGCCGCCAATTGGACTGGGCATCGCCACTGGGATCGGCAATAAAATTATGCTCGGCCGCAAACAAAGCCTTAAGGGTGGCGAGCCGTTCCTAGCCGATTACGGGCCAGAGGAATCGCTCAACGAAAGCGCCGATATAGAATGGGTGAATAAACTTTGGGTGCGTCGTCTGATGCGCCTTTGCGCACTGGTCTCGCTGGCGTCCGTTTCGCTGAATACGCCGAAAACGTTTGAACGTCATCCGTCGTTGCAGTACATCACCTTTGTATCGGATACGGCGGTGACGGTCCTATTTACGGCCGAGATGATTGCTAAAATGCATATTCGTGGCGTTCTAAATGTGAGTTACAATTACAGAAGACTGCAATTCTTCAACGTACTTATACCATTTATTACTGGCAGGGCGAAGTGCCTTACTTAAAGGACCATTGGTGTCAGTTTGATGCCTCCATGGTTAGCTTTCTCTGGGTCTCCATCATACTGCAAATTTTTGAAGTGCTAGAAATAGTACCTAAGTAAGTATTCACTAGACAATATTAACTGTCTGCTTATATACGTCTATAATTGATTTTGCATTCTTTTCCGATCATTTTTCCCCACAGATTCTCGTATTTATCCATTATGAGGGCACCGCGTCCACTTATTATGATACGATTTCTACGTGTTTTCCTTAAGTTCAGTATGCCGAAAAGCCGCATCAATCAAATTTTCAAGTACGTGGTGAACTTAAATCAATCAACACTGTGATTGATAGCATTTGCTTTTTTTTCTTTATCTGTTTATATTTAGACGCTCGAGCCAACAAATCTATAATGTGACGCTATTTTTTTTGTTCTTCATGTCGCTATATGGCTTGCTTGGTGTGCAATTCTTTGGAGAGCTGAAGAATCACTGTGTCATGAATAATACGATCTATGAACCGTCATCAGGCCTGCCGTAAGTATGCTTAAGTCTATAATTAACCTTTTTACATAGGCCTTAAAATAATTTATTAATTTGGTGTAACATTTTTGATTGTTCTTAATCAATAAATTGAATGTCATTGGATTTTTTTATTTTGTTGGAGTATTAAATGTTATCGATTCAATTAATTAATATATTGAACCAATTGTGCATGCCCTTCCATTAGGATACTCACAATAAACTCACTGGCCATACCGGACACATTCTGTTCAATGGATCCGGACTCTGGGTACCAGTGTTCGCCGGGCATGCGCTGCATGAAGATGGACTTTCTAAGCAGTTATGTGATTGGCTTCAATGGCTTTGAGGACATTGCAACTAGTATTTTTACGGTATATCAGGCAGCCTCCCAGGAAGGCTGGGTGTTTATTATGTATCGTGCAATTGACTCACTGCCGGCATGGCGAGCCGCCTTCTACTTCAGCACGATGATATTTTTTCTGGCCTGGCTGGTGAAGAACGTGTTCATAGCTGTAATCACAGAGACCTTCAACGAGATACGCGTGCAGTTCCAACAGATGTGGGGTGCAAGGGGTCATATACAAAAGACGGCGGCCTCTCAAATACTCAGCGGCAACGATTCCGGCTGGCGGCTGGTTACCATCGATGACAATAAGCATGGCGGATTGGCGCCAGAGACATGCCATGCCATTTTACGCTCTCCGTACTTTCGAATGCTGGTCATGACGGTGATCCTGGCCAATGGGATTGTGACGGCAACGATGGCATTTAAACATGACGGTCGCCCACGTCATGTATTCTATGAGAGATATTATTACATTGAGGTTGTGTTCACGTGTCTGCTCGATCTCGAGACACTCTTCAAGATCTACTGTTTGGGCTGGCGTGGCTACTATAAGCATTCCATACACAAATTTGAGCTGCTACTCGCCGCAGGCACAACACTCCACATAGTTCCTATGTTCTATTTGTCTGGATTGACATACTTTCAAGTGCTGAGGGTGGTGCGGCTGATCAAGGCCTCGCCCATGCTTGAGGGTTTTGTGTATAAGATTTTTGGGCCCGGCAAGAAGTTGGGCTCGCTAATCATCTTTACCATGTGCTTGCTAATCATTAGCTCGAGCATTTCAATGCAGTTGTTCTGTTTTCTGTGCGACTTCACCAAGTTTGAGTCGTTTCCGGAGGCGTTCATGAGCATGTTCCAAATTCTCACGCAGGAGGCGTGGGTTGAGGTCATGGATGAGACGATGATACGCACGAGCAAAACATTGACGCCGCTAGTAGCTGTCTATTTTATACTCTACCATCTGTTTGTGACGCTCATCGTGCTCAGTCTTTTCGTTGCGGTCATTTTGGACAATCTGGAGTTGGATGAGGACATCAAGAAACTTAAGCAGCTCAAGTTTCGCGAGCAAAGCGCCGAAATCAAGGAGACTCTGCCATTTCGTTTAAGAATTTTCGAAAAATTCCCCGATTCGCCACAAATGACAATTCTCCATCGCATCCCCAATGATTTCATGCTGCCCAAGGTGCGTGAGAGTTTCATGAAGCATTTTGTAATTGAACTGGAAACGGATGACCCATCATTGGTCGAGAACTGCAAGCGCCCGATGTCCGAATGCTGGGAATCAAATGTTGTCTTTCGCAAACAGAAACCTGTACGCATCATGAACAAAACGGCAAAGGTTCGAGCCGCTGGCAGCAGCCTTCGAAAGTTGGCCATCACTCACATAATCAAGTAAATACCTACCATATACATACGTACATACAAACAGTGACCATTACATTACTGCCAGTCGTCAGTGCGTTAGCCACAACACATGGCCAATTGTTTTGAGAAGACTAAAAGATACATATTTCCTGATTTTAATCTGGTTATTATATTATAGTTTACTAATTATATCGCTTTGAACATAAGTTTGAAGACAAAAACACGAAAATTCAAACTTCGGTTATTCAATTATTGCCATCCATTATTCATAATTTGTATGCACATAGACCTTTGGTAATGGTTACTTATGCTGATCGTATGATAAGCTCAAAAGTTGTATAGTAGAGTTTCCATGCGATCCAGATGAATATATATAGCGCCAAAAAGAAATAGTCTCTACATATAAGAATGCAATTAGATTGATTGTTTATTTATCGCAGCGACAGCAATAATCAGCGTCTAATGCTGGGTGACTCGGCCATGCTTCCCGTGGTGGGCACTAAGGGTGGCCTCAAGTCGCAAGGCACTATCACACACTCAAAGCCATGGAGGGTCGATCAGAAGAAGTAAGCGCCTTTTGCCCATTGGTGGCATGATTCGTTTGATGTGTGTACGCTACCAATTCACAGATTTGGATCCCGCTCAATTCGTCGCAGCGTGCGCTCTGGCTCCATCAAGCTGAAGCAGACCTATGAGCATCTGATGGAGAACGGTGATATTGCGGCTGCCCCACGCGCCAACTCTGGACGGGCCAGGCCTCACGATCTGGATATCAAGCTGCTGCAGGCGAAGCGCCAGCAAGCCGAGATGCGACGCAATCAGCGCGAGGAAGATCTGCGCGAGAATCATCCGTTCTTCGATACGCCATTGTTTTTGGTGCCGCGGGAGAGTCGCTTTCGCAAAATATGCCAGAAGATCGTGCATGCACGCTACGATGCGAGACTCAAGGATCCATTGACTGGCAAGGAGCGCAAAGTGCAGTATAAGAGTTTGCAGTGAGTAGCATTTGATGAACAATATTTTGGTATCACATTCTCAATGCCACATTTAATAATTTTCTCAGTAACTTTCTTGGGCTGGTCACCTATCTGGACTGGGTAATGATATTTGCCACGACACTCTCGTGCATATCGATGATGTTTGAGACACCCAATTATCGCTTAATGGATCATCCGACTCTGCAAATAGCTGAATATGGTTTTGTCATATTCATGAGCCTGGAGCTAGCAATGAAAATTCTGGCTGATGGTTTGTTCTTCACACCCAAGGCATACATCAAGGATGTGGCGGCAGCGCTTGATGTATTCATATATGTTGTCTCCACGTCGTTTCTCTGCTGGATGCCACACAATATACCCACCAATTCAGCTGCCCAGCTACTGATGATTTTGCGATGCGTGCGTCCACTCAGAATCTTTACTCTGGTGCCGCACATGCGAAAGGTGGTCTACGAGCTGTGTCGGGGCTTTAAGGAGATCTTATTGGTATCCACGCTGCTGATTCTGCTCATGTTCATTTTTGCTAGCTATGGCGTACAGCTGTATGGTGGTCGTCTGGCACGCTGCAATGATCCGACAATTCTGCGTAGAGAGGATTGTGTTGGTGTTTTCATGCGGCGCGTTTTTGTCACCAAAATGAAATTGACACCGGGTCCAGATGAGTCCTACCCCGCCATGTTAGTGCCGCGAGTCTGGGCCAATCCCCGTCGCTTCAATTTTGACAATATTGGTGATGCTATGCTTACGCTTTTCGAGGTGCTTTCCTTTAAGGGTTGGCTGGATGTCCGTGATGTCCTTATTAAAGCCGTCGGACCGGTAAAAACAAGTTCCAATGCAATTATATTTTAATTAAGTAATTTATGAATTATTTGATTTATGATAACATTTAAAATATGCTTCGTTTTTTACTGTATTTATTTTTGTTTATTTTTTCTTTAATTTAATTGCATTATTGAGGAATTTGTACTTAATTTCAGATACATGCCATCTACATTCATATCTACATATTCTTGGGCTGCATGATTGGCTTGACTCTGTTTGTGGGCGTGGTCATTGCAAACTATTCAGAAAATAAAGGTACAGCATTGCTGACCGTTGACCAGCGGCGATGGTGCGATCTAAAAAAGCGTCTTAAAATCGCTCAGCCACTCCATCTGCCACCGCGTCCGGATGGACGAAAGATTCGTGCCTTCACCTACGATATAACCCAACATATTATTTTTAAACGGGTCATTGCTGTGGTTGTTCTAATCAACAGCATGTTGCTATCCATAACTGTAAGTTATATATATGTATATATATTTTGACGATGGCTCGAATTGATTTTCATTCAGCGTTCTCTATTTCCAGTGGATCAAAGGCGAGGTACACACTGAGCGTCTGGTTATCGTTAGCGCGGTGCTGACTTTTGTATTTGTCATTGAGGTGGTTATGAAGAACATCGCGTTTACTCCTCGGGGCTACTGGCAGTCCAGGCGCAATCGATATGATTTACTGGTCACTGTTGCTGGCGTCATTTGGATTATATTACAAACAATTCTCAGGGTATGTATTGAAGAACATTAAATACCTTCATAGAGTGATATGATCTCGGATGTGACTTAGCACTCAGTGCAAAATTAGTTCGCTTTAATTCTTCTCTATTCTCTTTACTTGTGTTTAATTAAACTGAACACTCTTTTCTTTGTTAAAGTTTGACGGAGTGGTTACTGCTCTCCACGTCAGAATCTGTTTGTCTGTTTGAATTTTTCCAATATTTCATTCTTAATGTTGCTTGCAGAACGACTTGTCGTATTTCTTTGGCTTCATGGTAGTTATTCTGCGTTTCTTCACAATCACTGGAAAGCACACAACACTCAAGATGCTTATGTTGACGGTGGGCGTGTCTGTGTGCAAGTCCTTCTTCATCATCTTTGGAATGTTCCTTTTGGTCTTCTTTTATGCGTTAGCCGGCACCATTCTTTTTGGTAATTCATTATTACTCACTCACTTACGTCACTCGACCAGAATTGTGCAATCAATATATTATCTATTCTGCTCTCACTTACATAGGAACCGTCAAATATGGGGAGGGTATTGGGCGACGGGCGAACTTTGGATCGCCGGTGACCGGTGTGGCCATGCTGTTCCGTATTGTGACTGGTGAGGATTGGAATAAGATCATGCATGATTGTATGGTGCAGCCGCCATACTGCACACTGGGTGGAAATTACTGGGAAACGGATTGCGGCAACTTTACAGCAAGTTTAATATATTTCTGTACATTCTATGTGATAATTACGTATATTGTACTTAACCTGCTAGTCGGTAAGTAACATAATGTGGATGTTGTTGCTACAGATCATTGTAAATTGCCTTTCACCATCTAGCTATTATCATGGAGAACTTCTCCCTCTTCTATTCAAATGAGGAGGATGCCCTATTGTCCTATGCGGACATACGCAACTTTCAGAACACTTGGAATATCGTCGATATACATCAACGTGGTGTTATACCGGTGCGTAGGGTGAAATTCATTTTGCGCCTGCTGAAAGGCCGTTTGGAGTGTGATCCGCAAAAGGATCGCCTCCTGTTCAAGTATATGTGCTATGAGCTAGACAAACTGCACAACGGTGAGGATGTCACATTTCATGATGTGATCAAGTAAGTCTATTTTTTTTTTTTGTTTTTGGATATAATCATTTTTTAGTTTTTTTTATTTATTTATTTTTTTTTTTATCAATATTTAGTTAAAATGTATGTTTTATTGTTGTCAGGCAGTTGCTGTTTTATTTTTGAAATATGAGATTTACAAAATATAAATTTTAGCATGCTATCCTATCGGTCTGTTGACATACGCAAGGCACTGCAGCTAGAAGAGCTTCTGGCGCGTGAGGAGTTTGAGTACCTGGTCGAGGAGGAAGTGGCCAAGATGACAATACGTACCTGGCTCGAAGGCTGCCTTAAAAAGATACGAGCACAAAATGCAAGCGTATGTTTCAAACGAATGTATTTTTTTCTTTTGCTTATGCACAATTTTGAAACTTTTCGATTGGTTTGCAGAAACAACAAAATTCGCTGATTGCTGGATTGCGCGCCACCAATGAACAGCTAGTGATGCGTCCCAATGTGCAGGAGGACAAGGCACCCAGTGGAGTAATTGACAAATCAGCTATAAGCACAATAAGTGGTGCGGTAGCCGGAACTTGTCCACCGACTAGCGATGCTTTCTCGCCCACCTTTAGCTCGACGGAGAACGATGAAAAGGATGCCAGCAGTAGCGCTGTGGTGTTGCCTCACACTGATTCTCACACAATTGCTGCTGGTGCACGGCATGTGATGACGGTGGGCAAGCGGGCATATGCTTTAAATCGCAGCGATTCGACGGGCAGCTCGGCGGGGCGAAAGTTTTTGGCACCCACCTCCAGTGATCCACAGCAGCGGTCGACGCTGAGCGATAAGGAGCGACTGCATATTAGCAGTCAGCAGCGTAAAAAGAATTCAATGACCACCCTGCCACATGCGGCACAGCTGGGTCAACTCGGTCAGATGGGCAAACAGCGTGAGGTGAACAAGTCATCCAGTTTCTTTTCCCAGCTGAACAGCGATATTGGCCAGTTTCATTATCCGACAATTAATGCGACCGCTGCAGCTGCTGCCGCCGCACTGCATAATTTTGGAGATCATCATCATCATCATCAGCATCAGCATCAACATCAACATCATCACGGAGCACTGAGCAGTCCCTCGGCGATGATAAGTCAGCTAATTGGAGGCAGCGGCAAACTATTGCCGTTTAACAATCAAGCAAATGCCGTCTATGAGGTGCATGACTGGTGGCAGGAGCAGGTCCTCTGCACGCAGACAAGTGACGATGAGGTATAGGAAGGCAGCAGCAAGCATCGATATTTGATTGCATACATTATCATCAAGAAGGAGATATATAATTTTTGGGAAATACGTACATAAATCCTCATTTGTTGCCTGTAAAATGAAAACTTAGTGCCCTAGAGATTTATAATAAGTCCATACACAACTATGTAGTATATGTGTTGTAATGTGTAAATATTGGCACGTTGTTTTGCGATTCTGGCGTATGCACAGTACATGTATATGTATATGTATATGTATATGTTGTTGCTTATTAAATTGTATAAGAAATTTTGTCAGTCAGTAATGTTGTTATACTTAAAATGATATATGTACTTATTATGAGTGCTGAACACAGGATAAAAATGCCCTTTTAGTACACTTATATGAAACATTATAATCAAATCCAAAATATCTACTCTCTAGACAAATATTTAGCTAATGTTAATATAGACAAATTTCAATCAATTTGAAGCCAAATCGATATAGTCTATTCTAAATTCTAGTAATAGAAAGAGACAGAGATTAGTATATACCAACATGCACACATATATGGAATACGAAGCCTACCATGTATTACAAATATTTTGTTAAAAGACAAAAAAAAAAAAACAAAAATAAGAAAAAGAAAAAGAAATAGAAATAAAATAAAATGCAAATAAAGAACAAAACCATTGCACAAACATTAGATAATATAAAATCAGTATAGTATAAAATGCCCAATTACACATGAATACACATTATAGAAGCGTAATAAACATCGTTGAAATTTCAAAACGTGTACAAAAAATAAATGGTATGGGTTCGTGCCAGCAACAATTTATTTACTATGATTCAGAATTCTACGTGCATTGCGAGAACTTCACTATCCAACAGACAAAAATCCGACCTACGAAAACCCAGCACTGCCCTACGGTACTGATAAGTTACGACTTAATAGAACAAGCGCGTGCCCTTAGACGCCAATTGTATCCGCAGTACGTCGTTTCTCGCAGGAAATGTATTTTTAGACATCACAATGCAAATTTATGCAATACAATTAACGCAGGCACTGTCATAGATGACTTAAATACGTAACATTAAGCCAGGTTCAAGTTAGTATCCAGGCTGTCGTCTTGTTGTTCGCACGCAGGTCGACCTCCACAGGATACACCCATAACTGAATACGGGATTTCACTTGATGCCTGCAATACCAACACTTTGGCGCAATGAGACTGCTTATACTATGCCTGTTGGTCGCTACATGCGCAACATTTAGACTGTTTGGGCCAAACATTCACATTGTGCCCGGTCAGAAGGCAAATGAAATAATATTGCATTTCCGCAATCCTTGCAACAATAAGATCACCTCAACCACTCTCAGACCGTCAGCAACACATAGCTATCCACGGACACGAGCAACGACCCTAAAACCAACTTATAGAACGACACTCGGTACCACAATAATAACGACTCAAACTTCACCAGTGCCGACAACAGCCAAGCCAAGTACTCACAAACCGGCAACATTGAAGCCCCCAACAACAACAACAGCTAAGCCAACTACTCACAAACCGGCAACATTGAAGCCCCCAACAACAACAACAGCTAAGCCAACTACTCACAAACCGGCAACATTGAAGCCCCCAACAACAACAACAGCTAAGCCAACTACTCACAAACCGGCAACATTAAAGCCCCCAACAACAACAACAGCTAAGCCAACTACTCACAAACCGGCAACATTAAAGCCCCCAACAACAACAACAGCTAAGCCAACTACTCACAAACCGGCAACATTGAAGCCCCCAACAACAACAACAGCTAAGCCAACTACTCACAAACCGGCAACATTAAAGCCCCCAACAACAACAACAGCTAAGCCAACTACTCACAAACCGGCAACATTGAAGCCCCCAACAACAACAACAGCTAAGCCAACTACTCACAAACCGGCAACATTGAAGCCCCCAACAACAACAACAGCTAAGCCAACTACTCACAAACCGGCAACATTGAAGCCCCCAACAACAACAACAGCTAAGCCAACTACTCACAAACCGGCAACATTGAAGCCCCCAACAACAACAACAGCTAAGCCAACTACTCACAAACCGGCAACATTGAAGCCCCCAACAACAACAACAGCTAAGCCAACTACTCACAAACCGGCAACATTGAAGCCCCCAACAACAACAACAGCTAAGCCAACTACTCACAAACCGGCAACATTGAAGCCCCCAACAACAACAACAGCTAAGCCAACTACTCACAAACCGGCAACATTGAAGCCCCCAACAACAACAACAGCTAAGCCAACTACTCACAAACCGGCAACATTGAAGCCCCCAACAACAACAACAGCTAAGCCAACTACTCCAACCGGCAACATTGAGCCCCAACAACAACAACAGCTAAGCCAACTACTCCGGAACCGGCAACATTGGAGCCCACAACAACAACAACAGCTAAGCCAACTACTCCGGAACCGGCAACATTGGAGCCCACAACAACAACAACAGCTAAGCCAACTACTCCGGAACCGGCAACATTGAGCCCAACAACAACAACAGCTAACCAACTACTCCGAACCGGCAACATTAGCCCCCAACAACAACAGCAGCCTAAGCCAACTACTCCGGAACCGGCAACATTGGAGCCCACAACAACAACAACAGCTAAGCCAACTACTCCGGAACCGGCATCAGTGGAGCCCACAACAACAACAACAGCTAAGCCAACTACTCCGGAACCGGCAACATTGGAGCCCACAACAACAACAACAGCTAAGCCAACTACTCCGGAACCGGCAACATTGGAGCCCACAACAACAACAACAGCTAAGCCAACTACTCCGGAACCGGCAACATTGGAGCCCACAACAACAACAACAGCTAAGCCAACTACTCACAAACCGGCAACATTAAAGCCCCCAACAACAACAACAGCTAAGCCAACTACTCACAAACCGGCAACATTAAAGCCCCCAACAACAACAACAGCTAAGCCAACTACTCACAAACCGGCAACATTAAGCCTCCAACAACAACAACAGCTAAGCCAACTACTCACAAACCGGCAACATTGGAGCCCACAACAACAACAACAGCTAAGCCAACATTGGAGCCCCAACAACAACAACAGCTAAGCCAACTACTCCGGAACCGGCAACATTGGAGCCCACAACAACAACAACAGCTAAGCCAACTACTCCGGAACCGGCAACATTGGAGCCCACAACAACAACAACAGCTAAGCCAACTACTCCGGAACCGGCAACATTGGAGCCCACAACAACAACAACAGCTAAGCCAACTACTCACAAACCGGCAACATTAAAGCCCCCAACAACAACAACAGCTAAGCCAACTACTCACAAACCGGCAACATTGAAGCCTCCAACAACAACAACAGCTAAGCCAACTACTCACAAACCGGCAACATTGGAGCCCACAACAACAACAACAGCTAAGCCAACTACTCCGGAACCGGCAACATTGGAGCCCACAACAACAACAACAGCTAAGCCAACTACTCCGGAACCGGCAACATTGGAGCCCACAACAACAACAACAGCTAAGCCAACTACTCCGGAACCGGCAACATTGGAGCCCACAACAACAACAACAGCTAAGCCAACTACTCCGGAACCGGCAACATTGGAGCCCACAACAACAACAACAGCTAAGCCAACTACTCACAAACCGGCAACATTAAAGCCCCCAACAACAACAACAGCTAAGCCAACTACTCACAAACCGGCAACATTAAAGCCCCCAACAACAACAACAGCTAAGCCAACTACTCACAAACCGGCAACATTGAAGCCTCCAACAACAACAACAGCTAAGCCAACTACTCACAAACCGGCAACATTGAAGCCCCCAACAACAACAACAGCTAAGCCAACTACTCACAAACCGGCAACATTGAAGCCCCCAACCACAACAACAGCTAAGCCAACTACTCACAAACCGGCAACATTGAAGCCCCCAACAACAACAACAGCTAAGCCAACTACTCACAAACCGGCAACATTGAAGCCCCCAACAACAACAACAGCTAAGCCAACTACTCACAAACCGGCAACATTGAAGCCCCCAACAACAACAACAGCTAAGCCAACTACTCACAAACCGGCAACATTGAAGCCCCCAACAACAACAACAGCTAAGCCAACTACTCACAAACCGGCAACATTGAAGCCCCCAACAACAACAACTAAGCCAACTACTCACAAACCGGCAACATTGGAGCCCACAACAACAACAACAGCTAAGCCAACTACTCCGGAACCGGCAACAGTGGAGCCCACAACAACAACAACAGCTAAGCCAACTACTCCGGAACCGGCAACATTGGAGCCCACAACAACAACAACAGCTAAGCCAACTACTCCGGAACCGGCAACATTGGAGCCCACAACAACAACAACAGCTAAGCCAACTACTCCGGAACCGGCAACATTGAAGCCCCCAACAACAACAACAGCTAAGCCAACTACTCACAAACCGGCAACATTGAAGCCCCCAACAACAACAACAGCTAAGCCAACTACTCACAAACCGGCAACATTGGAGCCCACAACAACAACAACAGCTAAGCCAACTACTCACAAACCGGCAACATTGAAGCCCCCAACAACAACAACAGCTAAGCCAACTACTCACAAACCGGCAACATTGGAGCCCACAACAACAACAACAGCTAAGCCAACTACTCCGGAACCGGCAACATTGAAGCCCCCAACAACAATAACAGCTAAGCCAACTACTCACAAACCGGCAACATTGAAGCCCCCAACAACAACAACAGCTAAGCCAACTACTCACAAACCGGCAACATTGAAGCCCCCAACAACAACAACAGCTAAGCCAACTACTCACAAACCGGCAACATTGAAGCCCCCAACAACAACAACAGCTAAGCCAACTACTCCGGAACCGGCAACATTGGAGCCCACAACAACAACAACAGCTAAGCCAACTACTCCGGAACCGGCATCAGTGGAGCCCACAACAACAACAACAGCTAAGCCAACTACTCCGGAACCGGCAACATTGGAGCCCACAACAACAACAACAGCTAAACCAACTACTCCGGAACCGGCAACATTGGAGCCCACAACAACAACAACAGCTAAGCCAACTACTCCGGAACCGGCAACATTGAAGCCCCCAACAACAACAACAGCTAAGCCAACTACTCACAAACCGGCAACATTGAAGCCCCCAACAACAACAACAGCTAACCCAACTACTCACAAACCGGCAACATTGAAGCCCCCAACAACAACAACAGCTAAGCCAACTACTCACAAACCGGCAACATTGAAGCCCCCAACAACAACAACAGCTAAGCCAACTACTCACAAACCGGCAACATTGAAGCCCCCAACAACAACAACAGAAGCCAACTACTCACAAACCGGCAACATTGAAGCCCCCAACAACAACAACAGCTAAGCCAACTACTCCCAAACCGGCAACATTGAAGCCCCCAACAACAACAACAGCTAAGCCAACTACTCACAAACCGGCAACATTGAAGCCCCCAACAACAACAACAGCTAAGCCAACTACTCCGGAACCGGCAACATTGGAGCCCACAACAACAACAACAGCTAAGCCAACTACTCCGGAACCGGCAACATTGGAGCCCACAACAACAACAACAGCTAAGCCAACTACTCCGGAACCGGCAACATTGGAGCCCACAACAACAACAACAGCTAAGCCAACTACTCCGGAACCGGCAACATTGGAGCCCACAACAACAACAACAGCTAAGCCAACTACTCCGGAACCGGCTACATTGAAGCCCCCAACAACAACAACAGCTAAGCCAACTACTCACAAACCGGCAACATTGAAGCCCCCAACAACAACAACAGCTAAGCCAACTACTCACAAGCCGGCAACATTGAAGCCCCCAACAACAACAACAGCTAAGCCAACTACTCCGGAACCGGCAACATTGAAGCCCCCAACAACAATAACAGCTAAGCCAACTACTCACAAGCCGGCAACATTGAAGCCCACAACAACAACAACAGCTAAGCCAACTACTCCGGAACCGGCAACATTGGAGCCCACAACAACAACAACAGCTAAGCCAACTACTCCGGAACCGGCAACAGTGGAGCCCACAACAACAACAACAGCTAAGCCAACTACTCCGGAACCGGCAACATTGGAGCCCACAACAACAACAACAGCTAAACCAACTACTCCGGAACCGGCAACATTGAAGCCCCCAACAACAACAACAGCTAACCCAACTACTCACAAACCGGCAACATTGAAGCCCCCAACAACAACAACAGCTAAGCCAACTACTCACAAACCGGCAACATTGAAGCCCCCAACAACAACAACAGCTAAGCCAACTACTCACAAACCGGCAACATTGAAGCCCCCAACAACAACAACAGCCAAGCCAACTACTCACAAACCGGCAACATTGAAGCCCCCAACAACAACAACAGCTAAGCCAACTACTCCCAAACCGGCAACATTGAAGCCCCCAACAACAACAACAGCTAAGCCAACTACTCACAAACCGGCAACATTGAAGCCCCCAACAACAACAACAGCTAAGCCAACTACTCCGGAACCGGCAACATTGGAGCCCACAACAACAACAACAGCTAAGCCAACTACTCCGGAACCGGCAACATTGGAGCCCACAACAACAACAACAGCTAAGCCAACTACTCCGGAACCGGCAACATTGGAGCCCACAACAACAACAACAGCTAAGCCAACTACTCCGGAACCGGCAACATTGGAGCCCACAACAACAACAACAGCTAAGCCAACTACTCCGGAACCGGCAACATTGGAGCCCACAACAACAACAACAGCTAAGCCAACTACTCCGGAACCGGCTACATTGAAGCCCCCAACAACAACAACAGCTAAGCCAACTACTCACAAACCGGCAACATTGAAGCCCCCAACAACAACAACAGCTAAGCCAACTACTCACAAGCCGGCAACATTGAAGCCCCCAACAACAACAACAGCTAAGCCAACTACTCACAAACCGGCAACATTGGAGCCCCCAACAACAACAACAGCTAAGCCAACTACTCACAAACCGGCAACATTGAAGCCCCCAACAACAACAACAGCTAAGCCAACTACTCACAAACCGGCAACATTGGAGCCCACAACAACAACAACAGCTAAGCCAACTACTCCGGAACCGGCAACATTGGAGCCCACAACAACAACAACAGCTAAGCCAACTACTGCGGAACCGGCAACATTGGAGCCCACAACAACAACAACAGCTAAGCCAACTACTCCGGAACCGGCAACATTGGAGCCCACAACAACAACAACAGCTAAGCCAACTACTCCGGAACCGGCAACATTGGAGCCCACAACAACAACAACAGCTAAGCCAACTACTCCGGAACCGGCAACATTGGAGCCCACAACAACAACAACAGCTAAGCCAACTACTCCGGAACCGGCAACATTGGAGCCCACAACAACAACAACAGCTAAGCCAACTACTGCGGAACCGGCAACATTGGAGCCCACAACAACAACAACAGCTAAGCCAACTACTCCGGAACCGGCAACATTGGAGCCCACAACAACAACAACAGCTAAGCCAACTACTCCGGAACCGGCAACATTGAAGCCCACAACAACAACAACAGCTAAGCCAACTACTCCGGAACCGGCAACATTGAAGCCCACAACAACAACAACAGCTAAGCCAACGACTCCGGAACCGGCAACATTGAAGCCCACAACAACAACAACAGCAAAGCCAACTACTCCGGAACCGACAACATTGAAGCCCACAACAACAACAACAGCTAAGCCAACTACTCCGGAACCGGCAACATTGAAGCCCACAACAACAACAACAGCAAAGCCAACTACTCCGGAACCGGCAACATTGAAGCCCACAACAACAACAACATCTAAGCCAACTACTCCGGAACCGGCAACATTGAAGCCCACAACAACAACAACAGCAAAGCCAACTACTCCGGAACCGACAACATTGAAGCCCACAACAACAACAACAGCTAAGCCAACTACTCCGGAACCGGCAACATTGAAGCCCACAACAACAACAACAGTTAAGCCAACGACTCCGGAACCGGCAACATTGAAGCCCACAACAACAACAACAGCAAAGCCAACTACTCCGGAACCGACAACATTGAAGCCCACAACAACAACAACAGCTAAGCCAACTACTCCGGAACCGGCAACATTGAAGCCCACAACAACAACAACAGCTAAGCCAACTACTCCCGAACCGGCAACATTGAAGCCCACAACAACAACAACAGCAAAGCCGACCACTTTAAGGCCCACTGTGGCGAGTACAACAACATTACAGATAAGTTCGCCTAAGCCCACAACTTTGATGCCAACTAGGCCGATCACAGAAAGGACCACCGAATCTCTGCCACCTTTCAACATCTTCTAAAAAATTATAAAATAATTAATTTTTCTTATATATCGATATAATATATTCTGAATTATTTATGATTTAGTAAATTGAGTTCTTATTTCAGTTGACTTAATAAAAAAAAATACTATTAAAAAATTGCGTTTGATTGCAGTTCCACTTAAGAATGAGAAACACTGCAGTGTCGATAATAAGTAATAAGTAATAATAAGGAACATACATTTAGAATTATATTTTAAATCAATATTGACACACTGATTAAGATATTCATTTAAAATCTATAATGGAAACTAGAAAATCATATTTTTAAATCATACTTTAAGGCAAACTCTTAGTAGCATCATTACTTTTCTGAAAAATAAAAAAAATAAATGTAACAGATTTATTAAGAAAATATTTCGATAGAATAGCAAAAACTTACTACATCGAATTGCATTCAATGTTTAGGGGGACGTCTAAGAGACAATAAGTAAACTGTAACTATTTGACTGTTCTTTAACTAGTTGTTAGCCTTGATTTTCTGAAAAAAAGTTCGTCTAAGGACTTCGAGATTCCTAATGATATGGCCGAGCAATGGCATAAGAGCGTAAATTTCCCCTTAGCTTACAAAAATTTATATTTTAGACATCGTTTAATGGTTAACATTTTATTTTATTATATTAATTTTACAATTAAATTGTATTCACTTATGAATTATTTTGCTGATTGGCATTCTTGTTGAGAATGTTTATATTAAAAAAAAAAAACCCAATGTGAATTTAGTGAAAGCATCTCTGGTCTGAAACCATTGGCAAATATACTTAAATCAATGTGAAAATGCTAATGAATGTATTCTGCCAATTGTCAGATTGGTATGTTGTTATCCAGCGTGTTGTTATCCTCGTTAATTTCTTCTGTATCGGAGTTATTCACGTCGGATTTCCAATCACACAAAGCTGGGTAGTTTTTGCTAATGCGATATTCGCATTTAGAAGCTGTTGGTCCCGATTGATAAACTGGATCTCCAAATATGTTGTTATAGTCGTAGTTGCAAGTCAAAAGAAACTGGAATCTGTTGGTGCTTCGCTCAAGAAATTTTACAGCAGCGCAGCCAACCCGATGCACTCGATCCGCAACTAGCAAAGTGAAATGTCCGATCTTTTTTCTGCATGTAAATTGCATTAGAGTTTATACACGTGAGTAAGCAAAATTACTTACCCCTCTGGGTGCCGTTGAAAGCTATCAATGTAGCTTTGATTGGCATCCTTATACTCGCGAAACCAGTGGAGCACAAAGGACTTCATGCGTCGCGAATGCGACTTGAATTCGCGACCAATCCAAAAGTAGCCAATATTCTGACCACTGATCTGAAATCTTTGCGTATTCCGGCACTGATCATGTGCAAACTGACAACGCTTGGCATGGAGCGTCGCCATCTGTGCCAGCTCTGTATCCCATCTCAAAAATGGCATATGCATGGCCGCTTCATACCCAGGCACTTCGCCAGCAGCAATCTTGTTGCGCACTAAATTGTGCATATCCAGCAGCAGCTGACGTCGACGATCGCTCATAAAGAGGAGTTTCGGTTGTGGGCCGCAGTTTGCACCAAAGCTGCCATTATTTCCGCACGCAGTGTGCGCCAGCTGCAGCAAATGGCTGCCATTAAATATTTCGCACAGGGACGGTGCACAATAGTCTGTTGGTGGTGATGGTGCTAGCTGTACCGAGGGTGCCAATGTTGTTGTGGCTGCCACCAATGGGATAAGCTGCACTACCAGCAGCACTGCACCAGCAGGCAAAAGACCTGGAGTGCACTTGCCAGACAATCTCAGCATCGCGACTGTCAACGGGATACTAAACTCAGATCAAACGCAAACTATTGTCTTATGAATTGTGTCGACAAGCTGAATTGTTGACGTCGGCGCCGAGCAGCGAACAGGGTTGAAAGTCCGAATTTGAAACGCCCATCGTTTTATATACTTTAAATATTATTCAATTCTAAGTCGTTAGCATATTCTATTGCAGCCCTGGTATGTAGGTACGTGTTTTCTTCTGCAGAATGCCTAGCTAACCCCTCAACCACTTCCGGGGCTGTTGCAGTGCATAAGTGAACCGGTTTGCTGGCTGCCCATCGCTCAGGGCGCTTGATTAGATTTCATACAAATAAGCTGTAATCAACCAGTAACTGTGGGAAAAAGTCTAGCTTCAAGGCAAATGACGATAAGTGGCAATGTTTGGGATTTACCGGCAGCTACTACAAATTTATGCACATACAGATATAAATATAGCTGTCATAAAGAACTGCGATGCCGATGAAAAACTAAGTGCCGATAGCGCAAAGTATTTAAATTTGAAATTAAAGAAACGTGATTTGAAGCAAATTGGCTTTAATTTAAATAACAATATTATAACAATATAATTTAAGAAACAAAATTGCTTTAAAATTAGTCATAATACAAAAAGAATAAGAAAAAAGCGAACAAAACAATTTGACACAACAGCAAGACCAATCGTAACAACTTGACGTTGCGTGTCTATTTGGTAAATTCTATAAAAAGAATACAATTTAAATATTTTACTCTGCAAATCTTGGTTTAAGTTTAAGCTGTCTTTTTAGAAAACTGCAAAAAAAGATATACATATTTACAAATTTGTATAAAAACTTCTGCGTATGCCAATACATAAATGTACATATATGTTTATATGTATTTGTGGTATTTATTGGATGGTAACGGCAAAAATTCTTGTAGAATTAAATTAAAAACTGGAAAGTACAGTTAGCTTTTGGATGACGAAGATTAAATACTCTTGGATACATATGGCGGGTACACGCTAAGATGATTTACAGATGCACATAAAGCAGTCGACGCTAGGCAAAAAATATCATTAAGGCGACTATTATTATATACAGGAAAAACTTAAATTAATTAGGTATAATTGTGCTTTTTAATCTAGCAATGTTTGGGTCTGGCAGTTATTTGGCTTGCTGCTTGCTACTTGCTTTCGGCACGCCTCGTCTCTCATTTATTAATTTGCGCTTATCAACTTTGGATGCCATTGTCTGCGCGTCAATAACATAGTCAAAATCTCACATTTCTGGTTGTGTAACTTCAAACCATCATATGCCCGCGATTGTTCTTGTATATGATTTCGTATCGTAAAAGGTATAATATAGTCGACTGATGATGATGAGTAAGAATGTAATTGTTTCCATCAGTATAATTAAAGTATACATGATTTTCAAATGACAGAGACTCCAAGAACATTTCATTTTCTTAGAAAAGTTATTATTCACGAAATAATTCATTATTCCGTCGACGCTGGTTTTAACACAGCAGTCACACAATAAAAAAACACATTTAGGGTAATAGTTAAATAAATGGCTTATTTAGTAAACACCTTTTGGCCTTGAAATCGGCAGGGCTACTCCTCGTGTCTAAGCCGCCATATTTATCACTTACTTATCGATGCACTGCTCTTTTTTGTTCATCAGTTGAATGGGCCTCAGTCAATTTTGTCATTATACAAGCCAACTCATGCAATCGTCTAAGGGTATAAAGCACTTTTCACAATGGGGAGCTGAACTTTAAATCAAAAGCGGCAAAACAAATAAAAAAATGTTATTATTTGCTTGGTACTTCAGATATTTAGACATACATGAATGCATACATAATTTTATTATATTAATTATCACAAAAGCTTTAAATTATTTCAATAAAGAAAAAAGGATTGCACCAAAGGTCCGAGACAAAAATATTTTGTAAAACGGAAGGAAGTAAATTATAACATATTTATTTCAAACAATCTTAAATGGGATAGAACCCGTGCATACTTACAAGAGAATCGAATTTTTAACATGTTTGAAAATGAGTAAAACATGTAAAGCCTATTTTTTGGGAGAACCATAAAATTGATAATGTTAACTAGAAATAATAATCATACTTTTAAAATGGCTAATGCGTCTAGGACAATTACATTAGAAAGACATAAGATACCAAAATAACTCTCACTCGGCCATATCCTTGCAGATTTCTGAGGGATCTTATACGATCTTATAAGCCAACTCCAACAACACCTAGCAGTATACAAAATTTCACCAGCAGAATAAACATACAGGAGTTGAAAAAATCCTTTCTTTTGGTTAAAATAAAATGTTTGATAAAGGACTCGACGGCGTGGTTGTTTTTGGATTTTTCAAATTTTTGGATAGGTTTTTTTGAAACACTTTGTATGTTGTAATCTATTTATTTAAGTACAAATATAATTGAATTAGCTAAAATTATCAACAAAATGCGAACTATTTTATATTCTAGTGTAACAAGTATAAATTTGTATAAATATGCTCAGTTGCATTTCTTGTATTTGTACTTTGGTATTAGGGGTCGCTTTTGGTAGCTGCCCTCCAGGTACTGCCAGACGCGCTTGCGGGCCTTTTGCGTTATGGCGCTTTCCTCCTGCTCCTCATGCAAAATCTTGTGGCAATCGGCGAGCAGTAGTTCGAGATCGGTGGATTTAACTTTATGCTGCTCAGTTGATGGATTCTTAATGGACTTGGCCACTTCTTCGTCTATTTGCTTGAAATCAATGTCGATATCAGGTCCCCACACAGATTCATTGTTTGCGAGCGTTTCCTGTTGCTTCTCAACGTCATCCAACTCACTTAGATCAATGTCAGAGCCCCAGTCAAGTGACTCATTTGGTAGCTTGCCCTCCTCACGGCAACGTTTGCGCTGCTTGAGCAGCTTTGCCATACGGGGTGTCGGTTCAATGATTATCTCCTTGGCCTCAGTTGGCTCGTTGTCCAGCCAGCGGCAACCTTTGAGCGTGACCTGCGGCATTAGAAAGCCAAATGCACACTTTGCGTTCTTCAGATACTCATTCTTTATGTAACCCGTGGACTTCAGATGGTCAGCAAGTACCTTAAACCAGGCAATGGATCGATGGGCGCCCTTGCCAAAGTTCTCGTGGGTCCGACACCCGATGCTAAGGCATTTGCTGCCCGAGCCGCGCAACCCTAATATTAGTTTGCCAAGACCAAGGCTGCCATTTAAGTCCCTGAGCATGGCAAGTAGCAGACGTGATTCACTGCTGACATCCAGCTGCTCTACGGGAGCAGATCTCAAGTGTTGCGCCTTGCGGCAATTGTCGCAGCAATTGCGACGCGGCTGACTGCGAGCAGAAGTCTGATCATCAAAGTATTTGAGTATGAACTGCCTCCGGCACTGGTGACTCTGCGTGTACTCCAACATGACTCTGGCCAGCTGCTGCAGCTCCTCGCTACGTTGAGCCGTCAGTGGTTGACTGTGCTGCATCCGTTGATGAATTGCAGCATCTGCGTCGCTATAGAAAAGCACACACTTGGCATGCAGATTGTCGCGGCCGGCGCGACCAATCTCCTGGTAGTAGCGCTCCATGTCACTGGGCGCACCATAGTGAACCACGAGGCGGACGTTGGGCTTGTCGATGCCCAGACCGAAGGCTGTTGTTGCCGCCATGAGGCGCACCTCATCGCTGGCAAATTGCTGTTGATTAAGGCGCTTCAGTTCCAATGGCAACTTGCTGTGGTAGCTGTGACAACGCATGCCATGCCTGCTTATCTCTTGAGCCATGTGCTCCGTGTCACGTATGGTGTTGTTGAAGATAATAACCGAACCAGCCGCCTCGGCCGCCCAGCTCAGATAAGGCTGCAGGTCCGACCAAATATTCGCACTCTTCGCACGCACCGTCAGCTCCAGATTGGGGCGATCCAGGCCGCTGCAGAGGATTAGCGGTTTTCGCATGTGAAGCTGCTGGCAAATGTCCTCGCGCACACGCCTTGTTGCGGTGCCGGTGAGCGCCAGAAAGCGCACTTGCGGTACGGCCGACCTCACCTCGCTGAGCCGACGATAAGCAGGCCGGAACTCGTGACCCCATTTGGAGATGCAGTGCGCCTCATCGATGGCAATCAGCGCCAAATTGCGACCCAAATCCTGCAGCAGCTTGAGGCCATTGCCACGTGTTATGTACTCCGGTGTCGCGTACACCAATCTGAAGTGTAGCCCTAAAATCCGTTCCTTGATGGTGCGATCCTCCTGAGCAGTGCCAAGCAAACAGGCGCAGTCGCCAGATTTTGATTTATAATTCAGGGCATTCACCTGATCCTCCATTAAAGCAATTAGTGGCGATATAACAAAGACCACTTTATTCAGGTAAAAGGCGGGAAACTGATAGATCAACGACTTGCCATATCCAGTGGCTATAACAGCGCAAACATCGCTGCCACGGTTTTCCGTTAGTAGAGCGCGTATTATCTGCCATTGCAGTGGCTTAAAAGATTCTAAGCCGAAATATTGTCGCAGACAGCTTAAGTATTTCTTTGGCTTGGGCAACATATATGCCATACATGTGCGTAAGTATTTGATAAAAATAAAACCTTATTGTAAACACGCTGATTGTCGTTAGAATCCGACAGCCCGACAGGTACAAATTAGAGATGAGCGATAAGCTTGCACGTGCGGCTAGCTAAGAAACCCGATTTTCTAAATAACAACACTCATCTTAAACATACATATGTATGTTTGTGGAGTGTGATGCATGCGTACATACGTCATATGTATTTACATTCAATAGATAGCAAATGCACTGCCACTGCAGGCAAAGAGTGCTCTCATCATTTTATCGATAGCATTAAAAAAGCTACAAGAGTTGCCGGAAAAGAGCGCACTTATCGAAACATTTGCAGAATTGCACGATTACGCTACAGCAATGTAATTACAGCACGAAAAATGTTTTCAATATTATTTGATGTTTAAATTAAATTAAATTAAAAATATTATTTCCCTCTCTTGGACTTATGGGCAGTCTGACATCACAAGCAAAATCGAAATCTTTGATTGCCATGAAACATAATCGATAGCTATGTGATGTTCTGAATCGATAAGACTACACTTGTCAAAATCCAAAAGTAAGACAGCTGCCTTCTGTCCACGGCCTGATATACAAAAGGCACTGATAAATTCATATTTGTGATCGATTCTAAATCAGTTCATTTTTCTTGTAGTTTATTCCAATGGATTCGAATTTGCGTAATGTATGCATGTTAAGTGCAACTGCAACACTTTATAATTCATAAACATTCGCCTTGCAGTTGAAGGATTTTCTCACATTATACAACAAAGTGACGGAGTTGTGCTTCAATCGTTGCGTTGATAATCTCAGTCAGCGCGAGCTCTTTGAACAAGAGGTAAGCCATATGCGACTATTTGCGTACAACATTATAGTATAGTAGTATAATACTTATTACATGTAGAACACCTGCGTGGACAGATGCGTGACCAAATTTGCGCGCTTCAATCAAAACATGATGAAAGCCTACGTCGATGTGCAAACCAAAATTAATGTCAAACGCATGGAAGAAGTGGAAGAGAATGCCAAAAAATTGGAGCAGTTCCAGCAGGAGGAACGCATTAAAGAGCAGCTTAAAGAAAAGGAAGTCGCTGCCACTAGCGCGGTTTTAACGCCCGCCAACAGCAGCAACAATACGCTGGGCAATTTGGCAATGTAGCAGCAGGATTGGAATGTTATGCCACTGCTCCTATTTTCAATATTAGATAGTTAAACAAACACACATCCACACACACAAATACAAGCATACACATTGATAGCTATAGATGTCGCGCATTTGTCTGCTTGCGCTAATAGGTCTGCCTGGCGCCGGCAAAACATGCCTCAGCAACTGGATGCTGCAACACCAAGCAGACCTGGGCAGCTGGAACGTTTTCCACGTGTGCTACGATGACTACTTTCACAATGACAATGACTATAAAAGGGAACGCGACAACATATCCAAATTGTTAACACAAGTCATCGAAACAATTCGAACCAGGCATAAAGATCCGCTGCTTCTTGGTCTCCCATCAAAAGTGCGACGAGCGATGCACGCAATGGAGAGCAATAATTATTTGATTGTTTGCGATGATAATCATTATTATCGCAGCATGCGCTATAAGCTGTATCAGCTGAGTCGCTCCCAAAACTGCATTTTTGCTCAAATTTATGTGGCAACCCCCTTAGCTGCTTGCCTGCTAGCCAATGAAAAGCGCGGATCAGACGTCATTGTGCCCGAAGCTGTTATCCGTCAAATGCAAAGCCGACTCGAAGAGCCCAGCACTGACACCTGGGCATACAATAGTTTAACATTAACGGATTCCGACTATAATGTAGCTTCTCATTCGATCTGTTACTTCATCAAATCCTTACTCATCTGTCAAACACCGCCTACCGGTCTACCAGAGGCGAGGACCAAACAGCCACAATTGCAATCGCTGGCACATGACTTGGACTTAAAATTGCGTGCACGCGTTCAAGCCAAAATGAAGCATACCACGTCCACCATACCAAAAGCCGTGCATAGTCGCACTTTGAACGAACAACGCAAACAGATATTGGCACAATTTCGACTTGACAGCGGCGGCCGGCAAGCGGAGGCTTTGGCTGTCAACTTGGAATACTATGTTAATTTGTTAAACTAGACTAAAACTAAGCTTTAAATGTTTATATGTACATACTTCACATTAACTACATTAAACCAAAGGAAAACTGTTACATGCTGAATTCTTCACAATAGTCCCTACCATATATAACAGTGCTGATCACATTACAAAACTAGTTTTATTTAGAGGGGCAAAAAAAAATATGTGTAAACTAGAATAAATAGCCAACTTATACAACTTTAACTTGGCTCAAATCACGTTTCTCGATCATGCGCATCTGCTTCTTTTTCATGCGCTTCAACTTGGCTGGATTCTTGATCACTTGCACAACTTCGGAGCGACGCTCATTTGCCAAGCGACGTTCGGCGTTCTCCACGCGACGCTGGTGACGCTGGACGGCGGCTTCTTTGCGCTGCACCTTTATCTCCTTGGACTTCTCCTTAATGTAACGCATTTCATTCCGCAACTCCATTTTCTTTTCAAATGTCAGCCGGTTAATTGTCTTCTTGATTTTGCTGAATCTGCGAATAAGTTGTCGGTGATTTGTATTTTTTTTTAAACATGATCACCAAGTGTATGTTGGCATTCAACTCACTTTTGTTTCGGCGTCTTCCATGGGCGATTGGATTTTGGTTGGCCGCGTGGAATACTTGCCTCAGGCTTAAGCACCTTTTTAGCTTTGGATTTGTTTTGTGTAGATTGTTTAGGAGTTTTCTGTCCATCACATGTTAACTCTGCTGCAGCTGTGGTGTTTGTTTTTGCTGCATTTTTAGTAACTTCAACATCGGATGATTTATCTGGTATGTCTTCTTCAATATCAATTATTTGTGGCTTCTCCATTTTATGCAGTTATTTGGAACGCAACGTAAAACAAAACACAATAGGCCGACACGTGTTTCCAGAGTTATCGATAATGGGAGCAAACATATGATCGCCTATCGAAGTTATTCAAAGTGTTGCACTTAAAGCTATCGATAGGGCGCAAAAATATCCCTGTTTCGAAGTTGTGGTATTTCAAATTAAAACAATTTTATTTCACTCATCAATTTAACAACGGGTTCTGAAACTCAAACTGCTTAATTTGCTGCAGCCCAGCAATTTTGCATTAAAGCTTAGTGATAATTTACATATTTACAGGCACTTATCAATTGGCCCGAGCAATCTCCAGTCCGCCCTAATCCTTTCCATTCGTCGTGTAGACTGCAACCTCATGTGACATTGTCGCATTGTTGTTGGCCAGCAACGTCTGATTGTGTTCATCCACGTTGTAGTGGTAAAAAAACGCTTTGCTGTATTCGAAAGTTGATATCATAATCGCACAGGCTGGCGCCACCTTAAACAGACGCGGGCCTAATCCTGAGAATATGCCACGGAGTCCATTTAAGCGATAAATGCTTGCCAAGCGATCCGAAACTGATTTGGTCGGCACACTCTTTGGCGGATTATCTAGCGTAAGGCAAACCGAAGCATCAGTGGAACTGCCAACAAGCGGCATACTAGTTGTAGCAAAAGGCCTACCTGCAAATATGAATTTCTCACCGAACTCGATTTGCTCATGCGTCTTAATCACATCAAATGGTGTCGTAATGCTTGCAGCAACCTGAACGAATAAAAAGATGAATGTGATCATAACTAAGTGGGGCAAGAAACAATAATAGCTAAGCCAAAGATTACATTTACATATACAACTTGCATATTGCTTGACCTGCGGCAAGTGTATAATAATTATTTCTACCATCGACTGCACTTACCGATCCCGAAATGGCGCCCGCCACAAAGCTAAAGGCGAACGTAGGCTCGACGACATGGAAGCTGCTCTTTAGGTACTCATAGCAGGTCCAATAGATGCCCGAGAAGGGCACATCGCGCAGTATTGTTGGCGGAAGACCGCGCCAGAGGCCCAAGACGCCCTGCGACTGCATCACTTGTCGGATGGTGCCCAGCATCTCGGCGTTGGTCATCCTTTGCGATTGCATTTTGGTGCGTATCAGCTCAATGGGGCTTACAAAGGTAACGGCCAGAATTCGGGCTGTGACGCCAGCAAGCATCGGCACCAGCATTGGAATGTCCCTGTTGTAGGGTGAACTTTGAACGGGCGCTACATATTTGTAGTGCAGATCGATGAATCGTGCCTTGAACTGTTCGTAGGCCACAAAGTATATAATGGTCGAGGGCAGGGCAGAGATGAGCGTCGGACTCAGACCGGACCATAGTGTGCCAATGCCTTCAGCGCGGCTAATCTTCACAAATGCATCCTGCGCAGGAAAGAGTGAAACTGACATTCAAAATATAAATCAAAGCATATTATCGACAAGATATACTTACAATTGTGCCCGTAAAATGGGTGGATGATGCTGGCGCTAGCTTAGTAAATACATGACTGGAAGCTGAAGTAGGTGTCGGCGTAGTCGGACCACATGGGCATATGTGGTCCATGAGGCCATTGCAATAGAGAAAGCACTTATTGGACAGAAGAGCCGACTGTTGGGTTTGTAAACGGGTCTTAATAACATCCAAAGGCGTCACTGCAATCAGAATATAATGTGGTGAAATAACTATTATCATGTATTTGCTAGTGATATACAGTGTCTGTTCGCTATAACAATTCGCAAATAATTTGAATTTGATCGCATTCAGTTACATAACAATAATAACATATATAATATTGAAAATTCTATAGTTTGTAGAGTACAATTTGATGAGAATTTTTAGACATAGGTACAAAAATTAAAAACATTTTCCGAAACTCTAGGAATTTTAGAATCATTGCAACCTATTATTTAAATTTAAGGAAAATTTAAATGTAAAACAATAAACTTCTGGCATTTGGAGCGATCACTGTACATGTTTATTTAGTAGGGGGTACATATTAAGCAACGCTCTGTTTTGTCACTTACTGAAGCAGGCGGTGATCATGGCACCGGTACAGGCAGACACAACTTGCTGCATGGGTCGAATTCGAAATCTGGGATCTGTCATTGTGAACTTCGGTTCTGTTCGGAACACAGCTGACCCATAGCTGGCCTCTGTTCTTGCTGCACTGGGTTTCGTCTTTGACTCCGGCATGCTTCACTTGGCTTGGCGCGTTAAGAGGCACGTCGGAAACCTAAAAGTTATTGTTAATGTTTGTGCGCGCTATTTCGTTGTTATTGTCATTCAATTAAGGACGTACAAGTGTAAACTTTATAAGTTCCCGATAAATACAAAATATAGTTTTCCCTATAACATATACCTACGGTTATAAGTGTGTGTGGTGTGTGTGTGAAGTGCGGTCAAAGTTATCGATAATTGATCAGCTGACGTACGAGCCGGTTTGCAGTTGCAACAGCTGTTTGCCCTCTAAATCAGCGATATATTTGTACTTTGTACTTCAAAACATTCGATGCATGGCATCGATACTTTTAAGTAATATGTATTTACTTTTCGATATGTGGGTGCAACAACTGTCGCCGTTTACATTCAAATGCAGCGCTAAACTAGTGCTGTATAATTCAAACAGCAGCCTTTGATATTTGCAACGGATACATACCAGTCTCCTGAAGATCTAGATTATACCTCAAAAAGTATGATTTGCTGTATTCAAATGCTGATATCATAATGGCACAGGCGGGCATCACACGCAGCAGCCGGGGAATAACGCCGACGTAGAGGCTTCGTATGCCCTGCTGTCGATATAATGTGCGGAGGCGCGACAACACCGATTGGTTGACGGACACCTTTGCGGTGACACCTTTCCCAGCTGCGCCGCCCGTCGAGTCCGTGTATAGGATATCCTGTCCCAGCTCAATTTGCGTGTGCGTGGTAATTAAATCGAACGGCATTGTCACTAATGTGGCCAACTAAAATGCGCCCAATTCATTTGACAGATAAGGAGCATAAGATTATGTACGACGACAGAGATGACGATATTGACACCCACCGCACCGGATGCTGCGCCCGTGACAAAGCTGAACCAAATCGATGGCTCTGACACGTCGCAGGCACGTTTAATGTACTCGTAAGCGGCCCAGTAGGTGCCCGAGAAGGGTGCATCCCGCATCACAGTCGGCGGCCAGCCACGCCACAATCCTAAAACGCCTTGCGTCCTGATCAACGTGCGCAACACAAGCCACAGCTCCGTGTACGTTACGAAGCCCGACTGCATCTTGATGCGCACCATTTCCAATGGCGTTATGGCCGTCACAACGACCGTACGTGCGCACATCCCCGATACCATTGGCACCGCATATGGTAGCGACAGTCTTGTCCCTGACGCTGTCTTTACATGCTTCTTGATTTCGCCGTCTTCGGGCAAACGTGAACCCGTCTGCCATATATAATAGAGATTGGCGAACGAATGCTTCAGGTACTCATAGGTCACAAAGTATATGATTGTTGACGGCAGCGCCGATACGAGCGTCGGACTTAAACCGGACCAGAGACCGGCAACACCATTGTAACAAATGATTTTCAGAAATGCATCCTGGAGGAAAGTCGATCTGTTAGTGAGCTGCTACTGGCTGCTGGTTGCTCTTTATGCTCTCACTCTGTATCCAAATTGAATAAAATATCCGCTGTGTTGCCAACTGCAGATTGAGGATCTTACAGCTTGTACTTACCATGGTGCCGCGCAGTGGACGCAAATTGGTTGCATTGGCGGCATTTTCGGCTAAGCAATTGGTGGCACTTGGCTTGCAGATGTGCGTCATGAGACCGTTGTGGAAGACATAGCACAGCTTGGATACAACAGGGGGCTTTCGCACCTGGTTCTGCGATTGTGTCTGTACGCGTGTCTTCACCACTTCTAGGGGCGTGACTGGATAGCCAAACAATTAGCTTCAATTAATATGAATAGAACACCTGCCTGCTCCTCTCTTTGCAACCTACTCACCCACAAAGGTTGTGATTAGGCCACCAATCAGTGCGGAAACGACCTGTTGCATGGGTCGAATCCGGTAGCGTGGATCCTCGATCAGCAGCGCTGTAGACATCGTATCCGGATTCACATCCACGTCCACATTCTTGCCCCTATGCGCGTGCTCGGACTTTGGCTCCTGTTGCATTTTTTATGTTTGCCTACATTAACAAATGTTATAAAGAATAAATATAAATAAAAACTATATTAATTGAAAGACTTGTAAGAAACATCTTGACGTACATGCCTAAGCATACGTATGTATGTATACATCAGAGCCAGCAAGTACATATAAATGTTTGTATATGATACAGAGACACACGGTTTAGAGCGGGTCAGCATGCTCTTGTACTCACACCATGTTGCTAGCTCGGAAACACAACATAGAACTATATATGTATGAACATCAACTGCAGACGAGTTGGAGAGCCATATTATATTGTATCATATATCTTAGATCTCTCGGAACTCAATGAAATATCCAAAAAGCACTATAAGTCGGCAAGAATACATATGTAGATATTATAACACCTTGTTGGAGAAAATGAAATGATTGACACGTCTCAGATATAATAGCCGCTGGCAAAAAGCAACAATATAAAGTACATATAGGCAAGTTTTGGTGTTAACCGATCCCATATTTAATGAGTTATTTTATTATATCCTCTAAGGAGGCGGGTATAAAAACAAATGCGTTTGGCGACTACGACAAGAAAATAATAACATTTAATTGCGAGAATTATAAATATCAATTAAATTAATCAAATTTAATAATAATTTGCATTACACTTAAGTTATTACAGTTAAGTATGAGAAGTAAGTCAGTATTATAATATTTAGCTTTTAATGCAAAAACAAAAAATTCTATAATCATATAGGCTGCCAAATGTTGAATTCTGATCTGTGTCCCCAAAAGTTCTGAAGGGTTAATCATCTGCTGCGATTTTAGTAGGTGCTAGAAATACGCTGACGGCGCTCGGGATATTGGGATAGCTGGCATCAACACGGGGGATGAAAGATGCTACCGTAACCAGTTGTTGTTCCACCTCACTTGTGCGCAATGGGAATCAGAGTTTCGCCAGCAGTGAGGGCGGGCAATGGCGCGTCCACGGTTAGGACACCATCCTTGCTGAGGGATGAGCGTATCGACTCGGGATTGACGCCCTTCGGCAGCAGAAATTCACGATTGTATTCCCTGTATACGCTCTTTGTGTCTGACTTCTCCTCGTGCTTGGCATGCACCTGAAAAGATGGTTAAATATTTGAGTTATACACATCAATATATGTCCATAACTTTATAAATATTTACCAGCAGCTTCTGATCGACAGTTTTCACAACAATCTCCTCGGGCGCATATTGACTGACATCGAAGCGCAGCTTCAGCACTTTGCTATCACCCTCATCCTGCAGATGCAACAATACAATAAGTGGAGAATATCCAATTTATTGGCTTGTCTTTCTTTCAGCACAACATGTTAAGAGAGATTTACATACCTGTATCAAGGGCGAGCTAATGTCCGACACGTAATTCTGTTGCTTGGGTACTCGCGATGGCAGTGCCGAGTTTGTCGTTGAGCTGCAAAGAAATAAAGCAAATATGAATACATCACATTGGTTACGGCCACATAACTAATTACAATTGCGTACAGAATTTATATCTACAAAATCATAAATTGTACACCTTGTCGAAGTTTTTTTTGTTCTTGTTGATGTTGTTGTTGTATTGCTCGTGCGAAACGTTTTATGAAAGGTGCGTGAAAATGCCTCCATTACGTAGACCAAATTCAAAATGGAATGCAAATCAATATTGGGAAATTGGTGAATGTAAAACCCGCTGTCAAACACGCTTCAAATGCAACTGATGGCAAATCGTATCGTAGCTAAGGCTGAGCTCTGCGTGTTGCAGCATTTCCAGTTGCAGTTGTAGCAACGAGTCCTATTTTTAAATACGATCAGGGATTTCCGCCCTGGAGCAGTGTTTATTTATAATTTGTAACGGCAGCGGGCAGCTGTGCAGCTCAACAAAAAGACACAAGACAGGAAATGGGGGGAGCTCATATATATATATATATATATATATAACATAGGCATATTTCATTTTCATTTCAAAAATCCTTTTAGAGTGTGGAATCTATATGTATATATGCCGATGAATTTATCTCAGATTGGATTTTGATATTAATGCAATTCTAGTGTACAGAAATGAATTTATTGGCGTATATGTATTCTAATCATCTGTTGTTTCAGTTGCTAGAAATAGCCTCCTACTTATCGTGTTCATTTTCTATATGATGTGCGCAAGGGTATTTAATCTTCGGAAACTCGTAAATAACTTAAATCAAATGTTTTCTCTTGCTCTTCTGCTCAGACACAATGGGCACAAGTATTTGGCATAGGTGCCAAGATTTTCAGGCGCCAACCTGGCCAACCAGCTAGACATTTCCAAATTTCTGCTTGAGTCATTTTCTATAACTAGAAAAATACATATATATCTGGTTCGCAGATTATCCCATATTCGCACTGGAAGAGTTTCTGATTGTTTTTAGTGTAACGAAACAAAATCTGCAACTTTCAAGTTGTTTGAACTCTCAAAGCTGTCTTAACTCTAAACAATAGCAAATGTTAAAACACCTGCCAAGTATTTCGCATATGATTTTGTGTATGTTTATTTTCTGTGCTTGTATGTATATATGTGCATGTATGTATTTAGATTGTGTGTTTTTTAAAATGAATTTGTTAAACTTTTCGTTAAGTGACAACACACGAATCTGTCAGTCAAAATACAGTGCAAATACAAAGTGTATTTCTTTGTGATGTATGTGTGTACTTCTACAAAAACTCAAAAAATAAATAAGTATTTACCAACACTTACATACATTCATATGAATGTGTGGGTATTATTTACAAGTCAGTCAGTATTTCAGAAAGTAGCATTTTTAGCAACAACTAAACAAATAAACCAACTGAAAATTTTACATAAACATTTTTGCAAAACAGAAAAAAGAAATTGAAATTTTATAGCATATTTGATAGAATACCTGGTTGTAGTTGTTGTTTTTTTAGTAGAGCTTTTCAAGGGGAAAATTTATAAATCAGTTAAAGAGATGTTTATGTATGTATTTTTATTGCAGTTGTTTTTATTTCCAAAGCAGCATGTAATTATTGTAAGGAAAGAGAGAAATAAAGAAAGATATTGTATGTATATATAAACATATGTATATACATATTTATAAGATAAAGCTTTTTGTTAACCGTTGATCTGTGCATTATTTTTAATTTGTATATCAACTTAAACAGTTAAGGTGCTAAAAGCTTTTATACACAATATACACACACACACACACACACACACACACACACACACCAACATACACATGCACTCATAACAGCTTATACAGAAACGGAAAACCGAAAATTAAATTGAGTAACGCAGACCAATGAACCGTAATTGCCATCTGAGATCTCTGACCACGCACACTACTCAACACACGAGCAAATACACACAGGTATGCGCATAACTTCACACACACACACACACATGCAAACTGACAAGCTGATAAGCGTGCCATCGACTGGCAACTGTAAACGTGCTCGAAGCCGACCTTGCTGCCGACAACCGTGCAGCAACTAAACTTCTGCTATATGCAACCCATACATGCACATACGCATGGCTGCCCTACCTACGTACGCTCGTGTATGACTAATCGTGGAAACCGTTAATACTAATATTGGCTTATTGACCATAGTGGAGCTACAGTAGTAGCCATAGAGTAGAGGAAGTCAAAGCACCTGCCGGAACACAGCAGTCGTGTGTTGGCGCTAAATTTCTTATGGCTAGCCAAAAACACAGCACACAAGCAAGCAGACAGACACACACACACATATATATCGACTCTCTTCGATTGGACAGCACACACACACACATATGTCTGTATATAGACTTGACGACGGTATACGCTCAAGTTCGAATCTCTCTCGCTTCGTTGCCGACGCTTCTGATGATGTCATGCATTATTTTGCGTTATTCGTTATTGTTATGGAAAAAGCTCTGCAGGAAAGAAAAAATAAAAAACAATATAGCAAAATACACGAAATGAAACAAGCAAAACAAAAACAACAACGCATATCAAGTGTCGTTGAGGTTAGTTGCAACTAAACAAATGCTAATCGGAACACAGACAGCATAGCATTGAAGCTGATCATCGATCATCGATCAACAACGATTACAAGTGTCATCGAATTTCGCACAGCTTACGAAATGCTTGTGCTAAAAATTAGCATGATATCATCTGGCCATTACTTATCATCGACAGCATCATCAGTTGCATCATGTCTAAGCAAAATTGGCAGTACATAAATTAACAGAAATATTATAATATGCACAACTACATCCATACGTCTATTGCGAAATATGTAAGTGCATGTACATGTATATGATTATTTTAAATTAAATTTCAATTGCTGATATTGTTTTCTTATGTTTTTGATCATATCAGAATAACGAAAATATGATATGCCACAATGATTTACCACAAATTCGTCGTTTAATCTCTATTCATAAACGGTTAACGTTTCAGTTGGCCAAGTCAAAGTCCCGGGTGCAAGTGAAAAGATACATATTTCGTATGTATATATATGCGGTTTGGACGAGTTTTAAATGTTTGTAGTATGTACGAACGAGTTGTTTGCATAAACAATCCCGCTGATCCGCAAATCAACCCCGAACCCAACATCTCTCTCTCTCTCTACTGTATATATATACCTTTCTCTGTCTCTTATTCTATCTCTCTCTCTCTCTCTCGCTCTCTAGCATAATACCAGAGTATAATACATGCAACAAATAAATACTGTACACAATTGGCAGATCGCCCATTGAGCTACAAATTGGATCGGGGGCGCTTAAATTACCCTGGAATTGTGCACAAAGCCAAATAATCAGCGAGCATCGCGAACTATGCCAATTTATTCAAAGACAGTGGGTGGGGCTCGGGAATTAGATCAACTGGTCTATTATTCAAATTTTTATAGATATTTCCATATCTCCTGATTAGAATACGACTTATGGAATTAAGATATAATAAATTGGATACTGTACAAACTATAATTTGAGATCTCGAACCAAAGTGTTTTTATTTCGCGACACTACCACTGTATTAATTAAAGCCGATCAATCGATTGACCGTAGTTATGTACACACAAAGAATACGTTTTATTTTTGGAATTTGAATTAACTTAATAGCATTTGATCATTTTATATATATTTATACATACAATGTACAGTGTCTGTATGGTGGAATAGTACAATTTTAAAGAGTATAGAGTATATTAGAAAAATCAATTAGTTGTCTATTGGATATGTCTATGTCGAACCCATATGCCAATGACGTGATCATTTATTTTTAAACAGCCAACAACAAACAATTGATTTTACACATTCGTTACACAGCCAATGGCAGATGTCCCGTTGTGGGCCCTATGAGGGTTTGTCTGCCTTTATAGCTAATATGCAAACGCCGACTAATATTCGATACCAAATGAGTCATAGCTTAATTTTCCCTCCCCTACCCTATCCTATCCTACCTACCCTAAACTGTTCACAACACCACCCAGCACCCATAACCGAATTCGGTTGCATGGTCACCCAATTCGAGACATTGATGGGCCTCGAACACAAAAACAAAAGCAATTTCGCTTCATTTTCAGTTGGACAAAACGCAGCTTTTTGTGCGAAAGTTTTGCTCCGAGCCAGCCGCACGCAACACGAAACTTTGCTTAGAAAGTTTTCTTGAGTTAACGCTAACGGTACTGTTAACGATAATGATAATGCTAACGCTAGCGTTGGCTTTATTATTGCCCATGCAAATGCAATGAAGACAAGAAACCGCTTTGATTATGTCATCATTAGCTGCTCTAGACCAGAGTTGAAGCTAACTAAGCTAACGCGATAGACGTTTTGAATTCGAATTCGCCTTAAGTAGCGCCCACGCGTCGCCGCCTCGCAGCCACAAGCAAGATTGAAAGATTGAAAGGCCAGCGAGGCGCAACCGCGACGTCAACGTCAACGCAGTTCTCTATAGATGTGTAGAAGTACATTAATATGTATAAATGTACACATATTTGTGTATATAGCATGTACATCTTTATGTGCTCTTTTAGCACATTTCTATGTACATATATTTGTTTTGCTTCAATCTTTAACCGCCACCTTCACATTGTCTGTTTATTTAGTAAATATTTGAATTATATATTCACATATCTGCATAATAGCTGTCTGTGTATGTGTTTGTGCGTGCAGCTGTACGCTATAATTCCGTTACGCCACATCATATTGTGTGCAGAAATATGTGTTTTTTTGTTGTTCTTCTTGTCTCTTCTTGAATGCAACCACGCTATAAGCAGGGTTGCATGGCAGACACAAACAAACGAATATATATATATATATATATATATATATATATATATGTATTTGGGAAATCTGCGATTAGTTTGCCAGGCATAAATTATCAAGTGAAAAAATGAAAATTTAAGAAGAAAAATAAAATAAACTAACTTGAAAATATTTTGCAGTCGTCAAATATGCGCATATGGTGCCAAGGGTGAGGTACGCGGTTCGGCCATAGAACCAATAAACATAAGCCGTTTGGGGAGAGGAGGGGGAGGGGGGGGGGGGGGTGTGTAGTAGAAAACCAAAGTGACTCATTCTCCTACATATACATATGTACAAATATATGTATATATATATAGAACATAAGAAAATGTGTGTGTGAGTATCTGGGGCGTTCAGTGCCGTTATAGCCTTAGCCCCAGTTCGAAATCCAGCCATTATGTCGGCGCCGACGACGATAATGATGGTGATGATGATAATGATGATGATGTTACCGTGCCATAGCATGCCTATTTTTAGATGAAAATGTTTGGGGTATCCTAAAGTGTACGTAACTTGCTCATAAGTGCTGAATATCGGTTTCACAATCTATCAAAACTCTAGATACGTTTTTAGAAAACATAAACATATTCAAGTACCGTTTTCATAATCGATATTCTCCCTCTATAGGTATGTATATAAAGCAATTACTCCAATATATGAGTTTCGATTGTATTTTCTGGAATATTCCGAAATAGTCCGCGTTTCAGCATTTAACTCTTACAAATATGAATTTTAATTAATTAATTAGTTCTTTAAAATTTGTGCTGAGTTTTTAATCTACTTTTATCACAAACTAAATGTAACTATATAAAAGCAAATAAAAACCACTAGATTCCATTACGGAATTACTCTTATCTGGATAAACAATTCAACGGTTTAGACTGGTGCTAAGAGCCTGGTCAAAACAAAATTAGACGAGACGCAAACACACACACACACACCGCACACACACACCTACAGGCAAGTCAAGAAAGGAGACTCGTTAGAACATTCCAATTGGAATTTATCATGTTGGATTGCTTACCTGGTTGACTCGAAGAAGTTCGCCTCGCGGTTCATCAGCTCGTGACGAAACTTGGCCATCTCCTCTTCCATTTTGCGCATCTCGGAGTCGAAGCGTTCGCGTATGCTGCTGAATTCCGTATCGATAACGCTGAAGTCTCCCAATTTGATGGGAATATTTCTCTTATTAGCCTCGGCCATTTTTGTTTTTTTTTATATGTGTGTTGTGGTTAAATAGAACTACAAAACTTCTTGAGTTTGCAGCTGCTTCTTCTTCTTGCTTCTGCTTCGGGTTGTTTTCACGCGCACCGCTGTAGTTTTCTTGGTGCTTCTACCAATTGGACTTGGTCAGCTTATGTTTGTATTGTGTATATATAAATATTCACTTTCTAATCAGAACCAAAAAAAATCACAAATGTTTTTTTCCCCTTCTATGTATGTATTTGTTTGTGTGTGTTCGAGTAACTCGGATCGCACAATTCACCGCGCATCAAAGTTTTCTGTTTGACTGTTTTGCATTTTCGGTATGTGAACGCTTTTATAGCGCAGCGACAACGACGCGACCGCAACCACAAAAGAGAACACCGCAGCACAGAGAGAGAGCGCGAGAGCCAGACCGAGAGAGAATGCGAATGCCAAGCACAAAGTAATGCCAAAATGGCAGCGACTGGGAGCACACACACATCTACACATCACACACATCGCCAAAACAGCTCACTTACACTCTCTTTCTCGTCGTAGCTCTCCCGCCGGCAAGGAACAAGTGAATGGACTACGAATTCAATGCGAGTGTGAATGGGACGGTAATTGGGAGTGGTCGAGTGTAAGGAAGAGTGTGCGAATGCTCTCCAGCCTGCCTGCCTGCCCTACGAATGCTCAGTTACAGTTTTGCACGTCAGGCATATCGACACGCTTTTAGCTACACGTGCTTGCCAAAGAAAGGGTATTCAATTGTCGACCATCTGAATTTTTAACTTTACTTGACGCAGTGATGAAATTACCAGACTGAGGGGACCTTATTTTAGTTCTAGATTATTGAGTATGCATTTAAATTTAAATGTTTAGAGTAAATTGGGTAACTTTAACCAGCTAAAAATAAACAAAGTTATTGGTGTTGCTGTCTCCGTTACGCATTGATAATATTGTGGGGGTGGAAGTAACCAATAACAAGTAACCAGTAACGGCAATGTAAACCGGTTCAAAACTGAATGATCACTGCCGTTTTAGGGCAAAGAACTACAGATTTTAAGCCACTTTGTAACTTCAGCTAAATATCAGTTTTGCGTTTTATTAATATGCACATGTGTAAGTGTGTATTCAGACATACACACAGCCACACACATACGTGTGTTTTGCTCAAAACATGTGGGTGGTGGCAACGTTGGCGACACATTTCCATTTCGCTTCGATTTGTTTGTAAACAAATGCAAAGCGAGATGAGTAATCGATGACATTGGCCATCGCATATCGACATATGAGTGTATATCGAACCTGTCCTTTTACGGTGCGGCGACAAACCACAGAAGTCATCAGCCCTTGCAAATATTTTGATTGCGCTGTTAATTATGAATATTTCCAATTCATTTTAAAATGTATGCACTCGTCACGAATCGCTGCGATCACGAAAAAACACCAAAACGAAATATGGGTAATACAATAAATTCAATCATGAATTTTAAAAATAAAATAACAATCATCAGGTGCTGCTGAGGTGTTTTCGGCAGCGCCCACATGGATGGATGCTGCTTACAGCGACGGCCGTTAATGCCACTGTCCAAACAATAAGCTCATTTTCATCGAAATTGTCGACCTTGAAGGTGGCAAAGATCTCGATCTCAATTTCAGCTAAGACTAAGACTACGTGACAGAAACGCACGCCAAAATACTCACATTTACATCAGTACGTATGTACACACATACAGCTGCGGTCAAAATAACAGTTCAACTCACATATGTGTTGAAAAATGTTTCAAAAAATAATTATTTAAAAGCATTCTTTGTTTTGCAGAATTGATTTTTTCTCATTTTTTTCTCATCAAAGATTTTGTTTTTTTTTTTTATTTTATCACCATAAAATGTGACATTTTTAAATTAAATGCTTTGAAAATTGGCGCTACTATTATTTTTATCGCAACAAACGTACATAATACGAATAAGTCCAAATATTTGTGCATTTGCAATATGCGAAGCACTATTATTAAATTAAGAAAAATAAATTTCCCATGGCTGAGTCGTGAATGTTCATCTGCCTCTAGTATCACACATATACACTTATCCATACATACACACATACGCATACCAAACGTACATACATACTTACTTATATATGGAGATACAGCAATTAATCAAAGATTGCACCGGATCATGCCAGGTTCGTAAAAACTCTCCGAAAATTTCTTGTACTGAAAATTGGAGGCTTTCACAAATAAACATTAATAGCGAAATCCAAAATATTATCAATTATTGTGGAAAAGATGGTTTCTAATTTGCGAATGTATACTATTATATGTTTAATCACATTTTCACATTTCATTTTACCTCGCCCCGCTTTAAGGCCAGACAACTGCAAATCAATCAAAATTCGTTTGAGATGATTTAGCATGGAATTTTTAGTTGATGTATAATACGCCAATTTTTCTACTGAGGCAAATAGATCTATCGCGTGGGCGTCACTGCTTGACGACAGCGCTAGAATATATAATTTATATATATATATAAATATATAGATACATGTATATATATATGTATATATATATACGTGCATATGTGTCAGCACTCGAGGCAGCAGCAATATTTGGCAAGCAAAATAAAAAGTGCTTCAACCATAATGTGTAATGTCTATTCCTGTATATATTGTTTGAATATTTGTCTTGTCATAGCTTCAAACATGTTTATACAAATTAAAATCTTATGGAATATACAGCCAAGCACTACATCTGATGTTAATTTATCATCGGTATGTGTATAAAGTTGTGGGCACTGTTAGCCGTGGGTGGAGTCTTAAGTTAACTACTCTGCTCCGATTAGTGTATGCATTCATAATGCATGATTCATAAGCACTGTGCTACATAAATACTTACGATTTGTCATGTGGAACGTTCTTGATTTATTTTCGCTATAATTCATCAGTTCATAAAAAGTGAACGCAGACCTAAAATTTTACAATTGATTGTTTGATTGTATGTGTATGGCAAAGAAGGTCATTACATACAAATAAGAGCGGAATTCTAATATTCTTATAGTTTCCTCTACAATATCGTTTGATTAAAATGTAACGTATTTATTCAATTTGAGCGCTATAATATATAAAGTCAAATTTCAAGAGGGCTGCGCCGAGTTGCATTTTCTTAAATTGGTGAGGCTGGTCACACAGCGCCAGGACTATCGATAATGCTATGGCGTTACCAGATCAGCTAACGAAATGCATTGTACAACACTTATAATTGGCTTACGTTTATGTGTGTGTGTATTCCTAGAGAATCAAATATAAACAATTTGAGGAATCTAAAACAGACAAAACCAATTTATATATTCTCAATTGCCATTAGCAAAAATTGGTCGCCACGCTGTGCACAACAACTAGAATGAACGCCTACTGCACACTGTACTCTGGCGACAACTACGACGACGAGTCGATTGGCGACGAACGCAGCGAGGAAGGTAGGAAAAAAAGAGTTGGATTGGTTTTGTGGCTCAAAGCCGCCAAAAAAGACACAAATGATTCCAATTTCAATTTGAATATAATGTTTGGCAATTGCAGATACTGATGACGCCAGCGAAACCGAGTTTCGCAGCCCGACTCGCTATGGCGGCACTAACGGCACTTCGTCCAACAACAGCAACAACAACAACAATAACAGCAGCAACAATAACAACAATATTGGCAGCAACAGTGGCATCAACAGCGAGCTGAAAGAACAGTAAGTGAAAATATAATGGAATACTCTGCTACACTTGCTACATCTTTGCATCTTTGCAGAATGTACCAGCACAAGCTGATCAATCTGCAAAAGCAGCTGGAGGAGCTGAATCAGCTAATGCACCCGGAGTATATGAAGCGTTTGCGCAAACTGGACAACCAGCTGAAGGAGCGCCGGCGCATCAACGAGATCTACAAGGACTACATGCGCGACTGTGTCGAGCGCGACTACATTCTGGAGAAGAAGGCCGCGCAGAAGGAGTTCGACGAGAAGTTGATGGACCTCAAGGATAATCTGTTGGCTGACTTTGAGGATCGCAAGCGACAGATCGAAAACGAACGCTATAGCTTGGAGTTGACGAACGATTCCATGGAGATCAAGACGACGGTCACCCGCAAGCTGCGACGGCGACCTAATGAGCCCCTACCGGTGATTGAAAAGCGTCGCAAGCCCGCCACCGGCCAGCTGCTCGTCTACCAGCTGGACGACAAGGAAATCGAGTCCGATCTCAAGATGATACAGCGCGGCAAACCGTTGCCGCTGCAACAGAACGGCATGGGCTCCTATACGAACTCCCAGCAGCAGCAGCAGCAACATCAGCAGCAACAGCAGGCGCACAATCTGCTCGTCGAGGCAAACAGCTATGTCGAGACGCGCATCGAGGACAACAAGCTGCTCTATGAGCGCCGTTGGTTCTGTCGCGGCCAGCAGGTCTATGTGGAAGGCAAGGACATGAACAAGTTTGCTGCCACAATTACAGCAATCGGCAACGAAGTCGTACGTATTAAGACCATGCCCACCCATCACCCACATCAGTTGAATAACTATTGAATCTTTTCTCATCTTTTGCAGATCTGGGTGAAGCGCTCCAATGAGAGCAAATTCAAGATAAACATGTCGCATTTGGCCAAGGGCAAAATATCCATAAAGCGTCGATAAAACCCGGCTAGAAACTCTACTGAATTGCTTTTATAGATGTAGAATATATATTGTGTACCGCTTAGAACAAAATGAAGAAAAAAACAACAAATTGTAAATAATATTAGCGTCGCTTTTTATTTCCATTATTATATTATTATTGTTGCTTTGCTTCAGAGTCAGTTCTCAGTTGTCCATGTCCACAAATCGAAAAGTTGTTTTGAGCTGAAATTCTTAATATATTCAATTGAATTGGATGTTGCTGAATGAATGAAGCCAACAATTCCCGTTTCGCACTCAATGAATAATATTTATGCGATTAAGTTTGTTGTAATTTTAAGTTTTGTGCTACGATTAGCGAATCCTTCATGGATAAGTCGAATTAAATATAGAATATAATATATTTACTGAACCCCAGCTACCAGAAGCTACCAATGAAACTGGAATTGCATTTATGTTTAGCTTAATTGGTTACGCAGATAGCTTTAGAGCGCAACCTACTAATTTTATATTAGAAAAAACAAAACACTAACATTTTTATATATCTATATCTTCGTCGAGTGTTTTTCCAATTGCCATTTGACTGTAAGATGTGCCGTATATAAATTTTAAATGACCATGAATGCTGCCAATACTTTCTCACATTTTGTTGTTGCTCCTTTGCTAGATTCGCTTCATATATATAAATACAAAAATGACTTGATCTGGATGCAATCATTAACCATTAATGTGTAAATCTGGCAATATGGCAATCGGGTCTCGGCCAAGCCAAAAAGCCCGCGCAAACTTTTACGCACTAACATAAAAAAAACAAGATTTGTGTTTCACTTTGCGCCTGCTTTATATAATATATATAATGTATCGTCTTGGTTTTGCTTTATTATTATACAAAACATGCACACATTTTTCTTGTTTCTTTTCCAGTTGTTGTTGGTGTTTTTGTTTTGGGAACGTTTATCAAGAATTTAACTCGTTTCGGATTTAATGCAAAAAAAAGCCGCCTGGAATTGTTTGGGTGGCGCTTAGTTGCGCGATCCACGTCCAAATCCGCCACGGAATTCCACCTCACCGGCGCCGGGACCGACATCGCCCTTCTTGTCGACACCGCTGCCGCCGGGAGCGCGTCTATATGCAGAGCGATCCTCGCCGGTCTTGGAGGCATCGGCTGCGCCGCGTGCACCGCCGGTCGCTGGGCGTGGACGCAGTGGCTCGGAGCGTGTGGGACGCTTCAGCGTCGAGGGGACAATTTCGGGTGGCAGATGGAGATAGCTGCGCAGCTCCTCGATGCCCTCGTTGGTCAAATACCAATAGTAGTGGCGCCAGGCGAACTGCTCCTTGACAAGGCCGCGAGAGTGCAGCGACTGCAGTGCCTTGATGACATGCAGATTGGGGATCGACTCCAGTTCGGGGTGCTTCTGTGCATGGAAGTCCTTTTTGGCCACAATGACACCCTCCTTGAAGAGGTACTCATAAATGGCGACACGATGAGCCTTTGGCATGAACATGCTGCACAAACCAAAAAAAAAAATACAAAAAAATTATAAAACTAATTAGAACTTGTGTTGCTGTTGTTGTTGTTGTGGTAGTTGGTCTGTTGTTGACTGACAAGACGCTGACTTAAAAACGAATAATTCGTCAGCGTATATGAAAATGCACGCAACGCGATCATTGGCAGCTGAAGCGATTGTCGGCGCTGGCAGTGCAATTTCATTTGGCTTAACACTTATGCGGATTTGCAATTATTTTGCAGATTATTTTTGTTAATTTCACGTACTTTGCGTCTTCTATGGAGCAGAGACCGGAAAGAAAGGAAAAGCGAGATGACAGCTGTCAGCTCTCATATTCTTCTTCTTAGCTCTGTACAGACAGGGTTGCACGGTGCGTGCTCATGTGAATGGCAAAGCACAGAGTTGCATGAACCGATATGTACATATATATTCTAATACACCTAATTTGAAGATGATTTAAACTCTTATCAATAATATTAATATACGCTTTATGCAAATTTGGCGTTTTGCGAAATGTTCTGCTGCTTAAAACGGAAACTCGAAACAGGTGTGCGCAAAAAATCATGGGGCTCATTTCTATATTGAAAAATGGATGAGTCCCAATATCTGTTATCGATTACAAACCAAAATAATCTCATGATGGTTGTTGCACCAAAAATTCAAATGCTTATTATATTACAATTGAACGCAGTCGGTAAAATTGAATTGAACACATGCAATTTAGCCTCATCAATAAAATCAAAAAATCATTAAAGCACCCATCTATATTTTGTCAACTGAGGAATTACTTTTGGAAAAACAAAATATGATATTATCTTATATCATAAGCTGAAAGGATTGACTTTTAAAATTTTACCGTTACTCAATAGTCTTCTTCGTAACTGATTAAGTCGTTAGCTTGATAAGATTACGATACGATCGTCTCATAATATTTACAAGACGTAAACAACTATTACTTGCGATTAGCATTAAATAATCATCGTGAAACAGCCGATAGAAACATTATGGATTACTTAACTGGAATTATTATTTTCTTTTATTCGTATTGATAACTTCCATCAAAAATTCTGTCGATTAGATAGCTATGAATTAATGAGAAAATAGCATATTTTTATTATTACCCAGTTCCACCTACAGTGTCCAATTTGCGAACCCAGTGCAAAACAGAAACAGGAAATTCGTTTCTGAGTCCTGTTGAGAGTCGAAGGTTAAACTGGCAAATATTTTTGAATGTAACACTAATTTCTTATATATGTGAAAACTCTTTTTTCTATTTACAGCTTTACATAACTATAACAAAGTTAAAGACTCATTTGACTACTTTGATTCGGTCTTTAACATTTTTTATCCGTCCATATCATGTCATTATATGAAACCATATACAGAAAACTTCTTGTCTAAATATCTTAGTTTTTCTGATATTCTGATAGTTAAAATATGCATATAAATTTATAAATATAAGCACAATTTTATATTATTATTTTGTCTTTGTCATTATCATATGGAAATAAGTCGGCACGTTTCAGTCGCTGTTTACATACTCCGGTAGCAACTTAATACCAGTTGAAAATAACCAAGTTTTCTTCCCAATCTTTGAAACAGGTAGTAATAGTAGTCTACCTTTGGTAAATTTTGCTTTCAGGTCCGGAGTTTTTTTCTTTCGTTACCGGTAACACACTTTCGAACATATGAAGTCTCTTGATTAAAAATTTGTAGGATTGTTCATTTCAATTTTTTGAGGGCGCAGTAGATGGTGGCAAAGGATGTGGGTGTGGTCTGAAAGTGCATACCCCGATCTTTGAAAGAAGTTACCAACAAGCTTCCAATTATGACTGACTCTAGCTTTAGAATTGTGGCAGATATGCGGTTTTATCGATCTATACTTTTAGTAATTATGGGAAGCAAATGTAGGCGTGGCGTATCTATTATTATCGACTTCCTAACCTCGTTACGGCCTCATAATTTAACCTTTTACGTTTTTGTATCAGAGTATAATTTGATGTCCTTGAATCTAGATATCTCAGTGACTAATGCAGGTAATACCCAATATTTTTAAGTTGCAATCAGTAGACCGACTAGTAACTTTGGTCATTAGTCAGCGTTTAGAGAGCGATTCCGATCAGACCCTATCAGAAATAACTGTCTGGCACAGAACCTATAATCAATGGCCCACTTATTGATTAAAACCGCAATAGATTGCGAAATTAGACAAGTACTGTTTACCATTGTGACGGAAAGTATAAAATAGAGCGCATCGGATTGAAATCCAGTTAGAACTCAAATGTACATCGTGCAACCGCTTCGTAAGACTGCCTAGTATAATATACACAATAAATAAAAAGGATATGGATGGACGGACGCTTATGCTCTTCCTGTGCGGATTGTCACTAGCTAGTGCCGATATATACACAGAACATGCTCAGCGTGTGATGCAAATGCGCCATTTGGCGGTGGAGTTCATAGACTACTATCAGAACTTAACAGCGCTGGATTTGATTGTGTCTGGTACTAGGCTGCCAAATCAAGAGGATCTACAATGCATGGCAGAAATGGCGCATCTCAGTCAGGGCATTCAGTCGGGCAGCATTTGGGCGTTGAGGAGTAAGTGTTGAGGTTACTCAGATTGCTCCTGTGACTGTCTAATTGTCCAATTGTGTCTCTCGTCTCTGTTTCGATCAGTGATTGACTCGTGGGGCCGATTGCCAGCTGGCATGCTCTATGGCAATCTGAAGGACTTAGGCAACTTTGACGAGTGCCTGAGGGTCGATCACCACATGGAATCCACAAATATCCGCTTGCGTGGCAAATACTGCATGGCTAAGCTTTTCTCAGTCGATGCAGATGCTCTGGGTGTGCTTAGTGTGCAGAACGCCGTTTGCTTTCCCGCCTCCTGCACGGGAGAGCATATGGAAACGCTGCTGCGCAAGCTCTTCAAGCAACTGCTGAACATTGACTTGAATCCGGAGACAGAACTGATCAATGATAGCAAGTGTCAGACGGCGGAGCGAGAGCCCATGGATGGTCTGGCCATATCCACAATGTAAGTAAGGACGCAGAATGAATGCACTGCCCAAAAATTATAGCTCCTATCTGTCTCCATTGTCTGACTTGCAGTGTCATCATTGGTGTCTTGGGCGCTGCTGTGATCCTGTGCACACTCATCGACTACTTTCTGTGCGACGATCAAAGTGAGTATGATTTACTATCTGATACCTATCAGCCTTCTAATGTCACTAAAACTGACTCAATCTGTGCTGTAATCAGATGCTGATAAGAATTCGCCTAGTAATCGAAAATCTTACTTCAGTTTCGACCAATATGTACTTATATATAAAGAGACGTAACACTCTCGGAAAGTGAACAGCTGAAGACCCTTAAGTACACTCAATACTTAATTCCCATTCCAATTTCAGAGCAACTGCCATCGCTGGTGAAGATCTTCTCGGCACGTGTTAATTCGCGATCACTCTTTCGTTTAGTGGACGGTAAATCAAATCCAAATGTGATCGAGTGTCTGCACGGTATTCGTTGCTTATCGCTTATATGGGTGATATACGGTCATGATTATATATTCCAAATTCAATCACCCAATATCAATATGATCGATCTCATGCCGGTAAGTGTGTGACTAAGTGACTCACAAACCAAACTCATCGCATTCTCCCACATTCGATATATAGTGGTTAAGATCGTCGTACAGCATGTTTATAAAGCATGCTCTCTTCTCCGTGGACACCTTCTTCTTTCTCAGCGGTTTTCTTCTGGTCATGATTGCTCTGCGCACCATGGAGAGGTAACTATTACCATAATTATAACTACACTACTGGGTATTTCCTGTATGAAAATCAAATGAATATGCATATTAACTTTTTTTCAATTTTCATTTGTAGAAGCAGGGGCAAGCTGAATGTGCCGCTGATGTATCTGCATCGCTATTTGCGCCTCACACCTGTCTTGGCGGTCGCCATACTGGTATATATGAGGTTATTGCCCCTGCTAGGCAGTGGACCACTCATTAAGATGTTCAACAGGGCCATCTCGTTTCCTTGCGAAGTGCATTGGTTCTGGACTTTGCTCTATGTGCAGAACTATGCGCAGATCGATGACAAAATACCAATGGTAGGGTACCCAGTCGAGATCTTTGTTAAAGTGTAACAACATTTAATTAATTTTTCACTTTGGCGACAATTGCAGTGCCTGCCACATAGCTGGTATCTCGGTGTGGATATGCAGCTGTATGTCATCTCGCCTTTGCTGCTGATTGCGCTGTACAAGTGGGGCAAGAAGGCCGTTGCCGGTATTGTGCTGCTAATGCTGTTGTTGGCCTCCTGTCTCTTTAGCATGATGGTAGTCAAGGGGTATTCTTTGTGAGTATTAAAGCTAGCTTGGAACTTAGCATCCTCTTTATTTTAACAGTGGCTAGCTTTAACACATATACCAACCTAATATGAATTACAGAGATAGTGGCTCTTCGGATAAGATCTATTTTTCCACTCACACACGCGCCTCGCCCTGGATTATTGGTTTAATCTTTGGCTACTATCTGCATGTGAATCGCGGCAAGTCTTTCAAGCTGAATCGCTTCACCGTCTGGCTGGGATGGCTAATAAGTTTGGGCCTGATCTTCACCTGTATGTTTGCTCTCTATCCCTATGCGGCAAAAGGCAAAGATTTGGCCACGGTAAATGAGGCGTTCTACGTGACGCTCACCCGAATTGCCTGGCCCGTTGCTCTGGTTTGGGTAGTGTTTGCCTGCAAATATGGATATGGTGGCCTGGCCAATAGTTTCCTCTCCTCCCCGCTGTGGCAGCCACTGTCGAAGCTCTCATACTGCGTTTATATCTTGCACGTTTTCATTGGGTTCCTCAACGCCGGTATTGAACGCACCAACACCTATTTCAGCGATTATCAAGTGGTAAGCATACATCATAAGTCAACACATCTTGCATACCTATAGTATATACTTTGTTTATATGGACACCTTTAAGATGTTGCGCTTTTGGCATGACTTTGGCCTTACGCTTTTGTTGGCTTACCTAATGTATATTCTGGTCGAGGCACCTTTCGCTGGCCTGGAAATGCTATTGCTCCCAGCTCGGAGGCCACCTGCTCCAGTTGCGTCGAATTCCACAGCGACTGAGCTGCATTCACAGAATATTGAGATTGCATCGAAGCCAGAGCCAAAAAACGAATCCGATTAGTTAGGCTAATTCATTATAGTTGTACATTTTAAGTAAATGAATAATGTTTTTTGTTGAGTAGTCAAATATGTAATATTTATTTGATGCAACTGATAGTATTTAAATTAAAATATATTAAATATGCATGTAAATAATATGTATGCAATGTTTATGATTTTGAAAAAGAGAAAGATAAATATCTAAAAATATATCAGAGATAATTTCTTCTTCATTTCTTATGAACACTTTTAAATACAGCATCCCTAGAGATTATTATATATTATTGTAATTAAACGTATTCGCAGCGTTAAGCATCGTTAGTGAATTTTCATGGCAAACTAGTGTTGAAATAAATTTTATAACATTTAATTAATAAAAAACGCACCTACGTCAATAATTGATTTGCTCATTAATTGCATAAATCATTAATCATGCACTTTGGTTTCATCCAAGAAGATCGTCTCACAATTTTGTATTTTTAGGTAATTTTAACGTTCAAATAATTTCTATTCCCTATTGTAATCGTATAAATACCACTAAGCATTGTGATATCTGTTTGGTGACATAGCTGAGGTATAAGCGCCAGCTATCGTTGAGAATAAAAGAATAAAATAAATCTCGCCATCTGTCGGTCGCTACAATGCAGTGTGAGTGCAAGTCGAGAGTAGTGCCCTTAGCAGACAACATAAAATGGCGTCAAATCGATTAAGAGCCGACTGCATGAAAAATCTGATTAATTGGCTACACATCTCGGTCAGCTGCACTTATATTGTCTGCTTAGTGTTCCAGATTCCCAAATCCTTAATGTGTGTCTTCACCGGTAACATACCTTGGTTTGGTGTGCAAATGTGTGTAAGAGGCAGAAGGGAGCATCCCCGACTTCTTGATCAGCATCAACAGCCGAGTCCATCTGCCTGTTTGTCTGGAATATAGGTTCTTGTTTACCACGCGCAGATCAAGTTTGCTTAATTTTATCGATAACTGCCTCGTGACTGGAATATCGATACATTTCGATTTTCGATAGCGTTTAATATTAAAAGCAGTGACTCCTAATTGATACATAATAAACATTGTCATATTATTGACCTCTTACATATGCATGCCCAGCCAAGCCGCGCACACCAAATAGTTCAACCAACCTATTTTGATAACAACCAGGCAGTCTGCCTTAAGTGTCCAAAAATAGTGGCCTAATTAAATAGTTTTAAATTTGTAAGCAAACAAACAATTAGGTCATTCCTGCAGTCGTAGTTTTTTTTTTAAACTATTAGTTCGTAAGGCCCAATTCAGATAGGATCAAAAATTATTCAATGGAAAGACAAGATTCAGATAGGATACAAGATTATTCAATTGAAAGAAGAATACTAGTTTAATAATTTGTAAAAATAATTTTCTTTTTTTGTAAAAACTAGCTTTTCGCATACATAGAGTGCCATCTCTGTTCCTAAATTCTCATATTCGTTAATAATTGTGCGCTTATAGACATCTCTGTGACGTTCCTACATACATCTATTTGTTCGTATGTATGTGCGTATATAGTAAATTTATCCTATATATAATAATATGAATGAAAATATTAATATTGAAAACCTCGGCGAGCGTATATTGCCCCTAAAAATATTATGTTTTGTCCGGCAGCGTTTATGTCATTAAGGATGATGTGGTGTCATTGCCGCTTTTTATTAGCAGGTGATATGAACGAAACTGTAATACAAATATGTGATATTGAATTGGATTTTGTATAATATAAATATTTTTAATTACCATTTTTGTGTTTTGTTGTCCAATAATTGTCCGATTTCTTTCTCGTAGCCGTCTCCAGGTCTGCGTTGATGTCCGAGTGGCCCATGGGTCCAGTAAGATCACAGCTGTAGCTTAGGTTAATCAGATGGCACGGAAGCTAAAGGAGACCTTCCCCTCACCATATTGAAGTAGTATTGTTTGAAAAAGGTTGTTTGAAGTTTTGCTGCTTATATTATATATATTTTTGGTTTGCGTTTACCGAAGTTATCGAAACCATGAAAGCTATAACCTTGAAACTTAGAACATGTATTGGTCTGTTTCTGAGTTAGATGATGTGTCAAAATCGATAAGAACGCCTACAATTTTTAAGTGATTGATGTTCAAAAATTGGCATCGGCCTTAGAAACTGGCTAAGTCGGTAGTATGATAAGATAACGACATGATTCGATCGCCCAGTGATATGTATTATAATATTTAAAATCTGTAAACAACATTTTGTTGCCAGTACTTTTAGTGATTATGGGAAGCAAATGTGGGCGTGGCGTATCTATTATTATCGACTTCCTAACCTCGTAAGGATATAATATTTTTAAATTGCAATCAGTAGACCGACTAGTAACTTTGGTCATTAGTCAGCGTTTAGAGAGCGATTCCGATCAGACCCTGTCTGGCACAGAACCTATAATCAATGGCCCACTTATTGATTAAAACCGCAATAGATTGCGAAATTAGACGAGTACTGCTTACCATTGTGACGGAAAGTATAAAATAGAGCGCATCGGATTGAAATCCAGTTAGAACTCAAATGTACATCGTGCAACCGCTTCGTAAGACTGCCTAGTATAATACACAATATATACACAATAAATAAAAAGGATATGGATGGACGGACGCTTATGCTATTCCTGTGCGGATTGTCACTAGCTAGTGCCGATATATACACAGAACATGCTCAGCGTGTGATGCAAATGCGCCATTTGGCGGTGGAGTTCATAGACTACTATCAGAACTTAACAGCGCTGGATTTGATTGTGTCTGGTACTAGGCTGCCAAATCAAGAGGATCTACAATGCATGGCAGAAATGGCGCATCTCAGTCAGGGCATTCAGTCGGGCAGCATTTGGGCGTTGAGGAGTAAGTGTTGAGGTTACTCAGATTGCTCCTGTGACTGTCTAATTGTCCAATTGTGTCTCTCGTCTCTGTTTCGATCAGTGATTGACTCGTGGGGCCGATTGCCAGCTGGCATGCTCTATGGCAATCTGAAGGACTTAGGCAACTTTGACGAGTGCCTGAGGGTCGACCACCACATGGAATCCACAAATATCCGCTTGCGTGGCAAATACTGCATGGCTAAGCTTTTCTCAGTCGATGCAGATGCTCTGGGTGTGCTTAGTGTGCAGACCGCCGTTTGCTTTCCCGCCTCCTGCACGGGAGAGCATATGGAAACGCTGCTGCGCAAGCTCTTCAAGCAACTGCTGAACATTGACTTGAATCCGGAGACAGAACTGATCAATGATAGCAAGTGTCAGACGGCGGAGCGAGAGCCCATGGATGGTCTGGCCATATCCACAATGTAAGTAAGGACGCAGAATGAATGCACTGCCCAAAAATTGTAGCTCCTATCTGTCTCCATTGTCTGACTTGCAGTGTCATCATTGGTGTCTTGGGCGCTGCTGTGATCCTGTGCACACTCATCGACTACTTTCTGTGCGACGATCAAAGTGAGTATGATTTACTATCTGATACCTATCAGCCTTCTAATGTCACTAAAACTGACTCAATCTGTGCTGTAATCAGATGCTGATAAGAATTCCTAGTAATCGAAAATCTTACTTCAGTTTCGACCAATATGTACTTATATATAAAGAGACGTAACACTCTCGGAAAGTGAACAGCTGAAGACCCTTAAGTACACTCAATACTTAATTCCCATTCCAATTTCAGAGCAACTGCCATCGCTGGTGAAGATCTTCTCGGCACGTGTTAATTCGCGATCACTCTTTCGTTTAGTGGACGGTAAATCAAATCCAAATGTGATCGAGTGTCTGCACGGTATTCGTTGCTTATCGCTTATATGGGTGATATACGGTCATGATTATATATTCCAAATTCAATCACCCAATATCAATGCGATCGATCTCATGCCGGTAAGTGTGTGACTAAGTGACTCACAAACCAAACTCATCGCATTCTCCCACATTCGATATATAGTGGTTAAGATCGGCGTACAGCATGTTTTTAAGGTATGCTCTCTTCTCCGTGGACACCTTCTTCTTTCTCAGCGGTTTTCTTCTGGTCATGATTGCTCTGCGCACCATGGAGAGGTAACTATTACCATAATTATAACTACACTACTGGGTATTGCCTGTATGAAAATCAAATGAATATGCATATTAACTTTTTTTCAATTTTCATTTGTAGAAGCAGGGGCAAGCTGAATGTGCCGCTGATGTATCTGCATCGCTATTTGCGCCTCACACCTGTCTTGGCGGTCACCATACTGGTATATATGAGGTTATTGCCCCTGCTAGGCAGTGGACCACTCATTAAGATGTTCGACAGTGTCATCTCTTTTCCTTGCGAAGAGTATTGGTTCTGGACTTTGCTCTATGTGCAGAACTATGCGCAGATCTATGACAAAATACCAATGGTAGGGTACCCAGTCGAGATCTTTGTTAAAGTGTAACAACATTTAATTAATTTTTCACTTTGGCGACAATTGCAGTGCCTGCCACATAGCTGGTATCTCAGTGTGGATATGCAGCTGTATGTCATCTCGCCTTTGCTGCTGATTGCGCTGTACAAGTGGGGCAAGAAGGCCGTTGCCGGTATTGTGCTGCTAATGCTGTTGTTGGCCTCCTGTCTCTTTAGCATGATGGTAGTCAAGGGGTATTCTTTGTGAGTATTAAAGCTAGCTTGGAACTTAGCATCCTCTTTATTTTAACAGTGGCTAGCTTTAACACATATACCAACCTAATATGAATTACAGAGATGGTGACTCTTCGGATAAGATCTATTCTTCCACTCACACACGCGCCTCGCCCTGGATTATTGGTTTAATCTTTGGCTACTATCTGCATGTGAATCGCGGCAAGTCTTTCAAGCTGAATCGCTTCACCGTCTGGCTGGGATGGCTAATAAGTTTGGGCCTGATCTTCACCTGTATGTTTGCTCTCTATCCCTATGCGGCAAAAGGCAAAGATTTGGCCACGGTAAATGAGGCGTTCTACGTGACGCTCAGCCGAATTGCCTGGCCCGTTGCTCTGGTTTGGGTAGTGTTTGCCTGCAAATATGGATATGGTGGCCTGGCCAATAGTTTCCTCTCCTCGCCGCTGTGGCAGCCACTGTCGAAGCTCTCATACTGCGTTTATATCTTGCACGTTTTCATTGGGTTCCTCAATGCCGGTATTGGCCGCACCAACACCTATTTCAGCGATTATCAAGTGGTAAGCATACATCATAAGTCAACACATCTTGCATACCTATAGTATATACTTTGTTTATATGGACACCTTTAAGATGTTGCGCTTTTGGCATGACTTTGGCCTTACGCTTTTGTTGGCTTACCTAATGTATATTCTGGTCGAGGCACCTTTCGCTGGCCTGGAAATGCTATTGCTCCCAGCTCGGAGGCCACCTGCTCCAGTTGCGTCGAATTCCACAGCGACTGAGCTGCATTCACAGAATATTGAGATTGCATCGAAGCCAGAGCCAAAAAACGAATCCGATTAGTTAGGCTAATTCATTATAGTTGTACATTTTAAGTAAATGAATAATGTTTTTTGTTGAGTAGTCAAATATGTAATATTTATTTGATGCAACTGATAGTATTTAAATTAAAATATATTAAATATGCATGTAAATAATATGTATGCAATGTTTATGATTTTGAAAAAGAGAAAGATAAATATCTAAAAATATATCAGAGATGATTTCTTCTTCATTTCTTATGAACACTTTTAAATACAGCATCCCTAGAGATTATTATATATTATTGTAATTAAACGTATTCGCAGAGTTAAGCATCGTTAGTGAATTTTCATGACAAACTAGTGTTGAAATAAATTTTATAACATTTAATTAATAAAAAACGCACCTACGTCAATAATTGATTTGCTCATTAATTGCATAAATCATTAATCATGCACTTTGGTTTCATCCAAGAAGATCGTCTCACAATTTTGTATTTTTAGGTAATTTTAACGTTCAAATAATTTCTATTCCCTATTGTAATCGTATAAATACCACTAAGCATTGTGATATCTGTTTGGTGACATAGCTGAGGTATAAGCGCCAGCTATCGTTGAGAATAAAAGAATAAAATAAATCTCGCCATCTGTCGGTCGCTACAATGCAGTGTGAGTGCAAGTCGAGAGTAGTGCCCTTAGCAGACAACATAAAATGGCGTCAAATCGATTAAGAGCCGACTGCATGAAAAATCTGATTAATTGGCTACACATCTCGGTCAGCTGCACTTATATTGTCTGCTTAGTGTTCCAGATTCCCAAATCCTTAATGTGTGTCTTCACCGGTAACATACCTTGGTTTGGTGTGCAAATGTGTGTAAGAGGCAGAAGGGAGCATCCCCGACTTCTTGATCAGCATCAACAGCCGAGTCCATCTGCCTGTTTGTCTGGAATATAGGTTCTTGTTTACCACGCGCAGATCAAGTTTGCTTAATTTTATCGATAACTGCCTCGTGACTGGAATATCGATACATTTCGATTTTCGATAGCGTTTAATATTAAAAGCAGTGACTCCTAATTGATACATAATAAACATTGTCATATTATTGACCTCTAACATATGCATGCCCAGCCAAGCCGCGCACACCAAATAGTTCAACCAACCTATTTTGATAACAACCAGGCAGTCTGCCTTAAGTGTCCAAAAATAGTGGCCTAATTAAATAGTTTTAAATTTGTAAGCAATCAAACAATTAGGTCATTCCTGCAGTCGTAGTTTTTTTTTTAAACTATTAGTTCGTAAGGCCCAATTCAGATAGGATCAAAAATTATTCAATGGAAAGACAAGATTCAGATAGGATACAAGATTATTCAATTGAAAGAAGAATACAAGTTTAATAATTTGTAAAAATAATTTTCTTTTTTTGTAAAAACTAGCTTTTCGCATACATAGAGTGCCATCTCTGTTCCTAAATTCTCATATTCGTTAATAATTGTGCGCTTATAGACATCTCTGTGACGTTCCTACATACATCTATTTGTTCGTATGTATGTGCGTATATAGTAAATTTATCCTATATATAATAATATGAATGAAAATATAAATATTGAAAACCTCGGCGAGCGTATATTGCCCCTAAAAATATTATGTTTTGTCCGGCAGCGTTTATGTCATTAAGGATGATGTGGTGTCATTGCCGCTTTTTATTAGCAGGTGATATGAACGAAACTGTAATACAAATATGTGATATTGAATTGGATTTTGTATAATATAAATATTTTTAATTACCATTTTTGTGTTTTGTTGTCCAATAACTGTCCGATTTCTTTCTCGTAGCCGTTGATTTCACAACTATAGTTAGTTAAGCACCGTATTGAAGTTCTATTGTTTGAAAATTATATTCTGAAGTCTGTCCATATGAACGCATCCCTTAAAGCAAAAGCCTTGAAACTTGGAACATTTACTGGGCTGTGTCCTCGTCAGATAAAGTGTCAAAATCGATAAGAACGATAATCGATAAGGTTACATATCTCCCACAATTTTAAGCTACAGCCACCAAATGTGGGTGGTAGGTTGTTGGTCCATTTCTTTTGAAACTATCGGATTACTCTTCCATATAGGTGTAAAAGGAACAATCGCTCGAAAGATGAGTGTTTTGGTTTGAACAGTTTTTTTTTGTTTACCAAATTCTCAAGATATTCTTAAACAAAAAAATCGTGAATACCATACAACTACATCATGTGGCTTTCATAAGAGCAAACATCAAGAAAATGCAATCTTTCAGTTGCCTTATATAACCGATCTTCATGGCATATAGAATATTCGCTACGGTATATTCGCTTAAAGAGCGTTATAATCTTATCGAAATGTATATGTGAGATGTGCTGGAGCTGCATACAGAACATAATCATGTCGAGTACACAGTTCTATATGCTTCCTCTTTGTTTTTCATGCTGGTTCGCTCATTAGAGCGCAACGTTCGACTGGCCGGAAGACGAAGAGGAAGCAGCAGCAGCAGCTCAAGTTCAATGCAAGCAACAAAGCCAAAATTGAGTTCACAACTTACACAAGCATACACACATACATACATGCATCGATATGTTTATGTGTGTATATATACGCATGTGTATATGTACATACATTTGGAGAAGGTACAAAAACCGCACTTGAACGAAAATCAAATTAAAAGCTTCAATGCACCAGACAGGGTCGAATCAGACCACGGCAGGTCAGGTTAAGCGTAGACACGGTTTCTGTTGCCACATGTCACCTGCAAGTGCAGCACGTATCAACGTACATATCTACTTACACACACACATACATATATAGGCACGCACACGCACGCACTTTGTGACTTCATTGAAACAAGTTCATAAAACACTTAAACCCATCCGAGCCGACCAAATGTCTCCTGCGGGGGAGGGAAAGGGGGCTTGCTCGTTGTTGCCCGCTGCCAGCTTGTTAGCAGTTTTGCTGGCCGGTAGTGGGTGGGGACTATCCCCAATCCGCAATCACCAACCCCAGCACCACATCCCCATTCAACTGGCTTTGCGTTTACGTCAGAGTTCAACGCCGGACGTATCACCATCAATGACCATCAAAAAGTTTTCCCCTTTGGCTTTCTAACCAGATATGTGTGTGTGTGTGCATGTACATGCATATGCACGTCCGTATGTAAAATGAAAGATTTTTTTCTGGTTTTGGCTACATCGCATAGAGATACACACACACATACAAGCGTAAATATATATGTAGCTATAGCAATTGACCTAATCTAAGTGGAGGAGCCATTAGAAATCGTTTTGCTTAGCAACGATGTAATTTAATTTCTAAATGTACCTACATCTATACAGTTGGACATGAAAGTGTTTGCACTTAGGAAAAAATGCTTTTCTTCTCATTTCTTTTGCAAAAAACAATGCACTTTATTATTGACTTTAATTTTTTAAAAGATAATGATTCATTAACGCAAACAGTTTTAAAATGTTAAAAACCAAAATTATCCATTCTTAGGAGTCTGTTTAAAAAGAAAGTGTTTTGGCAACCGCTATTTATAATTTCGGTTCAAAATTGTGCATGCAATATAATTTTTGCTTAAAATAAGTAACTTGGTTATAATTATAAAATCTCCAAACTAAATTTGTTGAGAATGCCGAAGATTTAACATTCAAGAGTTAAATTTATGAAAATATATTGTATGAAATCGAATTTTATACCATCCGTTTTGCGAAGTGCAATTTAATCGATAAATCGATAACGGGAAATCATGGTTTTACTGCTTGCAGCGTTTTTTTTTAAAACTTTATTGGCAATCATTTAGACCTGTGGTCGATTGCTTTTGCATATTTGAAAATAGCATTGCTTGTTAAATTCACAGGCAAGAGAATCATTTTTGAATGCGAGAGTAGAAAGAACAAGAAAAAAGTGCCAATTGTGAAAAAATCATAACTTACCAGTCACATGCACACATGCACGCGCGCATATTTATATATGTATATACTTATGCACCACACACACACACACACGTCATGGCACCGGCTGTCTGTGTGTATAAAAAATCTGAAAATGATAGAAAAATGATTAATTGCAGTTAGCAGTAGTTCAGCAGTCAGTTGAGCTGCTGTTGCCGCTAGAGGTAAGCGAAGGGAAGGGGTAAACACAATACCAGCAATATGCATGAGTGTGTGTGCTTGTATCGGCATTCATGGCTCATACATATGCATGTGTGTGTGTGTGTGAGTTGGTGTGTTGTAGTAAATTTTTTGCAGCAGCCTTTTCATAGCACAACACAGCAGCTGACTGCAGCGATATTAATGATAGATATGCGTTCGCTTCAATGCGTCACTCCACTCCACTACCAGACAACCACCAACACCCCCCCCCCCCCCCCCCACCACACACACACACACACACACACACCACACATACCAAATTATACGAGAATATTTGGGCATGTATGCGTTCAATCCAATGCGAGAAAGAGAGTAAGAGATAGAGAGAGAGAGAAGAGAGAGAGAGAGAGAGAGAGAGAGAGAGACGGAGAGGGAGAGAGAGAAAGAGTGTGCTGCCAGATGGATCGAACGAAAGTGTTGAAAGCAATAGAAGCGATAGCTTTAAATAACTATCGTACTATTTGAATATAACATTAAATAATAATATGCCTTAGCTATATATACAGTTGCGATAAGATAATAAAAATAATAGCACCATCAGTTTTGAAATTAAGTTGACGAATGCTAAAAAGAAATCATAGAAATCATTCATTTATTTATAATTTTTATAGCTTTAAGTGCATATTTGATTGTGCTATTCTTTTTTTCAAACCATAATCAAAATGCACTGGTTTTTAAAATTTGGGCCACAAATCTTATAATAAGCATACGAAAGCGTTGATTTGTCGGTTGACTAGTAAGCGTATAAAGAAGGATAATATAACCTTCAACAAAATGAAATTGATATAAATCTCTGAATCTGATAGGGTACACTTATGCACTGGCATATATATATATATATATATATACACAAATAACAATATATATATGTATATATATATATATATACATATACACTTATGCATATTCTCTTGATGAGCATTAAAAGCCTTTTTTGACTAATTTCCATTTATTCATTTAGTTGCAATATTCATTTCGACAGCCATTCAAACTCATAACAATTTAGATGAAGAGGAAGCTGTATGTGAGTTGTGAACGGAGTCCATGTGGACGACTCAAGTTGCCTTTTATTTATCAGCGCTAGAGCAGAGCCTGAGCAGCCAGATGTACCCCACCCTCCCCTTCCCCTAACCTTCCTTAATCCCACCCAGTCGCCTCGCCTTGCCTAACCCGGCGTTGGTTTTGTTGCTAACGAAATGGATCTGGAATGACAGTTTTAGTCACTGACAAAATGCTACTAAAAATATGCCAAAAATGGTCATACGAATATCAAAAAGTAAAACAAAAACCAGAATGACAGCAACTGCCAACCCACACAACACCACCACCCCATACCTCCCCATTCCACAGTTGCTGATCCTGTAAGGCAACGACGAGTCGAGTTCCCATAAGTTTTTCTCTGCTTGGGTAAGCGACTGAGGGAAGCGTGGGGAGGAGGTAGTGTGCTTGTCCGGGACCGGGCAGCAGTTGCTCTTGATGAAAGGGTTTACAACTATTTTCTAACTATGTATTTAGCGCGCATTATATGACCTCGTCTCCCACTTTTCCCACCTCTCATACTTTCATACTTTCTCACTTATTCGTCTGGTTTTTGCCTTCGCCAAGCATTATTTCGTGCACTGAGCGAAATTTGGATGGCTTATATGACTGGTTTGCCAAGACAAGTGGCTCAAGAAGCTCAAGTGTTTATAAATTACAACTTTGCACCACCCACAATTTTTATTGACTTTGGAAGTAAGTTGTTTTATGTATATTAATTGTTGCCTTTACAATTTAAACAGATGCAATCAATTTTGTTCTCAGTGTGCAGTCTCCTTTTTGCCTTTGTCACTTGCCATCCATACGATGGCTGTTTTTCTGATGATATGTTTGTTTGCCCCACTGCGTCAATGAACAGTGGGCAATATAAATATGGAAAGCGATTTATATGTTTATTATGAATAGTCGAGTCGCACAGGTTAAAGTGACGTTTGAGGTTTAGTGCGATGTCCGAGACAGACTGCTATTAACATATATTATTATATTATGTTGCAGAACTGAAAACTTTCTAAGTTATCCGATCGATTTTGTTATCAGCTTTGTAAAATAATAAACAAATTACCAAATTGTTAGTGTCAATTTGCTATTTTATTTAATAAAAGATTAGAAAGAGTATACGTATTTTAATAAAAATTAAAAGAAATACATAACATTTTAATAAAAAGAGATAAAATAAATATTTGCTTATAAAAATGTCAAATATTAAAAAAATTACCAAACTATTTAGAATAAAAAAAAAAAACAATTTTTTTTTATTATATTATAAAACAAATAATAATAAAATAAGTGGAAATTGTATATTACAAATAAAAACAAAAAATGAATCATATAATTGCTCTAGACTTTTTAAATTTGAAAAAATAGAATTTGCAAGAATTGAGAAAACCCCGCAAAAACAAAAGCAATTATTATTATTGATTACTCTGAAACTATTCAAGTACATTATATATAACTTGATTATTAAGCACTCTAATGTGAACCACGGTGCCAGTTGCTGGTCGTTTAGACTGTTGAACCCTTGACCCCTGACCCATGATCCAATTGCTGCTGATGCCCACTTGTAACATATTTTTTGGGCAGTGGATTAGTTGCACGCCATGCTGCTATTTGAAGTGTTTATGGGTGTGGAGGTGGCACACACACACATACACTTCCATAGACACAGTGAAGCACCTACGTCCCCGTTCCCGCACGCACACTCACAAATACACATAAGTATATCATGCGACACTTAATAAAAACAATGTGCTCAACATGCCGCCTTAAATGGAAATCCATTTTTAGTGTTTGTTTTTGCTAGCTTTTCATAGGATTGCGTATACATGTTGTGTGTGTGTGTGTGTGTGTATGTGTGTGTGCCTTTGTGTGGGGTGTGCTTGTTGAGTTATTTAAATGTCAGCGTTTTGGTGCTTGCTTTGCTGGCTCCAAAAATGTATAATTAATTGTTTTAAAGCATTCTATTCTATTCTCTAAATTCTGTCATCCACTTTTCATCGGATCGGGGGCGGAGTCGAAATCGAGGGGAGACGTGTTGGGGCTGCTACAATATTAGTTTGTGGCTTTTGTTTAAATTTGTGGCCCATGCTACTTATGCTGATTATAAGTAGTCATCGTCACACGCTGCTTAATCGTTTTAGCAATTAGTTCAAACTAAATGGATTAGAAATCAAGGATTCGTCTGTGTCGTATGGAAAATACCCTTGCAGACATATGGCAACATTTAGTAGACATTTTGGCGAATGCAATTTTATGTTGATAAGAATATTGGAAAATATCATGACCAATTTGATTAACAAATCGGTATTATATGGTGGTATAACCTAGGAGTCTTTGACTTAATTTACAATCATAGTTAAAGAACAATGTGAAATGCCATCTGGGAGACCAATTATCACAGAAAAAAATAAAAATAAAATTAAGTGACAAGATAATACCAGCTGATAGCAGCGGTGGGCGTACCCAATACATTGTTTTCTTATCAATCATGGTAGATGCCTCTTGGTAATCTACAATCTAAGTTTCGTAACTTTTTTTTTAACCGTTATCGGGGTGTAGAGTGGTTTGATTTTGTTGACGCTAATCAAGAACATATATATACTTTATGATGGGTTCGGAAATGCTTTCTTCTGCCTGTTACACTCTATTGCTTAACTTCTTTATAACTAGAAAGAATGCTCGAGTCAAGATAGCTCGACTAAGAGTTACCCTGAGCCCAGCTGTTAAGTACACATATATGAAATCGATTAAGCCAGAGCTTCTAGTTATACTGCCAAATTTTTCTTGAATAGGTTCTGCACATTTAAATATAAGGAGGTCTTGAAGGGTCTCTGTGTATAATATAGATGCATTCATAGATAATGGGGTATATAAACTATGTCACCTGCTTGCAAATGTGGAATTGTTAAATGTTTAACTTTAATAATTTAAATGTCAAAAAGCCGATTAAATATACGATTCAGCTTAAAACTTCAACTTTAGAAATAGATTTCACTGTCAATTTTGTGATTAAGGAGTTGTAATTTAATTATGAAACTAGTTTCGGCAGTTTGTTTGTTATGCAAAACCATGGTTTTCTTTATAATAAGTATGAGTATGATATAGTGACACTATGGTTGAGCCCGCATTGTACATAATATTTTGACTTATTCGATTAGATCCCAAAGGCTTTAGGATTTAGGATTTTGCTCCAACTCTCTGTCTCTCTCTCTCCCACTCTCTCAGACTTTTTCAGAAAGATTTTTTAATCGATTCTTAGTGATAATAACCAACTTCTGAAACAAGGTGAATTCGTTTCGGGAGATTTTAAATGGTCGATCCTGCTGCATATACAAAAGTGTTTATGTTTTCGCATATATACGCTTTAAGCCATATGCATTTGTTGGCCCAAAGTAAAGAACGTGTGGTGGCTTGGCAATTGTGTTGTGAGTTTTTGTTTTGTGTTGATTTCAATTGTTGCCCAAAAGATAAACAGAAGACAGATGTGTTTTGGATGTGTTTATTAAGAAATATACAGAAATACAATCGTACGCATAGATGTAAAGCAAATATTTACATAGAGTAATTTAGTTTTCGCACAAAATGTATCTTTGAACATACACACACACACACACACACACACAATTTGCTCAAGACTTTTCACAGCTTCAGTTTCATGTTACAGTTGCAGTCGGAGTCGGCCTATGCAAAGTAAACCATACACTCAGAAAAAAAATCGCCATACTTTTGGCGTCGTATTATTATTCTAAAACGGAAGGTTGTGTCTCCCTAATAATCAGGGGTTTGTTTTTTCCTTCATCTACATCTTTGTAGAATTTAGCAGAATACTAATATATAAGGAATTAGTTTCGGAATTCATAACATTTAATTTGAAATAACTTACAACAACAGCTAAATTCCAAAAGTACTTTTTTTTTCTAAGAACCGTGGTTTACATTTCTACTCTTAATAAATGTTATATCTATGATTAAAAAATTTCTTTCTGAAAATTAATAAATTTTTAAAATTGCTTTTTAACTATGTTAAGAAATTATTTCTAAAAATAAGAATAATTTTCTAGTTTACAGGGCGATTATCAGTTTATGGTGATTTTAACAAAACTCATAACAAATTTCTAGTTGAGTGTAGACATGAGCGCTACAAGCTATTCAACAACAATAATAATGGAAACAAGAGTAGTGGGTTAAGACTGACTCACACATAAAGCTGTATATATAAACGTGCTAGCCTGAGCTTCTATTTAGTTAAAGGCAACAGCAAGCACTTTGCTTGCTTATTATACATACAACATACAACACTTAACGTACAACAACATACAACAAGAAGGCCCTTATCGGAGTAGTACCCACAACTCAAACCCATGGATGGTAGTTTTTGGTTCGTTGCAAGCTACTTTGCTATTATTATGGCTATAAACTATTATTCTGCCAACTAGCTGCCTGCTGTTGATATTTTTCTAAATTTAATTGCATTTCTGCTAGCTGCTCTGACAGACAGACAGACAAGTCAGACGAGCAAGCAGGAAGGCATGGGGGGGCTGTGGAGGTTGCCTGTCCAGGAATGCCCATGCCCAAAGCTGTAGTAGCAGCAGGAGCAGCATAAGAACGACAACGACGACAACTCAATTTGATGGCAAATCACATCATATGCTTTCCAAACACGTCCTTCTGCAACCCAAAAATTTAAGTCACGAAAACAATTTTGTGAATTGTTGGCGGCCAGTCCTCATTGCTGCATCTCTCTCTCTCTCTCTCTCTCTCTCTCTCTCTCTCACTCTCTCTAACCCAATCTTCTATACTGTCCGGGCACTCTCACTGGCAATGGGTCCTGCCGGATACTTTTTTCTTGCGCCACTGTTTAAACTCCTTGTCTCTGTTGCCGTCCCTTAAACAGTCGGTAACACGATGAGTGGATTACCGCGCTTTATTACTCCAGCTCTAGCTTCAGCTACAGCTCCATTGTCAGCTCCTGTTATCGTTCCCGCTCCTCGTTAACCTCACCTCGTTATCTGCTCGCGCCGCCTTGGTAAATAATACAAAATTCGAAGCTTGCTTTGTTTTGTACCCACATTTAAAAACAATCGCGTCTCCTATTTGCATTTGGTCCGTCATCTCGTCCGACTCGGAACGAAGCACGTCCACTTGCACTCTTTAATTAGGTATGCCATAGAAATGGCATCTATTGACCACGTCAGTGCTACCCGGCTTTATATTTTTGCTGTTTAGTTCTTCTTCGTAGAGTTCAATGCGGATACGCACCTCCTTACAAACGAATTATATACCAAGGTCAAAATTTCAAGTTAAAATCGTACGATTTTTCAAATTAAATAATGTGTTTTTCAAAAGCAAGCTTAAATATCTTAATATATGGAATCGTAAAATAAATACGAGTTAGAAATATTTTTCCTTATTTTAGAGTACTCTACCTAGGAATTAAGACAGAAAATATGATATTTTATAAAATCAGAACCTTTTGTTTTAATCATTTACTTTCTGCGAATATATACTATATCATGTATTTAGATTCCATAGAAAAAATCGGTCTATTGGAAGTGGATAATTATGTAGACTCAATATGTAACAGGCAGAAGGAAGTAGCTCCTGGCCCATATATAGTATACATATATATATATATATACCTCATTACGATCAACAGCCTTGTCGATCGAGTGGATAGAATTAACAACTTTAATATAAGTGCTTGTATCCCATACGCATATCCATTTATAATGTATTTCATTTAATAACTAACTATCCCGCTTCTTCAATATCGATAATAATCGATTTCTGATAGCAATAAGAGTAATAATCATTTTCTAAATACATGCATACATTTCACCCATGAATGTAAAACTGTGGATAGGATGGCCACGCGACGAGGGAACTCATAGCAGGCAGCTAGACAGTGTTGGCAGGGATCGCCTTGAGTTGCCAGACTGTGCAGAAGAAGTCGTTCAGTTGTTCAGTTATTGAGAGTTGTGCAGTCAGTCGTGTTACGCAGTCAGCACGTCAGCAGTTAATACAGATAACCTTAACACTATTATGTGATAGAATTCAGAAGAATCTAATCATTTTGAGAATCAACTTAATAATGCATATTCGATATTTCAATCAATGAGACATTTTCCGTTGAGTTGCGAATTGCTTTTAACTGTAAAAAAATGCATGTGTGTGTGCATATACGAGAACTGAAAGCGGACCCCAATTGTGAAGTGCATTTGACATTTCAATGAGACATTGACAGCACTCTGTTCTCCCTCTAGCTCGTGCTCCATTTCTTTTCTGCACTCTTTCGCTGACTTTTGCTGTAGCTCTGCTTTCTTGTGGGGTCCATCGATAAGGCCTGTTCAAACTGAGAACTGAACTTGACGTTTCGATTTTGATTATGGCGACCAGCTTCGAATCAATCAACGACACAAAACGAATATATCTATATTGAGTAAACGATGCTAAAAAGCTTACAGCAAAAGCGAGACAGAGAGAGATTGAGATAGATAGGTAGAGAGAGAGAGAGAGAGAGAGAGAGGGAGAGGGAGAGTGTACATGTGTGTGTCTGAGTGATAGAGTGAAATTTGTACAGAATTCGGCTATAAAAATGATTTAATTGCCTACGACATTTTGTCAGTTGAATGCCCAATGCATGGTTGAATAGCGAGTATTTGTCCTTTAGTTGGACACAAATCAATAAACAATATATATAAACAACTTTTAAATGGTCACTCAAACGTGCCCCCAACCCAATCCCAGCTGCAGCAAATTCACAATCTGCAAACAAACAAGATACACAAACAAACAAACACACTAGGTTGAAGATAGATCGACCCACCTGCCGTGTGCATTTGTTATTCATGAGCAGCTATCAACACCAAACAATTTCGTTCCATGCCTTTTGTTGTTGATAACAACAAAAACAAGAAAAACAACTAACTGCTATGGAGGCACTCGTTGCTTGTCCACGTCCAAAGCTTGATTATTCAATGGGGTAGCCTAACGTTTCCGGTTGCCAAATGCAAACGGAAATGTCGCAAAAAATGGGGCTTGTTCACTGCTTGGGCTGGGTAGCTTCAAAAGGGTTTGAGAGTGGTGAGGGGAGTGGGTAGGCTGACTGAGTTTTAGCCGAGTCTGCTGCAATTGCCAACTGCTTTTGTTATGAATGATGATGGAAAATCTGGCAGCAGCATCTCTCTCTCTCAGCAACTGTGCCGCCAAATTCAAAACGAAATGCCCACGAAATGATGAAAAAAAAATGAGCAAAAGTGTGGAGTGTGGCGAGTGGGAGACGTGTATGTGTGTGTGCGGTGTTGGTAATATGTATATAACAAAAGGGTATCCAGCGTAGCGGCGTAATGTGGTGATTCAATTCAGTTTGTGCAATGAGCAGCCGGCGAAACTTTGAAAAATGGTAAGAAAAATGTGGAACGAACGAACCGACAACGGACGTGGCAAGAAGAAGAACCGTGCCGCACACCAACACCAAAATACCTCCCCCCCGTTTCTATTGGTATTGAAATGCAAATGGTCGCTGCCTGCCGAAATTAAATTATGTGGAAGTAATGATAACCTTTCGGCCATGCGACCGAAGCGGCCAACGCAGCCAGCCAGATTCAATTGCCAGCCACTGGGCACAGTGCTTGCCCGCTAAGGCAAAGCCTTCCATTTAACTGGGCGACGCAACGCCCCTTTTGGCAGCTTCTGTCTTCTTTCGCAGGATCGGTGGTTTCGGGACAGGGTCGACGACTGGCAACTACACCACTCACGTCTGTGGCACAGCTTCAAAATGCTAAATTAATTGGTAGGTGTGGCGTCAGCAGCAGCTAACAGTAATTAATTATCTCTTCCATAGACACTTGAACTTATAAGTAAGTCACAAATTAACAAAAAAAAAATAAAAAACAAATAAAAAAAGTAGCATACTCTTCTGGTCAGGCAATCGACGCCAGAATGGTGATAAACCAAATATACATTGATCATAACAAAAGAAAACCATTCAAAATCAGCTTCAAACATAACAAGCAAGAACTCAATTATGTACAAGTAAAAATGCTCGACCAACATACACCCTACACCCAGCTTGTATTGAGTATGTGAAATCAATCGAAATCAATTGCCACTTTGGCCACACGAAATAATAGGATTGATTAAATGATTATAATTACAACTGACTCACTGCTCAACTGGCAACTCACATAGAAATATACGCTCCCTACATAAATATAAATTATTTAATCAAATTTTAATATTAATGTGTGTGTTATATTTTTAAATTTCAAAAATGTGATGAGCCGAGGATCGGAACATAACATATGTTTCATAAACATTAATCGGAAGTAAAGGTTAGTCAGATGTTCGAACCGCTGAAAATGATATGCAATTACAAATATTGAAAACAATGAAACTAAACTACCCAAATCACAATCGAACACGAGGAAATTCACAAACTTTGAGACAACACATCATGACAGTAGAGTGACCTCACTTTTGGATCACGATAATCAACTTGAAGGACTTAATATTTGAATTGATTTTTCGATAGATTCTTTGTATTTAATTTAATTTACTACCCATATAGTCATGCCTGCTGATTTCATTTTATTATTTAATCATCCACCATTCCATTTTATTATCCATTTTATTATATTTATTAATCCTTTACCCAGAGAGCGACATCAAACATTAAGCATACATTTTGAATGTGGTCCGTAAGGGTTTTGCTGAAATTGGAAGGGCACGTTCTTAACACAATCATCTTGCTACTTTCAGAAAATTAAAAATATTTTCAGTCCACTACTAAAAGTTTCACAAGCATTCCCAAAATGGCAAATGGCATTTTCCACTAATAAATTGAATTCATTGCATCTATTTGTTTCTAGCAACAGCAATTTTCAATTCGATTTCAATATTTATTTTGAAATCAGTTTTGTACGCAATTGTTTTAGAAGCAATTAAGAACTGCATCATTTCAACAATTTGAACAACAATTCCATGCGACTTCCATCTAAATTGCGATATATGGAATAAAAAATAATATCGATATTACGCAGCTGGAACACTCGATATAGATATTGACACATATTCACATCTACACACATACACATTCATCTCGATTGTATGTATAAAAATATGTGTATTTGAAATGCGTTTGCTTCTAGTCCACAAATAAACATGAACATAATCGTACGCATATGTTTAGACATGTGTGTGTGTGCAAACATTGTAGATTTTGCTCATTAGCAATGGGCTTAGCAATCCCATTCCAGTACCCTACCCCTCCCCTCTCCCACTCCCTCTCTCTCTCTTTCTCGCTATTGCCGCCTACCGTTGCGTTGCCATGACAATAAAGGATATATTTTTAGCCCGTTCGATGTAATAACTTGCGCGATTTGCTGTCTGTCGTATTTTATGCCCATTCTTTTATAAGTCCAGCATGCGACGCAGCGCAATAAGCTGCCGCTCTGATAGATAAATGGCACATTGGGGCAATTGCAGTTGCTGACGGAGAAGGGGAGGGGCTGTGCGGGGTTGAGGGGTGTTTGATGTAGTTGTAGTTCGTCTCTTTTCATAAATACTATGTATGGATTTGTTGGACTTTTGCGTTGCAGACGCTAAGCTCCAATGGTGCCTGTTGCAATCTGTGTGTGAGTGAGTGAGTGTGTGTGATAAAGTTTGTCATTGTCAAATCGAAGCTTTGTGCATTCTTACAAAATCATTAAGCTATATACAAACTGACAAGCTTAAGTTATAATATAAATAATCTATGCATACATTTATAAATTTTACTATTTATTAATATTAATATTTAACTAGTCACTAATGAATAATCAGTTTTATATAAGTTAAATACAAATTATATTTATAATACATAGATACCAAACATTAACGATAAGAATTTAAAATTAGTTTCATTCGTATCTCCATTTTATAGATTTTACTTATATATATTTATTTATATGTAAGTATACCATAAAATTGAGTTATAACTTTGAAAAAGCTTATCGACTCCATCATGATTAGAGTACACCCACGAATATTAAAAAAAAAAAAAAACAAATTGAGAAAGAGAAAAATAATAACGACAATTCATCTGAATTGAAATATGAAAAATGTGCGCTCAGCGTTTTGCTGCAATTGTCAAATGCACTAATAAATTTCATTTCGGCCAGTTGGCATTACAGTGAAAGCTCTGCACACAGACAGACTTGCTTGTTGTTTAAATAAATGTAATGCAAATTAATAATATTATAAACTGCATGGTTGCAGTCTCAATAAAAACGTTCACTTATTGATGTAATGACTGTACCCAAAGCCCCTGTTCAGTTTGCACATTAATTACATCGATAAGTCTAGCTTAACTGATTTGAAACTAATTAGTTCTTTTGAACAGAACAAAAAACACAAAAAAAATAAATAAATAAATCATGCTGCACAAGGGATTGTGAGCACAAAAAATATGTTGACTGTCAATAGTCGCAGATGTTTATTAAATAAATTATTATTGAGCTAAAACACAGTTTATATTTATTGGAAAATATGCAAATTATCAGGTAGCTGAACATCTGAACAGTTTCATGAAGAAATAGCCAAATCGCTAAATTAACAACACAGATGATGATAAGTTGACAGTTGCCAAATGTAGCGAGAGCTTCCAGTCAGAATTGGGACGTTTGTCTTGTCAGAAAAACGTACACTCAGCAAAATAGTACGTCTGTGCAAAACAGAGTAGTTTTCTAAATTTTTCTTACATACTAAAAACTATTATATCCCCATCGGAAAACGTAGAAACGCAGAAAAAACGACCTAAATTTTAGAAACTCGCTTTACTTTTTTGCGATAGACATTTTCAGTTTCTTAATTTAAAGATACATTATTCTGAACTTTAAATATATATGCATAACTTCCAGTGTGTTTTTTTTTACATTTGTGCACATAACTCTTACGCTGGCATTTCTCTTTTACTTATTATTATGTTATATTAACAATTGGTATTTCAAGATTTCTCATATACAAGCATTCCAGGTTAGCCTACAAAAAATATATAAATTTCTGAAATTTAACTTAAATTTCATATAATTTTATGGAACTTTTTAAAAATAATTGTTTTTATTTCTACTTGTAAGATCAATTTTTTATCATTAAGAATAACTAAATTTCTGAAAATAAAAATATGCCTTTCTAATTTTATCAATTTTTAGAAATTATTCCTTAAAGCTGGAACTATTAGGGCAATTTTTTTTTTGAGTGTACTTCCAGCAATCTGCAAACAGCGGAATTTCTTTGGAAATACAGAAAATATCCGATATTTTAATGGTTGCAAATTGCAGCACACAGTGCTTATTATTTATGTAAATACACATGCACACACTTACACCCGTCTATGTAGGTATGTTGGCATACTCTTATTTGAAGGTGTCGAATTTAATACGCTAGCAAACTCTGGACCACGCTGGCTAAAAGCCTGAAGGCCCGAAGGACTTAAGGCCGAAAACTGAAAGCACAAAACTGAACGGATGGTCAGTCTGGTTGCAGTTAAAACTTTTCACAAATTCGAATCATGTAACAAAATACACGATGGCTAAATTCACACACATTTCCCAGGACATAATGTGCGTGTGTGTGTCTGTGTGTGAGTGTGCCTGTGTGTGTGCTCAACTGCAATGCCTCTGAAAAGGCAGCTTGCTATCTGTGTGCGGGTGTGTGTCTTATGTGGGCGCAACATGTGTTTATAATTATTAATGTGTGTTTGTGTGTGTGTGGGTGTGTATGCATGCGTGTCTGTGTGTGTGTGCGTGTGTGCATACAAATGACAAAAGGCAACAGCATCAGCAGCAGCAGATGAGGCGGCCACACATGGCCTCAAGTTGCAATTGTGAGCGTTTAATTTGAGGTCAGCTGCGAGTTTCTAGTTGTCGAGACTGTAGTTTTGGATGGATGGATGGACAGACACACACACACGCACACATAATTCGCATTGCATGCAGATACGGTGTCTCAGAGCTTATTTGGACCAATGTCTAGCAAAAAGTGCTATAAAGTTTAAACAAAGAAAAAAACGCGAAATGTTTAAAAGCCAAATTGTTTAATGTTATATCACGTTTGAAAAAGAAACTTCAGTTTTTATGAAATAAAAATATTAATTAATTAATCAAAAACTAAAAACATATCCAAAATACATGTCAAAGCTTATTTCAAGCAGTTTTAAAAGCGTAACATATTTGGCGTATAAAAACTTAAATAAGGATGTTAACACTTAGTATGATATGCTTTAGCCTTAACCACTTCCCTTAACCTTTTATTAATGGAAGATACCAGCTTCCGAGTAGTTTCTGGACTAATCTTGCTCCACTCATCAAGCAGAGCATAATTGAGATCCTGTTTGCTGGATATGCTGTGATTCCGTATGTTATTTTAAATCTGGAGACTGGGCCGGTGGAATAATCATGTGGGGCAGTTCCTGATAAGCCAGGACTGTACTATTCCGGACTTATGACTGGGGTCGTTGTCCTGGTAGAACCGGAAAGTACGTCGGGTTTCTAGCTTCTTGGCACTTTGGTGTACATTTTCCTTTAATATATTGAGGTACACATTCCTGGCCATTGTTGTTTCAATAAACACCAAATTTCCGACGCCGGCTGCCAAGATAGATGCCCATACCATGTCACTTCCTCCTCCGTGCTTGACTGTTGCCTTTGGATCCAGCTCAGTAGTGGACTGTCGCCACACATAATTCCGTCCGTCCGGGCCAAAAATTTTGAATTTGGACTCATAAGCAAATATGACTGTGTTGCAGAACTCCAAATCCTTGCCCAAGTGGGATTTGGAGAACGTTATCCTCGTCCCTTTATTTTTTGCGCTTAAAAACCCATCTTCCGTGGTACTCGGGCATTAAAGTTATGGTTGCGCAGAACCACGCGCTCAGTTTCCACACTGCACCTTTTCCCCATTTCATCCTGCACCTGTTGAGTCAGTTTGGAGCCGATAAGCTTTGGATTTTCCCTTATTTTCCTGAATGATGTTGTATACAGTTAACTTGCTTAGATTGACCATTTCCCATTTGGTAGTGTTCCAGGATGAGATTCCGTTGATCAATAGATGTCCGTTTGCCCATAGTACTTGTTGGCTAGTTGCACCCGAGATGCAGGAAATAACTAAACTGACTACGAAGGATTGGTCTAATTATACCGAAAATATTCAACCTAACGTAAATATTCGGGTTTTATGACACCAAGGTATCCATAATGTAACTGGTCCAAATAAGCTTTGACCATAAATTGAGATACTTTTTTTACATAACCCGCCCTAGCAGGTGGGGAAACCCCAGTATATTGGAGTCATATATTCATTTTGGTGGTTAATAAATGTACCTGCCATAGGTCTTTGGAATTTTTGAAAAATAATGTATAATTACTTTATGGCAGGCAATTAAAAATTTTTTGCTAGGCATTGGTCCAAATAAGCTCTGAGCCACTGTATATGCATATAGCCAAGGGCGTAGTCAGGATCTAATTTAGGGAGGGGCTGGTATTTATACCGAAAGTCTATGCAAAAAAAAAAAAACTCCCTCAGTTTTAGAAAATTGCCAATTGAGTGAATACAAACCGTAGCAAAAGTTATTGCTTAAGTAAAAAAAATATTTTACGAGGTAATCAACCCAAGTAAATTTTTGCTAAAACATATATATACATATATCAGTTTTGGAAATGATATAAAGTTGAAGCCAAGGAAAAAAAAAGAAAATCAATTCTTTTACAGCTTATTACAAATTGACTTTACTTTCAATGTAATCAATAAGTATTTAGACTTTCGTACTGGAGTTTCCTTCTATAGACATCTTGTAGAAAAGCTTTCCAATCTCTATTAAAATGTACAGAAAATCTACTAACAGCATAATTTCTACGCATTGTATACTTAGTAAAATAAATATAAAATTCAATTTCGCATAAAAAGTCGGATTACTTAAATTGGAAAATACACTGCGATTTAATTACTTTATTAACCTTTTCACATCATTCAGACAGTCCATGAAATACACATGCTAAATTGTTGTGTGCTCTTGAAAGTGGTGTTTGTATGGACATGATTATAGTATAGTATATACATATGTTTAATCTCAAGCTTAAGACTGCTCTCATTCGTATCGTAGTTAAAAATAAGTTGATTTTTCACAGTTTTTTTTATTTTTTTTTTTGTAGCAGAAAAAAATCGGTTTTTCTGCCATACGCAAAATGCTTGTCAGTTGCAGTGCAATGCCAACAATAGATTCAGTTCCATCTATTCCCCACTCGCAGCACCTCAGCTGCCTCCCTCTGCTCCTGCCATCTGTGATTTGTGCCAACTGTTGGCGTTTTGCTTTTGTCTTTTGTATGCGCGCAGTGACCTGCAAAAATAGCAGACGCTGTTATTTTGGCTCTTAGCCTTTGCTTTTAGCGTTGCTGTTGCCCTTGCCGACTAGTTGCCTGGTCGCCTTGTAGGTGCACCTGAGCCGCCTTTGCCATTGTTCGACCCACGCTTAGAGTTGGCGGTATCCAGGCGCTGTCTGCGGTCACTGCAAATAATTTAATTCATCACGCAGCTAAGGAAAAATTCAAATAAAAGTAAAAACAAGTAGGAATCATGCAGTAGACTGAGCTACTCGACTACGATATACTCTGAACCCATTTGTTAAATATATATTAGAGTTTTATTGCCAAATTTTGTTTTAAAAGCTTTGCAAGTGCTCTCATTTTTAATGGCCAGCACAGATAATGAAGGGTTACAAATAAGTCAACACATTCTTCTATTTATAAACCATCAATATGAGAATACGATATCGACTAACATTTTATTTGTTCTTAGCCGATTTTGATTACCTTTCTGCAGTTGATTAATAATAAGTTAATATATAATTAATATTAATTGCAAGGATCAGCCTGTTACATACGTTATTACAAAACCATTATACCCTTTTTTTTTGTATTCATCCTATAGTATTAAAATAATTCTTTGTATATAAATATTTATGAAAAATGTGATTAGGTATTATCATTAAATAGGCAAAATCAGGGCGAAAATAGCGCGTGTGAAGCATGTATGGCTATGAGTCAAGGATAATGAAATTTAATATTCTAATATTTCTCTATAGGTTAAGAACGCACTTATATGCAAGCAAAAAAAATCGAGTCCGTCCGCATTACTAGAATTTTTAAAAATCGCTTAGAAGAGCAATCATTAAAAACTTGATTAACATTTTTTTTTTAATTTTTTGTTATTTATAAGTCAGACTCAACGTCTTCTTCTGATCACAAAAATGGGATTGAAAAGGCATCCTTCTGTCAATTACATACACTTGCATACAATTTATTATACCCTATTATCCAAAATAATAATGGGAAGAGAGGAAAAAAAAGAAGAAAAAAAACAATAAGAAATAAGGACAGAAAATAAAAAGGATAACTGCTTTAATCGTTGTGCCTATTTGCTTCCTGCACTGTTTTCAGTATTTTTGTCGCGTTTGTCGTTTAATGCGACTGCAGTTTGGTTTGTCTTCTTCTTCTCAATCTTCTTCATCCTTTTCTGGCCATCTTATTTCAGTTTTTTGTTTGCAAGTGCCAGTTGGCCATTTTCATTTTGAGCTACCGCCTGTGTCTGCGCTGACGACAAGCAAATATTGTCTTTTCTCAGTCGCATTTTTCAACTGGCATCTTTATCTTGCAACCCCCTAAATCTGTTGCCCCACCTTCCCCCATTCAGGGTATGATTACTGCACCCCTTCTGTGTGCTATGCTTAGGGGAAAGAAGTATTTTTGTCACGAATTCAATCAATGAGTTTTAAGCACGTATTTATTACTTTTGCTCTTTCTGCACCATGTTTGAGGCCGTTGCCACACAAATTTCACATATATTAAAAGTATATGTATGCATGTAAGGACTATGGACTACCTAACCACCCCACCCCACGACCTTCTTTTGTTCCCATTTGCCCATAGTGTAAACAATAGACTATCAAGTATATTATGTGTTAGCTAACTCCAACTTATTAAACATTAATTTATTTACGTATTTGTTGCGCCACAGAAGAAAAAAACCCGTTAACTGGGTGATTCATGCGCATACAGTAGACAATCACTGTACGGCTACAGTGAGAGCAAACCGAAATATTTTTCAGTTTGGACGAGCAAATGCACTCAGCTAATGAATTGAATGCTTTTCCAATGCGTCAAGTGTACACTTACAAAAATTCTAAATAATCTTGCTTCGAATTATCTTCAGATTGTATTTACGATATAGGCGGCATTTGGAGAAATTATTTGTTATAAGAATATTATTATCTCATATAATCTACGTTGATTTGAATCGATGGTATGGGAATTGATTCCAATGCATTAAGAAAACGCAACAAATGTCTTTCACAGTAAAGCTGTCTTCCCAGTGTATTCCTTCATACTGAATACTATCTAGGTCTTTGTTTATAGTTGCTTTTATACCCCGCAAATGGGTAAAAGGGATTTAATGAAGTGGTTCAAAAGTATGTGACATGCTGAAGAAAGCATACACGACCCCATAAAATATATATATTCTTGATCAAAATATGTCCGTCTGTCCGTCAATATGAAGACACGATTGTGTATATCTCGACCTAATATCAAACATCTGTTATAAATTCAATAAGATCGGTTAAGAAACATGGTACAAAATCGTTTGCCTTGAAAATCTTAAAGATATGATGGGTAAAGATTTAAGGTCAAGGTATCTACTAGTCAAGCTTTCTCGACTAGAACAAACTTACTTGTGTTTTTTTTTTTTGGTTCCCTCTTGTATAATTTTGTCTTTGGCTGGCATTAATATGGCTAAGTTGCTTTGCTTGCAAATTTATTAACGTTTTTGAGATTGCATTTGCAGTGTTTGCTTGATATAATTATGACTATGATTTTATGATATAATATGATATAATTATGACTATAATTTTGTCTATTTTCTAATTGCAATTGCACCATTCTGTGTGTGCGTCTGTAAGTATGTATGTCTGTATCTATGTGTATGAGTAGCTGGCAAAGCTAAGTTAAATTTCCAAGCCTGTCCATTTTATGTGTTTGCTACCAAATCTCCCTGCAGTGTCTCAATTTAATTCACGCAAGTTTAAAGCGACCAAGCTTAGTAATTAAATTACTGCTGATTTTCAGAACGGATGAGGTATGGTATAGGGTATCTAATAGTCGAGCACTCACCATTTATGGCAGTGCTTACTTTATGCATTGTTATTTTTTTTTTTTTGGTATATTTGTTGCTTAGGAACTCGATGCAGTGGCTTAAAGACTGTGTCTGCTAGTGGGGCAAGGGAAATGGTGGCTGTGCAGCGGGAAGGAGGTAGTGCAGGGGAGGGTACAGCGGGTTCTCTGACACGTCTGTGTGTCTGTGGATGCATTGCAACTAAATGCGGTGAAAATACGAGTACATTGAAGTCTCTGTTCCGAGCCCGTCAATAAATCATTGTACAGACAACGGTGCCCGTTGTTAAAAGCACTCTTTCGTATATATATGTGTGTGTGTGTGTGTGTGTGTATATGTATGTATGTATATGACTGTGCATATCAATATTTCGCATAGACGGATTTTATTTTCAATATTTGCGCAGCGTAGATCATGGAAACGAGAAAGCGCCTCGCCACCGCACACCAAGTGAGTTTTGAAGAGTACGCAGTATCTTTTGTTGGTTTTGTGTTGCAATGATTTAGCAGTTTTTCGTCTGTGTTTACGTTGTGGATGACGGCGACGATAGCGATGCCGACCGGGCTGCTGAATAAGAAATCAGCAAATTGTTGTGTTTTAATCGAGCAGCAGCGGCAGCGGCAGCCAGGCAGTCAGACACAAGCACCAAGCCCCAAGTCCCGAGCTCAATCCCAATCCCAATCACAGTCCCAATCACAATGCCGCTGCGTTTTCGCAATTGTCTGCAATAAGCCGAAGCCGAATACAATGTGCATCAATATGGAGCGGCAGCAATGCCTGATAACAGCTACTTGTGTAAATAACTGTCAGCCAATTGTTGTTTAATCGCCGGCTTAGGCATGTTGCGGTGCACTTTTGAGGTTAAGTGCTCACTGCAGTTGGTGAGGGGAGTGGGGAAGATGGCGGTGGGCTTGCTTGCTGTTGTGGGCAGGATTTGTTGGCTATAGGCATAGTCGGCACTACTGCGGCTCTAAGGCTTTAATCAGATTCCTTATGCGCTGCTCTATCTGTCTAGCTAATTAGTTGCACATTTTACATTCATTAATTTTTATAGCTCACTTTTTTGCGCAAACTTTTGTCATACAGCAGCAACGCCCACATTTTGTGCCTTGGCCATTAGCTGCATGTGCCACAACTAAAGTCCCAAACGCCACCACCACCACCTCATCACTCGGTGCATTTTCAAACCACTAAATTTTGCTGTCCAGCGCAAAAAGCTAAGAAAAGAAGATGAAGCTAGAATTGCTATGTTCGGCACGTCGAAGATTCTTTACCCTAAAAGGGAGGAGCCCATCTGATCACATCTGGATTGTGTTATTTAAATAAAAAATAAATATAAATTAAATAATAAATATAAAAAATAAAAAGAAGAGAACACTTGACTTAGCGGCAACAAAAAACATATTTCAACAATAAACAATCAAAAATTCTAGAGAGATGCGATGTTAATGTTAACTCGTAGCTATTCTCAATATATTGTCAAATGAAAATGTTTTTAGAACAAGAATACATATTAATAGTTCCAATGATAGCTACAAAAGTATATCATATAACGGTACAATATTATTTGCCTTACATATGACTTAAATCAAGTTGATAACTTTTAAGTGGAATGCGTTACTTGTGACATGTTTTATCGCACAGCGGAAAAGCTCTGTGGCAGAGTATTCCAAATTTGTGCAAACTTAAAAGAAATTCCAATTTGAGTGGCGTCTTTGATGCTGCTGCTGCTGCTAATGCTGACTAATTGGATTTGCCTGCGAACTAATAAAACCGTTACAAAAGTATTTCTTTTTTACTGCAAATTAGGCAACAATAATTATTTTGCTAGCCCCAATAGCAACAACAAAAGCTAAAGAACCATAAAAAAGAAACGCAACATCATGTAAAGGCACCCCCCCCCCCCCCCACCTCCACCACCCGTTCGACAAAACACAACATCGAATGAACTGCCGCCAGACACATGATGAGATCGAAACTGAACCCAAACTGAGCCAAATTAAACCAAACTGAAGTGAACTGAATTCAAGTGAACTGTGTCTATGTCTTAGCCTGTGTGTGTGCGTGTGTATGCATAATTGCATTTGTTATTGGGGGCGTGCCACGCCCTGTATATGCTGGCCACGCACAGCTGTTGGCGGGCGACTCGAACATTCTGTCCACTGCCTGTTGGCACGTCCTATCGACATATATCGATAAAAGAATTAGCTAAATCGTGACTGCCACTTAGAACATGTCGCTCGCATTAATTATGTGTGATGACAGGCCAGTAGGCAATGCACACACACACACACACACACACACACACACACACAGACACCCACACACATATACACACACACTTAGGCATATGTATATGCGTTGTTGTTGTTAATTTTGTTAGCTGTACTGTGCTTTCGATTAGGCGGCGATCTCAGTTAATTAAAATCGACTTTTTGCCATTAATGCCCCAAAATCAAATTAGCCACTTCAAGAAAAGTTTTTAGCGCATGCGGCCGGTTGCCACAGTAGCGTTTTTCTGGCCCCCAACGAATAATAATTAATCCAATATGCAAGCAAGAAAAAATGTAACGAAAAATGTTTTAATGCAGAACTTCTAACACCCGAAATAATCATTAATTATATAAATTTACAAGATAAATTGGAAATTTTGGCCTTAAAACTGAATACGTAATAGACAATAATAAGTAGTAGGTTTGACTTAACGAATCTCTCATTAGTTAAGCCTAAGTGTGATGGATTTTAACATTCAGATTATTTACAAAATTCTTATTAAGTCTGCGATTGTCGCAATAATCAATAAGAAATCTTTCGCCAAAAATGTAATATTAAAAATTTACTTTATTTAAATCATTTATTAAAATGTTTTTAACAATTTCACCGTAAATTATTTAAGCTTACATATGAAAATTTTTAAAAAATTTAATTTTTATAGAAATTAAATGCCAATGTAATAAAATGTAAATCCGAAATGAATTTTAGCTCCTGTTAAATATGGGGAAAAAGTGTTTAATGAAGGCAGAAGGAGGCATTGCCGACCCCATAAGGAATATATTTTTTTGTTCAGCATCAAGCGCCGAGTCGATCTAGCCTTGTTAGTCTGTCTTTCTGTCTATATAAACAAACGGACCTAAGAGCTGGAGATTTAAAATTGAAAATAGACACATACACCCAAGTATCCGGACAGCCTCTAATGATGTTCAGCTACGCTTTCTTGGGTTCTATACGGTATTTTTGGAACAAACAATATCAGTTGCAGTGTTTAGGCTTAAGAAAAATGTTGTAATTTAAGTTGTAATTCCGACTTTGGATTTCCGACTCCGGTTTCGGTTTGACACCCTGTAATATACATTAAAAAAAATGTTGGTTTAAGTTTACTTAAGATTTACTTTCCATTTTTTTTTTTCCTCTTGGGCCGATCTATTCAAGTTGTAAAAAATATTTCAAAGTAATAACACTTTTCGTGAAAGCTCACAAACAGACTCAAATTTCATTTCCGCGTTTTGCTCGCCCACAGGGGGCGACAGAAAAAAGTCAAAACTCCAAATTGACACAAATCCTTCGAATGCTGACTATATGAGTGTGCACACACAAACCCAACTGTGTGTATATGTGTATTTGCTACCCACCCACGCAAACCGCACAAGGCCGCTGTGCAGCAGTTTATCATGTCCGCCAGGAATAATTCAACTTTGCTTATTTCACACTTCAATTTCGTAGGTAAACAAACTTTTCAGTGCGGTCGCAAACAGCTCTCAGCAATGGGACGAACGAAAAAAAAACAAAAAATGGAAAAGTAAAAGTAAAAGTAAAAGAAAACCAAAGCCAAAACCAAAGTCAGTGAAGGCGAGTTAAATCAACAAAGTTACAGAACATTGGGCAAGGATCAGTGATGTGGGGGGTTCGTGGTGCGTTCAGAGGGGGGGGGGGGTAGGTGGTTGGGTTCGGATACGACTGGACACCCGGGAGGCCACCTTTGACAGTCAAGTGAAAGCAAACAAATAAAAATGATGAGCAGCAATATTTGTAATGCCAGCGCGCCAACAATAACAATAACAACAACTAAGAGCAACAACGACGGCAACAATGTGGCAATGGCAACAACTCACAGAGAGTCCTTGGGGCATATTTTCGGTGTGTGTTGTGCTGATGTGTTGCTGTTGTTGTTATTATTGTTATTGTTGCCTATAGCCGGGCACTTTGCCTTTGGCTGTGCCTGCGTTTTGTTATTGTAAAAAGTTTCACTTTTATACCCTGTACCCATTAAAAATTGGTAAAAAGGATATTCTAAAGTTGTGCACATATAAGTAACAGTAAAGTAAACTGAGATGTTTTTATTCAAAAACAATTTCTCATAGTGTTGGGCGAGAAAAGAAGAAGCACATACGTTGTAATAAGCTGTTAATGTAGGCTAGGGAATCTCCAAGTCGGGCACATTCGACCTAAACACTCCTAGTTGATTCACTTGTTATTGCTGTTGTTGTTGGTGCTGTGGCAAATTAAGGCGCAAATTGTGGCCAAGTTGTGAAAAATTTGCCATCAAGTAGCCACCAGGGTAATTCGAGCACTGCCCAACTCCGGCACATAAGTGGGGTCCTCGAAAGTGTCCTTGAGGAGACTCATAAATATTATTATCATCAGTGAATGCACGTTTAGTACGGTGTGTTTGTATCTTGTGTGCTTTGTATGTGAGTGTGTGTGTGCGTTTATGTGTGTGTCTGTCTGCCGCCCTACCTTCACATGTATGTCATTATGCGTATGCGAACTCACTCACACATGGTAAAGGATTTAAAGGCGTTTTCAAAACATTTTGCATATCTAGCATTTGCCATTGAAAATCTATTAAATCGAATGCACCTGCTTAATAGAGTGCTAATTGCAAAATTATTAGAAATATTTTACTATTGTAACTAATGAAACTAGTAACATGCCTTACAAATTCATATAATTTTTATTTGGCAATTTATATTATTGCAAATTTGAGCATACACTTTCTGTTTACATCAATTTATTTCACAATATGTATGATTAGAAGCTGTGTTTGAATATATTTAACATATTTAATAGCTGGGCTCCAAGTCGAGCTCTCTCGACTTACTTGATACATCCTGAACTCAGTCAAAATGGGTAGAAAGGGTATAATTAAGTTGTGCAAATGTATGTAACAGTCGGAAGAAGGCATCTTCGACCTCATAGAGAATATGTATTAATGATCAGCATCCAACTCGGGTCGATCTAGTCGATCAGTCCGTCTCTCCATCTGAATGAACTAATGAATTTCAGAGACTATAAGAGCCAATGACTTCCAATTTTGAAGTTTATAAAAATTTTATTTTTATTTATTTATTCTCGTTTACTGAATCTTAATGTGAAATTAATCTTATATTATCGATAATTTCCCTCGATCTAAGATCGGATTAAGAACAACCAAGTTATAGCCCGAAACGTGTTCGCATATTGATCTCATCCCATCTCCCATCTCTAAGGTAGGTTCATTAAAATCAAATGCAAAACAAGCCAAAATGTTCTAGTCTTCACTGTACTTTTGACAATGTATTTTGCACAACTTGCAAAAGAAACAAAAATCCATTATAAATAAGCTTGCAAATATAAATAATGAAAGATATATATATATATATATATATATATACATACATATTTGATTGATATTTATAGATTTGATTCCCAATATTATAATAATTATCGATGTTAGCAATTTTGGCTTGTTGTAATTTGTCTTCTGATCTTTTATGTGCAGAACAAAATAAACAAATGCTGCAGAACAAATAACCTCAAACACAATATTTGACTGAATGTGCGACAACAGAATAAGTAAGGCTAACTACAAAGGTAACAGAGATTTAAGGGTTTGCACAGAGAGGTTGGGCTGGGGCAGATAAACAAACTCGTTCAGGTTAGGTTCTCCATAAAGTTGACTACAATAAAACACACACATACTTATTAGTACTTTTTATTGGTACCAGGCAGTCTGATTTGTAATTCTCAAGGCTCTAAAGTTGGCCCCGAATAGCAAGCAGACCCCATTCTGGCCGACTGCTCGCTCGATGTTGGCTGAGACCGGTAGACCATCAAGCCGGCTGGGCTCATAAAAAAGCACAACGCCATGGTGAATTTTTGGAGTTGTGCATATAAAAAACGAAAGAAAAAAAAATAAAATACTATAGACGATAGGCGAGGGGTAGTTGTGCAGGGTGATTTCATGACGTAGTCATCGTCGTCGTCGTCGTCGTCGTTGTCTCGTGAGACAGTTGAATAGTTGGCAGGAAAGAGCGGGGCGAACTTTTGTCCAAAGCAGCTCGTAAAAATGCCCAAGTGAATAATAATAATCAGTATTGGGGCACCTCATGCTCCGGCCACACATTGTGTTCCTTCGTCACCCCACATCACAGCCCAACATATGCGGCACTCACATGCACATATGGGGCCCCGGTTTCAGCTTCAGAACTGTGGCGTGGGTCCGGCAGCAAGTTCTGGCGGCTCCTTTCAAAGTATGTAACACAAAAACTAAACGAAACTTTTATTGTCTGTGAGCGAGCAAAATTCCTTACCAACTAGGAAATAATTAAGCGTAATTGAGTTAAGTTATTTCCTCTTGCAATTTGTAAAGTGTGCTAAGACAGCGTCTAACTTTTGACTACACAACTCTGCTTACTTTAAGTGACTTTTTTTCCTTCTACCTTCTACTGTGTTTATTGGTAACACTCTTAATTTATTTGTGCGATTCTAATCAAGTTTATTTCATGAGAATTACCATTGAATTCAACGCATATTCTAATCGATGAGCTCATCTGCATTATAAGTCATACTTAATATAAATAACATAAATTAGTTTAGAATAATTAACATTTTGGAATATATCTATTAAATTTTCTGTATTCGGTTTAGAAAATTAAGTTTTTAGACAAGATTTCTACAAATTTACCTGTCAAAATATATATTATTTTCTATCGATTTAAATTTATGTGCATATAGACGTGGCCCAGTTTATACACAATTTGAGTTAAAAGTTTGCTTATTTTCGGAATTGGAGTTATTAAGTTTTAAAATTCAGTCGAGTCGTTCACAGATTGTCTAGTTGCGAAAGATGGTTGGAGTTGTACATTTGTGGCCAGAAACTGAAACAAAGAGCGCTATGCGCCACTTATTCAAATCTTTTGTTTGGGCCTCTGTGTCTTGGCCATGTTCGATTAAGTTGCTTAAGTTGCAGATGCCAAATTGTACTTTCTTGCTGACGAACAATAACTTTAGCGGCAACGGAAGCGGAAGCGGCTATGAACAGAAAACTTCATTACACTTCTCTGTCTATGTATTTGTATCTGTCTGGCTGTCTGCTTGTCTGTCTGCTTATCTGTCTGTTTGTCTGTCTGTCTGTCTGTCTGTCTGTCTATCTGTCTGTCTGTATATCTGTGCATCTGTCGCTTTATTGAGCGGACTGTAACCAAGCATGGCGGCTAACTCAAATTGAAAGCGAAGCGGCAGACGTTCAATGCAATCCTTCGGGCCGTTTCCGATCCCCCTTTTTTCCGCCCCTTTGCAATCGAGTGCTGCGTTTGTGCAATTTATTGTTTTTATGCGTTTGTAGTGCACTTTTTAGTTGTTGTCATTGGCCTTATTAGATTGCAAACTTTTTGGTCGTGCTGATTGGCATAAACTTACAATCACCCCTTACCCCTCACCCCACCAGCCCCATAACAACAGGACGACTAGTTGCAATAGTTGCAGACACTTTAGTTGGTTCTCGTTGCGACAACCAATTTAAGAAATTAGTCTTCGATGCGCCACAATTTACTGCCCTACTCCGCTCCACCCAACTTGATAAGTACTTTAAAGGGGGTTGAGAGGTCGACGGGTGTGGGAACGAAGCAACCTGCCTGCATGTGACTGTCTCCCATGCTGTTTGTCAAATGTATCAACGCTTGACTGTCGTCACATCAAAGTTGACAAGTTGGCTTTAACACTGCATCCGGCGTGAGTGGTGAGTGGTAAGTGGTGAATCGCACACACCATTCACACATACCCCACTATACAGAACAAGGAGACATTTAACGTTCCACTGTCGACTGCCGATTGACGAAAGTAGCTGCCCACTACAAGCCAACGCAACGATGGATACTACTACTATGGGCACCACAAATACTTTTTGTGGCATGTGGCATTATAGCATTGTGAACTCCAAGCTAAAACGATGATGGCTTAAATTCGTAGTGGCTTAGATCGGTGCCAACATTTCTCATCTGACTACGCGATTTGGCCTCGCCAATAATCGACTAATGTAAGCAATTTATTCACTTTGAATGGCTATCTGGCTAAACTAGGTATAGTCAGTAGCGTAATTTGCCGATTTAGTGACATCCTTAGCCAAAAGAAGATGCTGTATCTTAGAGAAACAAGTCTTATAGGACCGACAAATAAAAAAACTTAAACGCTAAATAAGATTCGCAAAATACGCAAACTAAATGATTGGCATTCATATTAATTTTTATATTTATTACTGCAAACTTTTCAAGAACTTTAACAAGCTTTAAAGTACAAATAAAATTGTGGTCTAAATACTTAATCAATTTAAATAGTGTAGGTGTTTAAGACGGCAGCTTAACTAAAATGATATCGAGTACATAACAATTAAAACTTTGACTTAATGCTACCGAATATCGAATCCATTTGCTCCACGGTGCAATGGCGCCCAATGCCACTCGTTCAAATTATCTATCTGTCTAACCTCCAATTGCCCCAACCACTCTTATCCCTTCCATCCCCTCCCCTGCTTCGTTCGTCCATTTGGCTGTCCTGTCAATTCAGTCAATGACTACACAAAAGCTATGCGCGTCCTCCTCATATGCATGTGTGTGTAAGTGTGTGTGCTTGCCAGTATGTGTGTGTGGTAGAAAATCTCTTTTAATTGCCAATCGTGTGGAAAAATGAATTTTCCATCGAATTAGTATTCTGTGGCTGAAATTCATTCATGGAGCACTCATTAGGAAATCCTCTGCTGCTGCACTACACTTGTCTTCGTTGTCTTTGTTGTTGTTGTGCTTGTTGTGCTTGTTGTGGTGCTTGTTGTTGGTGGGCTTTTCTTTTTGTTTTTGTTTTTTTTGTTTTTTTTTTTTTGAGTGTTCGCCCACGCAACCTTCGCTACCCCGTCGACATTCGCCGACGCCCATTTTGCCTTTATGTTATGAGTTGAGTCAACATATTTTGCAACACTTACAGGCTGCTTATGTGCCAGGCCCAGGCCCGGGCCCAGTCACTCGCCCATCCCATTCCCATTTCCATTCCCATTCCCATCCTCATCCCGCACTCGCACCAATGTGGCGCTTTGGCAGTACTCAAAATCAAAATCAAGGAAGTGACTATAATTTTGGTGTAGCATGTTGTCGGTACGTGTTTCAATATGTCAGCATCCGGTGATGAGTTTGTACGTACACTGGTTTGCCTTTGCCCCACCTATATATATATATATATAGAGCAGCACCACCTACCAACACCCAACCCACCCATCCCTCCTACCCTCCTGCGACACCATCCAGGCGGCAGCAACGACGTCATACACGTGCACGAACCCACACCGCCCCCCTCAACCTCTCTTACCACATCTCCGTCTGCCTGTGTGTGGTGATTTTTGTGTTGAGCACTCTTCAGTTATTTTATTGATGTTGTAAATTTCTGGTAATTGAGCTTAATTTTTATACAGTTGCTCGCCCTGCTTCGAGCTCTGCCACGCCCACCGTTTCACGCTTTTGTTTAATGTTGATTGGTTGACCACCCTTTTGGTTGCTTTGAGTTGCGTTCAGCTACTTTGAGTTGACTTGTGTTGATTTCAGTTGGTATCTGATGTGAGGTAATACTGTGAATGGTCATTGAAATTTTTGCGAGAGTATTTGAGTAACGATTATATATATATATATATATATATATATACAGTGATAAAACCAAGGAGTTACATTCGGACGTAACCGATTGTGAAATACTCTGATACCGGTGAAATATTATTAATCTGCCTTTTGAATTTTATATATTTAGCTCTAAAATAGCGACAGATATACGCTTTGCTGATTTAATGGAGTGCCAAGAAAATGTCTTACCAACCTTAGTAGAAAGTTTGTAGTAATTTATAATTTAGGTTTGATAAACCGCTTTTGTGTAAGAGGGGCGGGGCTCTCAGTAAAAGGTTTTTAGTGAGATATTTTCCATGTTTCGTGATTCTAAAATTACGGAAAATACTTATATGATTTTTGGGAGTTGTATAGATTTAAAATTGGGTTACATATAGGGTTTCATCGATTGTTAAGTTAAATACCGGTAATATAATTGGTAACCACTCATAAACTGTGGAATTGCATATTTCAATTCCGACCTTTAGGAGCTGAGTGCCTGACAGTAAGTTGGGTAACAGTTTCAGGGAAATTACTCTGTTGAATAACGTAAACGGCAATCTAAATTTTAATATTTTGGGGGAGATATGCAATTTTTTCTCGATTTAATCGATTGTCTAGCTTCCATCGTAACCCAATTTTAACACTTTCTTGCGAACATTCATACGGACATCTATATTAAATTTCATATATACTCATAGGTCTGCTAAATTTATGTATTGTCCTAAAGACTTTACACAGGATATTCCATTTATAACGATGCTACGTATTATATATATTTTTGTTTTAAATATGAAGTTAAAAACTTTAGTGGCAGAAAGAAATCAAATCCATTTAGATTTACGAACTGCACAATTCAATCCACACACTTAATGTAATTACATATTTAATTATATGATTGTTGTTTTTTAGGAATAGTTTATAGAATACATCAAACACTTTTCATATAAAATGTCTACAAATGGATTCACCATAATGAATATGTATAGGTACATACATATGTATGAACTGAACCCAATTCAAATCGAAAGCAGTTCCAACTGATTGCATTGAGGTCTGGTCGGTGCTCAGCGTCTAGTGTTCCAGTAATTGCCAAATTGGCATTTTGTAATTGAAATTAAATACTTGGTCAAGCTGGGCAGCAAGCAGTTGGCAGCGTTCAAGGCAATTTCAATTAGGAACTTTCACAGAGATATGAAATTAAAATTATTTGCAAGCAGCTGTGCCCCGCAACACGCACATACCCACACGATGAAAACTCACAAACAAACAAATGTATATATATATTTATATATATATACATATATATATATATATATGTGTGTGTGTCTATATGCATGTATTGAAAATTACTATTTTCACCACATACAATGGGGCCGGGACAGCGCTTGCCGCTGTCATTGAAAATGATAACAAATAAAATAGAAGTAGTGATAAAAATAACAAAGTTAAGTCCATACAATAGTGCGAGTCAAGCAGATACCCTTTCTTACACAGAAATGAATTTTTTTTAGGAAAAAAATCTATCTTCAATTGCTGCATTCGCTGGAAAAATTGGAAAGTATTAAAAAATTTCAACTTAGTTTATAAATCGTATATTAATCATTTTTTATTGGACTATGGATATTTTTAGTTTGCTCATTGATTTATAAACGGGATTTGTAAAAATGTTTTTCTGCAGGGCACAATGGCTTCAGCAATGTTGCTTCCGAATTGAGAACAGCCAAAAAGCAGAAGAGGAAATTATGCAAAAATAGAGGAGGACATTGGACTGAAGACAATTTTGTCAAATGACAAATAAAAAAAAAAATAAAGAACAAATAATAACTAAACAACAAAAAATATGTGCAACTTTTTACGCCCTCATCCGCAACTTTGGCAATTCCATTTTCGCAATCATGCGTTGAACTCTGAACTTTTGTATGTGTTGCGTCCGCATGTGTGTGAATATTTTCGAAAACTGCTTTTCCAAAATATGCCAACATAGAAATGCTCTGTCCTAGCAAAACTTTTCTTTTGCTTTTCATCGTCCTCATTGGTCGTCGTTGTCGGTTGTCGGTTGTCGGTTATCGGTCACAGTTGTGTCGGACACTCTTCGTCCAGTGTCTCCCTATGTCCCTGTGCCCTGGGTTCTGCGTTCTGAGTTGTGCACCCTTCATCCTGCTGCGACCGCATAGCGTTGGCATTTGGCGTTTAGTTGCGGCTATTGAATGTGCAAAAATTATTGTAAACTTTTCAGACACACACATCACACATCAATGGTCCAGTTAACTACGAATGTCGGCCTTAGCTAGGCTAAGGGCCAAGTTCACTTGCGGGGAAGCGGCTGGCTGTAGTTCCTGGTGACCGGCCATTGGCGTGGAAATCAATTAAAAATGCTTGTTGGCCAACTTTGTTTTATGTGGTTTTGTATATATAATGGCCGAATGGACAGAGACAGACAGAAAGGGGACCTAGACGAAGCCAAAGCAATAAGAATGGGAATGAAATTTTAGGGTCGACAATAGACAGTAAATGCTTACTTTCACTTTGCAAAACCAATGTGTGATAAATTTTGCAGCCTCCCATGTTTCACGTAGCTGCAGCAAATAGTCCAACATTTTGAAATAAGGTTTGAAATTCAACTGATTGTGATGCTTTCATTAACTATTAAAAGTTGACTTTTATGATGTATTTTTTTAAATATCCCACTTCCTTATTCATTTGTGAGCCCAATGACATATCTTGAAAAAAGTAGATATATCTTTTGTTGTGGGGTATTTTACAACACAAACTAGATTTTTTACATTCACAAACTTTGGCTTAATTTTAAAAAAAAAAACCGTCTGTGTTCTAAAGGAATGTAATTGCGATAATTGCAGTTAGTAAGAAAAACATAGTGTTTTATTTAAATAGATTAAAAAACAAATGGCATTAAATAAATAAGTCCAAGTAAATGTAGCTGAGAGTTTGTTTTTATATAGTTTTCGAAGCCACATTTATGTTGCATTTCAATTCATTTTTATTGGTTTACTTATACTAATCTGTTTTACTGGGTCCTTGCACGGGGCAGCTGGCTGTAAACTGCCTTACTTTGTGGCCCCCGGTCTGTAAAAGAGTGTATAAATTTTTGTTTCGCTTTTGTTTTACTTTTGCTGAAGTAGGTTTTTTGCAATTCCGTCTTCGTTACATTTGACCCTTTTTTTCTTCGATTTCTTGTGTTGCGCCTGATTGGTTTCAAGCCCTGCAGTCGATAAGAACGCTACAGCATTTTATTTATAAGAGAAACTTGACTTTTGCCGAGCTTTAAGGTCGATCGAATTTCATTGAATTTCAATTGTATATTTTATATTTTCACTTGAAATATGCAATTAACAATTTTTAATGTGGTTCTTAAGGCGGTTATTAAATAAGCATGCGTATGTTATTAACTAAAAGTTGATTAAATTGAAAAGCTTCAAGCTAACGGACAAAAATTAATCATTTGCTATGGATAAGTATTTTTAGCTTGCATTTTTTGCATATGGTGTTTATATAAATATAATAATTAACAAAAATATACCAAATTATCATTACTATGATAGATATTTTCGTTGGCTTGTGAAAAATAATTTAAATTTAGTTTTAATTTAATTTTAGTATCTATATTTTTTATCAGCATCATTTGACGAGTATAAACTTGATTTCTTTTACATAATTAATTAAAATTTGTTGCATAGTGTAAGTGATACTGGAAGATAAGCTAAATATGAATAGCCATTTAAATAGTACATAAAGTTAGGTATAAAAAATATATATTTAAGGTTAGTGGTGTGAGTGTGAGTTGGAGTGAAGTGGTGTTGTGTGGTGTGGTGCTAGCTATGCCCGTGGACTGTGTACTTACAATGCCCTCATCAACAAACACACTGGCACTGGCACTGGCACAGGCACTAGCACTGGCACTGGCACTGGCAAAAAAGTGACGGTATCTCACATAGAAATTAAAAGTGAAGCACGGGCCTGTCAACACTTAACTCCATCATCATTCGCATCGTCATCAACCGTATACACATTCACAGTTGAATCCTCATTCATGCAATGGCGCACCGCACTTTACTCTAAAGCGGATTCATTTTTTTGTGTTGTGGCTTTTGCAGTTGCCACTTTCTGCTTGCCACTTGATGCAGAATCCACAAAAAAAAAAAAAAAAACAGAAAAAAAGTGGGTTGAAGTAGGTACGTACGTATGCAACTGTGTCCAAAATCCACTTTGACTTTGTGCTTAAACTTGCCCTTTGCGTTGTTTCTTGGCCATAAGGCGTACTTAAAGGCGCACTTGGCGCCGTTATGTAAGCAACAAGCGAAAACCAGAAGAAAAAACAGAGAACGGCATAGAATGCTCAACAATGTTGCACTAATTGCGCCAGAGGAAGCGTCTACACGTCGCCACTCTGCGCCACTCCTTTCACTTACTCCGGCCGCCCCTTTGTCACCCCATTGCATTGAATTAAGCTAAATTATTTCTTTTGCCTGTTTTTGTGTTGTGCTATTTGGCGGACTGCCTGGCACCAACTGCATTTGGTTGAGTACTGCTGCCTGTTGACTATTTGCCCGATTGTCCTTTAGTCCTACAGTCCTACAGTCCTTAGTCCTCTTAGTCTGTTACTCTGTAATGCGCGCGTCATAAAACGGTTTCAAGTCCTTGCGACAGCCGGCCAAAAACATTTATTTAATTGCAGTATTGTTGTTACCCCCTTTCCACTTCCCCTTCTTCATACACAGTACCCCGTTTACGTCCCCGTCCCCGTTCCCGTTCCCGTTCCCGTTCCATTTCATTCAGTAACCCTCTTTATCAATGGGCAAATGTGCAAATTTTCAGTTTGTCATTGTTTGCATTTAACCTAATTTGAAAGCCAACTGCTTTTGTGCATTACAAACACGTTCGTAAGCATACATATTCGCAGCATATATATATCTTTTCTCATTTTGCTTATATGTGTATTACTTATAATATTTTGAATAAAGCTTACATTAGCTGAGACTCAGAACTCGCAACTTATGAAAATTATTAGACGGAGATATAGTTAGACAGAGAGAGAAAGAGAGAGAGAGAGAGACAGAGAAAGAGAGAGAGAGAGAGAGAGAAAGCGAGAGAGAGAGACAGAGAAAGGGAGAGATAACGAGTGATATAAAACTAACTAGGCCAAACAAGTTTAAATACATTTCTAGCTGCTTATTTGCGTTGGAAATGCTTGCTTTAAATTGTTTGGATTTTGTAGACTTAACCATTATAATTCTCCAACTCTATAAATTACATATATTCTCATCAGCATCCACAGCCGTCTGTATAAACTAGCCAATCTCAGAGATCTATCAAATCTAGTAGTATAAGATTATTTCATTTGATCGATGACTTCTATTGTTGTTCCAATATCAATAAAAATCGAATGCCGATAAAAACAGGGGGCAGTATTTTGATTATATTTCTTCCTAATTGGGCATATTGATAATCTGTAAACACTTAATCAAAATCGTTAATAAACATAGGAGTGAAACGTTCATTCTTATTTAGCAAATTACTTTTGCACATACACACTGAAACAGACATATATATATATATTGATTTGCATAGCTGAGACTTGTACTACTTGCGGCAGATCAAAACTTATATCTTCTTGTCTAACGCTGTCGACTAGACCAATCTTATTGTTTTATTAATACTTGTCAAATGTATGTATGTATGTATAAACAAACAAGTGGATAACCAAATTAAATAAAAAATTAATTATTATTTTAAATTATTATCTTAATATATTCAATCTTCAAAACTAAGCCGAATTTAGAAAATTGATTTACAATCTGTACATTATGGTTTAGCGCTGGATAAATCTATGTGGCATGACCATTATTTAAGCTATTTATCAAACTAGATTTCTTTATGGATTATACAAACTCATACCCGGCAAATTAAGTTTTTAACATTATGGGCAGAGTAGGGCAAACAGTAAATGTATATTGTATTTATTCAAGAACACACTTATTTGACAAAACTTAATGCTTTGTTTTTGTTTTTGTATTCCATCGAGACTATGCTCAAATATTAGTGTATATTTATGTATAAGAGGTATATGTGCTTAAATACTTACAGACGCATATTGAGAATTCCATGAGCGTGTCCGTTTATTTTTTGTCTGTCCATTGGCAGTGCCTTTCTTCATTTACTCAGCCAGCGTCGGGACGCATCGTGTCAAATTGGCTGCCCAATAACAATAAAAAGGGAAAATATAAACTCGCCACTCTGCCGCCGCCGCCGCCACCGCCGCCGCAGCAGCAGCAGCAGTAGCATGGAGCCTCTGCTTGTCCCTGTCCTTGTCCCTGTCCCCATGTCCCCAAGTGGTTGAAGCACTAACCCCAGCCCATACCATACCAATCCAGCCCACTTCTCCAGTGAAGCTTACATTTTATTGCTGTTAATAGAAAATGCTATGCACGGCTTTGGCACTCTGCTTACCCCCATCCCTTGCCTTGGTTCATGCCGCTTTTCTGTTTGCTCTCGTCACTGCGGTTTTAATATGACAATGGTTGCCATGAAGAGCAACAAGAGCAACAATAGCAACAAGAACAACAATAACAACAAGCGGACACCATTAGCTCGTCAGGCGCGTCGGTTTAAATGAGTACGTGCCGCAGCCCATACCCCAAACACCCTTCCCTTTTCCAGGCCATTCGTGGTCATCCCCAAGGCGTGGGGGTTCCGATCCGGTCGCCGTTCCCTTAGCGCCAATAAAATGCGTTAAGAAAAATAGTTGTAAAACGTTTGATGCATACTAAAATCAGTTGCAATTGATTTGGATCCCGTCCGGCCCCCGTTCAACGTTTGAATTTTTTTATTTTTATTTTGAATGTGTTTCGCAGCTCATTACACGCAGTGTTTTGCCTTGCCCCACTGCACCACTGCCCCGCTGCTTGACAAAATGGTCTTGTTAACTTGTAAGTCTGGTAATCTGGTAATCCATAATAAAACAAAGAAAAATTTATATGCATGGATGCTTATCTGTGGCCTGCCGAAGTACAAATACTCTTGTCTGGAGATACGTATATCATATTTGTTATAATGATGCTCAAGCAGTAACCTCTATAATCACGCATTCTTATCAGCATTTTTTTTTTTTATAATAAAGAGAAGAGGACTTATACTATCTGATATACCCGCGTATCTGTAATGTCATTTATTAGTTTGTTGGTATTTCGAATTTATTTTTGATGACGAAAATAACAGCAATTTTAAGAGTATAACATAAACATAAAGATAGTTTTATCATTAAATGTTGCACTTTAATTTTAACGTCCAACGGTCATCGTACACCTTCTGCATAACTGTCGGTAGACCGAAGCCGTTGTCCAGCGTCCCAAGATTTTGCAGCTGTGCCCCAAAATGATATCCTATATGTCCATTTGGGCACGATGGCGCTCCTAAAAGCCTGCAGCTGGATGGATTCAGCAACAAGTTTCGCCCTTTTGCGTGTTTGCGCCAGGTAAGTTTCCTGTCCAGATATATACCCAGGTAGCGAACATGGCTTCCTGAAGTATTACTATGTTGTTTATTTTTTATGAAACGATTTCAAATTTTACAATCAAAACGATTCAAGCTCGATTTTCAATATACTTCGTGCGGGGTTGAAAGTTAAACAAAAAATCAGTCCAGGTTATAAATGTTATCCTTGGTGAATTTATAAACACATATTTGACAATTATTTCTAAGCCGATCGGAAGCAAACTAATAAGTGGCAGACAGCAGACATTAGCATCCCAAAAACCTCTGTGCTTTAGGTTTCTAACTGTTACGGCTTAGGCCTGGCGCTGATTGCTAATCATCATTCAGATTAAATTCTTAACTCTTAGGTAATGAAATTGAATTTAAATGTTCCATTTAATACGTTACACATTTCACAACGCGACGGAAACAACCTCTGTGAGGGAATTGCAAATGGTGGGTGTAGGGCAGTTGCTTGCTTGTACCGTTTTTTGTTTATCTTTTATGAGTTGGCTGAATCGTTATCCTTAAGTTGACCACCATACCCAATGGCACAATTAAAATTACAGCAGCAGTCGGTTGGCCACAACGGTATCGCATGCCACATGCCGATCATAACCAAAACCAAAGCGTAGCCGCAAAGTTAAAGTTAAAGTTTTGTTGGCTGCGGTTTAATTGCGTCGCCCACTCCGCAGTTGATGCAAAGTTGTTTTACAGTAATTAATTGAGTGTCATATTTACGATGAAGTCGAGCTTAAGACGTATCACATGTGACAGCGCTGAGTTAGGAGGGTCCCCTGTTTCCACATTTCCGCAGCATCGGTGAAGGTTGCCCCCTACTGTTAATTTTTGTGTTGCCATAATTGGCTGCTTGGCATTAAAGAAAAGTAAATTATTGATAGCTTCTGTCGGTGGCAAGCAGTGGCAGAATCAAAGGCAACCCAAGCAAAAACGTAAATTCATTTTTAAATATGACAAAACAATAACCCCACAGAAACGCTGCAAGTTGGGGGCGAAATTCCGGTAATGTTAGACGGGCAAAAGAACAAGCTGTTGTTTTGGGTTTGTGTTTGTGTTTGTGTTCTGTCATGGCGTCAGTCATTTATGACGAAGCAATGTGCTTGTAATAGTACTCGTACTAATGAGCCACACACCCACACCCACACCCACAGACACAGACACAGACACGCAGTCAAGGAGTGCGAAAACTGGAGCACAAAAACAGAATCCCGCAAGGCCATAATTTTTGCACAGTGAGTAAAATTGTTTTTGCTTGTAGACAATTATTAGTTTTGCTTGACTATATACATCTTTTTTTTTTAAATCGTGCTTTAAAATGTGTGCACAAAATTGACTCAGATGCAATTTAGTGATTTTAAGCACATTGCTTCGACAAATGAAGTTTTGCAGTCAGCTTATACATAATATAAATAATAAATAATGCTCCTTCATTAGCAATAGCTTACTTCTTAGTAATTACAATCATAATAAATAATAATATAATTAATATAAATAATATATTAGTAAATATGATAATGTTTGCACCAAATAAAAAAATAATCAAGTGCTTAAGCATGAGAAAAAACTGAATCTGTCTAATCACATTTGATTAATTATTAATTATCAAACTTACATTTTTTATGTTTCATTTCAGTGCTGAAATTGATGTTTCAAATATAATTATTTAGTTAGAAAATGAAGGCATTTGGCCCACTGTGCGTGGGACGCTTACTTTATTGCGTTGCATGGGCAAATGGTTGAATGGCAGTAGCTTCTGCGTATGAACATTTGAGCACATTCGTTTCAAATTATTTGCGCATTCGAGCAGCTGTAAACGATTACGTAAACGCACACTCACACACACACGCACACACACACGCACACACACATACACAGACACACTCCCACACGCATACATACATACTTGAATATTGAGGGAGCTGTCGCGATTCAGGACGATACAAATACTTATCAGTCCTTATGTGCGGCACGTGTGTGTGTGTGTGTGTGTGTGTTTGTGTTTGGGTGCTGCCAATTGCCTGGACCCCGTTTTGTGTTGCACATGTCCAAAGTCTGCGCCCTGCTTGGCACATTATTGAGCCGTCTATGCAACACATTGCCCCACACTGTGGGTCTGCCCGTGGCTCCAGCTTGCCGTATTCTTGCCTGCCTCATTTTTTTTTTTTTTGCTGTTTGGTGCTTAAGTTCGACAACTCAATAAAATGTGCTTTATGGCAAAAAAGAAGAAAATAAAAAAAAACTGAAAAGAAAAACAGTAGAACACAGCAAAAGGCAGACACGGGCACAACCCATTCCAGGGGCTAAAAGTAAATGTTTGTTGATACTCCGAAAGTCCTTTCGCTTGCTGGCTGTGCACAGCAGCTGGTTCCAGCTATGGAGCTGGAGCTCTAGGTCTGGTTATGTTTTCTTTACCACTTGCCGCGGCACCGGCGCCCTGGCAATTGATTTGCCATAATTTAAGTTTCGCTCTTTTTTTATACCCCCAAGCCGCACGTTCTGGTGAGCCATTGGCAAAGGCTACGGCGACGCTTTGTTTCTACTTATTTATAAATGAGAAAATCGTTTTATGATAACGGCTACAAAACTGCCTTTGGCTGGCTGGAACGTGGCATGGGGGCACGGGGGCACGAGCCACGGGGAACGGGGCATCTGGTTTCATTTTATTTTATTTTATTCAACACATACATATATTTGCTTAAACAAGGATTTTCAAATTCAATTATGAGCATACAATGATTGCAATGGCTGACTTTTTGGCTTTGTTGTAACTTGTGTAAAATCCAAGGTCTTCTTGCCATCTGTGCAGTCAAAAGGCTTTAATCAAATGAAATCATCTTGAATGTGTACACTTTATGTGTTTTATTCTCTTTTCTTTTTTTTATATAGCATATATATTTTACAGATTAATCAACATATTAAAGGGTTAGAAATCATCACGAATAATAACAGCAACTTTAAGAGTAAAACATAAACTTAAAGATAGATTTATCATTAAATGTTGCACTTTCATTTTAACGTCCAAATATCGCCGGTGTGGAGGCGCTTGAATCTTCAGCGTGTGGTGTTTGACCCAAGGTTGCAAGCCAATGGATTAACATGATAATGCAACCGGTCATCATCATACCTTCCGCACAACTGTCGGTAGACTGAAGTCGTTGTCCAGCGTCCTGAGCACCTTGTTCTGGAAAACTTGAATTGGATTTACCCAGCTGTGCCCCAAAATTATATCCTAAAAGCCTGCAGCTGGATGGATTCAGCAACAAGTTTCGCCCTTTTGCGTGTTTGTGCCAGGTAAGTTTCCTGTTCAGATATATTCCCAGGTAGCGAACATAGTTTCCTGCGGTATTACTGTGTTGTTGAGTCGGGTGAACCAATATGTTCCACCGTTTGGCCCAAAAACTAACAGCATTCGAGAACCTCTATAACCGTAGCTACTACTCAGTGTCGCTCGCCCCTAACTGTAATATTCGGTGAACTTGCTCCGGTGACCATGGTGATGCCGAAAGCCAAAAAAGATCAGGAATGGCATTCTGGAAGTAACGTACAATCCGACAATCTTCCAAGAAAAATTATCGGTCGATATGATGAGACAAAATTATTCGGCTTGCCGGGATACTGAATCATAGTAATCACAGCACACTTCCACGGAGTGCCGAAGTGGTAGATGCGACCCATGGAGTTGAAAAGCAGTACCAAGAACATCACATGCTTCTCTGGAAGGGCCTTAGCAATAGCCAGGGGCGTAAGTGGAAGTTACCCAGCGAATCTGTAAGTGGACCTCATCAGTGGTGATAGGTGTGATCGGTTGTACGGGTTCGAAATCTGCTGTTAAAAACGTCTCAGTTGCCTGTAACCGGCTTTGCAGCTCATCCGCAAATGCCACTGCAAGCTCAGCATCCGATCGATTTCAATTGTTTTCCGGTCCCATAATGGGGATCCGGCTGAGTTGCTGCCGCTTGGCACATCGCGTTACTTTATTACTGTTGTTATGATGTATTGGTCTATTGTCGTTTTATTTGCTTAGCATACCTTTAAGGGCATGCTAATCCTTTCTCCTTTCGATCAAATCGTCGATCACATCATAGTTTATCGAAAGTACCTTTACTTATACAATTTTGTACAAAGTCATAAAATAAACTCCTATTTATCAATAACATTATAAGACCCATCAGGACCTATGGAATAGCTCCGGGACAGTGTCAGCCCATCAAACATTGAAATCATTTAAGAAATCCAAAGCAAAATCCTACGGTTGATCTCGAAAGCCCAGTATTTGACCTTCTGGGCGATAGCTCAACTATAAGAAGACTCTGCTCGATCATCCCCTTAAATAAAGTAGGACAAAATTCACATATTTATACCTAGTTTAACCATGGCATTGATTAAAAAATCTGCTAATATATTGCATATGGCAGAAACAATGTAATGTACATCTTTATATAAGAGAAAAATTAAAGGTTAAGAATAAAACAAATTTATTAAAATGAGCTTCAAAGGAAGATGATATGCTCAGCATATCTATGTACTCTTTCCAATATTATCTGCAAAACTACGCTGACAAGCTGCAAACTATGCAAATTTTGTGGCAGACCAAACAAAATAAGTGTTACGCCCCCACACACCCCTCAACGCGCTACAATCACCGTCAACGGTTAAAGTCGTAGACCGCGTAATTAAGGATTCGCGCATACTTTGGCGTGATAAGCGCCCGACTAGCGATTTGGACACGTCTGTGCTGTGTGCTGGCCAAGCTGTGGAAAGTGCGTGGGTACATATAAATATATATATATATAAAGATATATATATGTATATGTGTGTGTGTGTGTGTGTGCGGAACAGTAGAACGCAGCCAGGTACGGAGCAAAACTTAAAACTTTTGCTACTTTCCCTTTGCGATAACAAAACTTGCAACTTGCGTTGTTGAACTTGCACTTAGCCGTCACGTTTGTGTTCACCTTCGCCAAAGCCATCATATCTGTGTACAACTATGTAGTTCAGCTGGTTGCCAGTTGCTTTTCTCCAGGGATAGGGGGTAGGAGAGTTGTAATTTTGGAGGTTTGAGAACGCGTCACTTAAAGTCAACTGCTCCGACGCGTTGGCAATTAATCAAAAAGGTGCGTGATTATCGCCTGCTGGCCGACAAGGATAAGCAGACGAAGACCAAGCTGCTTATTGCTAGTTCTGTGTGTATGTGTGTTTGGGTGTGTATGTGTGGGTGTGTAGCCGTGCGTGCTTTGTGGCGCTCAAGTGTAAAGAAAGCAAATATTAAAACATATTTTAATCTAGCAAATGCAATGCCCGACGTCTCTCTCACTCACTCGCACACACATTACTATATATGTGTGAGAGTGTATGTGTGTTTGTGTGTGTGTGTGTGTGTGTGCTGCTGGTAAATAATAAATTTATCATTTGTCAGCAGTTAAATGCTTTGGCGTAACGTGCAGAGAGCGCACACACAACCCGGCGACGAATTAATAATTCATTGCGTATACGACGCGTTGCCCAGCAGACACAGGCAAACTGTCATGCGAATATGACACACACACACACACACACACACACACACACACACATGCAGAGTCGCAGCAATAAATCGTCAAGTTTATGTTTGAAGTGTTTATTGAATCCATGATATTCGACGCATTGCTGCCCGCACGTTCCGTCTGCGCCTCCTCTTTGCCCATCGAGGAGTCATTTTGTCATTTGTGCAAATATTTTATCAACGTTTTGTTGCCGTTGCTGTTGCTGTTACAGTTGTTGCAGGGCGATCGGTTAGCCCACCCTCACACACAGCATATAGATATGTTGTTGTTTTTTTTTATAGGCCCGTTAGCCACTAGCTGACATAAATGTCTTTGCCGACGCCTCGTGCCATTTTTATTTGTAAATCCTTTCGACGTGTCGTCGATATGTCTGAAATGCTTAAATATTTGCACAGCTTGCCGGCAAAACGGTTATGTCCACTGCCACAACACCTTCACCTTCACTCTCCCTCTCATTCTCCACTTGATATACACCCAGTTCCAACTTCTCTCTCTAGGCCTTATATTCAGCAGTTACGTGGGATTTGTTTGGTATTTGACCGTGCGTGCGTGGCAGCCCAGACAAGGCGAACTCAACTCGACTCTGCTCAACTCAACTGCTGTGATATGTCTTACACAAATATTGATATAAGTATTTCATACACACAGTAACACACCCACATGCACCCACACAACACGCAGTTGCACAAATGACAAACAGACAGTCAGACAGTCAGATAGTTTGGCTAGTCGTATAGATTCTCTGCTGCTTAAGTGTCGCACTGTTATTGTTTGCGCAGGCAAGTGATTGCTGTTTGCAATACATTCCGCACACACATCGGCTCTCCTTCCCTACCCAATCCTGCCAAGCCGGCCCACCCATGTGAGTTGCTAGCAGCAACAGTTATCTAATGGATTAGCCCAGCACTCCCGTCCAGCACCAGTAGCAAATCCTCAGAAGCGAATCAGTGAGAAAAAATTCAACTAAGTGACTAAATAAGTGGCTAGTTAGGAGAGTCAAGTTTAACGCATCTATTATTATTTCCACTCTTTTTTTTTAAATTGGATTCATGACTGAATTAGGTCTAACTTAACAGTTAAGTCAAAACCATTAATGATAAATTAAAAAAATAGAAAATAATATTTAAAGTTTATTGCGTCTATCTAATATTACTTATTTTTTTTTAGAAATTATATCTATAACTTAATTAAATGAAGTTTGAATTGGCTTTTAGTTAAGTCGAAAATAATTATGATAAATAACAATAATAAAAAATAATGTTATTTTTTTTATTTTTACCATCATATTTTAATGAATTATTTTATTTATAAAAATTGATGATTTCCTGGCGACACTATTAAAATTTGTAATATATGCAGTTATTTTTTATCAGTATAGGCGGAAAATTATAATTTTTGTTTACTATATGTAAAATATCTTAGTTTAATTAGCAAAATTCGCGAAACTATCATTATTATTATTTGTAAAGTTTGCATTTGTTTTGTTCAGTGTATGCTCTTGGGGTATATGTGTATATAAATCGCCAACTGATTGTGGGGTCAGTTGCAAATGCAACCACTTCAACACTTTCGCTTACCACAGCTCACATATCTGTTTGTTCTATGTGTGTATATGTGGCTATGCGCTTATGTGTGCTAGACTACCGCAAAACTGGGCTTAGCTTTTGCATCCCCAACATCTTTGGCACTAAGCCCGCGTGTAGTCCATTAAATGAAACTTACTTCATATTGTTAGGCTCGTTGCGCGAGTCCTGCGCCAGAGACCACCCCCACCCACCTACATAACGTGCAACGTTCTCTGTATTTGTGTACTAAATTAAATGATTTTTCACGCCAGACCAGACCAGACCATACCAGTGCCAGGCAAGGCCAGTCTAGAGACCAGAGCAGACCACGCCATGCGGTGCGTCCACAACATTTTTATGTGTTTGTTTGTGGCAACAGGAGCCCGGGGCGTAGGACTCTGGCTAGGCTGACACGGGCTGACAAGGGCTGCCCTCTTCAACGCCCCCCCCCAGCCTTGTCTGCCTTTTTGGCAATGTTTTAACGTTAATTCATGGTCGTATTTTTATGTTGCACTCGTTGCGCGACGATGCCACGTCGCCTTTATTGGCCCAACGGCAGCGCTAAAGTGTTTACTAAATAAGCAGAAGCAGATTTCTTTTGTCTTTGGATGGTGGTGGTCGCGGATCGCAGGTCGCAGGTCGCGCTAATGGAATGGCTTTTGTATGGCTTACCTGGCAGCCATTGGGCGGGTGACTTATTTAATTAAATCAGTTGCGGCTTTAAAGCGCACTCTAAGGCCCCTAAGCCGGATAAGTAGGCAACTCTCATCCCTAGTTGCATGATGGCCTTCATTGTTGTTAGTCTAACGACAGCTCCAAAGCCAAGGTGAACAAGCCTCCCTCTCGCAAAAAAAAAAATAAATAAATAAAAATATAAACAAGGAACCAGAAAACAACACGCAAAGACTGCTCATAAAAGTTGCAAATTGCGGCAGCACATTGACGAAATGTAAACCGCAATTGTAACCAAAAATCACAGAATCAAACCAAACCAACAAAACAGAGGGCAGAACGCAAAAAGGGCACGGTTACGGACACATACTCGTATCACAGATATCATAAAAATGTGCAGCTTGCAACAGTTGCTGCTGCTGTCGAATGCGACGAACGAGTGACAACAGGCAACACAAAAAGTTTCCCAAAAGATACTACGTGGCAACGAAATTGTTGCACAGCGCATAGAACATTGTCCAGGCTAAATTGAAATGAGTGCGTGTCGAGACACGACAGTCATTCTCGTGTATACAAGTGAATACTACTGATAGTTATTTTGCGTTAAGACTTTCATGTTAATATAAATAGTTGATGTATTTATTAATATAAATAGATAGTTAATTAGATATCAATTAGCAAATACAGTCATTATAAACTCTCAGAAGGTTTGTTTTGCGATGTAGTCAATTTAAATTTAAATTGCTTGACTGTCTAACTGTTAACGATTTAATATGAACAAATTCACACATAGTCAATCTTAATAAAAATAGTATTCAATCTGAATATAAATATTTTGTTAGCTCAAAAGAAATAATAATTTGTAATAAATTTGTTGTATTTTCGGATCGTCAACAAATTGAAATTACGTCATTAATTTGATTATTTCTTACTTCTCCTAAAAGTAGGCACCATTTTATTAATTTTACTTTGTACCAAAATAGAACTTGTACACGGATTTTTGTTTGTATCTTTTTGCGCATGATTATCGATTATCATTTAATGATTATAATTTATAATATTATAGATAATGTTGACAACATAAGAAAAGCTAATTAATAATTCGTGAATCGAGCATTTTGATGACAGTATCATTTCGCAATCTGTACGAAGCCTGTGCTTATTTTATATAAAATTGAAGTTAAGCAAGTTACTTTTCAAAAAAGAATTTATAATTGTATGTGTGGCCATAACTTAGACGTAAACAAATGCGGCAGAAAAAATCGATGCACGAATCAACAGTTTGTAAATAGAAACTAGCTACAAGATTAATTTTGTAGAATTGCAAATCGGTGATTTATTAATTTATAGCAACAAACTATACAGAAGTTAGATAGTTGCTTACATTATAGTGGAACTAATGTATACGTATGTGTAGGTACAATAAGCAGAGCACGAGCACATCTCTAATGCTTCATCAAGGTATAGGTTGGACGTATGACATTGGGTGGGAAGTGGAAATGGCAATAACTTAACGATCGAAGAGGTGCAAGTGCGAAACAGGTTGACATAGCCAAAAGCTGTTGAACTGTTGGCAGTGTGGCACGCGAGCAGGGGTAGGGACGGGGGCGATGGGTGAAGAAGTGAGTGGGGAAAAAAATGAGTCTAAAATAAATCTTGCAAAATAAGTTTTGGTGAACGGCGATGGCGATGGCGTCAAAACGCTCAAAGCAGCCAACAACAAACAACAGCAACAACAATAACAAAAGCGAGTGGAACAACAGTAACGCAAATGACACGAGCTAAGGGAGCAGCAACAGTAACAGCAACAGCAACAACAACAGCAGCAGCAGCGTCGACAGGCGGCTGCCTGGCAAAAATAGCCTTATCAGTTCCTGTTTCCTGTCGAAAGTTTTCATATTTTTGCGCGTGGGTGCATCAGCAACAGCAGCGGGCAGCAGCAACAACAATGGCAGAGAAGTAAACAGCGCGATGACGGCGACAAAGCAACACACGGAAAGTGTTGCTATATATATTTTTATTTTTTTTTTTTGAGTTTCAGATGCTGCGGCAGTGTGGCTGCTGCTGCTGTTGATGCTGTTGCCTTTTGATTTTGCACAGTTCGCAGCAACTCTGGAGCCGAGCATAACAGTAACCACAATAAAAAGCAGGAAATATTTAAACATTTTTCTTTTAGTTTTGCATGTAACGGCAGCGACGCCGACTGAGGCGCAACCATTTTCACACTTATTGTCAGATTTTGCTTTGTGTTTTGCCTTCGTTGCCGCTAACAGCAGCGTCGTCGTTGTGTCGTTTTGCTGTGAAATGACGCACAGCCGAGATAACACGTCGCACTGGCAAAAGCTGCAACAATTTTTATGTTGCAGCTGTAAATGTGGCCGCTGGTGTTGTAGATGGGCCACCCAACACCTAAAGCTCCCCCCCCCCTTTCAGACCCAGCCAACGACCGACCAACCCAGCTCTCTGCCCACTATGCCACCAGCCATGCCGCATATGTTGCGCATATGCCTGCCAAACGCTCAATTTGTTTTGCCTTTTGTCAGCCGAACACACACACATATATAAATGTGTGCCTGTGTTCGTTGATGTCATTCTTAAATTTACAGGATATGTGCATAATTTTGCAAACGGACAATGCGCCTGTCACACTCACTTAAATACACCCTGCCCTACCCTGCCCGCCTTGCTCTGCCGTGCTTAGTCCTGCCCTTGCCGCATTGTCAGTGTCGGGGCAGCATTTGATTACACCGAGCTTTAAGTTCATGCCCAGGTATTGAGTTCGTATACAGCAGCCTGTGTTGCAAGTCCTAACAAATCACATATTAAATGACATGACATTTATTTGATCATATATATCCATAACAATAGTGGTTAAAATGCCCATCATATTTTATATTATTATTTTTATTTTATGTAAATATTAAAATATGTCCGTGACAAACAAATTAGATAAGAAATTTAAATTAAATAAATTAACATTATTTTTTTTCAACATTTTTGTATATTTATCTGAAAAGTATTCACAAACTCCAATAGTTTTTGATTTTTTAAGTGGCGGTTTTAATTTGTTGTTTTTTTTTTTTGGCTTTATTATATCAGCTTAATTTTCTTTCTCTTTCACATTTTGAAAATAAATTCCAGCAACAAAATTTGTAATTTTTGCACTACTTTACAATACATGTTCAGTAAATCACTACGTGACGACAGCTCGGAAAATTGTTGATCCTTGCATGTGTTTAAGAGTTTTTTGTTATCAATAGTTTTTCTCTAACTAATTCAATTTATGTTATGACGAGTTTAGTCTGGCTAATTTTTGATTTAAATAAAATACATAAGTACGCTTAAATGAAGTTAAATTAAAAATGTAGCAAAGCACATTTTTCAAGAACGTAAATTGTTTAAAAATGTATGTTGCTTGCAAAATGCTTTGTTTTGCACTTTGTTTCATATTTTTCTATTCACAATGCTTTGGCCAAAAGTTAATATGAGACTTTTGATTGCGCCAAATATATGGGCCGTGTAGCCTAATGGATAGGGCGTCGGACTTCGGATCCGGAGATTGCGGGTTCGAGTCCCGTCATGGTCAAGTGAAAATTACATTTTTATTTTATAAATTTATTTACGTTTTTTAACGATATTTTGCAACAAATTTTTTTCTAAATTAATTTATTTATTTGCTGCAAGCTAAAAATTCGTATCGCTAAATGCATATAGCTGTCATAGGAACAATCGGCATTTTTAGATATTTATATAGATATAGATATAAATTTTTGGGTGTGAACTACAATTTCAATATATTTTTCACTTTCTGAATTTTTTTGTACCGACTGATATTTGTAGATATTTAATAAAAAAATAAATGTTACTATTTATTCCCACAAATCTTTCGAATTTATGCAAAAAAAAAAACTATGTTAACTGATGACAATATTCACAATTTTTTGCTTGACGCGTCATCAGAAGCAAACTCAGTAATTATTAAATTTATATAAGTTAAATAATATTTTTTTTGGCTTCAAAAAAGATAAGATTGTATATTTATTATATGTATAAAGCTTATTACAATATATATTTTTGTTTTACTATTATTATTGTTTTGATCCAATTTATTTTTGTTCCTGTAAATGGGCTGTGGCACGTAGTGTCTAAAAGTAATTGTATCAATGTGCACTCCCAGTTATTGATATATATGTATATATATATATAAATATATAGATGTAAGAATGTTAGTGTGTTTGTATGTTTGGTTGGGTGTGCCTATGAGAGTTTTTGACAATAAGTTTCAATTTCTGCAGCAAGTGTGTGCGTTGATGCCTCCCTGTCTGTCTGTTGGTTGTGTATGTGTACGAGTAATACAAGTAACACTTATCAAAAGTTTGCTGCTAACACATGCAAATTGAAATGTGTGACACACACACACACACACACACACACACACACACACACACACACACACGCACACACAAACATACACAGATGTTGTCACATTGTAGCCAGCAGTTTGGCACACGTAGTGAGTACACGAGTCTGGGACACACGTGCACGTAAATACACCCATGCCACAAAACCATGCCCTATCCTCACCTGCTGAGGCAGCAGCACCTGCAGTGGCTGTGACGGCGACGGCGACTTTGTTTCTGCCTAGGTTGGGTTGGGTGGGATTCGGTTGGTTGGTTGGGTTACTCGTCTTCGAGTGGGACATGGCCTCTAGCTTCCGCCTGTTTTAACACCTAACAACCAAGAAAGCAACAACTTGCGCTGCCGCTGCATACTTATTATAGCTGCAGCATGTGTCTTCCTACTGTTGTTGTTGCTGCTGTTGCAAAATCCAAAATTCACCCACAAGCCTGTGTGTGTGTGTGTGTGTGTGTAAACGTGTGCGGATTTCAACATGAGTTTTAGAAACAAAAGTTTTTGATTTCTTTGTTCTGCTCGTTGGTTGTTGGGTTTGTTTTTGTTTTTTTTTTTTTTGTCTTTTCTTACTCAAGGTTTTCCGACTTTTTTATTTTCATATTTTTGATGCTTTTGTCACAGTAACTTTTTATTGGAGAAGCATACGCGCTGTTGTCAGCTCGAGTCTTGAGCTAATGCGACAATTGAAGCAACCATCCCTATCAGCGTTAAACCCTTTTGTGCTTGGGCATAATTGCAGCATTTGGAGCTGTCAAAGTTTGGCATACACATTTTGATTTTCTTACAAAAGAACACAGAAAAAAAGAAACGAAAAAAAAAAACCAGCAAGCAGCTGCAATTGCATTTAAACAAAATTTGCTGCATAATTGCATAATTACATGCATGTGTGGTATGAAAACGCAGATGAAGGGATGTGAACAGTGAGCAAAACTTGCTTCATTTGTAATTGAGTTATATTTATTGCCAAAATCTTCAGACTAACCCCTCAGAATATTAGAGAGACTTGGCCGAGCTGTCGAGACTATGCGACTATATTCGTAATTTAATATGACTGACACTCGCTGCTGTTCGCGTTGACAAGTTTAATCCCGCTATTTTGCCGCGAACTCAACACATCTCTCCTACGCCTCCTACTTCTCCCTATCAGCAGCATTTACAACAACTTTACGTCTATCGTCTATTGGACAATTAAGCCACTTTGCGACAGGTTTGACAGCCTTACTTTGAATTGTCACTGCTGATGCAGACGTTGATGCCACTGCCGCTGCTTCTTGATGTGGCGCCTTTTGTGGGCTATGCGCTCAATTTCATTTGGAGACAATTTCAGATTTTCGATTGGGCCACGGACACATTTTCGGGGACTTCTCTTGGCCTTGTCTATGGCTGCGATTGAACGCCGCAAAAGTTGAAGCTCAATTAAAATTTCAGTTTTGCAGCTTTTGTTTGATCGTTTCGAGCTGGGGACATTTGAGAAATTGAAAATGATGAAATTATGTGGCTGATGCTATCGCAATGAATTGTATTTATGTATGTATGTAAGAGTCTCCATCTATATGTCTCTGGTGGCTCTGTCTTTTTTTTGTCCTTTCGTCTTTTAGCATGCTTCTCCACAGCGATGATTACAAAATGCAATTCGCATTAAAAACTTTCTGTTTGGCCAAGTTATGGGCAAATAAAAGTTTTCGGCATTCGGTTGGTATGATTGACGCATTTACCATTTGGCTGGACAATTGCAGTTGCAGCTGCAGTTTAATCTATAAGGAACCTTCACTTGTTATGAGTGGTATCTAGATGCTGGTTGTTGCCAGGGTGTTCTGGGCACTGGTGGGCCCTAGTGGGGGAGGAGTGCGGTGGTGTCGGCGGTTTGTCAGCCTCACCCTATGCTAAGGCATCAGCATCGGCAACAGCAACTTGCGGCAGTTAATCAACCACTAAGTGGCAGGCTTTCATCTACAGTCGTACCTTTGGCATGATGATTAGGCCATGAGTTCTATGATAGCCGACCAGCAAAAAAATAGTCGAAGCATTTTGCCGAAGCATATTGTTGCTGTTGTTGTTGTTGTTGTTGCTCGCAAGCAGGCAGGCCGAAAGAGGCGCCCAACCGCGTTGCTGCTTGCCGCAAACGCAAGCCGCCAAATGCCACCACAGCTTGTAGCAATTGTCGTACCATTTGTCAGAAGCACGCGTGGACACTCCTCCCTCGCAGCATGCTGCGCATGTGCCGAGAACTGTATCCACCTGCCGCCTCGCCGCTGCCATCTAGAAGTGTTGCGTTCCACCACGTGTCGGACATGTGGATGGCATGCGGCACATGGTGGATTCTATTCATTTCGAAAATCCACTTCGACAATTGGCAACGACGTTTCGCAGCTCGTCCGTTCGGCAAAGCAGCTCGGCCCAAAGCCAGCATCCAGCATCCAACGAACGCCGACAACGATGTGTCGCCAGTTAGCCGAACGAACGTTCGTCTAACACTTCGGGATGCTGTCCTGTGTGTGAGAACGTGTGCGAGGCGTATGCGTTTTCAGTTGATCAACAACGCTTCCATCGGCTAGTTGGTTTGACGCTGCACTGGGCTCTCTTTGGAACACACAGTTAATTCACATTCCAAATTCGAACGCGCGTGTTTTCGGTTCTTGGAATGCAAATTTCTTCAAATCGCTAATTATCGTATATTCCCTTTAATCATCTGAACAAATATCGACAGTGTGCTATGTGTTTATGTGTTCTATTTTTTTTTGTTTATGTACTCGACTGCACATTGTGCTAATGTTGTGGAGAAAAATAATTTTGTGCTTTCTGGGGCTCTCGAATCGAAACCGGAATTGCCCCAATGTCTGAGAGTTGGTTCATCACTGAGACCCGATATATGAATAACTTTTGAATAAAAGAATAGAAAAAAAAAAACGATACACAAAGTATATATAATAATATCAAATGTGTATCATTTCAAAACTTCATCTGCATCGCTATTATCTGGTTCTCATCAATCGCAATGATAAAATGCTGATCGTGGTTCTGTTGATTGTGGCGCTCATCGAAGGTAAAGCCAAAAGCAAAAGTATAAAAAAACCTATTTAAATCATGTGTGTTGCGATTTTGAAGTATATATCTGGAAATTCAAGAAAAGTCTTAGTTTGGGAAAGGAGAGATTTAAATTGCATGTCTTAGTTTCTTTAATAATGGTTGCTAGTTAGTTCACTTTATAATTTTTTTTTCTTTGATACTCGATTATTTTTTGCTGTTTGAAACTGATCTTAAAACTTTAATATTTATAACATTTTGTTGCACACTTTGCGAATAGTTTTTTAGTTATAACTAAATTTTGTGGTATACTTTAAGGATTTACTGAAGGTTTGTTTATGTGTGTTTTTGTCTGATAGAATTATTATCTAAAAAAGACACATCACTGCAATAGTCATGTAGAGATGGTTTTACAGTAATGACGTATTGAAAATTAATGATTTGAATATTATATACTCTTAATCTGCATAACTCTTTTTGCCTAACAAGATCTTAAAAAAATAGCAGTTACTGCTTAACCAAATAGCTTCCATATGAACATGAGATTTTGCAGATTCCCTCATTTTAATAAAAGTTGATTAATGTTAATGATTCGATTTTGGAGACTGCGTTAAGCACACAAAATATAGTGCTCAAATAATATAAGTAATCCAACTAAAATCAGTTTGAGTTTGTTGTAAACCTGTGAAAAGTCACTTTCATGGCACTCATGGACTAATATCCCATATGTGATATTCTCGTCGGTTGAGTATCGATGCAATTAAGGAGGTAATAAAAGCTACCGATGCATAGGGCAATCGGCATGTTAAGTTGTGATTGAATAATTTTAATTAATGGTAGCCACCAACCATGTTGAAAATTAACTTTTAAGCCCAACTTAACACTGCCAATTTATTAACCAATGTACAATGGTCAAAAGCAGAAACGTTGGCCTTTTAAATTTATTAAATATTCATCAACTTTGCAATTATACTTCATTATGCAATATTAATATTAAAATTTGATATTTGTTATCTTAAATTCCATAAATGGAACACGCAGTGCTGGAGCAAAGCTTAAACAAAAAACAAAATTCAAGTTTCTATTGAAGTCAGGCATATCAATTGATTGTGAATCTTATTTTACAATTTAAAATTTAATTATTCTAAAATAGGTTGCCCATCAACAACTGTGCGCTAATTTCAAATTCTGTTTAGAAGACTGATCTTAACCAGTTTTCACTCTCACTTTAATGAACAAGTTCAAGTACAACAAGTAAATTTGTACTTGTGTGCACCACAGTATGATGGCGCCAAATATTTAAATACTAGGGTCAATTCAGATGCCGAACAGGAGAAATGAAGAAAGCATATGGGTGTTTTTTATGCAGTGTCATTGTCCAGTGCATCCTCAACGGCTGGGTTTCGGTATCGTTGCTTTTGGCATTAACCCGTAAATAACACACACATACAAATGAATAAAATAAATAAAAATAAAATGAGTGGATGCCAGCAGCAGCAACCGCCAAATTAAGACATCGGTGAATTTCATCGGCAAATTAATTGACTGTAGTGCCTGTTGTCCAAAGTTCGTAGTAAGTCCCGGATCGTGTAGTTGAATGGATGAACTGACTCCTATGCCAACAATTATAAAAGTAAAATAATTTTTTTATTTAAAATAATCATAACAGAATAAGGCACCAAAAAGTCCCAAGTCCCAGCAATTAAATATTTTAGAATTACGTCTACTTACTGTGGACTTACATTTTAAACAGTTCGAGCTATTTTTTAAAACTATATTTTTGCATTAACAACAGGTTGCGAAATTGTTTTAATTCAATACCGTTTTTATTTCTTAAGCCGCCAAGACGCGTTTTTAAAATTCAACTGAACATTTCTCATGATTTTTTTTTTTTGGTTTTGAGAAAAAATAATAATAAACATATTATAACATAAATTATTATGGTTATAACTTAAAAGTTGTTAGTTTTATTTTTTAAGTATTTTGTTTATGCAATATAGTAATAATAAATATAAAAGATTTTTCATAAAATCAATTGAATGGAAAATATTCAGTTAAATAATTTTAGTCTAAATATATAAAACTTAGGGTAATTTAAGTTTTCACAAAATTCAAATAAAAGTAGCTAAGTGATAAAAAATATTCTTATTTCTGATGAAAATGAAAACAGCAGTAATTCGTGTTCTTTCATCCAGAAAATTATAGGATTTTGGGGTGTTGTCGGAAAGTGTAACAATGAGTGATTCTCTATAAAATTGAACAATTAAAAATAAAATATATTAAGTATATATGCAAGTGAAAAATGCTTAGCAAATAAATACAGACATCTAATACATTTATTTTATGAGTGAAATTATAAAATAATATCGGTCGCTTACTTCGTTGAGGGTGATGTTAAGTGAAAAACATAAATTTTAACCTACGGAAATACTGTTGATCGAATTCTTAGAATGAATTAAAAGCACATCGAATTCTTAATTCCGTTCTGCTGCCACCGCATTGGTTATTTTGTTTTTGCGAATTTCACAACATAACAAAAATCCATTTTGTATAAAACTGTACGCTGTAATCATCACTTTAATCATGTTCAATTAACTGCTCTTTTAGATAATGAATACAACAACAAATGAAACCATAGAAAAATAAATAAATAAAGCGGAAGTATACGTATGCAAATTGACAAACGGCAAAATATGCGTTGGGCAGTGCATAAATATTAACAATATATTTATACAGTAAAGTGTGCATTGTGTGCAAGTGCAAGTGCGTGTATGTGTGTGTCTGTGTGGTTGCGTGTATGTGTGTGCGTGTGTGTGTTTGTGTATGTGTGTATGCAAATAATTATGATGAACGATGCGTGCTCAAAAATAAAAATAAAAATAAACAATCAGCAGGAATTAGCAACGGAGTGTCTACACTTAAATTACCACCACCACCATATTTTATTAAATTTGAATGGATATTCTCAAATTCAACTGTTGAGCATGATGAGGCAAACATAATTTTTAATACACGTATTTTGTATTATTGATTATATAAATTCATAAAATAAAACATAATATTAATCATAATATACTGGGGAAAAAATTAATTATGAGCTTAATGTTAATATATTGTAATCAGGCTCGTGATAGGTGCGCTTATTAAATAAATTGTTAACAACACAAAAACAGCTGGGATACAAAGTTGCTTTAATAGTGATAAACTCGTTTGCTTTATCAAGACAATGCTGAAGACGCAATTACTGAGGCTGCTTCCTTAATTGGTGCAGCACTTTTTCTGTCACTGTCCGCCATAATCTAACCTAACCTAACCTAACCATTAGCCACTCTTATAGTCTCTTATAGCGTTACACACATCGTCAAATAGTTTGTGTGACCGTCCGTGAGGGTGTTAAAAGGGCGCTTAAATCACGGTTAACAATAATTCCCTAGTGACAATAGCCCCAATGCAAACGCGATTGTGAATGCATTAAATGTGGCATTATGCCACATTGCTGGTTGCACGTTGCACGCTGCCAATTGGGCAGTTGGCAATTGTAATGGCCGCTGATAATGAATGATAAGCATAAAAGTGAAAATAATTTTCAATTACAGCAACATTAATAACCGACAATAATCCTAAACAAATATTGGAAAATAAGGGCTGTCTGTCTGACCGCGGGTGCCCAGGGATTTCTCTATGCATGTGTGTGTGAGTGTGTGTGAATGTGTGTGTGTGTGTGAGTGTGCATATCAATGAAATGCAAATTAATTGCCCAGCATGTGGCTGCAATTGGAAACGTGAACCAAGCGACTATAAATGATAAGCTACTTGCCCACGTGCACAACGACAACAGACACACGGACAGCAGATACCCGGACAACAGACACCAGACATCCGGACACCCGGATACGCGGACACCCGGACACGCATTGGGTGCTCTTAAAACAAATACGCAATGTGCATTAATAAACTGTAAGCTATAAGCCAAACCGCAATATTGCACAGCCTACAGTCAGACAGCATGACATTCAATTAGACATACATACATACATCCGTACATCCGTGCATATACACGTACATATGTATATGGATAAGTTTTGGCACTTTGTAAATTGTATGCATTCGGTTTGGTCGTCCCATGAGTATCTTAATTGATACGACTCATGGCAATGGCAGCGGCGGGTCTTTAGCTTTTAGAGCATGCGACCGCAGCAGCCACAAGCGGATGCCCCAACCCTCCCCTTCCCCTTCCCCAATTCTACGTACCACTTGCCACGCGACCAGCTGTGCCATTTGGTTGGCTGCACCGACCGCCACTTTTGTAGCACATGTTTATAATACAAAAAAGTGTAGCTCAAAAAAGTTGCGCAAATTCATTACTAAGTACTTAGCAACATCCTCAAATTTACTCACTAACTTGACAAGGGACAATGCAAATGCTCTTTTTTTCCAAAAACTCAACAAATGTGTTTAGTGATCGCTGAATCCCAAATAAAAGAAGAATAGTGAAATGCTTTCAGAGCTGTAGATGTCTCCTGAAGCACACCAATTAGATTTGAAAATAATTGAATTGAGCAGAGCAAACAAGATATTAAATAGTGTCCTATAGCTTATTACTTTGAATCGATTTAGTATTGAATCAAATATATCTATGACTAATGCAAAAACTTGCATTACTTATTAAAATATTAAGTTTTTGGAATATTTGTTGGGAGCTAAATGCTGCACTGTTTTTTTTAAATATGAAATCAATTTTTAAATGTATAACAATCTAAAGCTAAAGTCGCAAAATTTGGGCAGACGCACATTTCTATAATGACTCGATTAATGAAGAATAAGAATACAGATATCGGCTTATTCAAACAGACGTAATTATTCAAATTGACTCGGCATTATGGAAGTGGAGATGCTTCCTTCCCGCCCGCTATATTTCCTTTTCTTTACTGTCATATTTGCTTTACTTTTGCATAACTTTATACATTGACAATATAGTCTTTTCAATTTTTAATGTATGCTGGATAAAAACATAAATAAATGCTGCCAAAACTTATGTTTTCCTTACATTAAATTAAGATAATATTTAGAGTGCTTACATGTATGAGCCCACATCAATAAAAAACATATAAAAAGTATTGGAATTAACAAAAAATTTATATTTTTTTCATTATGTAAGAAATTAAATTTATAAGTGTCTAATAAAATAAACTTAATGTTCAAATTTATATATAATAATATACATATAAATAAAACAAAAAATTTGATATAAAAAACAAATATCCCAAAAAAAAAACTAACAAAATCAATAATTGGTTTTAGACGTAGGCAGTGTGTACAAAGTATGCTCATTAAAGTGCCTAGAACTCGAGTCATTTCCTTCGATAAGAAAAATAATATGTAATATTGGCTATTCAATCGGCTATTTCATCATGAATTTTCGATAGGTTAGTTTAATTTGAAATTTAATTCAACGGCGACATGGGAAAGTTGAAGCGGACCCCCTTCCTTGAAGGGTATGAAAACTTTGGCAATTAAAAGCAACTCGTCGCTCATTTGCAATGCCTGCCCACTAAAAAAGGGCTGCGAACCCATTTCAAAATGTGTAACAAAAATCAAGACACAATTAATTGCAAGACGTTTGTTAAGACTAAATAAAAGTTAAAAAAAAGTCAACAAAAAACAAGAAAACATTAAATTGATTTTTTTCTGTGCGTGTTTTTTTCTTTGTTGACTAGTGCAAATTCTACAATGCTACAAGTTGTAGCCGACGACTTGTAAAAAAAAAATGCAAATGTGCCCCAAGTCGTTGGCCGACCATTAGGCGCAGTTGCCACCAACCGCGGCAGCCACTTGCTGCCACTTGCTGCAGCTATCATTTGTTATTTGCTATTTGCCTTTTGGTAGTTCAACGCCCAGCAGCACTGGCAACAGGGACTAACTTGGCTATTTGATTATATATATATAAATATATATATATATATATATATATATAGTCTATGTACTTGTACCCTATGTTAATAAGGAGTGCGCAAAAGGCGGTCTTGTAAGTTGAAAAAATATTTAAATAAATTGTATATTCTCTTTTTAAGGATACGTTGATTAAATCAGATTTACCCAAAATCAACGACATTTTTTTTTTTTGGAACATAGATTCTGATTTTTGTGTTTTTGAGAATTATCGTACCTACCGAAATCAGTATAAAGAAGTCCATTTCAAACTCTGGCTTAGAAATTAAATTAACGTGAACCACACTTATATACAAATATGTCACGAAGTTCTGAATATTGCACATGAGACAAAAAAAAAATAAAAAATAAGAAAAATAAGGTTTATTCAATATTCACTGTTTATCGAATAGTTGTTCATACTGGATATCTGGTAGTCGAGAAATTTTCGTTTTATATATTCACAGCAGCAGCAATTTAATGCCTTGTCAGTGACGGCCTGGGGTGGTTGTTTCTTCAAGTTGCGTCTTTTGTCTTTCGGCGATGGCAGTGAGCCTGTGCCTCCGCAACTCCCTATTTCAGTTGCCGTCTCAAAAATTTGCCATTATCACCTATCATTGGCGCTTTGGCGTCGGGATTTGTGTGAGCGCCCCATAAAAAAAGGTGCCATGCAGATTGGCATCTTTGTATCTGTTTGGTTTCGCTCTACCTAAGCGTGGGGCAAGGCTGGTCGGAGCGGGGCAATGGCATATCGTGCCGTGCCATATATTTTGTTGCCTCATATAAACACACGCAGGACAAGACACTTTATTAACACACACACACGCTCACACACACGCACACACGTTGACAAATACAAGCTTAACTTTTGCCAATGTCCTTAACCATAAATTTGCTTTGGTAAATCCTCATTGTCGTTGTGTGATTTAAACTTTTGGGGCGCCATTGCCAACAGTGCCGTATTGAGGCCTTCAGCCAAAGCCCGTCCCGGCCCTGTCCTATCGTGTCCTGTGCCGACAAAGTGACAAGCCTCTAGCCGGGGCAACGTAACCCACAGAATCCACCTTCAAAATGGTTTCGCGACATCCAAAAGGATGCTAAGAAAATTGAAATGAAGCTGATGCTGATGCGGATGCGGATGCTGCTGCATGGTCGTAGTCCCAGCGGAGACGCCTAAATTTATGATAACGTGCGAAAATGTGAAAAACATGCGACTGGACGTAGCAGCGGAATGCAGCGGTTCGGAAGGGGTGGCTGGGAGTAGCTAGTCTGACCGATGGGCATGGGTTAATTGACTTTGCCTGCAAGCGCGACTTGGCGCAACTTCAATTCCTGTGACCGGAAAATCCAAAGTGCTCAGAAGCAGAACAGCTGAAAGGGAACGGTGGGCAGTTGGCAGCGGGAAGCGGGTAGCGGGTGATGGGTTTCGGGCAACTACCAGTGGGTCCAGGGTTCAGTCAAGTATTGTGACACGAATTGGGCCTCAACCTCGGGGTGACAAGTTCATTGGAGTTGGCACAATGCAGCAGCCCCTCTCGTTCTTGGCATCAAGTTGAACAGATTGACAAACAAGCCGCAGCCAACCAAGCAGGAACTACATTTGAGTGCAGCTGGTTTGGTCACTGTGGAAGTATGTATATGTGTGTGCATGTGTGTGTTTGTATTTGTGTGTGTGTGCATGTGTGTGTGTGGCTGTCTTCTGCGTTTGTGTCTGCAGGTCCTTTTGTCCGGCACCATATCTGAGTTTGCGTGTGCTGCTGCAACTTGCAGTAAAGATTTGTTTGTGCCTGAACTTGTAGCTGTTGTTGATTTTGATACGAAATCTGTGTCTCCCTCTGCCTCTATCTCTCCCTCTCCCTCTCCCTCTCTTGTCCTCTTCTCCACTGAATGTTAATGAAAAACTTGGTCAGACAGTCAGTCAGTCGCTTGCTGTCTAGCTCTAACAAATACAGCAACAAAGTCCATGCAAATAAATTCTGCAGCAACCACAAAACTCCCAAGAGACTCAAACAGCAGCGTCCAACACGTCTTGTTATACCCTGAACCCATTAAAAATGGGTAAAATGGGTATAATGGTTTCATGCAAATGTATGTAACAGGCAGAAGGAAGCATCTCCGACCCTATAAAGTATATATTCTTGATCAGGGTCAGCTCCCGAATCGATATAGCCATGTTCGTCAGTCCGTCTGTCCGTCCGTGCGTCTGTCTGTATGAACACGCAGAACTCAGAGACTATAAGAGCTAGAGCTATTCAAATATAGGTTCTCGTATACCAGGCGCAGATCAAGTTTGCATTCATTTATCGATAACCGCCTCCGTTTATCGAATATCGATACATTTACATTTCCGATAGCAATAAATGCCACATTTTTAAAGGCAATGCATATGCAAATTATTAATAAACTGCCCAAATGTCATCAAGATCGGATAAGAAACACACAAGTAATAGTCGAAAATATATTCTCATATTGATCTTATTTCTATCAGCAGCCGCATGTGTGAGAAAGAGATGGCATGATAATCGACGCGAGCGTCTACCTACAATTGCGTGTTTCACGTGTTTGTCGGCAGAGGGCGCTTGGTGAGCTGCTCGCATCTTAATGCAAATCTTTTTAAAGGGCAATTTTCAAATAATAATAGCATATATTGAATAAGTGGGTTCAGAGTATATCGAAGTCGAGTTCACTCCACTACAGCACTCTACTTGTTTTATCATTCTTTTTTTTTAAGTTCAAATTTGGGAATAAATGATGACGAATAACATTTATTTTAGAAATTAAGTAATGTCTTAGTCGTCTTTTTTCTTAAATTGCCGTTGGGCGTGGTCAATTCGGTCAAGTGGCCAAAAACTGTGCGCTAAAAGTTTTAATTTTAATTGACTATTGATATTTAATTTAGATGTTTTTTGGGAATTACATTTCATTTTAATTTCATTACGAATACGAGTACGAGAAGTGCAATTTTCCTTAAAATACTAAAGTGCAAAGTCGATGGGATTAACTCAACATTACTTACGAACCTACGAAGGGAAATTTGATAATAATTAAACACGCTTTAATATGTAAGGGAAACTAACTTGGCGCAAAATCTTAAGCCAGTTTTGTAGAACTAGTTTTAAAATAAACTTATAATTTACGAGCTTCAACATATAAGCCCTGCATATCCTTATAATTGAGATTCATCAGCTGGTAAATAAAATGAAATCAACGAATCTCTGTCGAGGTAACAATTTATGGACTCAATCATAATCAATTCTTGCTTTGAAGAAAATTCCATAAAATGAACTATTCGAAATTACAAAATTAGTTTGGTTTTCGCACGTGGGGAAAAATGCGTATGCCTTTGGGCTCCTATGCAAAAGTGTTGTGGAACTAATTTTGGTTGAATAATAGAAAAAAAGAATATTCGCATTATATTTCCCATAGCCATACATATATGTAAATGAACAGTTCATAACTGTCCCCCAATTGATAGCCTTTTTTTCAATAAAAACGTAGAGGAAAAAATGATTGGGAAAAGTATGAAATAAATCATGCCTTTGGCCAATTGCGTCAATTCAGCACATTCTTCCACTTACCGCCAAACCCATTCAACGCCGCCGCCGCCACCGAACCCCCCACCCCCCCTCCCCTCACCGTCCGCACACAATACAAGCGCTGGCATTTGAGTGGTGCGGTGGCTGTTGGTGGCTCTTGCTCTCACTGTGAAGGATGCGGATGGCCAACGCACTTGCTGCTGCCAGCGGCACTGTCTATAAATATTTAAATTTCAAGTTTGGCAAAAGTTTTTTGCATGCATTACCAAGCCAAAGACGCGGGTAGGGCAGGGGTCGAGGGGCAGTGTGCGGGGGTTGGTGCAGGCACTTTGCTACGGCAACGGCTGCGTCGCAAGCCGTGCGCTGCTGTCTGGCACTCTGTTGCCAACGCTCTCCCTCTCACTCTCTCTCTCTCTCACTCGTCCCGCTCCACCATTTCTATTTTATGGGGCCAAGCCAGTAAAAGTTTTTTTTTCTTTTTATTTATTGTTTTTTTTTTTTCTTACAAAACTTTCAAGTGAAATGTTTGATTTTCAATGATTCAATAAATTATTAATATATTTGCGTATGTTACACCCCACATGCACCCGCCCCCGCGCTACAACCGTAAGTTGAGGCAGCCGCTTACTTATAAGTGTTGATCTTCAATTAGCTCGCGCGTTGCATTAAAGGGCCAACTCTTGACTGCCACTTGCCTGACTGTGTCTGCTGCCTGTTGGCTGTTGGCTGTTGATAGCTGCTAGTGGGTTTGTTGGTAGTTGGCTCTTGGCTGCTAGTTGCTCGCTGCTAGCTGCCAGCTACTTGGCAAGTGGCGCGTCGTGCACATTTAAAAGCGATAAATCACTGAGCTTTTGGCAGCCGCCGTTGCAGTTGTAGTTACTTGTGCTGCACTCAGAAAAAATAATATGCCCCAAAAATTAAAAAGTTTTTCTTGTTGTTAGAAACAATTTTTAAATATAAGAAAACGTTATCTTTCAAATTAGAAAGGCTTTTTTTTTGAGAAATGCATTTTTAAAATTTAGAAACGGAAACCCTGATTCTTAGAAATATTCTTTCTACAATTAATCTTAGAAATAAAAAAGTTTAGTTTTGATATCTAGATTAGTTTAGTTTACTCGTGAACAAAATTCTACATAATATATAACATAATAATATAATATAATAATATAATAACAACACTCACTATAATGTAAGAATTCTAGAAATCAAACTCACTAAGGTATATAATGATGTATATAGCTATATATATATATAAACACTATAAATTATATATATACATAGAAAACAAACAACATTTTAAATATAATTTCTTAGTTTTAGATGAAAGCCACATCGAATAATTTTAGAAATTTACTTTCTCATTAATAAAATATATGGAGAATTTCTAACGTTTTTCTGAGTGTTGTGCTGCTCGTGCGGTGCTTGCGATATCATTAACTCGACACAACTAACCGTTCCCACATAGTGCACCACAGACGCATTCTAATCTCATCTCTCATTGGCTCTCTCCCTCTCTCTCTCTCTTCCTCTATTTCTTTCTCTCTTTGTGTATCCTCTCTCTTTGTGGCCGTTGCACACATTTACAGCGATTGGCGCCTTTCAACCGGAGTTCGTGGAAAGCATTTCGAATGTGTCCGTCGCTGTGGGTCGCGACGCAACCTTCACCTGTCACGTGCGCCACTTGGGTGGCTATCGTGTAAGTATAACACACACACACACACACACACACACACAAACACTTCATATAGTTAGTACACAGAACACACAGCTTAATTAATGATACCAATACTAAATATAATACACGCAATAAGCATGCGAAATCTCTGCCACAAAGCACACTCCTTAACAAAACTATTAAATGCGCTCTTTCCCCTTGTTTTTGTGTGACTTGCCTCCACAGGTGGGCTGGCTTAAGGCCGACACAAAAGCCATCCAGGCGATACACGAAAACGTCATCACACACAATCCACGTGTGACTGTCAGTCATTTGGATCAGAACACTTGGAATCTGCACATCAAGGCAGTTTCTGAGGAAGATCGGGGCGGTTACATGTGCCAACTAAATACAGATCCAATGAAAAGTCAAGTGAGTGCCCAACAACAATTAGTAATTATTTAATTTGTAAAATAAATTATTTACTTACAAAATTCAGACTTATTAAGGAATACTAACCTATACCTACGACTCGATATGATTATATAGATACATATTTTAACTGATCTTATTTATATAGTCGATTTATTAAGCATAACCTTAATATTATAGCAATATTATATTAAAGCAAACAAGAACAAGACTACTTGTCTTGGCTTGGCTTGGTTCCGATTGATTAGAAATTATAAAATTAAAAAAATCCTATGAGACAAGGATGCCTGATCCGTTGTGTTCTTAGCGCAAATAGAGAAGAAAGGGCTGCCATTTTACTTAATATCATTTTTCACAAATTGATCTGCAACAGTTTTTTTCACTTTTGATATATTTCATTTTTTATTGAAGGTAAGATTTTTGATCCCAATTTTGTAGTAGGTTTACATACATATATGTTTGTGGGTTAGGTGTGAGTCCATACACTACATCTGAATCGTTATAAATTGATAGTAATTATATATGTAGATTGAGATGACGGGTCTGAAATCATAACAAATCATAAGCATATATGTTTGCCAAAAATTTACGAACCTGAGATCAAAAATATATTGGTTTTGTTTAACAATACATTCTTTTTATATTACGTAGATGCCAAGACAACTGTTGATAAATAAAAAAAAAAATGATTTTAAGCTCATTGTCAACATACCAACTGATTCAGGCGACTTCAAGAATAAATAGCAGCAGCTGCAAAAAATTAACATATTTGTTATGCATATATGGTATTGAAGAGTGTGTTGTATTATCGAGAGTATTTGAGCTCTACTTAAGTTGAGCAGCATAACAAAGGTTACAGCCAATGAATAATGCCCCAGCTAAGAAGACAATGAAAATGCTTACAAATATTTTCCATGCGCTCGCTGTTGAAAGCAATTTTCCAAAGTGTCCAGGAAAAATTTTAAGCAGCATTTGAAGGGACAACAGTAGAATCGAATGCAACATACTCGGTAGTGCCCCTTCTACTTGTCCATCTTCTTCTTCTTCTTCATCTTCATCTAAAGGCCACCGTTTGTACTTACGACTTGCTTTGCCGACCCTCCGCTTCTCACCGCCAATGCCACACGCCTCACATCTTGAGCACCATTTCGAGCAAGTGAAAGAAAGCGCAGCAAATCGAAAGCGAAAACTATGGAAAACAAGGCGAAAGACATACACACACACACACACACACAAATATAAAAATACTACGCTGTGTGTGTGTGTGTGTTTGTGTGTGTGTACGTGTGGCAGCACGTACACTCATGTGTCCAGCCAAGTGAAGTTTATGGCGCCAATAAAATGTATTTCATGCTTCCTTAATTTTTATTTTTACTTTAACGCTTCTCACAAGGACAACAGCAACACAGCAGTGGCATGTGGACGGGGACGGGCAATTGGAGGTTGGCAGTTGAAGGGGCGAGGTGGGCGGTGGGAGTGTGTAGCGGGTTTGCTTACTGCAACCAAAATAGCACAGAGTTGCTGCACACGCAACCGAAACCCAATTGTCTTCTGCTATCTTTTCCCCGGGCCGCTCTCTGCTCCCTTTTGGCCTTGTCTTGTTTTCTATTACCATTGTCATTGCGTAAAGAGTCCTTGCTGTTCCTGCTCCTGCTCCTGACTGTCACAGTCCTAAACTATTTAGCGTCATTTCATTTGCTCTGTTATGTATACATGTATACATATACATACATATGTACACATATAAATACATATGTATACCTATGTACGTATGTTGTACGTACTTACTTAGTTTGTGTTTTGTGTCAGATGCCCCCATTCGGCACATAAAAACATTTGCCTCGTCGTTCTTTCAGCTGCTTTATGACCGTCTGCATAATCAGCAAATTTTCGCTGAGTGTATAGTAAATTTCCTTGTTGGCCAGGCGCCTACGTTGTCCCACCAATTACTGATGACTGTTTTATATGCTGTGTCCTCCACCTGCTGCTTTTCTTCTCATTGTTTTCTTATTATTTGTATACCTATATTAAGCTACTTACTTTCGCAGTAGTTTTTAAAGTGTTTGCTCTTTGCAAAATATTAGCTACCATTAAGCCATATTAAACTTCACTTTGCCAATTTAAAATAGGAGAGAACGTTGCCGTCGATTGTAACCGACTGCTAAATACTCTGATACCCATAAGTCAGTAAGAAATCTATTCTCGATGTTTGCCTTTTAATTTGCGGGCGTGGCCGAAAAAAAGGTTGGAGAAGTTTCCTAGTAATCTTCCTTTAAGTTTGGTAACTGTAGCTCTTGTTCCAATATTTCTTCCTGGATTTTTGAAGGTTGTTACTAGCAATATACCTTCTAAGATTGTTTGAGAAATTGAGCTTTATCGATTTTCAATAATCGATTTTATCGATTTCCTTACTTTCTAGTAGACGTAGCACTCCAATTATTCAATTTGTTTAATGCGGCCACAGTAGATGATCCAAGCTTCAAGTTACTGTCTATAAGACAGCATGAGGGATATTGCGCTCAATCAATTAACTATAATACCTTCGGTATAGGAGTATAATGAAAATCGATAATAATATTAAAAATATGTTTATGTTTATTTATTTATTTCAAGATTGGATTTCTGGATGTTGTCATACCACCGGACTTTATCAGCGAGGATACATCATCGGATGTGATTGTCCCCGAGGGCAGTTCAGTGCGCTTGACATGTCGGTGAGTGATAACACTTATATCAAGTAATCAACAGCTCTTAAACAGAATAGATAACACGTATATCTATGTATTTGTTCTCATCATACATATAAATATATACATATATGTATGTAAGTTCATTTAGAAGCTAATAGCCGTCCAATTGCATTCGCAGAGTCGTTTAACTCAGCTTCAGCTCTCTTATCCAGCTAAAATCCCATCCAAATGGCCATCGTCACCAAAAAGCAAGAACAACTTCACCCGCATCATTATCATCATTTAATAATGTCAGCAAATTAAGCGACACTTCATTTCTCTTGATTTGGGTCGGCGTTCACTTATGCCCTTGCCACAAATCGAGTCTTACAGTTACCATCCACAACTTGCCGCACACACACACACATACATAAGGAATGCAGAATGCGTACACTGTGAGCAAATTCGTGTGCTTCCCATTTAGCAGAAAGTTTTCAGATAATTTCATCATAATTTATTGTTTTAGTCTCTTTAGGTAGAATATAAATTAATAGAAATAAAAACATAAAAAAAAAAACCAAAGAGTTTAATTATTATATTCTGTTTTATCATGGCTAAAAATCATACTATGTTGTATAGCAGCATTTAAGGAAGTATAGATTATAGGGAACCTTTAGGTTGAGCACTGACTCATTGCTTATCAGTTCGGTTAGCTCTTGTTGGCTTCAGCGGTTTTTCCTTTTAGCTAACTGCGACAACGGCAACGACATAAACTCGACGCGACGCATTTGGTCGCCGTTGATTTATGAACTTGACCACGGCCACGAAGTAATTTTAACGATTTAACCGCAGAATGATAGAACCAGGGCGATAAACGCACCTCCTCCTCCTACTCATGTATGTGTATGTGTGTGTATGTGGAGGGCTATTAGAGACATAGTCTGCAATTTTTTCCATTCTAACACCACTTAGGGCAAGTCGCATTAAATGAATTTGACTTTAAGCATGCGACAAACAAAATAAAATTAAAACGGCTGCTGCTCAAAAGTTGACCAGACGAACAGATTGCTCGGCTGGTTTTTTTTGTTAATACTCTAATGAAGGACGAGTATGTTGGACTGTCCGTGCTAACTTGAAACCTTTATTTCTCAAATTTACCTTTCTCTTATTTACCTTTTATTTACAACCATTGATCTCTTCTTCGTATTCAAGTTGGTAATCACACAATTAATATCGATCGATATCGATATTAATGTTATATACAGATGTTATTCTACAGTCTTATTCTACATCACTATTGGCCTGTTACCAACATTACAAGTGGTCTGCTACACTTTGCATATATTCATGTAGTAGGAAAACTATTCATAGCATTAAGGAAATTACACAATGCAAATTAATTAACATGATCTTAACATTTAAGTGCAATAAGAGCATTCTATGTATGAACGTGAAAGGAGGCCGACGTGTAATTAACTGTTCTTGTAAAAATTTCGAATAAAAGCAACAAACTTTAAAGATAAATATGTACGTTTATTTGTTTTCATAAAATACAAAAGAATGAGCCTCCTACAGTTATATTCTCATTCACATCTACGTCAGGCAAAATGTTATCGATATGAAAATCGATATATCCAACATTTTGCTCACAAATTTCAAGCTAAGACAGAGAAAGAGATAGAGAGAAATGAGTGAAACAGACTGAGGGAGACAAAAGAAGTGAAGGGTATTTATCTCAGGGGTACAGAAATTTGGTATGTCAAATGGAATTTCGAAATAATATAATTAAATTAATAAGCTGCCGGTATATCAAATCAAATAAAAACAATAATAAAAAAAAAACATGGAATCATTGATAATAATAATTTGTTTAATATGAGAATTCCCTTAGATTTTGATTAATCTGTGTTTCTTAGCCGATCTTAATGAAATTTGTACAGATGTACAGAAATTATATTTATATACATATAAAAGTGGCTGAATTTGTAGTCTTACATCATTACAATCATTAGAAAAATATTTATCTATAATAAAATTCTCTTAAATTTGTATTTGCTTTAAATGTACAAAAATATAATAGTATTTCAAACTCCGAACAAACATGTATATGTCAACAGATTAACGCCAGACTACGGGCGTATTTAATCTTCGACGTGTCTAAGATAATTGTTGTTTTTTGATTCTGAAAAACTAAATATAAAGTATATAAACATATATATTTAGCAAAAATGTATATTGTATCGAATAACCAATGTTAAGATGCATATTTTATCATGTCATAAAATAATAACTAATAATAGCATTAGTTTAGGAAAGTTAACAAAGCGATGAACATGATCATTTGTCAGAATTGTATAATATTTATTGAAAAGCAATTTACCAAGTAACCTAAGCGTTGCACACAATGCAATTATACGAAACTGTTGTATAATTAAACATGTCTATTGCTTAGGTTGTTATGAGGACCACATTTGCTCGAATACTATGATCACCAACATATATTGCGAGAATGTGGCTTGGTCTATTGTTGATGTGTGGGCTTGCAGTTATTTTCATGCAAAAGCATGTTACAAGAAAATCCACACACACACACACAGACACACACATGAAGACATAGAGAATCGCATAAACAATCAGCTTGGCAATCGTTTAGTCTTGGCCAAGTTAGCAACTCAGCAACTGCTGCTGACTGGTGCCCAGGCGGTCGCCATTGTGTTTGCTCCTGTCTTGCACGCAAAACGAACTCTCAAATGTCTCAGACTGTCTGTCCGTCTGTCTGCCTATCTCTCTCTCTCTCTCCCTGTATCTCTGCCTCTGTCTCTGTCTCTCAGTCGCTCTCTGTGTGTGTAAGACTTTATTTTGCTTGGCTATTTTGCATCTGTTTGCGGCATCATAAAAATTTACCACACCCGTGTCTGGTGCGCTGTTAAACTGCTGCCTCAACATGCATTCAACATTCTGGTTGCAGCCCAGCCCTCCTCCCATCTCCTCCCATTCCATTACAATCACAGCCACAGACGCCGACTGCTGCCCAAAACGTTGCGTTTGCGTCGTCTACATTACAAGAAGTTTTGCGGTTTGGGCCACGAACACAATGGCCACCAATGCCGCATAATAAGTTGAATAGAACAAAACTCACTGCTGCACCGAATTTCCATTGCCTACTTTTGGGGGCAGTGATTAAACAGACTTCCTTAAAGAGAGTATTTATATAAACAAGCGCTGAGTATCACTGTGTGATGAAATACCTATTCTTGATCAGCAAGTCGAGCTGTTTTCCAATTTGCTCTCAATAGTATCGGTGCAATGGCAACAAGGTTGCCAGATAGCTGTGACCGCTTCTTGTTTGTTTATCTCCCATACAAAATCCCCCATATATATATATACATACATATATATAGTTGTTCAAATATATATACTGTTTAGATTTCCTTCTATGAGTTAAAGAATGTACTGCTTTTGGGATTCCTTTCAATATATATTTTTTTTCACTTAAAGAGAAAAGTATTCATTAAATAAATAGATGCTTCTCAGACTTGGGCTTCTGTAAAAAATGTGTTGAAGAGATTTGACTTTCGTTATCTTGTTATTATTGTCATAATATATAATTTTGATCACTAAATTTAAAACAAATACAAAATGATCAAGACAATGAGTAGTGGAAACCATTGCATATATGTATTTATTATACATTACTTATATAGTATACATAGAGTATGTTGTAAATCTGCCTTATATCACATTGTGTACTTTGCAAAGTGTTGCTCACGTTTTCATAAATAAATATATACATATATTAATATTAGTTTATGACATAAAACTACGCCTGAGCTGTACAGTGATATAAAAATAATTCAAATGCATGAATGAAGTAGATGGTGGGGGCGTGGCTCTTGTATACCAAGCTTAAGCTATTATCAGACTCTCAGAAACAGTCACCAATAACAAAATGCGAAAAGCTCCATTTATAGATAAAGATATCATTATTGGCCATCATAATGGCCTGATTCAAATAAGTCTAATATTCTCAACACTTCTTGCTTTCAATTTTTCAGCATTTCGCGAATCCATTAAAAGTCATTAACGAGCTCTCGTTAAAGTGGGGTGGCAAAACAAGTTATATAAAACAGCTGAACAATTTAAATGGACTTGTCTTCCCAAAACGTAGACAATTCGACAATTCATTAAAGACAGCGTATAGCAATTTTTCAGCAAACAACCCAAAAAATTAGAAACAAATCTAAAAATTAAAAATGATTTAATTTCCTTTTCGTCATCAGCATTAATATTGAATTATTAAAAAGAACTTACATTTATAAAATTATTTATTTATTTATTATTATAATTGTGTTTAAAAAATATTAAGCACTACTTTGAATTATCAGCTGTTCGTGACATTGATATTGTCAAACTTTTCATAACATCAATACGAAATTCAATAATTCGCAACATACTTTACATATTTTGAATGTACAGAATGTTCTCCGTTATGGGAAAAATGCCCAGCCAACGTACTTTACATACTGTAGACATGCAACAAATGTTGATAATGGAATTAAGCTATAAGAGTATTTAATGCTCGGTAACATAAAATTAGTTTTTCAGTCGTTATCATTTAAATATATTTAATTAAATATACATATGTATTTACTTTTGGTTTATTTTTGGTGCAGCGCTCGCGGATATCCGGAACCCATTGTGACTTGGCGTCGTGAAGATGGCAGCGAAATAGTGCTCAAAGACAATGCTGGCACAAAAACACTGGGTACGTATGTAAACATATGTACATATGTATGTACACACATATGCATATGTATGCTGCTCACTGAATAATTCAACTATTTACCAGCCGCATTGAGACTGAGTGCTTAATTCATTTCAAACTTTCCATCTCTATTTTTCTGTATCTATATATGTGTATATCCATCTGATGACAGTTTCCTCGTATCGTGGTGAGGTACTCAAGCTGACAAAAATCTCACGTAATGAGATGGGCTCGTATCTGTGCATCGCCTCCAATGGGGTGCCCCCATCGGTTTCAAAGCGCATCTCGCTCAGCATACACTGTAAGTAAATCAAATCCTCAATCCGCAATCCGCTCTTGGCTGGCTGCTGGTTAAGCGACTGCCAGATGGGTGGCATTAATTAGAGAGTGCTGTGGTTGGTCAACTTTCTTTTTTCCTTTTTTTTCGCACACACACACATACATACAAACGCGTACATATCATTAGTCAGTGGTCGGTCGGCAGAGCTCAGCCTTTTGCTGCCATTTCTGCTTCAGTCTCATCCTTTGAGCTTAACTCTCCGCTTTTGGCGCTGGCCAGCGTCGTGGTGTTTATCTAGTTTACTGTACTGGCACCAGCGTGCCCCCAGCTTTACCCAAAGTTATCAAATACACACACACACACACACACACACACATACACACACAGCACCCTCAGCAATCCTGCGGAAAAAAGCAACTCAAATCTTGGAGTAGAATAAAACAGCAGAACGCTGAGAATACACTGAGAAAACAGCATTACCAAAACAAGTAGAAAAATATCAAAATCGAAAACTGAAAAATTGATTTTCTACCTATGATAGTTTTTAAAACTTTGTGCTGTATGGCTGAGCATAGCCTTTTGTCTATCGTTTATTGTTTGGTGAGCACATTTGATAATTTAAATATGTTTTTCGTTGGCTTTAAATTCGGACCTTATTATATTGGAGTATGTAATCAATAAAGAAGCTAAAAGCATATTTAACATTTTTGCTTTTACATTAGGAGAACAACATTTTATTGAGTTACTTGTACTTAAAACAGTCCAAGATTTTGTAAAATATTTTGATACATACAAATTTAAAATTCAAATTACAAATTAAAGTATATAAAATTAAAATGAGTAATTGAATTGAAGACTTAAAACAAAAAATCAAAAATAAAATAAAAAATCTGGGTGTCCGGTATTAAAATGTTAAACACTAATTTAAACATTTATTGCATGGATTCGGGAAACTCTGTAAAAAAAAACTCGTGCCACATAAGCGAGAAAATTAAAAAGAATGTATGTATTCTATATAATTCGTATTGTATGAATTTAAAAAAAAAAACACTTGCCCTGGAGCCAGCAAAAATATATTTCAAAAATATTATAACTGTTTCCATTACGAATCTGAATTTCGTTCAGTGTAGAGAGAGAGAGAGAGAGAGCGAGAGTGGGGAGAGGGAGGGACAGTGAGGGGTGGTTGGGAAGTCAACAGCTTGTGGCACTGTGTGGCGCTAACTCGATTGTCGTTGTCGTTGTTGTAGTCCGTTTAAATCCAGTCACTGATACCCGGCATTACCTGATGCCTTGTGCATTGCGTTGTTGTTGTTGTTGCTGTTGGGGCCACAGTTTTTTGTCAACCTGTCTGCAGCACGTGCGGCATGCTGTCCTAGTTGATGATGACGACGACGTTGGGTGGCGGCTCAGTTTGCTGCCTCCGCTAAAACTGTGTTGCTGCTCTGCTGACTGCTCTGCTGGCATGTGGCAGTTCACTCAATCATCACGACATCAGCAGCAGCTTCACTGCGCTTGTTTGCCAACGTGTGCACCAGCGCCGCAATTCCTATCCCAACCTGCCACTAGCCCGTCCCCCCGGCTGACCGTTCCGTTCCCTTACAGTTTACTTTGTTTGCTCTTTTGTTACTCTGGCTGCAGCGACAATAGCAAAGACTAAACTTGTCACCACATTATGTTCTTCTCTCTCGCACACACCCTCTATCTCTCTCTCTCTCTCTCTCTCCGCAGTTCGTTAGGTGGCAAAATCACGCTTTTAACATTGACATTTTATTAATGTGACCTATAAGTGTTTTTGACCACGATTAGCACGAATCCTTCAATATATTTATTAAAGTTTAAAGTCCAACAACTATGTCTGCCAGTGCTGTGCAACATTTTGATCAACTTGAGGAAAGCGCCTTTTACCATTGCTGCCACAACTGCTGTCATAAGTTTCCATTGCATTCCCATGCCACATACCACATGGCACATTCTACATGCCACCTGCCTCCGTGCTATGTATCCCGCAACGTCATTTTCGAGTGTTTGCTCTTCCTGTTGCTATTTTTGCAGGAACTTATTCACAATTTGTTGGGCAAATGTTGCGACTGCGTCTTCTTCTTCTTCTTCTTGCCTACTACAACCCCCCCCCCCCCCCACCCCTCTTCCGTGGATCCGCTTCCCTGCTGGTAGACTGGCTTAGTAAGTGAAAACAAAGTTTTTCTTCATTTGGCAAGCTATTTGCATGGCCTTCTTCATGCCATGTTCAGCGTGCTGCGAGCACTGCAGCTGCCTGATAAAGCCTGGCTGCATTTACAGCTTGCCTCCGTATGTAGCACCAACTCCGACATCGACATCGACACCGACAGTGCATATCCCCTTGCGTGTTTCCGCGCCATTTGCGTCAGCTTCCGGGCTTGTTAGGCACCTTCCTGCACGGCTAATTAAGGACGTTGAATTGGTGCGTAGATTGTTGCCACAAGCCAGCAGGAAGGCACAACCGGGACGCGCAACAAACAATTTGGCCACAATTAACATGCCAGCATACTGATTATTACTCGGAAAAATAATTATGTATACATACGCATAACTTGTGATTGCTCAATTATTTTTTAGTTAGCTAAAAGCAACAAGCGGAAAATGTTCTTCAAGATATTGCAATACTCATTCAGGTTATTCACAATAAAACAGACTTCAAAAGCCAAAAACTAAAAAAAAAAATCATTTAAAAAAAAAAAAAAAAAAAAATTCATTGAATTTTGAAGTTAGAAATCACAGCATTTGTGTTGTAAATCTTGTTGCGAGTAATCATTAAAATTGAAAATACAAATTTCTGTTATTTAATGATGGTTTTTGTTTCTATATTCGAATTTACCACTTTCGCATCATTAAAGGAAATAATTGCTTAGAATTTTTGTTGTACACTGCGTATGCAATATATATGTATGCGTATGTATATGCATGTATGTGTACAAAATGTATTTGTAAAGCTAAAAATCGATCGTGTGCACTGCATTTTCAATTCGAGTTCATTTGCATTGCAATTGCAACGTGTCGCATTTCCTACTTTGGCAAATCGAACGCAAATAAATGTGGTAAATCGCCAAAAATCACGTACGCCCACAGAGAGAGAGAAATCAACATTTCAGGTTATACGGTGTCCCAAAGTTTATTTCAAGCAGTGTCAAGCAAAAAATTCAAAGTGCTATAAAGTAGTATAAAGTAAAATGCCAATTTGTTTAATGTTATATCACATTTGAGAAAAAAACTTTACTTTGTATTCAAATATTAATTAATTAATTAAAATTAGTCAAAAACTGAAAACATATTCAAAATACATGTCAAAGCTTATTTCAAGCAGTCTTAAAAAAGTAACATATTTGGCGTATATAAACTTAAATAAGAATGTTAACACTTAGTATGATATCCTTTAGCCTTAACAACTTCCCTTTATCTATTATTCATAGGATTTTGAGATCCTATTTGCTCGATATGCTGTGATTCCGGATGATATTTGCCAGCAGAGCCCAAAAATTTTCAATAACGTTTAAATCATACCATGACACTTCCTCCTCCGTGCTTCACTGTTGCCTTTACGTTTTTGGGATCCAGCTCAGTATTGGACTGAGAAATTTTGAATTTGGACTCATCTGCACATATGACTGTTATCCAGAACTCCAAATCCTTGTCCAAGTGGGTTTTCATCCTGGTCCCTTTATTTTTAGCACCTATAAAAGACTTCTTCCGTGGTACTCGGGCATTAAAGTCATGGTTGCCCAGAACCTGGCGCACAATTTGTACACTGTACTTTTCCCCATTTTATCCTGCACCTGTTGGTCAGTTTTGGAGCCGATAGCTTACGGTTTCCCCTTAATTTCCTGATGATCCTCCGCTTCTCCTATTCGGTGAAAATTTTGTTTTTGCGTCCACGAGATGCAGGATATAACTAAACTAACTACGAAGTATTGGTGTATTTATACCAAAAATAATCAACCTGACGTAAAAAATCCGGGTTTTATGGCACCCAGGTGTCCATAATGTAACTGATTTAAATAAGCTTTGACCTTAAATTGAGTTACTTTTTGACATCAATTTATTTGGAATTTTTGAAAAATAATGTATAATTAATTTTGACAGGCAATTAAAATTTTTGCTTGACACTGCTTGAAATAAGGTTCGAGACACTGTAGATGTACAAAGAGCTTCAACACATTATTTTTAATTGCTTAACTCTGAAAATATTTCTGAGCAACGGATCTCAAAACCTGTCCATGTGTGTGTCTGTGTGATACACACATTTCGATTAAATTTCGAAACGAACTGTTCTCTATTGGCGCTGTCAATAAGCTGAAAAATTCGTAATATTGAGTTTTGTGCTGAACAATAGCCTAAAACATGATGTGTGTTAGTGTGTGTGTGTGTGCGTGTGTTTGTGTGTGTGTGTGTGTCTGCATGTGCGTGCATTGTAATTGTAATTGTAGTTACAGCAAGTGCTGCTGTTCCTATTGCGACGACGTCATTAGTGTATATTTGTGGCTTTGTTTGCCACAACTGAGCCAGCAGGTAGTCGAGGCTTAAGGACTGCGGCCGTGGCTGCAGCCAAGTCACCATGCATGCAGGCAACCAGGCAACCAGGCAACCAGGCACCGGGCACTGGGCACATGCTCGGAATAATCATGCCAAAATTGTACAATGCAAGCGAAAGTGTTTGCCTGTCCGCATTCCCCTCCTCTCTCCCCCGCCCAACACGCACACACCACAAAAAGAATAGGTGTGCGTGTGTGTGTGCTTATATGCAGATTGAAAATAGACGCAGTCAACCAGCATTCATGCCTTGGTCAAGCCGAACAGGCACCCTAGCTGACTGTCTGGCAGGGGATTCGTTCATTGTTTTTTTTTTTTTTTTTGTATACCCTGAATCCATTGAAAATGTGTAAAGAGGGTATAATGGTTCTGTACATACACTTGCCGCAGAAGGAAGCTTCTCTGGCCGCATAAGGTAAATATACTCTTGATGCGAGCGTTATTATATAAAATATATTAATATTAAAAATATACATAGGAAATATACAGTTTGTTGCAAGTGCCTGTGCCTGCCATACGATATAAGAGCAATTCCATGCAAAATTCTAAAAATCAAATGACTCGACTGCAGCATTCCAACTCTGTCTTTTTTTTCTTTTTTTTTTTTGTATTCGAGCGAAGTTCAGCTTTAGCTTTAGCCTTAGCTGCAATATCAGCCTTTGCCGTCATGTGCGTGACTTACACACGTGCACGTCAATTTGGCTAAACGGCCCTGGCTGCCAGCTGGCATTAAAAAAAAATGTGCAATAGGCTTGGGTATGAGCAGTAAGAGCACGAAAGCTCTTAAGCACTTGTAAGCTTTTAAGCTTTTGACAGATTTTAATTGTTTGCACTGAATATTTGCAATATTCAGCGGGTGTGAAGCTTCTCAACTAGAACGGAACTAAATTTATTTGCTATATTTTTACACATGCATATACAAATTAGAATATATATATATATATATATAGATACCATATAGGTTGTTCTGTTCACATCTTACACACAATTGAACTTTCGGCTTAAATAGTCACAGCAACTGAGGAAATAGACAGTTTATAGATAAGACATATGCACTCGTCCATGAAAATCAATTAAAATCCATGGAATCAACGAAACTGTCGCATGCTGTATGCAAAAATATAAGAACACACTTACTCACACACACACACACATGCACACGCACAGAGAGAGAGAGGGAGAGAGAGAGAGAGAGAGACCATTATTGCAACATGCTGTTGCACTGCAATCGACTATCAATGCACTTGTCCAGAAATGTTTCCTCGCATACACACACACACACACACGAAACTGGTTGTGTGGTTCGCTACGTTGCAAGCAACTGCCTGTGGCAACTCTGTCAGTTTTACAAAACCACCAATTTTGGTTATGGCTCGGTGCACGTCTGCACCGTCTGTGTGTGTTGGAATATAAGAGTAACAGCAACATCACTCTGTCCCTATCCTTCTATCTCTCTGCCTAAGTGATAATAAACACGCACACACGCACGCAACAAAAGAGTTGCCATTCAACTCCATGGAGACAGAGAGTGTGAGAGACAGAGAGGGGGAGTGAGAGAGACGTGCACAGCATCTGTATTGCATTTTGATGACCGCACCAAGTTATTCTACAGCCAATTGGCTTTCTATTCCCATTGCTACACATACATATCCACTTATATACACACACATATCTACCTACTTTTCTATGTATATGGGCATATTTATAACTATCTTTCATTTGAAGGCTAACTACTACTACTAAGTAATAGGTTATGCGATGGTCCTTTAACGCCAGGAGCAAGTTATACAACTCGTTATTTAAGATCTGTAAAATGGTGTGTTCATTATGAACTCGTTTATTATTTATACTCAATGCTTCGTATTATCTACATATATATATGTGTATATATATATATATATATATATATATAATGTATTTTTTTTTACTTTAATTTGAAAATAAGTTTGAGCATTTTAAATATTTACACAAGCAGTGTTTGTTTAAAGCGGAAGATATTGATTTATGTAAGTTTTGTGTATTTGCGAAGCTGTAAATGAATAATTGAGTTGATCGTATTATGTTAAGGATTGTTGCTTATAAGTAAGTATTTTAGAATGCGTATCCATACTATTTTAACAACCTAAAAAAAATCGACATTAAAACTGAAAGCTTAAACTGCTTATATGATAAGCAGAATTATTAAAGCTCTCGTTACATTTAGGTAATAAAGGTATATATATATATATCATATATACATTAAGTTTGTGTAAGGGGCATGCAATGGGGTGCGTTTAAAAAATGATTTTATAATGTGCTGCAAACCTGCTGCTACAACAAACGAGTGCATAACGACTTTCTCTCACTCTTACTCTTTCTCTTCCCTCTCTCTTTCTCTTTCTCTTGTTCTGCTCTTTTAGTTCATCCCGTTATACAAGTGCCAAATCAATTAGTTGGAGCACCGCTTGGCACTGATGTTCAAATCGAGTGTCACGTTGAGGCCTCTCCCAAATCAATTAACTACTGGATTAAGGATACCGGTGAGTAAGCGAGTGTGTGTGTAGTGTGTGTGTTTAGTGTGTGTATGTTGAACTTTAACATTTTATAGACATGTGGTGTAATATACACATCTCCTATCCATCCATAAGCCAGTACATTATATGTACAGTATGTATTGTCATTAGTTCATTGTCAGATCGTCACGTCCAGTGAACCAGCAGAGTCCTCCTTATCCATGGGTAAGAGGCTACCAAGAATCTAATTTACATTGACCACAAATGCATTTAAGAGGCATAAGTCACTTTTAGGCCACTTGGATTTTGTGAAACTCATCAATGTGCACAAACTTTTTTGTTTCCAATATTCTTTAATGAGACCAGGCAGCTAAAGAGAAAGAGAGAAACTGAGAGAGAGAGAGAGAGAGAGAGAGAGGAAGCTATTAAGTGCGGAAAGAATCCATTGTCAAATTAACATCCGTCATTCATTCATTACGACTTGTTTGCGAAATGTGCAACTAATAGGCTAATAGGTTTCGGTGCAATACTAAAAACTAATATTGCAAAGAGTACTATCCCTAAGGAAATACTTACAAGTCTTCATACTTTTGGCGCATGGGATAACTCACATTAATATTCAGAAAGTATATCTCTAAACCGGAATCTTGTGTCTTACTTAAAATTTAAAATTTTCTCTTCTTAATTCTTGGATAATTTTTTTTTACATTAGCCATTTTGTTCATTTTATTATTGGTATTTTAAGATATCGTATATACATATATATTTCTACCATTTTGAAATAATCTCTATTAATGAGAAATAAATTCTGAAAGAAAATAGATTTTTATGATTTTTAGACTTCTTGTTCTTTTTTGCATAATTTACAACTATTTCTAAACATTAGTCTAACATAAATATTACTAAGAACTATATTTTGGAATATAGAATAAACCTTATAATTTGAAGAAATGTTTATTCGTCTATTTTAAAATTGTTTGTCGTAAATCCAGAAATATTGTCTAGTCATAGGGTAATTTTGTTTCATGACGATTTTTTTCTGAATTTTGCTTGCCAATTATTGCTATCAACAGAAAAAAAAAATGTAACAGCGACTAAGTTTTAAACAGACGCAAAAGAGAGGAGAGAGGTGTCATCCATTGACGGTATCTAATATTCAGCATCGCGAAAGCAACTGCTCTCAGCTGCTGGAACAGACACAACTTTGTTGGCTCGTTTTAAGTACAGTTGTCAAAGGCAAATGTTGGCTTTATTTTAATGACGATTAAGTGAGGGCTGATGTTCTAAACATATCGCAAGCAGACAAACTAGCGAGTGTGCACATATATGTGTGTGTGTATCTGTATTGTCGTGTATTCTGTGTTGGCTTATAAATAACTTCGTCATTTGCGTGGACTGCCGCCGTCCACAGTGATCCCAAATCCTTCAAGTGGCTGCTACAATTGTTTTCTCAATCATTAAACATCAAATGTATTGCATGGCTTTAAGTAGAGACCGACTCCATCAATGTACAGCATACAATATTGTACATTGTACATTGTACATTGTTAAGGTTATACTAGGTGCGTCTAATCTATATACATATGCACACATATATATACATACAAATATACATATTTATGTCAAGCGAAAATCTGGCTCCACTTTGTATTCAATGATGCGTCAGTCTCTACGTGTCTATATGTTGTGTGTGTGTGTGTTTGAGTGTGTGTCTTGGTGTTAATGCTGTGGTTGTCTTGGCTACTTTCCGCTTGCCAGGAATTTTATCGTCTGCATTATGCACATCAGCGCTGAATCTGCGCATTGGCGCCCTGCCCTGTCCTGTCCTGTCCTGCCCTGGCTGCTCCCCGTAGCATAAATCATATGCAATCCATTGATTTTTGTTAGGGGCTATAATATCAGTAATGAATTAAATTATAATTGACTCGGCTATTTACTCAAGCGTTATGCAATTGCATTCTCAGCCAGTTGCGATTTAATACCTGACAAAATGAATCTTTTGCGGCCGTTTAAACTGAACTGATTTATTTTTAATAACATTAATATTTTAACTTTCGTGAGAGAAAAAGAGAGAGCGAAAAATAGAGTAAAAGTGGCGCGAGAAGGTTTATATATTTTATAATTGTGAGGCTGCATCTACTACGGCCAAGTTAGATCCATTGAGTATATAGCTCCTTTACTAACCCTGGTTCTTCCCCCAATTCAAGTATTTTAAAGATATTAAGATATTCTTCTCAGGCTAAAGCATTGAGGATTCCTCTTCATTGTAGCAATATCGACAGATTCCACTATTGATTTACCTAGTTTAGTTAGGTGATTTTGAAGTATACACTGTCTTGGTGTCTCCTTCTCCATGAATATTACTTGCCAAAATCATTTCTGATATTAGCTATTATTTTGCCTGCCTTAAATAAAATATTTACTTCAAAAAGACAAGTTATTTGGACAGCTTTGAAGTTTAACTTAAAGCTTTACAAAAAATCTATTATTACCTATTTTATTCATATGAATGAAAAGAATGAGTGATATATTCATTATTTCGAAACGTGCACAATCACATATAAATCAAAAGTCAATCAAAAACAAATCCTAAGCTGGCTCAAGGACTGTAGTTCGTAATTAAAATTATGTTTGTTTATTTTGTTGTTAACCATTGTTGTTTATTTGTGTGTTAATCAACAGGTGAAATGATTGTGTCGTCGGGCAAATATCATGTGCAGGAAGGCTCCCAGTCCATGTACGAGACCAAAATGTCGATGATTGTGCGCAAATTTCAGAAGGACGATGTCGGCTCTTATCGTTGTATAGCGAAGAACTCGCTAGGCGAGGTTGACAGCAGCATCCGGTTATACGGTAAGTTCAACCCCACTACCAACTACCAACCCCAATCCCAATCCTTGGTTTCTTTTCATTTTTTATGGATAATAAATGCGACACACATGTGTGGCTGAGTGTGGGGATAGGGGCGTATTTTTGGCACCTTTTGTTTCAATTACTGTTACTGCTACCGTTACCGTTACCCGTTGGCGTTTGCGTGGGCGTAACTGTTACATTTCCGCCTTTTCGCCCACGACAGAAATCCCGGGACCAAATCGTAAAAGTCCATCAAACAGCAAAGGAAACAGCAACAATAACAACAATGCTGGCAACACTGGCAGCACCGCCGACACGGATGCCAATGACATTTTAAAACTGAAACAACAAGTCAAAGTCACCTATCAACCAGAGGACGACGAGCTCTACGGCTCCGCGGAGGATTTCGATGAAGGCGAATTCGCTGGCGGAATGCCGCCCTTATCGCCGCACCATTACTACACCAGCGGCAATAAGCCGCCGACACATAAGCCTAGCGGTGGTGTTAATGGTGGCGGTGGTGGCCATCAGCACCATCATCATACACAACAGACGCAATCGGGTGGCACGGGTGGCATTGGTGGCATCGAGTTGGCATTTGGCAACACCCGTAAGCCAACCTATTACGGTGGCAGCGGCGTTGCCGGCGGTGTTGGCGGCGCCACGGGCAACACCGATGTCCGCGGCCCCGTGGACAACAACGAACTGAGCTCCGGCGGTGCTTCCCTCAACCACCACTATCAGCACCACTATCACAGTCAACAGCACCGGCTCCAACTTCAACTCCGGCTCGGGATCTGGCTCTGGCTTCCACTCTGGCTGTGGTTGTCGCTGTTTCAATGTCGACAGCCGCTCTTAATGGGTTTGTCCGGCTTAGTTGCAGCATTCACACTGTTATAATACATACACACTCACACACATATACACACACACTCACACACACTCACACACACCCAGTAGCTGTTTCTTTTATTAACAAATTACCCACAAACCAAATGGGATTTTCTTTTATCGCATTGCTCAGATTTGGACAGGCAGAGAAGACGTTAGCTTAAAGTAAGTGCATATTCAAACACACACAAACACGCACACAAATAAATATACATGTATGTTAACATTGATGTTTATGTTTTAAAAAAAAAAAAACAACAACAAAATCAGATTTCACTGATTTGCATTTGCCTCAATGAAACTAGCTGAACGTGGCGCTAAACTACAAAAATTTGAAATGCTCAAAAATCAATTACAACGGTTTGGAGTTAAAAGACTAGTATGATTAATTAAAGCAGCCTTGCACTTTAATATATTTTAATTAGAATTTTGTTAATTTATTAAATTATTTGTTGTCGTTTGCATAAGATTTTTATTTTTAGCGCTACACAACACTGATCTTCAGCTATTCAGAGCATACAAATAAATAACAATTGAAATTCCGATAAATTAAGCACTTATGTTTGCTCCATTCCATTATGTGGATTACTAATTTTGGAATTTGATTTTTGAAAATCAAGACTTAATGTCATAAAATCGATAAAGTGCGCTATAATGTATACTTGCATATATAAATATATATAAACGATTCGCAGATCGAATACACAATTTAAATGTTTTTTTTTTTTGTAAAGAAAAAAAATACAAGTTAAAAGGCGTCATATTAATTGGGGTTAAATACATAGTTACAAACTGTATTAATGGTCTTGTTAATATTAGCTTAGAGTGTTTACAATGTATAATCGTTTAAGATTAAAGCTTAGGATTAATTAATGTTTGCATTGAAAAAGATACTAAAGAATTTGTATATGAATTACTTTCATTTTTGGGTCTAGTATTTTATTTAATGTTCAAAGTGGTCAAAATGCAAAAAAATGTCTATAAACATATACATTTTTTTAGTCTATAATTTATTTTTACTGATTTAACATAGTCCAAATTATGTGTTTATTTAAAAACATCTATGAATATAGATACTTAAGGGCTTACTGCTTCTTTTGCCATTCTAATTACATACTTTTTCATAGCTCGAATCCATTACTGTTACCTGAATTTTTTGACATACAACATTTAATTTCCTAGTTCGATTTATATTAAAGTCGAAAAGCTGAAGGAAACGTCGGAAAAAGGGTCAATTAATATAAAAGTGTTGAACTTTGATTTGTTTTTTTTTTTTGCCTTTCCTTCTAATTTTTTTTTTTATTTACGTTATTCTACGGCTGAAGTTTAGGGTTAATAATGAACGGCAATAATCATTTCCTTACTTCTTGGTATAAATATACGAAACAAAAATCTAACTTTTATGCTGCTATTCACTAGAAGAAGGGGTGAGAGGGGATGAGGGGGGTGGAGGCGGGTGGAGGCGGAAAGAGCACGCATAATTTATGCAAATGAAATGTCATATTTCTGCAGCGCAGATACACGAACATATAATTTTCGTGTACACACGCACACACCCACACTTACACATACATAAGGCTGTCTTCGTCTGCTGTCAGCCGCTTTAAGCTCTCTGACGTTGCCCGTTTCGATTCTGCCGGCTGCAGCTCATTTTTCAGCGCAGCGGACAGCCAAGCTCCAAGTAGTGTACGGGTGTGTGTGTGTGTGTGTGTGTGCTGAAGAAGCTTTCATTATGCCTGTGCGCTGCAGCTGACATCGAGACACAAGCACAAACACAAGCTAAAAGCACGCCTCAACAACTTGAGCCATTTACTCGTTTTGCCCGCTTGCTTGCTCTACCGTTTTGTCCGCTTACCCGTTTTGCCCACTCGCCATGTTTTTCTCTGTTCCACTTTATTTATTTTTTCTTGTATTAGTTGCATATGCAAAAGGTTAAAAACTTTTTATGCCAAAATGCAGTTGTTAGCGGAGTGGCGTCTGTCTCAGTCTGGGCCCAACATCTTTGGCTGCCAGTTTTTGGTTGAGGGATGATAAAGCCAAAGGCAACATTAGCATTGGCGACTGCCTTGCTTTCATTGAGCTGTCAGTCCGTTAGTTTTTCCCTGCAACTGTGCGTATGTGTGTGTGAGCTTTTGTATATATGGTGACTGAATTTGGTTTGATGAATTACTTGCCTGCCAGTAAACCACACACACACACACACACACGCATACACTTTTTAATGAAATAAAAACTTTTTGGCAAAGTGAATTTTACTGTTTCGTGGAGAAGACGCCCGTTGACAACAGAAAACTTGCAACTAACTCCACACTTACACCAATACAGCCCTCACACCTCCTTTCACAGCTGTGTGTGTGTTATGTCAGTCAGCAAACAGAACAAGAACAAGAAAAATATGAAGAACAAGAAGATGAAGAACAACAACAACAACAACATCAACAACTCGCACTGGCACTTGTATTCATATATATGAATGTACGTGTGTTTGTATGTGTGCATGCTCGCATTCAAAAACCGCCAAAAGCTGCCACTGATGATGATAATAATAAGACGCTGACAACCGCAACAACAACAACAATAACAAGAACAACAACAGCAAAGAGCAAACAGCCAAAACATGACAGTTTTCCTCTTCAATCGTTTTTGCTGCATGTGGGGTGATGGGAGAGGAGAGGAGGTGTATCGTGGTTGTACATTGACACAAGTGTTTCAAATTATAAGCCGCCTCGACAACACCAATGCGTCCATCAGCAACAACAACAACAACAACTACTACTGGAACGTAGGCAACACCTTTTTGTTGCTGTTGCTGTTTGTCTGCTGGCATTTTACTGCTTGTAAATGAGCGCCTCTGTTGTTATCTTTGTTGCGTGTTGGGGGTAAATAGAAAGCGAGAGAGAGAGAGAGAAATACTATCCCATACAAGCATGCATGTGTGTGTGTGTGTGTGTGTGTATTGCACTTGTATTAGTACATGTACTTGATAATTGTGCCTGCCAGGCTCTTGCTTAAGTTGTTCCGGTTTGTAATGAAGTTTGTCTCTTCTCAACACTCGATACAATGTATGTGTGTGCGTATGTGTGTGTGCATGTGTGTGTGTGAAAGGAAAGGCCTCTTAATTGCTCTATTTGATACTTTTAAATTGTATTTTAATTTCAAGATAGGGAGACGGACCCGGAGAGCGAGAGGGAGGTAGAACACTTTATGTCATGTCGTCAACTTTGCGGGCTTTTTTTCTGCTTGCTCTGTTTTTTTTTTTTCTTGTGTATACACACACACACACACACATACATACATAAGTATCACTTTTTTGTTGTTTGCTTCTTTTTTTTTGTTTGTTAAATTACTGCGGTTTATTGTTTTATGCGCTCACAAACTTGTATCTATTTAAATTTTGTGTGTGGCAACATGTTTATTTTATAACCTTAAGGCAACAGCAGCAACAGCAACAGCAACAGCGGCAGCTGAATGACAGTCAAATAGGCAACGTGCGCGGGGGTGGTGGTCGGAGGAACGGAAGTGGTTAGGGGGAGTGAGACATGTGTTGGCAACAAGAGGCAAGCTTCATGTTTTGGCGGAAGTTTAATTGAATGCGTCGCTTGCTGTCGAGTTGTGTTGAAGTTATGTGTGTGTGTGTGTTCAAGTGTGTGTGTATGCTGTGGCTGTGTTTGTCCGCTTGTTATATGCAACCAGTTAGCCGCATAACATTTACTGCACAGTTCGCTAAAAAACAAGTTGTAATCAAGTTGACTTGTACCACACACACACACACACACACACACACAAATACTTACAGACACACATTTCAAAATTTTGTTTTTTTTATTAAATTCACTTAAGTTCTTTTATCTAATAATAAAGTGTATTGCACACACACACACACACACACACGCACAAAGTTTGCTCGTTTCTCTTGCAAGAGAGTGTGTATGGGGGGGTGGTGGTGATGGCTAGCTGCCACTTGCAGCTGTATATCGTCTTGTCGTCAACTCGTGTACTGCCACAGCAGATGATGATGATGATGATGAATATAAAAATTAAATAAAGACACACAAGATTACAAAATGCTTAACAAAAACTCAAATTCAATTACAGCCGCTTTTGGTTGTTGCCATGTGGCAAGTTTAGGCTTTTGTTGTTACACCTGAGCCAAACACATCCACATATGCATCCACAATGCATAAGAATTTACAAGACGACTGTCGCATGCCTTGATTGATTTTAATTGAATTTTAATTTAATTTAAATTCTGATTTGGCATAAATATTTTACATTTGGCATTCGCTCACATTTGCCACTCGTTAGTTATTTACATCTAACGGCATTTCAATTAAGACCTCCTTTGTTTTGTTGGCTATAACTATAAACACAATATCGCAGACAAATGCAATATAGTAATCAAAAGTATTATTATTATTAAATATGAACTCATATTGCACGACAAATTCAAAAAAATACCCTAGCATTTAGGATTGATCATGTTGGGCATGCTTTAAGAAATAACATTTACTAAACGAAATAATGACAAGCAAATGGTAAAAAAAAGATGTATAAAATTATTATAAATTCTTAAGATAAAATGAAAAACAAACAAAGTATTTAACAAGGTTGTTCAAATGTTAAACGGTTTGTGCACTAAAATCGTATAATGCTTACAATTTTTTTGTTAGTCATAGTCTGGAGTAAATATATATATATACATACTATACATAATAAGCATAAGTAATATATATATTTATAGTAATTATACATACATACATACATATATGAATATGACTTTAAGGAGTTGCCAAACAATAATATTGTGTGCCATTATAAAATCAGACATAAAACCAAAATAATCATTTACACAATTCGGCGTGTCGAATTTTAAATACCCTTGCATTTCGAAAATCGTTTTTAAATTTGTTAGCCAATGAGAAAATATCTATTTTCTATATACGATATATACTCTAGTTTTTTTTTAAGGAAAATGTAAAGTTATCAGACCTAAGCATAAATTTTCATAAATATAATTTTAATATCCAAATATTTTCAACCTTTTATTTTACATTATTTTTATTTTTTTGATGCGAGCGTATTATAAAGCAAATATATAATATGTAAATATGTATTGGTAGTATTATATTAAAATGGAAATGGAAACTAAAAACATTTATTGAAAACTATCCACAAATATATAACACATACATATTTATGTATGTATGTATAAATGTATTGATAATTGATATTTGAGTAAATCAATTGATTAACATGTTACAAAAAACCCAGAAGTTTGTACGAGTATAATCGGACCAGAAACATACCGATACCCATTCCTATATGTTAAATAAACATATATATAATACACATACAAATAATACACAAATACATCACGAGATGTAGCTAAAAATTAAAAGTGCTGCAAGCACTATAAAAAGAAAATGGAGATGTGCATAACAAATAGCCGATCAGAATTTGATTGATGCTTCCCAAGAATATATATATTGGCACATAGATAAGTCTGTGTGTGAGTGCCCAGAGGGGGCTGTACTTGAGGCTAATCAAAATTTAATATACATATATATACACTCTGCGAAGTTCGATTAAAGGCACTCGAGTTTATGGTGCTAAAAACTGTACCAAGCCTAATGAGACCTTGATAATGAATTTTATAACGGTGCTTCTCCTTCTAACACTTTTACGATGCAATGGAATGCAAATTCCGTTAGTTCTTTCCAAGATCTTTGAGTCTTTTTTTCCATTTTATGGGTGGATTGGGTGCGAAATTCGAATAAAGGCGGCGAATTCAATTTTTTCAGCCATTGGAAAACTAAGTAGGACGTTTTATGAATTTTCCTTGAATGGGATAATTATGTAGACATATACAAAGGTAGAAACAGATTAGTTTCATACAAAAATATCGAATGGGAAAGGAAAAACACTCTAACCTGAGGAGATAGCTGGGATCCTTGCTTACAAGGAGTGAATAACAGGCAAATATAAATTAAATTAAGTTGATCGGCAGCACTAATTGATAATGTGTTAAAATTTAAAAAAAAATATTTAAAAAAACTATGACAAACAATGCTAAAAAACCAACAGCAACAAATTATCACACAGGCAAAAATCTGATATCTTACGGACTGTACTTGATAAAAATGTTTCGGCATCGAAAATTCTATTTGGTTTAGGAATACAAGTAACGAAACATAATTTTCAACGGATTTTACCAAGTACTCATTAGTTTTGAAGCAAATGAAGTCAAAGCCAGCTTTAACGAAGGTGCGCAAAATATCACATTAAATTTTGCAAAAGAACAAAATAAAATATGAAATTTTTTGATGAGATTATATTCAATTTCAATGGTCCAAACGGTTCAAAATTATATTTAAAGAAGAGAATCCAAGAGATTTTTCCATACTCGAAGCTGTGGTGGTGCTTCATTTCTGATCTGGGTTGCAGTCCGTTATCACAACATTACCCTGACATGTAAAATATTATTTGTAGGGCTATGTAAACCTATTGGCCGAAGTTTTGGTTAACTTTCTGAACCATCAACCAGGCCCAAATGCCTTATTCCAACAGGATAATGCTCCAATACATGTGTCGCAGGCCTGTCGTGAGTGATTTCGAAATATGGATTTTAGGCTTTTAGAGGGGCCAGCAATATCACCCGACATGAACCCCACAGAAAACATGTGGGGAAACCTGTGTCGTCGAGCTTATGCAGGTATTCGAAAGTTTGAGCAGTTGAGTAGCAACGAAACGCTGTCTTTAAGGAATGGTCCCAAATCCCTCTACCTGATTTCCAAAAGGGTTTGAGTTGAATTTTTGAAGTTATAAACAAATCTGAATACATTATTAATTTGGTACTTCTATGACATTTCTATAAGCTATATTAATTAAAATAGCAGTGATTTTAATCGAATATCGCACCTTAACCTCACATTTTCTTTTATATTTGAACAAAAAATGTTTTCTTAATGTGACCAATTTATTTTGTTGTTTTATTTAACATGTATTTAGGATGGCTAACTATTGTGGAACAAGAAAAGTAACCAATTTTACAAGTAAAAAGATAGTGCATTTGATTATTTCGCAGAGTGTATATACATAAATAGGCAATCAGCTGAATGTTCACAATAAAAAAAAAAAACAATAAAAATGAATAAGAAGATAAATACTGCAAAATAAACATAATATCATATGTACATACTTGTTGGCAAGGGCGTACTCAAAATGGGGAGGGGGCTTCCTCTCTTTTATTTCAAACCCATTTCATACACAGCTTGGATTAAGCTAAAAGTTTCCCAAGCTCAGTCTGAAATGAAGTCATATAAAACCGATGCTGTTTTGGTTATAATGATGTATTGGGGGGGAACAGTGGAAACACTCCACTTACCCAATCCCTCCTCCATTCATGTACCCTTGCTTGTTTGTATGTATTGATGTACATAAGGGAGTATTACATTTAACTATTATGGATGTCTATAATTTTATTTGATAAGCAAATGTATTTGGCATTTACAATTATAAATATTACCGAATACATTTCGAGAGCATTTAAAACCACTTTGATTGCAAATAAACAACAGTAATGTAACAGTAACGAGACAAATATTAAAGTATTATTGAAATACACACTTACATACATACTAACATACATACCTACATCAAAATACAGTTAGCGTAAATCGACAGAAAAATTAATTGAATATACGTGTATTAAATCAAATATATCCCATATACATACATACATATATAGCTAATATATTATGCATGGGCTTAGCCAGGTATGGGCAGGGGTGCAACTGACCCCCCACCCCCATACAACAGTAATTTGTTTAGATTAAACGTGGCTTAGATTAAAATGTATGAAAAATAATAAAAAATAAAATTGGCCCCTGGCTGGCTACGCCCCTGATATTATCAATGTATAATATACGTATATATATATATATATCATTATATATAATAATATATATATAGATATATATATATATACATTATTACATAGTTATATACGAGCATATATACAGTCATATATATATACAAATATATGCAAATAAATATATATATATATATACATACATATATATATATATATAATAACAAATAACACAAAAACAAGGAAAACAAAAATGAATATGACAGAAAGTGCATAAGAAATTCTACAAATAAAGGACAAATATATTTACTACAATTATTTGCTTTGATTATTTAGTGTGTGCAGAAGCAGCGGGGAGGCGGGGTAAATATTTAAATATTCATAAATCAGATCGAATCAAATGTTTTGCGAAAGTGGGTCAAAATAGTTTCTGGTGACCAGAAACGCAGCTCTAACCTTAAGAGTAATTTTTATTATCATTATGGGGCTCCATAGATTACTCCATCCACATCTGTAGTTAGATCCACTGAGCCCAGAGCTGCTCCATTAGCCCTGACTCTCGCACGAATTCAAGTATTTTTGTCCGGTTGAAAGTTTCGATGTCCGTCGAGCTTTAGATGTGTTTCCCTAGGATATTGCATCTTCTTCTGGGTAAGGTTTTAAGAATTCCTCCTCATTGTAAAGATATTGGCAGGTTCCTAGTCTACACTGCTCAGTTGTCTTCTTTCTGATGGATATTACTTGCTTAAATCTTTTCTGATTATAGTCGCCTAAAAGAAATTTCGCCTGTCCTAGACTTGGTGAGACCAGAGCTAATCTATGGATGGGTTTTATTGGTTGCAGATAAATATATAGATCGATAAATACTCATCCAGAGAGAGAGATATGCAAATGCAGAGAGAGTTCCATTTGACACAGGGTGTTGTAAAATAAAAGGACGGCTAACAAAACATGATAAACGGTAGGTACCTGATTCAGACACTTAGAATATAAACATATATATATATATTTATATATACTTATACATAAATATATTTATTTATTTATTTTTATTTATATTATTCTGTATGAACTTTAATGTGTAAGTTTTTCATAATTTCTATACCATGAACTTATGACGACTGGGGAAAAGAATATAAATTAATTTGTGAAAAGCATATGCAGGAAGTAAATATTATAACAAGCAGAACACTATGAAATGTTTTGAAATATTACAAATATTAGTCAATTGTTGTAAAAGGAAGACAAAAAAAAAACACTTACCCAAACGATATATAAAGGACACAATTTTGTTTAGTTAGTAAATATGCCGGCTAGTAAATAAGTAAAGTCAAACTTTGAATTAAGTGAGGAAAATAAAAGAGTAAAACAAAAACAGATTCGCTGCACAAACTGTCATCGAGGGAATCTCTATCTGGGTGCCATGTGGATGGTGGTGTGTGATAGTGTGTGGTGGGGTGCGGTGGACGGGTGTTGCATATTCAGATAGAAGAGCCGTTGGTCCAAGCAGCTGCGCAAATTTAACTCTCAAACACAACAGGATGTCCGTTCTTGAGCAAGGCGGATGCTGTTCTGAAAATAACACAGCAAATAACTTCTGCAACCGCATTCAGCACGCTTCTCTGCCTTCACACATATACACACAGACACACACAGCACACTCACCAAAATGAGATCAAACTTATCCTAAGCTACAGTTATCCTCTAGCACTGCACACACTTTAATGCACATATTTGAATTAACTACTTGTTAGCCACTGATTTAGCACATTTCTCAAGTAGCACTCCGGACTTAATGTACTCCTTTGTAATCTGCATATTTGTGTTTGAGTGTTTGACATTTCATAAGAATATAAAATATATTACAGAAATTCCTCAATAACCAAGCATGGAACATGTTTCAGCCTTAGTTATATAAATAACTGAAATTTGTGCAATAAGGTTTCAGGAGAAATCAATCGTAGTTATATGAGCACAATGCCGTAAGTATTCGAAGTAAATAAAATTAGTATCAAGACACTGCTAAACTCGTCAAACCAAGAGAATAAAGTTATCCTGATTAACTTTGAATGTATTTAATAAGCTAAATTTTTTCTTTAATTTAAAAAATTAGCTTTTTATATTATTTAGAAATATATTTCTTAAATATTAGAAAATATTTCCAAAAAGGAAATATGTAAATACATATTTTTAGGAAAAAATAACTTTTGCGAAATTCAGAAAATAGTACTGAAATTTGCTATCTTGACTGGTGTGTTAAAATTAAAATTAAGCATTCTGCTTTATGTAACTTCTCAGCTTACTCAGGGTCAACTCACAATCGAGGGATCCGAATTGCCGAAAAATCTTAAGTTTCTTCAACTTAAACTATATGATTTTATTTATAAACTATCTGAAATGTGTGTATGTGTGAAATCTGAAAATATTAATGATTATTAAAATCATATATACCAAACTGCTAATATTAAACATTCTATGCATACATATCTAAAAAAAAAAAAAACGCCTTCCAAATTAGATTTTTTTTTCTAAATTTTGTAAAAATATAGCTTGGATTAAGAAAAGAGATCCCTTCTTCTTAATAAAGAAATATACTTTGTGAGTTGTCCCTTTCGGCATTGAATTTTGTATATTTTTTTGATTAAAACCAAAAACGGATGCATGTAATGGTTTTCCACCATTTTCCGAGCTTGGCGATCGACATACTCATAATGTATTTTAAGTATACAAAATGTCAGTTTTTCTGTTCTCTTTCAAGAGCCAAAAATACAAAATGGGATTAAAAGAAGATATTGGAAATGTGTGTTAATAAATTAATATTGAATATTATTAAAAACCATGTTGAGACTAAAGACAAAAGCTGAGCAAATTTAATAATCACATTGGAAACATGTCTTTGTGCGAGTATCGTACTTTACTTTCACTTTCACTTTTTCACTTTCAATCAGTGTCAGGAAAGCGCGTGACCCTTTGCAGCAGTTACCGTTAACCGTGCAATGGCCCATGGCCAAGAGCTGAAGTTCAAGGGACGAGGGGCAAGAGAGAGCAGACAGGGGAGCACATCTGCCAATACAAAATTATGCGGCATCGTCATTGCTGTTGCGTTGCGCCCCTTTCTCGAGACGGCCGTGAGGCATTTCACTCACAAAAAAGATCGACTTAATTTTAGTAAGTCGCTCTAAAGTAGAATGTTTTTCTTTTTTAGAAATAATTTCGTTTGCCCTAAATCCAAAATCCCAAATATATAAAAACAATTCAATTTTTAAGAAATATTTTCTTTTATGAAAAAAAAAAGAAAAACATTTCTAAAAAGTAGAGATGCATCCCCTAAGTTTCTTCTTTCAAGTTAAGTATATGAATCTTATATATATTCTATACATTTTAGAGATTTTCTTTTTAAATAATAGGGTGACTAACCACGGGCGCGAAAAGTACATCGATTTACTAAAAGTAGTGCGTTTTTTTATGAGTGTAGGCTGTAAGGGTTGAAGTTGTGTTCGCCTTCGAAAATTGACTTTTAATGAAAACAATTGAAAATTGTGGGGCAGCCTGGCTGCCAAGTTAGCCACCAACTGTTAAACAGTCGCAACAATCCGCCGCTTGACTGCTCCACTGCTGAGTTACTCAACTGCTGAACTGCTCAACTTCTCAACTGCTCAACTGGGTTGCGGTTATTAATTTCAATTAAAGCATTTAACCGGCAAGCCCAAACAGCCAGCAATATCCTTTTTATTTGGGGCTTCTGTTTACACAACCGCCAAGCAAAGCAGCGCATAATTTTCAACAACAAACCCCCCAAACGCTCCCACCACCCTCAACTCCCTAGACTATCCCTGGAAGACTCCTCCTCCACTTGCCACGCTCAGTTGCTTGGCCCAGTGCCACATGAATTAAGGCGTGAAATATTCGCGCCAAAGTTTCGCTTTCGTGTCTGACTTAAAGTTGGCAGTTGGCCTGAGGACTTTAGAAATTTTGTGGGCAGGTTGAATGCCAACACGTTGCCCCAATTGATCTAATCAAAGTATGTGGCATAGAGCATTTGATTAGCTTCAACTGATCCAATTAATTAAAATTTGGCCCACAGCATTCAAATTACCCAAATAACTGTACAAAAAGAGCATGCTTTGCAAAAGCCACATCTTGTTACCACTTACCATCATATATTTGAGAACCAAAATAACAATGATGAGTGCATCTCGAGACTTGCTCATATGTTTCGGATGTTGAGTTGAATGCATTTCCAATTAGCCGAATTTGCCGCATATTCGAGCCGAACAATTTACCTAAGTAGATCATAGGTCAGAGGGAGGGGGCCAAGGGCAGATGCCTTCTAATTGATGGACGGGTCAATGGCATGGCTCAACAACTCTGTCCGATTACTTAGAATCATACTCATGCAGCTTGACCCGATTGCTGCTAGCAGTTTTAGCACAGCAGCGGCTTTAGCGGTTAATTTTATCCATTTGTAACATAATCCTCTTATTACCAAAGCAAAAATCGAGTCTCTTATCTGGAATATATACAAATGAAATTATTAGTTTTTATTTCGATACAATATTTGGATTTAATTAATTTATTTGATGCAATATGATTGTTAATTACGAAAGTGTAGTAAGCATTCTACCAATTTGGTAGACCTAATTGGTCAGCAGCTCGTGCCTAGAGCTCAGTGCGAAACTATTCATTTAAAATAGAGTAGCTGAGACTGGAAGCATTTGCTAACAAAATTAACAAATTCCCAAGTTAACACATATACATCGATTGAAAATATAAATATTGTGAATTCCATATTTGGTTGCCAAGCATTTGTTTTACAGCCGGCAAACATTGGTGGCTACGGGCAACCAGACGGCGTTGCCAGTGGCACTATCTATTAATAAGAGTTCACAATAAACAACAATAGAAACTGCTGGACTGGTAAAACATATTTTATCAAAATTCAAAGAGGCTGCCAGCGTCCGCTCGTGAAATCACTAAGAATTCTACAAAATGGTAAGTTTGCAAAACGATTCTCTAAGTAATCATAGAAAGCCACAATTCAAGTGGCTCTCACGAGCAGCACCAGCAGCAGCAGCGGCAGCTGAGGAAGTACTTACTGCCACATTGTCGTGTTGTTGCTTTGACGCAATTCTGATAAGGGCATCGAGCACCAGTTAACTGCCCTGTGCCACTTGCCCTTTGCCAGTGAGCTCCAGCTGCATGGGCACATTCAATTTTTCATGCCACGCCAGGCTGTTGTGCTGCAACAATATGCTGTATATAAAAATATATATGCATGTGTACATATGTACACACATTTATATACATATACTTATGCACATAATATGCTCAGTCTCAGTTGCAGTTAACTCTGCCTACTGTTGTAAAATTGCACAAGAAGTGTGCAGCGAGTTGAATCTCAGCAACAGCAACAGCATCAGCAGCAACTGCGCTGCAGGGCTGCTGTTGTCGTTGTCCGTTCTCGACAATTTGTGTTTTCATGCAAATAAATATACATATCTATATATATATATAGATATATATATATATAAATATATATACGTAAATATATAGATATACCTCCATTTATATGTATACTATTATTATTTATGAAAATTTTACGCCTTTTGCCAACACATTGGGCGGATGCGAAGCGCGGTCGCGATGCGAGCGGCTTCGAAAATTTTTGAATAATTTGCAGTCATAAAATATGCAATAAGCCAACAGCTGTTGTGAAATTGTTTTGAAAGCCGCGCCATCACATTATTTAAAACGGCGACGTCGTTGCCCCCACCGGCAACCCGCATTCCCGCCACCTACAGAGTCAGCAACGCCGCCTCAGACTCACTCGTTTACTCTGCTGCTGCTCCATGCAACATCCGATGCTGCTGTTGCTGCTGTTTGTCCTGTCCTGTGGCTGGTTGGCGCCCTTTCGAGACTGCGTTGCGTCGAGTTGTGAAAAAGAGCTTTGCCCTGATGCTCCTTTTCCCAAAAAAGGAACACAAAAAAATAAATGTCGTGAGAACTCGAAATCAAATTAAACATTAAGCAGTCAAGAATATTTCAACTGCATTCAAGCTCAAACTCTCAATACTATCATAATTATTCAACATTAACGGCGACAGTCTTCGTTACGATCCACAAATCAAATTAATTATTTGCGTCTGCAAAAAAGGAAGAAAAAAAAGAAAACCGCAAATAGCTTTTGCATGCCGAATTTAAATTCATTTATACATATATACATATATATATATATATATATATATATATATATTTATAGTTTCTGATTTAAGTTAATATGCAAATAAAATGGAATTTCAATATAGATATATAGGTATATCAATAATCTTTGGTAAAATCGAATATGTTTTCATTATTAAAACCAAATACTTCTTTTTAATAATTTTCTTATATTTTTACAGCCGCCTAAGGGTAAAAAGGGTAAAAAGGGCAAAAAGATGCCAGGTGAGTAGCTGCCTCTTAAATACTTTACATTTTTCATATTAGTAATAATAACAAGGTTTTATTAAATATAACTATATGCGTTGAAATCAAAAACAACAACTTATTTATTGTTCAATATATATTTTTGCAATTTTCATTTCTACAAATCTATAGTAATATACACATGTATAGTCTGTATAAGTATCAGCGGTTAAATCGATTAATAATTAAATTTACATAGTGGCAGGTGTGCCTAAGACATCTATTATTTTATGTTAACCATGCAAACTAATATGAGAGACAATGTAGATACAACTGTATTGGGTTGCTTGGGCGTTAGGTTAATATACGTTTTGTTTTTACGAATTGTGTAATGCTATGTTAGGAATATATGATCGATTTGAAGGCTACGTCCTGTCCGTGTTAGGTTCAGTCAGTGCTTTGGCAACCATTCCACATAAGCCGCTGTAGAAGGTTATGTGATTCTCAGGTGGATCTCGTATTTTTACCAAGCTCAACGACAACGAGTGGTCCTAAAATCGGCGAGAATCCCGCACATTTGACCATGCCGAAGCAGTGATTTCAAGATCAACATGATCAACTTGACCAACTTGGGCTAAGAAAGAGTTCCGAGAGAGAGATCCCATTGGAAGCAATGGGTTTCGATGTAGCATTTTCAAGTTGTTGGATAGCAAAACAATTTGTCAAAAATTATAATCTAAGAGGCTTGGTCAGCAGGAAAACAAAGTGTGACAAGTTGCGACCATGTTGGCCACTTACTCAATACAATTAAATTGTGCGCAAGCACCAGTCGAAATGCATAGTCACCAGTCGCAGTCGCAGACGCAAGCCCAGCCTCAGAACCTGCTTTTGCTTCTTCTCCGGCCACATACATATGCTCCACGGTGCTTCAGTGCTGGGTGGACAATCTATTCGAGCGTGGAAAAAAAATAGTGAGCACTTAATTTTCAGCTCGCAGCTCGGCCTCTAACGCACATAATTGTTTCTATGGACGGAGAATGTACGTAGGATGTCCTGGTTAAGGTTTTGGTTGCAGCTTGGACAGAGGCAGGGGGCAGAGACAAGGAGGTGCAGGGGCAACTGGAGGCAAAGCACGGCACCAGCCGGACAACGATGCCAATTACACAAACCAATTACAGCAGGGGCTGTACACATGCGGGCACAAGTGCAGTCCTAAATACACACGCACACACGCACACACACACACGCACACACACTAGGACAGATAAATGGGTATAAAGACATTGGCGACTCACACTCTCATTAAATGTTTCATAATTGTGCTGCAAAAAATTAAAGGCAACGAACTGACCAACTGTGTTTTCTGCCGTTTTTTTTTTTTTTTTGTAGTGCTCATCGATGGCGTGGACACCTCATCGATGACACGTGATCAGCTGGAGGCGTTCGCACTGCGCCTCAAGGCGGAAATGGATCGGGAGCGCGAGGAGCGCAACTATTTCCAGTTGGAGCGCGACAAGATACGCACTTTTTGGGAAATAACGCGTCAGCAGCTAGGTAAGTCACAAGTCAAATCATAAATGAAATATCCAAAAGAAATGCCTATATCCTTCCTATGGTGGCTGCAGAGGAGTCTAAATATGAACTACAGCAGAAGGATAAGGATATTGAGGCCACACAGGATCTGGCTGACATCGATACGAAGCACATTATGCAGCAGATGAAGCATCTGCAGTTCGAGAATCACAGCAAGCTGGGCGAGGTCCGAGCCGAGGCGATGACCCAGCTGAAGGTGGCGCAGGAGCATCATATGCTGCAGGAACTGGAACTCCAGAGCGATAAGCGCCAGCTGCGTCGCATGGTCCGTGAACGAATTGAGATGAGTGATATGCAGCATCGCCAACTGGAGGCGCACTTCAATCAGCAGCTTCTGTAAGTATCAACAACTCAAAACGCTCGGCAATAAGAAATCGACCAGATTTGTAGAAAATCGCACTCGACTCGATTTATTTTTCAGAATTCTCAATAAGAATGTTTCTTCACTTATTACCATGTATTTAAGCTATTTACAAATACACAGCTAAATGGCACAAAACAACAGTAAAAAATTACTTCTAAAATATTTTTATTTTCCGTCAAAATATATAGTTCTGCGTAATTTAACCTTCTTGCCTTTTAAATCTGTTGACTGTATCTCTAAATTTACAGGAGGTATAGTATTTTACGCATTCCTTGTGGGCGTGGTCCAGAAATTATAAAAATGGGAACATCAGTTTTAGAAGACAATTCCTAGTAATGCACTTTCCAAGTTTGATAACTTCAGCTCAAAAATTTGCCGGAATAGGGTTTTTGCAATTTTTGGCGATGATTGGGGAAATTTTTTTCGCTTATTGAAGGGGGTTTATGTACATGTATGGTTTTATTGATTTACACAATACGGTATTTACGTTGTGGAAGCGGGAGTGGGCGTGACCATACAACTTTCGAATCGTTCTGTAAAGGGAAATATTTTTGGACTCTAGCTCAAAATCTGTGGATGGTGCAGGCATTTGAAGCAGAAATCATCTCTAGAAACCAGAAAAACGTTCACGCGTCTTTTTTTTAGATTTTCAAAATTTGCAGGATAAGTTAAATAATAATATGCATTTCAACTTTACAGCGAACAACGTCTATTGTTCGAAAACGAGAGCAACGATATGAATCGGCTGCACGAGGAGAAGATGAAGGAGCAGCGCATGAAGCTGGAGCTGTTCTTTAACTCGCAGATGTTTGAGGTGGAGGAGCGCAAGAATCAGCAGATCAAAGACCTGCAGGATCACCACGATCTGGCCTTCAACGATATGAAGAACTATTACAACGACATCACATTGAACAATTTGGCCCTAATTGGCAGCATGAAGGAACAAATTGAGCAGCTGCGTCGTCAGTCGGATCGCAGCGATCGCCTCGCTGCCGAGGCGACGGCAGAAACGCGTCGTCTCAAGGAGCCACTGGAGCAGGCAAAGACGCAACTGAAGGAGCTGCAGCGCAAACTGGAGTTCTACGATCGCGACAAATTGCAATTGAGTCGCCTAAAGAAGAGCAACACCTCACTCGAGAAGAAGGTGAAGAGTCTGATGTGGGAATCGGAGACACTGCTGTTGCGCAACGATGCCCTCGTTGGCGAGCGTGCCACACTCAAGGCACGCTTCAACGAGGTCATCGTTGAGTTGCAGCAAAAGACGGGACTCAAAAATGTGCTGCTCGAGCGCAAGATTGCGGCACTGATCCGTGAGGATGAGAAGCGCAGCATCATATTGCGCAACACAATGGCCACCTGTGCACCCGAATTGGCCAGCAAACTGGAGAATATAGAGAAGGGCGTCAGCGATGCCGTCGACACAAAGAACCAGGCCATCATCGACCTACGCTACGAGCTGGCCAAGGCGTGGAAGGCACACGATGATCTCCTCGAGACATACGAGTGCAAGCTCAAACAGTACGGCATACCCACAGATGAGCTCGGCTTCGAGCCATTCCGCGAGCGCACTCAACAGCAGCTCTTCATCTGCGGCCCCGCCGGCATTGTTACCGAAAACAAATAATACTTCACCCAAAAAATCGGTACTACTTGTTCCAATGTTGCAGTTCAATTGAATTTATTTAACTTAGATGTGTCGTGTATATAAGTATGTATGTATGCGTGTATACCTATCATATGTATCTGGCAATACAGATATGTAAGTATACCAAAATAAAACGTATACAAAAAGCAAACCGAGAAAATTGCTTTTAATACATAACATATTGCTAATCTGTTGCTTTAACAAGTATAATTTCCGTTGAAGATTTGGAATTATTTGCTTATAAGACACACTTAACTATTTTTAGTATATGAGTATTTGATCTTGTTCGATATTGTTTCAATCAATGATTTTGCGGTTGATTAAGCAAAACTGACATATTCGATCATTAGCTCATTTGTTCCTAATTACTACAAAAAAAAATCTTAAAAAAAAAATACTCATGTTTAGCTCAATCAGATTTAGTAGTGCCATTCGATTTTTTTTCTTTTTTCTTGGGGACAATGACTGTAAATTTAAACAATACAAGTTTCTTTTGTCATGTTAAATTGAGTGTTTTTTTTTGTTTTTTGATTTAGTTTAATTTTTAGTTTGCTGTTTCACATATTTTTCAAATAGATATCACATATTGTTTTGCTTCCAGTTATTGCTACTGCGGATTTGTAGGTTTGTATGCAGGTTTTGAGACATTTGATCAATCGATCTGATCTTTTACTTAAAGTTATTTCATGACTGTTTTGATTTTAAATACTGTTTACAAATCAGTTGTATTTGAATGTGTTTGACATAGTTGCCAACGAATGACATATAATATTTTTGTAAAACACCACCATCAATTTCGCATTATGAAATACATCGTTATACGGTTAATTAATACTTTAAATGTGTGTGTGTATGTGTGTATGTGTGTAGGTTACGTATATATATATGTGCCAAGTTGTTTTTAAGTTTGTATTCAAATTTAGTTAGTTGCCTTTAAATACGCAGTCTAGGTACTTAATGGTTACCCTCCTAATTATTTCGTTTAATTTTTTGCCAAAATGTTTTGCATTTCAGTCGATAATGAATTAATAACTTAACTATTTAGTTAGTTTCTCTTAATTTGTTTTCTTTTAATTTTCAGTTCAAATAAAGATATCAAGGCGATCACAACGGATGAGTGTGGACACATATCAAAATGTTCATAGAAATACAAATTTCCTATTTTGGTTAGTAAGTTTTAGTTATTTTTTTTGGTGGATTTTTTTTTTTTTTTTTTTGTTATCCAGCTTACAAATTGTATTCTCTTTCAATCTTATGTGTGCTTAATACGATTTCACATCGTTGTCGCATATTGCTTCAATATTTGCTTATTGATCTTCAGGCGCTTCACAATCTCAAGTCGAATATATGTATGTGTAATTTATGGCACCTTTGGATTTCATAGCTTTATAAATTTGTGTCTGTAGGCCTTTTGAGTTTTGTTACACATAATTGTAACATAATATGCTTTGCTTATTTTGATTTTGATTTTAAAAATTTCACATTTTTTTGGGCAGTTTACTTGAATATGTTTAACATCAAACGTAATTTTTTCTTTAAAGCTTGCTGTTGTTTTATTTTTAGTTTATTTTTGAGTTTTTTGACGCAGTTCCTTGTATTTAACTATGTATGTCCAGTTAAACTTATAGATTGCTCAACATTTGGTTTGTAAGGCAATTTGTTTATGTTACCGCTTTGCTTTGATTCACGTGTTTTATATATTTGTAATCCAAATTTAATTTAGATTCAGATCACTCGATTGCGTTTTTGAAATTAAAATATCAATTCAGTTCTTTAACTACGACTAATACCAATTCAAATTCAAATATAATACATATCGTTACAAAATCAACGTTGTGTAAATGCAGACAAATATTCGCATATATGCATGTTGTGAGTCTGTTCGTGTCGCTTTATAAATTTAGCTTAGTAGCTATTTGACACATGCATATTTTGCAAATATAAATACTTATAGTATAATAACTATTAATGGTGCTTTTAGGCTGTGTGCAATGGGGCGCACAAGCACCAATCAATGCTACTGTAGCTTCGTGTGTGTGTGTGTCTATCTGCGTGGGTGTATTAGATATATATATATATATAGAGAGAGAGAGAGAGAGCAACTGCGCTGTGCCGTCGGCTGCCCTCCTCTAACTAATAAGATTGCTCAGAAGAAATTGCCGTGTGCGAAGGCGCTTATTAAACGCGTCGTCTGCTCGGAAATGCTGCAAATCTCCAAAATGTGTTCGTTACGCACCGTCGAGTAGCTCATGGAGGCACGTTGCTGCCGCAAGCTCATAATTATGAATCTGCGAAAACACAAAATTGCATAAGTACAACAAAGAAGTCTGTGATCTTGGTGGTGCTGAAAATCAAATACCTAATAAATATTTTTCGCAGCCCTTTTAGCTGATTGCTCCAATGGCAGCTCTATAGTCTAAGTTTGTTAATAATCTAATTAAACAATGTAAATTATATGATAAAATGGTTGTGATTTGGCTGCAAGAAAAGTATCAAATTTTATCAAGATGCACGGAATAGAAACAGACGGACAGATCTTATCAACTCATCGCCCATTGTCTGATTAAGAATATTTAATGCAAGTGCACATAATGCAACAAAGAATATATAATTGTATACTCTCCGCAAGGGTTATAAAATCGAACAGATCCGATAAAAGATTACCTGGCATTCATATTACGCTTCTCACGATACTGGTCAAGACGTTCACAAAGTTGTTCCGAATTGTTTTTGGGATTCCCACGTGTAGCGCAGGGAACTAACACCAAAAAGACATCGTACACCTTCTGTTTATCCTCCAGAGCATTGTCGAGCACATCTGTTAGAGTTTGCTTAATTTTGGACACTTTTTGCTTTTTACAGGTGTCCTTTGCCTCATCCACGGACATTGTGGTTAGCCAAGGCAGATCGATTAGCGCGCCATTCTTATCACGCCAAATTCTCACGGTCACATCGCTGTCGCTCATGAAGTAGCCAAAGGCGAGCGCGACCACTGCGTCGATATATTTAATCGAACTCCAACGTCCTGTGAGTGATTCTATAATGCAAATTGCATATTACCAACTGTTTAATTAAGTGTACAAGTTGTGAGTTTACTCACTGCATATGTAATTCATCTCTAGATTAATTGTTATATGCAGGCGCAGGCCTAGTCCCTTGTTATAGCCAAATGATTTTTTGTAAAGGTTCTGAACAAAACTTGGTTGCTCCTTAACTGAAGTCTACGCAAAATAAATTGATTATAATACTGATTACCATAGCATTTATATACATACCTTTTTGTTGTGCATTCGAGGGCGTCTTTCCTGCAGTAATAGCCGAAATGGATCCACATCAGATGCACGCAAATTGAACATCCTGGCAAAGTGCTGAGCATAATTCGAGAGGGCGTTGGCCTGGTTGGCATTGTTGAAACGCTGGAATGTTGGCCAATACTGCAGCAGCTGCTCAAAGCTCATTGTGCCGTACAGAAAATTCGCCACATTCACGTCCGTCATGAAGCGAAGTGGCACGTGCTCGTAACTAAGCGACAATTGTCTTATAATGGCCAGGGCCAAGGAGGGATCCTGTGCCACACGCAGCTTTGCAATGCCCACAATCGTTTCCTTGCATTCGACAACCGGCTCCAAACAATCGGGCCACTTGACCAGCTCCTTGACGGGCGACGACAACACACACAGTGCGGCCATCGTCTCTGCATCGGATGGATTATTATTGTTATTGTGGTGACACCGATGCAACAGTTCGCGATGCACTCTCCAGTCGCCCTGACCGTTCACCGACCACATCTGCAGCAAACCGTCCACCGTTTGATGTTTGTACCACTGAAGTACAGCTTTGCGAACGGTGCGATTGAATGTCTTGCGTTTCATTAGCTTCTGCACATGCTTCACCAGCCGGATGAACAGCAGCAGCTGCTTGCCAGTGCGCACCAGCTCCACAAAATGGCCACGCACAACCATCAAATGTCTGTCGTCGCTGCGCATCGATAGGTAAATAGCCAGCACAAGAAACGCCTCATCGGGACGGGGCAATCGCTGACCATTGCTTGGATGGAGCACACTCTTGAGGCAATCGAGCAACTGCGTCTCGCTGACATCGGCGCACAATCTGCGCAGCGATGTAAATTGGCACTCGACGGTAGACTCAAATGTTTTTGGCGCATAGACGGGCGCCTCAATTACACCCAAATAGCAGAAGCGACGCAATTTATCCGTTGTCGAAATAACCGCTATTTGTTGGACTCTAACAAATTGAATTGATTTGCTTGGATTTGATATTTGTGTGTGTACATACAGTGCATTATTTCAGTTGTGTCCGTTGCCACTTTCAAATCCAAATCCATTGGCTGACTCGTATTTGCATTAGTGAGTCCGTTCGATGTAACTTCTAAACTTGTAAACAAATGCTGCTTCATAGCGCCAGATCCACTGCACTCAACCTTGGTCAGCAGGTTGCAAGTTGCAGGTTGCATGTTGCAGGTTGATTTTTGAGGTGTATTTTCGACCACTCGATTCGGCAACACACTTTGCCATCTAGCTGCATTTACTTGCAAATGTTGAGCAAGTAATCGATGGCTTACTTATAGCAATATATCGATTATTATTTTGTTCCACTCACATTTATCTATCGATTTATTTATCGACGGGGCAAATATTTATCAATCGTTGGCTCATCAATTTACGCATTGGAAATATTCAAATGTACATGAAGTCATTAGAACAGCACTAACTTAAGCGAGTTTTTGCAGAGATTTACCCCTTAAATATGATAGAGATAGTACGAGAAAATCGTCAACAGCATAATGTACTAGCATATAAGTATTCTGCTGCTCTTTATGTGTGTATTTACTTATCCATATTTCGGGTTATGGGTTATGGGTTTATAAAAGAGTTGCCAAAGGCATAAATTCATCATAAATTCTCTAAGCACTTTGGATTTCCTTGATAACACCAAGAATATTTAATAGATGAACCATTATAATTTGGTGTACATACATATATATCTATAAATATTAAAGCTTTTGGCAATACTCCCTCGTTAAGCTGGTATTTCAATGAGACAACCATAATTTAATAATAAACTAGTTTTTTCATTTAAGATTAATAATACGGGCGTTACATTTAAAATCTATGCACAAAACACAACTATAGAATAATTGAAGTACATAATATTAATAATAATATATCAAAATTACAAAACAGAGATCGACAAAAAATAACTGCCTGTTATTTTTTTTTTGTTTTTTTTTTTGTATTTTTAATACTTATTTAAGTAAATATTTAACTAGTTTCTTGCCCTTGGCTTTTTCTTGTTCTTGTTCGTGTTTTGTTGTGGTTAATTCCTGGTTATGTGTGTGACTCTTGAGCCGGAAGATTCACTAATGGAGACAAATGTGGATGAATAGACGGGGCTGCGACTCAAGCTATGGCGCATGACCAGGTAGTGCTAGTAAATTATGGGCATCATCATCAGGCCAACGTGAACCCTATTTCCAAGAAACCACAAGATTATTTCCTTCATACGTATTTCTAGTGCAGCACTTACATGCAGATGGGCGCAATGATGCAAGGCATAGTGAAGATCTCGCAGAAGCCGCTGGCCTTCGGTACGTTGGCCGCCGGGGACTCCACAATATAGATGATGAACCGTGTGCCCCACAAATCGGTTCTGACCAATCAGCTAAATGATAAACAAAAACAGAGAGAGAAAGAGAAAGAGAGATCTCTTAGAAATTAGCTAGAGCTACATGCTATATATACTTACGTCGAGGAGCTTGAGGGAATAGCTGGACGCATGCAGCATCGAGTAAAGCACAACTGGGATGAGCACCAGAAGCGCTGGCCGAATTTTAAAGGATATCAGCGAGTTCATCATATTCATTTATCACTATCTCTGAACAGATCCACGAATTCGAGATTAAACGTCGACACGGACTGATGAAACCGATGCAACCAACACAGCGCCAAGATTTTTGCATTCGACTGTAGCACCTTACGGAAGGCGCTCTGCTCTCGGCTGCTGGAACAGATAAGGAATTCGGGATTAGAAAAATTATGTGCATGGATATGTATATAAATATTAAAATGTATATATATATTTAAATATATAAATAAATTTATGCATTTAGGAGTTGCTATTAAGCGCTGTTTGACCGTCCTTGAAAATATATTTTGTTACATATCCGATTTTGTTGCGGATTATATAGAATATCGGGTACTTTAACAAGTGCACCTTAATGAATTATACAGAACAGAAATAATCTTGAAAAATAATTTAACAAGGAACTAAACAGCTAACAGTAAGGCCGATAGGCACACTTTAATCGCACAAAAAATTCCTAGAGACGAATTGCTCTTTCGATATCGACATAGCGACTTGTTGATTGGCCATCACTAATCACTAATCAGTTTGTGATGCTCCCGATGACATCTCTTCCTAACAATATTGTCGCCGCCTCCCCCCCCCCTAAAAAAAAAAAATAGACAAAAATAATTGCCACTTATAAAATATTCATTTGTCCATTATTGATCTTGTTTTGCTCTTATATTTATATCTAGTCAAGCTCATTCACTTAACAAGAGCTATCATTTCATTTACAAGGGAAAAAATTATATTAGTAATCTTCAGTTGTTTCTTACAACTGAAACGAAACGGCAGCTAATTTCCTTGGAGCAAAAGATAAATAGATAAATAAGAAACATCCAAACACATATGGAAATTATACGAAATATTGTATCAGTATTTATTGAAATCGGGGAAACTAACCCCAATTTTTGTTGCTTCACATCATACATTATACACACATTAATAACCATCCTTTAAAACTTAAGTATTTTCTACATATTTTGCTCAATTTAAATATTCCAACCTTTCCACAACTCGGCTTATTACTTATGTGGATTATTTTCGCTGCGCCATCTGCTGGTAAAAACCATCAGCTAAATTCTTGAATATCTTAAACTGTAACTGGTTCATGTCTCTGCTAATGCAGACACCTATCTAAGCTAATAAAAGAAAACGATAACAGTTTACAGAGCGCCAAGCTATGCGAAACTCTACGCCTAATTTGAAGTCACGGAGTCTATAAGCTTCTACAAAATTTAAAATCAGTTTAATTAGTTTTTAGATAACTCAATTTTCAATGTTACGGGAGCAATAACGGTAATAACGGCTTTAATATTTCCTCTAAAATCGAAATATCATAAGAAAGTAATTTATATATCCTAAGTATCCTGTAAATTATATAGCTAAAGTTAAAAATTAATAATTTTTCAATGATCGATGTATGATTTTATGAGGTGATCTTTGTAGTTTTAGATGCTTCTCGATCAATACACATAAGTTAACAGAAAATGATGAAAATCAAGATGATATCTGTTTAGTTTTAGTTACATAAACACTTACATATTTATTGTAATAAAAAAGTAAAAAAAATATAAAATAAAGAAACTTATAAATGGGCGCAGTGTCCTTGGTGCCGGCGCTGATTCTCTTTGGCTTGAGCAGGCGCGGCTGCTTAATGGCCTACTTCAGCGCCAGCTTCCGTAGGACAATGCTGAGAACACGTTCGGACTGCTCGCCCACTGCTGGCCGCATCCACGTTGACGAACGTTTCAAGCAGACGCTGTAGCTTGTGTCGCTTGACGGTGAGCTTCATCCGTACTTCAGGTCTTGAGTCTGCATGATCGCCAACTGATAGGGAGTATGCTCGTCCACAGCCTCCCGCTCGCTATGCACATTGTCGATCAGCTTCGAGTTGATCATGTGATGGTAGTACTCATCGAGATTCTACATAGAAATGTTTATGAAAACAAAATAACGTGCAGGGATAACAGCAATTAGAGATGAGCGCTTACAGAAATGTTTATGTTTATGTCTATCGATTGGGGCACACACTTAAGCCACTTTGCTGATTATCGATATTTTTAAACATCCAATGTGACGATATATCGTTGATTTATAAAAATTAAATGAAAGAGAAACCTAATCATTTCATTTCCAGAGACAAAACAATGTAAACATTTAAACAAATATAGTAAATATAAAGAGAAAATTATCCATTCTAATTCACTCTCATTGTTGTATCTTTATATCTAACAAATCTGTTAACAGATTTGCGCTGATTGAAATAAACGGAGCACAGAAACTTAACATTCATTGAAATTTGTTGTCAGCTCTTCTCTAATACTATGACGGAATGGAATATATTTCCATTCAATATGTATGCATGCTATTTACATATTAAACTTAATAATGATACAATTATAAATGTCACAGTTTGAGTGTTCTCAAATTTGCAAATTCAGCAATTTTTTTTTTGAATATAAATCACCAGCTGGCTACTCTAAAAAGAGTCTAAATTCTGCCACTGCTAATCGATTAATATCGTCCACTGCGTCCAGGTTGATATCGAACTTGCTCGGTTATTGCATCTGCTATTTATCCTTTGATAAAAATTTAATATTTTGTCGGCCAAAATATAGTAAATTATTAAAGAGACTGTAACATAAATAGCAACAGAATGCCAGAAACTGAACAATTGCCAGAAGGCTGGGAAAAACGCACCAGCCGCTCAACCGGTAAATAAAAAGTAACATATCTTTAAGAATCACCTTTTGCATCCGCAAATTTCATATACCTGGACAGGGATGAGCTACTATCTCAACGTGCACTCAAAGGAATCCCAGTGGGACCAGCCAACTGAGCCGGCCAAGAAGGCTGGGGGCAATGACTCTTCTGGCGATGGCTCCAGTGAGGTGCAGTGCCTCCATTTGCTGGTAAAACACAAGGGCAGCCGTCGACCGAGCTCGTGGCGCGAGGAGAACATCACACGCACCAAGGAGGAGGCACAAATGCTGCTTGAGATCTATCGAAATAAGATTGTTAACAGAGAGGCTACATTCGAGGAACTGGCGCGTTCCTACTCCGACTGCAGTTCAGCCAAACGTGGCGGCGACTTGGGTAAATTCGGACGCGGTAAGTCATTCTCCCAATTTGAGGCCAAATCAAATGTATAACATACATTTGGATGCTCTGCCAGGTCAAATGCAAGCGCCCTTTGAGAAGGCCGCTTTCGCACTAAATGTGGGACAACTCTCGGACATTGTGGACACGGACTCCGGCCTGCACATCATAGTGCGCAAATCGTAAACGGAATAGAATGATGATATAGATATAGAGGGTATTTGAGGATCCATCGGGACGCCAAAATAATCTCTCTGCAAACTAGTTTTGAAGCTATATATAATTTTTGAAGAGCATATGGAAATCACTATATTTAAGACATTGTATGTTATAAATATAATTTTGAAATTTGATTGTGGAAAAATAATAGGCGCTCTGCAAATTGTAATTACCCATGGAACCTGGGGTGCATTTCTCCATAAATATTGACACAAATTTAATTAGTATTATGTGCATAACAAATTGTTTTCCTGTTTATATCTGGATGTGATGGGGCTTCTTAAAAAGCAAACCATGTTTAAGAGTAATAAAGTACTCCCAATATTATTACCAATATCTACCATGATGACAAATTGCATATTCTATTAAGCGGCTTCTGATCGTCCGCTTTCCAAAAACCTCTTTAGCCATCCATTTCTCCAATCCACAAATATTTGACTGATTGAAGCCTTAGGCATTAAGGTTACCTTAGGTAAGGTATAAATAAAAATAATAAAGCCAACTCAGATCGTTATTGACACGTAGTGCTACCGTATTTTCCAGACACTTATGGTAGGAAACAACGAGATCAGAAGGGGATCCAATCGAATGAGTTAATAAATTCCCCTCTTTTGGTTGGTCCTAGATTTGCCAACTGAGATACGTCGGCTAGAAAGGAGTTGCTCAGCGAGCTTAATCAGTGTCGGACAGATGCAGAAGTGTTCTCAAGATTCTCCCGCTTCCTCCTCTGTGCAGCTGTAGAATTCATTGTAGGGGGCTTTGAGTCTATTTGGCCAGTTGATATACACATCATTATACAGTACGTCTCAGTAAATTGCATATCTCGCACTTACCCCACTTATCCCAACGGACCTAATCCTGGCATGCAAATCTACGTCAATATCCTCAGTGCGACTGAAATGCAATTTTTGACACCTACCAAATAAAAGCATTTTTTTCGATTACTTTCACATAAAGTTGTTTTCTATATTAAGATAAATGATACAGAAATAGATTTTGACTAATATAGGTTACTTAGGGATTTTGGTGAAATTATTTTAAAAAAGGAAATGTTTCTCCAACAGAGACTTCCAAATAACACAAGGGTCTGTCTTAAGCCGCAGCATATACATTAAGAACGTGCTCACTCCAAACACTGAATGGATATGCAAATGGAGCACTGAACTCTCTGCAGAAAAATCCACGCAAGTCAGTTTTATTAAACACAGATCGAAATTAAAACTCTTCCAAACTCTTACTTTTTTCCATTTCATTTCCATCGGCATTGTAATTTGAGGTGTGTCTAAACAGTCCCACATAAAACAAAGTTCAATGAAAGCCGAATGCGCTAATCATAATTATGGTAGGAAAGCGTCCAATATTAGAAACATTGAACCCCGCATGGGCATAATTAATTGAATTTCAATTTGCACATATAAATTCACTTTTTAGAAGACTTCGTGCTGCTCAATAGCAATAGCAATAGCAGAAAACTGATATTAATGCTCTTCCGTTTGCAAAAGCACTACCAGTATTAAGCGCAAATATAAGCACCCTTGTGCTGGAACGAGAGCAGAGCCATACAGATGGTGATATTGCTATAGCAATTATACATTTGTATTGCTCCTCATAGATCTAATCGGAGTTTTTTGCTTTGACTCTATTCAAGCTCGTAGCAGTAGCAATAGCAGAGCAATAAGTACTACTATGCAGTAGTAAATTCAAGCATTGACTTCTAGCCGTGTGTCTGACAAGCAAATTAGTCAGATGTGTACAGATCGCTGCTTATTGAGCATAATATAATAGAAATATGCGAAATTAGTTTGCATAGAAACAAACAGAAAAATAAAATTGTTTTTATCGAGTTAATTACCGTTCTTTTAAAATACGCATTAATAATCATAGCACGGAAATTAAACCAAATTTACAAACACGCATGAAAACACTATATTAAATAATGATACAGAACTATTCAAGCGCATTCACTTAAACTAATGTCTATATACTTCAAATAAACCTTTTGCTATTGCTTAAGGTTCAGTTTGCTGGCCAACATTTTGGCGCCCGACGTCTTTTGGGTAAGCAGCAGCTGGAGCAGCTCCTGCCCTCCGACAAGATCTTGGCAACTACTCAACAAGGTAGGCGATTCCTCCACAAGCTTGACGAGCACATAGCAAGCACGATTGATGACCAACCAGATTTTAAGCTGCAACAAGCAAAAGATTAAATTAATAATTGTAGAGAATTTTTAAGGATTCATTAAATTACCACATCGCTGGATAAGTGCTCTAAGAGGTGTGCTCCAAGCGGATGTGATTCGTGCTTCTGGTCGTTTTTAATCAGCTTCTTGAGTACATGATGCATGCCGGCCTCCTCAATGCCTACAACACTGGGCAACTCCTCAGCCACTTTGGGCTGAGGCTGGTCCTCTTTGGATTTCTTTGCTGGTGTGCCCTCCTCGGCGTCGGTATCTTCGTCGCTGCTGACAGGTGGCGGGGCTGCGCCATTGAGCTGTTTCTTTGTCCTACGCTGCCGTGTGGCCTCGTCTATGATGGCCTCCACATCTTGAGTCTTCCTCTTCTTATTCTGCGCACTTTCAGATGGCACGGCCGATACGCGCCAGTCGGCCTGTGTGATTACCGGAGCCAGTGCTGCTACAGCTTTTTCATAATTCTCGCCCGTTACTGCAATTGACGATATGTTTAATTGGATTTACGCTGCCTCCTCTAATTATGTAATACCTACTGTGGTTGAGTATATCAGCTGTGACGAGTCCAATGTGACTATTTGACAGCCAAAATCCAGCGTCATCAGCAATTGACATAGCAATGGGTTCCTCGATCTGTTCTAAAATCTCCTTGCGTCGAGCCTGCTTATCCTTTTTGCCATAGGCCAGACCCTCCTCAATTGTTTTTATAAAGTCAGGATGGAAGCAAGTAGTGTCACCGGGCGCTACCAACCACTGCACAACACGACGTCCGTACTGATTGGCTACCAGGGCTTTTAAATCACCGTGCAAGTTATCATAGATGGCCTTTTTTGTGGCCTTAGTGTCATCGAGGGCATTCAACAGCGCTATGAGGAAGACATGGCCATGTTCGTGCAAAGCAATCTTCAGCAAATGTTCCTTGATGTTCTTTAAAATGGCCTAACGGTGCAGATGAAAACAATTGGAATTTAAATTTTAAATTTGCTCGGGCAATGTTTTTATATACCTTTGGCAAGGAGAAATCTCCATTCCGTGAATTGTATTAGTATATTGAAAAATATTTTGAAATAATGGCCAGAATATGTTGACTTACTCGGCGGTTTTTTGGGGTGGATTTGTAGAAGCATATGATAGCCGCCTCGGTGCCATCCTTGGTGGTCAGCATGTGTGGTATTAGTGGAGACAAAGCGCTCATCGTTTCCTCGAGCTTCTCTTCGTCCGTGGCCTGCATGAATTCGAGTATGACGGCATGAACCAGAGAGTTGTCCACCAAATTTTTATTGGCTATGTGATCCAGGTTGGCCTTGACGGCGCCCATAATGGAGGCCTTCATGTTGGCAGCCTCTTTGTAGGTGTCGCTCAATGTATGGACACCATCGTCCTTGGATTTCTTATACAGATCGCTGTAAAATTCCTGGCGCATGTAACGGCGCTGCTTCTCGCTTGCATTCAGATATATGTGGTCCAATATCTTGCTGGCAATATTGTGACTCGAAAGCCGCACTATATTACCCATCAAGCCATCCACCAGTTTGGATTTCGTGGCCGGAGCGCCATACTTGAGCATGCGCTGGATGCAGAAGTGTGCATACTTCGATTGGCACATGTCCACGGCGTGCGGCATCAGTTTGTCGGACAACTCAATGCGCAACGCTGGCGTTGCATGCTTTAGCATGCACTGCAACACGCGCGCCGTGTCGTGAGCCTTGGCCACCTTGGAGATGGTATCGCCAACGTTAAGAATTTTGTACATTTGCTGCACGAGTTCATCTTTGTTCTGGGTGCGACGGCTATAGTGATATAAATTTCATGTTATTTTCGGATTGATTCTCTTGAAGAATCGGAATCTGAAGAACTTACCATTTCACTTGCTCATAGATTTTCTTTACTTCCTGTGTAATCTCGTAGGTATCGCGCGTACTTTTCCGTTTCAGTTTCAGATCCTTTTTCTCCTGCTTAAATTTTGTCCAATCTTGCTTTTCATCGGCTGCTGGTATCGCGCCTTTACCAGGATGCGGCTTCCCAGTTGCAAATTTATTATTACTATTCTTGCCCTCAAAACCGCGTTTTCCATTGGCTTTAAATTTGTTACCAGGCTTAGCAGGTGCATTCTTTTTGAACAACGGCCTTTTAGTTATCGCCTTGTCGGTTTTCTCGGTTTTGGCAGTTTGCCTAGGTTTCGCGGAGCTAAGCATTTTTTTTGTAAGGCACCAGAATAACGAAGTATTGTTTGGGTTCAACGGCAACACGTGCCAAATGAATCGGATTCGATGGTAAAACCGATTTTGAAATCGACACAGAAAAAGTGTTGTGTAGCGCTTAGCAGTTAGTCAATTTCCAACACTGATCAAAATATCAATACCATTCCATTAATATGTTTGTTTACACGCACCGGGTTACAACCGATAGCTCCAATTATTGATAAATAGAACACCACAATACTTACACAACAGCAAGAGGTCAAAATAATGTGTGCAAATTGTAATGTTTTTGATAACTGTATACAATCATTTCGGAAGTGCAATCGTCTCCAGGGCATACATACATATTATTAAGTATGATCATAGTTTTATGAAATATTAACAATATTACATAGATAATATATTTAATAAGAAACCAAAGCATCACGAGCTTATAAATATAAACAAAGTTAATTTAGTTGTCCGTTGTCCATACTAGCGATATCGAACCCAAATACTATCGATAGAAACATCAATGCAATCCCACCTCTGTTGTACAGTCGCCACTGTCTCGACGGTGGATATATAAATAATTGTTTTTTTTTTTCGCGGCAAAACTGCAAACACTCCAATAAGACAACTTGCTACATTTTAAATAATGGGTAAGCTTGGCAAAAAGAAATTTGCGGAACTACCAGAGTTCAACAAAAAGAAGTCTGTCGGTTATTCCGACAATGATGAAAACCCGAAAAATGGAGCCAGCAATTCGGTCGATGACGAGCAAGAAGTCAATAAGGAGGACGGCGCTAAGCAGGATCCAAGTTTCAAGAAACAAAAGCTTTCCATTGGCGCAGGGAAAGCAACCACACAAGAGGACGATAGCGAGTCGGGTGAAAGCGATGATATGCCACTGAATGGCAGCAAGGCTTCCAGCTCAAAGGCATCACCGCGAACAAAGCAAAAGAAGATATCCAAATCGAAGGGTAAAGTGCATGCAGCTGAAAAACACCAAAACAAAAAAATACCAGCCAAGTCCGATGACAAGGAGAAGGAAAAGGAGAAGGGCAAGACGGAAGATGCAAATGAGGAGGCAGAATTTGAAGTAAGCTATTTGCATTTGCAGAAAAATAACAAGATTCTATTATCGAAACTTCCTAGGTGGAGGCCATTGTGGGTCACAAGACCAAGAGCGGAGAATCGTTTTTCCTGGTGCACTGGAAAGGCTACGGCAAGGACGACGACAGTTGGGAGCCCGAGGCAGAATTGAACTGCGATGATTTGATCCAGGACTACCGCAAGAAGGTATTGTATTGATTCCTACTTAATTAACATAGAGAATTCGCCGTGTTAGATGATTTCGATTCGTATTTTTTAGTTTTTCCGTTAATTCAAATAATCATTGGTAATTATTTTTAATAAGGGTCCTTCTCTCGGTAATTTAGAGACTGGTCATCGAATAGTTTTAATACAATATTACAAGTGTTTTATGTGACAGTAAATATATGTTTTGGCCTACCATGTTTTGTTTGATTGCAAAATATACTTCAGATTAAAACTTTTTGAAGAGGACAAAAATTATTACAATTTAGTATATGATGCTTTTAAATACGCAATATGTTTGATTTGAATACTTCACTTTCGAAAGCTCTATTATAATTTTATTATTTGTTCTTAATCAAGTTTAACAAAAGAGCCTAGGAAGATATGTCGAGAAAAGAAATGAGCAGTGTCAAGCAAAATTTTTAATTGCCTGCCATAAACTAATTATACATTATTTTTCAAAATTCCAAAATCTATGCCAGGTACATATATTAACTACCAAAATCAATATATGACCCCAATATACTGGGGTTTCCCCACCTGCTTGGGCGGGTTATGTAAAAAAGTACCTCAATTTATGGTCAAAGCTTATTTCGAACAGTTACACAATGGACATCTGGGGCCATGAAACCCGGACTTTTTAAGTCAGGTTGATTATTTTTGGAATACATAGATCAATCCTTGGTAGTTAGTTTAGTTATATCCTGCATCTCGGGTGCAACCAGCCAACAGGGACTATGGGCAAACGGACTACCATTGAACAACGGAAACTCATCCTGGATCACTTCAAAATCGGATATTCACATCGCCAAATATCTGAAATGGTCAATCTAATCAAGTCAACTGTATACAACATCATTCGGCGCTTCGACGACGAAAAATGAATAGAGGACAAGGGCAAAATGGCACCAAACAAGATTTTCACCGAACAGGAGGAGCGGAGGATCATCAGGAAAATAAGGGAAAATCCAAAGCTATCGGCTCCAAAATTGACTCAACAGGTGCAGGATGAAATGGGGAAAAAGTGCAGTGTGAAAACTGTGCGTCTGGTTCTCCGCAACCATAACTTTAATGCCCGAGTACCACGGAAGAAGCCTTTTATAAACGCAAAAAATAAAGGGACTAGGATGACGTTCGCCAAAACCCACTTGGACAATGATTTGGAGTCCTGGAACACAGTCATATTTGCTTATGAGTCCAAATTCCAAATTCCGTCGGAAATTTGGTGTTTATTGAAACAACAATGGCCAGGAATGTGTACCTTAATAAATTAAAGGAAAATGTACACCAAAGTGCCAAGAAGCTAGAAACCCGACGTACTTTGCGGTAATACTAGGACAACGACCCCAAGCCTAAGTCTGGAATAGTACAGCCCTGGCTTTTCATACCCTCACATGATAATTCCACCAGCCCAGTCTTCAGATTTAACTGTTATTCAACATTTGTGGGCTCTGCTGGAAAATAACATCCGGAGTCACAGCATATCCAGCAAACAGGATTTTGAAAATGCTCTTCTGGATGAGTGGAGCAAGATCAGCCCAGAAACAACCCGGAGCTGGTATCTTCCATGAATAATAGATAATGGGACGTTGTTAAGGCTAAAGGATATCATACTAAGTATTAACATCCTTATTTAAGTTTATATACGCCAAATATGTTACTTTTTTAAGACTGTTCGAAATAAGCTTTGACATGTATTTTGAATATGTTTTCAGTTTTTGACTAATTTTGATTAATTAATTAATTTTTTAATAAAAACTAAAGTTTCTTTTTCAAACGTGATATAACATTAAACAAATTGGCATTTAAACATCTTGAGTTTGTTTCCTTGTTTAAACTTTATAGCACTCTGAATTTTTTGCTTGACACTGCTCGAAATAAGATTTGAGACAACGTATATACGAATAACCTAGGATAAGATATATATCTTACAACAAATAAATGCATGTGACTTTTTTATGTACTAGCAAAGATATATGGGTATATCTATAATCTTTGGTACTACCTTAAGCCGCTCTAACTGATATAACTTGAACCTGGAAATTGTGAATGTGATTTTTGTAGATTAGTTCCAAGAAGGGCACTGGTATAATAAAAAAGTCACCGGCTGGTGCTAAAAGCGGACGTGGACGCAAGCTGAACAAAAGGATTGAGAGCGACCCCGAGAAGGAATGGGCGGTCGAACGTATTCTCGACTTTGTCGACGATGATGAGCATGGCGGATTGTATCGCATACGCTGGAAGGGCTTTGGCGCCAAGGAAGATACTTGGGAGCCCGAAACGAATCTGTCCTGCGAGGGCCTAATCGAGAAGTTCAAGAAAACCATGGAGGCCCATCGCAATGTGGATGTAAAACAATTGCGCGAGTCGCCGAAAAAAACAAAGCGCTTGGTCAATGAGACAATACCACGCTCCAATTTTCACAATCGCATTGAGCGTTCATCAAAACGGTCTGCTGCCAAGAATCGGTAAGAATCATTCTATCTCACTCTCCTAGTTTGTCTCATATAAATATATTAATGCTCTCTCTGTCGCACACAGCGTTTTCTATGGCGAGGAGTAAGTCGTGCAAAACCACCAGTCCAGTATAAATTTCACGACGATAAAGCGCATGGTTGATTCCGGAGTGGTAATTAAAATTTAATTACAATTTGAACGCAATAGCTTGAGTTTTGGATGGCATGTGTAAGTAGTCCGAGAAGTCGCAATACACTACACTACACAGCACACCACCAGACACAACGCATCTACATTTTTAGTTGTAAGCTATATTCAGAACTTGAATATATATATATATTATTAGCAGTTAACCCCTTTTGGTTAGACTTTAAGTTTTAAAAACACCGTAACACTAGGCTTTAAGTTAAAAATCTCTGAATAAAGTTGTTTCGTGGTAGCTAACTTTAATATAAACCGTCTCGTTTAAGATCGAACAATGTAAGCGGCATTGACTGTCACTATTATGATTATAGACATAAATGTAAACAATTATGTACAATTTGTTTCAATCATCCTAATTTATAGACTTTTTTTCTTGACGAAAGCATTAACATGCATTGCAAGAAAAACAAAAAGAATGATTTCAGAGAAGCAAGTCAAAATAATGTATAAAGTTTAAAAACCCAACTTGCAACCATTTTTTCACTGACCCGTTTTTTTTTAAGAAGACACATTTTATCTTAACTTACATACGTTGCACACAAACCATAAATATGTTTAAGAAAAGGTAACATTCGATTGTATGTGTTAACCGTGCGGAAATTTTCATTAATTTAGTGGACGCACTTTTTGCGTAATATTTCAAAGTTTAACTTAAATTTAATTGGTAATTGATTGCAGATTTTAAAGTGTATTGCTTTGGAAGATGTTGCCCTATATGAACTAAAAGTTGGGGTATAAGCTTGTCTCTTATCTTGATTTTCAATATGTACAAGTGCAAAATACGGCTGCAATGATGGAAAATGAAAGAAAAAAGTACGCTTCCTAGTTGCTGGTTTGTTTCTTTCCTTACCGATACCGATAGCAATGCAATCAGTAAATGCAATATATGCAAATAGATCGAAAGTCGTATTTAAATTAATAGCCTTGTTTTCTTAGGGTTTATTGCATTTGTATCTGCTGTTTGACAATCTGTATTTGTATTTCGTGTCTTGCTCAAGGTGCACCAAGGAGAAAATATGTATGCGTGTACAGTTGAAAGTAAGCTAGGGATCAACTAAGTTTAGAGGCCAGCTTGCAGACCGAAACCGGGACCCTTTGGCTCCTCACTTAGGGAGGTGGGGTTGCCCTTGGGTTCGCTGGCGAAGCGTCCATTGCGTGGTCCGGGTGGAGAGATCTTATCGGCTTTCAGATCGCTCAAAATGTTCTGCATATCCTTTGCAGTCAGATCCTCCTGCAGGAGACACGCCTTAGCAATTGCATTCGTTATTTAATATGCACTACTTACATAGTAGTCATCATTAATGGACACCATCGGTGCATTGACGCAGGCGCCCAGACACTCAACCTCAGATATGGTGAACTTGTTGTCCTTTGTGGTCTCGCCAACGCCAATGGCCAGCTGCTTCTTGCACTGCTCAAGGATTTCATCGGAGCCACGCAGCCAACAGGGCGTTGTGGTGCACACCTGAATATGGTATTTGCCTGTCGGCTTGCGCATAAACATTGTGTAGAAGGTGGCTACCTCGTAGACGCGCATATTGGGCAGGCCGAGAATATCGGCCACCTTGTGCATGGCCGATATGGGTAGCCAGCCGTACTGTCGCTGCGCCAGATCGAGTAACGGTATCATCGCGCCCCGTTTGTGTCCCTCCGGATAGATGCTCAGGATGGCGTCCACACGCTTCTTGTTTTCCGCACTGAACTCGAATGGTATGCTGGGATTATCCTCAGGCGTGTCACGGTGCACGAAGAGATTGTCGCTGCGCTGTGCACTGCTGGTGGCAATGGTGCGCAGACTGCCCCGCTAGAAAAAATTACATGCATTTTGTTAATGTTTTTGTTTTAGTCAGAAAATTACATAACTTGCAACTGGCATCGACTGTTTGCGTGCCAGTGGCGGGCGTTTTATAATCGCCGCATTACTTACGACAGCGGCCAGCGTTTTAGCAGCACAATTCGAGAGCATTTTGAGCTCTTTCAATTAAAAAAAAAACTGTCTTAAGTTGAATTTATTTGATGTATCGTCAGTGCCTCTGTCAGTGCCCCAACAATTTCGATTGCCTCGGTTTCCAATCAGCTGGAGCTGCTTTGTAGCCTTGCTTATATCGATACCTCGATTTATCGGTTGGACATTTGACTAATTAGTCAATCGACTAGTAGGACACCACTCATGATTCATCGCATTAATGTGAAAATATTCTTTCGGGTATTGATTGAGCAATGCTAAGTAAAAGTCAGACTGACAATTGAATAAGACAAATCTTGTTCAAAAATATGTTTTGGAATTATCGATGGTATTAAAAATATGTTTTCGATTAGCCTACTGCTCAATACTTATCGAATACTCGTCAAAAACATTCACGAGCGAAGTTTCAAAATAAAAAGACAAGAACACATCGATTTGCGAAGACTTTGAAACATTATATTAAAGATGCTATGATTTGTTCAGTAAATGCATTTAGGTGCGGCGTATAGCTTGAAAAGCAATCACGCATCTTGCTCATAGTTCTCAGTTTTCATATCGTTTAAGCCGAGCTCCTCATTATCGTCGTAGCTGCGCTTGTATCTCTCCACAGTAAGCTTGTCGTCGGGCTCGCCGTCGTCGGTGAGCGACTGCACATATGTGTTCCCAGCGGGATCCTCGAGAACCAACGTGATGGCATTTTGCATCTTGAGTACATCGTCGAATTTATCTAGGAAGCGCTGCATCTGCTGCTTGGAGGGCTCATCAGCAGAATCGTGAAAGAAAGTGCCGTCCAGCTGCTCACGCATGGCCACCAGTAGGCCCTCGACGGTAGTGAAGCGGCCACAGAGCGCATGCGGACCCACATCCATATCTAGTTCCGGTATGGAAAAGCTGCACGTTTCCGACTTGAGAACATCCCGTGTCAGATCTTCTTTGCTGGTAATTCGTACAGTGAACCGGATACCTTCTGGCTCAATGCCGCCACCAGATTTCACCTCATTTGTTTTGTGGCCGCATTTGGAGCAGACAGTGGCCATTATAACCACCTCCTTGAAGTGTGGTATATTCGTCAGCTTCATGTTCGTCTCGCATGGCGACTGGCAGTTCGAGCAATTCGTGGCGAACTGCAACACCTCCCCGTGCAGATTCTCAATGGGCCACTCGTCCTCGACAATGGGTTTCAACAGGTGCTCCTCGTGGTTCTGCTCATAGAGACCTGCAAAATGTCACACACAAAAAATCAGTTCTACCAAAAATTTAGATAAGGCAATACACTAATGCTTTTTTCCTTATCAAAAATATGTATACTTTATGGGATCGCAGATGCTTCCTTCTGCCTGTTTCATACATTTGCACAAACCATTATTTTGTACCCATTTTCAATGGGTTCAGGGTATAAAAACAATGGTATACAAAATAATATATGAAGGTCCATTTCAAAATGATTATAAGTGGATTCTGTGGTAGTTGTTGTTTCCAGATAATGCATTTGCATGTAGAAATGGGGACACATAAGACACATAATAAATAGGAACGCACCTAGTTGCTCGTTTTGTGCTTGGGTGCGGGTAAAAAACGACGTTTTCACCTGTGGATCGTTGGCTGGGGCAATTGGGTTCTCAATGAAACTATTTCCGGAGATATCCTCGAGCAGAAGGCGAAATGGTTTTGTCAGCTTAGTCAGCTGGCGCAGGCGATCGATGTAATCATCTATGGATGCGGCCGCTGAGGGATGGTCGATGCGACGCTTCTCCTGATCCTGTGATAGGCCAGTTATGGTTCGCTCAATGATGCCCTCCACGGTTGTCACCTCGCCCTTCTGCGACTGCACGGGTATCTCGAGCTCCACCTCGGGAATGGTAACACTGGAATTATCGGAGCGAACGACGCGCCGATTAAGATCCGACAGCTGCTGCACCTCCAGGGCAATGCGAACGCCGCTCTTTTGAATCTCGGATGCCGATTGCATTTCGTTGTTGGCGTGCCCGCAGTGGCCGCACTTGAAGGACATGAGTACCACTTCGCGGAAGAAGGGGATCTTGGTGGGCAGGAGTCGAGTGGTGCCCGATTTGAAGCAGCGCATGCACGCGGACTCAATCTCGACCAACTCCACTGCATGCTCGCCGCTAATGTCTTGGAAAATGGGCTCGTGCTGTTCGGTGGCAGATACCGTCGCATCAGCTCTCTCGGCTGCAATTGTTGTGCTGCCCTCCGATGACATTGTCAGTCTTCAATTCGCCTGATATTATCAATTAAAAATAAAATGTGTAACTTTTGCCTCACACAATGTGCAGCAAACAGAGAATCTAGATAATTCGGTTGAATTTTGTCTGCCAGTGTTGGGTAATTTCACAAGTTACTTATGACACTTTGTGGGTTTGTATTTGGTTAAAATTTTAGAATCTAAATGAATAGCAAATTGTATATTCATTTTATAGCATGCAATTAGTTTCGGGTACGAAAAATTAATATTGGCAATTACAACTTGTCGCAGACGTTATGCCCATATAAGTAATGATGATTGCAAAGTATCGATTGCTCTTAGAAAAATGTATCGTTGCTTCCCACAATAAATATACGATGTTGATGACGCAGCCGATAGGCTTCTCCTCTTTAATTCATTGCAACGTGTTTTTGCCTTCGTAGCTTTGTCTGCTGTCTGTTTGCTCACTTCTATGCATTCAATAACTGTTACATTGTTTGAAACAAATAATGTACTCTGTAAACATGAAACGACTCAAATCAATCTTTATATAAGACTTTCCAAGATAAGTTCACAATATATACAAATTATAAGAGAGGTCACCAAACAAAAATAATTACATGACTTTAGTTTATTTGCATTTCTTTGTAGATATACAGAATACAATTTTAATTCATAATTCACTTTGCTTTTATTTTGTTTCTTTACATTAATTTTGAATTTTCGCTGCAAATGTTGTTGTTGTACAAATTTGTATAAGAATTCATTACTTAAGTTTATCTTGATTTGGTAAAATTCAGTTTTCAGAAAAGAATTCTAGTTAAGTTTCGCATTATATTTTGTATTTTATTATTTAGGCAATTCGGTTAGTTAATGTTCAAATAATTGTTAGTTTTCTGGAATACGATATTAGGCATAAATATTTTGCAGAATTAAATTTTTATAGTGCAAAATTGTCGGGTTAAATCAATATTAAAATGTATATTTGTATTTAGATTGACTTTTCTGTTTAGGAATCACAGTACTGTGCAAATAATATTATTCCATCTGCTTAAAAACACATTTTCTTTCCTGCTAAATTGCATAATGGCTTCGATTTATTTGGTTAAAAAGTTTTAAGTTTTCCCCTTTATTTTTGCTCTTGCATTTAACTATTCCCTTGCAAGCAGACAGAATACTAACAGCTGAATAGAACCCGACCGGCAGTGCAGTTAATAAAATTATTTATCCTTTGTGTTCTATCCAAAAATATCGTTATTTGGAAAATCTATCGCTTTAAACTTTCCTCTCGAAACTTTAAGCAGAGAATGTGCTATATATGGTTGCACCCTTAAGTTTAATGGGAACATATAAAAAAGAGGGAATTTCCATGAATGTTGTGTATATATTATTGTTTTTTATTTTTTTAAATTTAATATTGACTATTTTTGTTAAGAAATCACAATATCTATGCAAAATCTTAAAAATCTGCCTTTATTTATATGTTTTATGTATTTGATGCATGTATAAGTACATATATATTTAAGTACACAAATATACATAAGTAAATGTATTTATGTGTGTATCGCTTTATTATGAACTTAAGATCGTTGTCCGCTATACATGTAATTATATGTATAATTATATATATACATATACATAGACAAATGTATGTATGTGTAAAGGTGTATATATGTATATACTTTATATGTGGCAGCTTATGTAATGTATGTGCCAACGTAAGGACCTTATCCCTATCCTTATTTTCCACTTAGTATTTTCACTTTCTGACCTTTTAATTGTCTTTCTCAAAACTTGCTCATTTGCTTAATTCTCATCTCATTCGTTGGGATATGCGTGGTGTTACGGGTGTTATGAATTGTTGTTGTGGGTTTTTTTTTTGGTCTCCTGGTTTTTTTTTTACTGTTTGTTCAAGCTAATTTCATTACATAAAACACATTTTGCTAAAATCTAATTGAAAGAACAACAACAAAATGCTCTTCAGTGCCTAATACCAAACTAATTAAATTTATTTTATTTATTTTTTATATAATCTTTTGCAAAAATTTATCTAAGCAACCCTGTATGTTTATAAAGAAATAATTCGAAGCTTTTAGCCACATAATATACATATACGTTACCATATATGTATGTACATTCATAGCAAATTAAGCAGTGTACATTATACATATATTTTATAGTTTTTCCAATGGGATAACTAGCCGTTGGAACTTATAGAAAGTTCTGCAAGCAGAGCAACTCAATAGTCAAGGGACTTTAAAAGCTTCTATTTAAGTATACATATGTATGTATGCATATAATGCACATACTTAAAAAATATACATTGTGTTCAATATGTGTATAATATATATACTTGCATATTATATATTCATTATTAAATTTAATAAATATTTAAGATATTGTTAGGCTTTTGTATTTTGTCTTTATTTCTTGAAATAATTATAAACGTGAATTTATAATCTAATTTAAAAAAAAAAAAAATTAAAAATGTTACAAATGCTGTAAATTTTGGATCGTAAATATATATGTCTATCGCTTGCAGTAAAGGCTACTTTGCGGGTATATAATCTAATTTCAACTCAATAAATCGCTTATTGGAACAAATAGAATTGATTCGAGTGAGATTCTAATTCGGAAGTTGAAAAATATGAATGGCAGTTAGTTTCGGTGCCTCAATGGGGCATTTACTGGCTGACTTTGACTTTGTAAATGGTAAATCTTTCAATCTCTATTATCTGAGCGTAAATATGCTTCGTACAAAATTCAAATTAACTAATTACTTTACTTATTGAAATAATTATAGATAGTAGACCAAAAATTATGTATTTAAATTCATTCATAGGTTTGTAGTAAGTTATACATATGGAGATATAAACATAGGTTTACTGCCGATTTAAGTATTACATAATTTAATTATGCTATGGACGTTTTCCAAAATAAATTAACTTAGGCATATTGTAATAATTATTGCATACATACGAAAAATAAACAATTCAATTAAGTTCATTTTTTAACTTTTGCCATAAATTGTTAGTGTATATATTTTAATGTTAAGCTTGCACAAAGTTGCTTGAAATTTATTGTTTTTCGATTATTTCATTATTACTATTTTTTTTGTTTTTGTTATTTGTTTCTTAGAATATTTACTTTGAAAGGCGCAAGCTAGATATTACAATGGATTTCGATTGTTTGACTATTTTATTTGTTTTCTATATCAAATATAAGCATATAAATATTTGCATTTTGTAAATTTATAAAAAAAAATTGCATCAGTAATTTGATTGCTCAACCAAAACGTCAGTATATTAACTTTCATATACATGTACACTGAACACACGAAATTTGTATTACTACACAGTACGAATATGCAGCAAGCAAACCATTTCATCTCAAGGAGTTGGACTATAATTTAATAACTACATCATTTCAATCGCAATCATTTCCTGTATTTAAATTGTTCGAAATTATATAATGAACTGTCATAATAAATGTTTTCATTTCAACAGACATTGAAAATAATTTTGTCTAAATGTAAACTTCATCTTGAGTTAAAGCGCACGATCTTCAAACAGACATAAAATATATGCAAGAGTTTTATGTTCATATTAATCCATTTCATATTAAACCTCAGAAGATTAAGTAATCATATTGAAGTTTTTAATTGTATAGCCTTACATTGGTTTTTATAAAAGATATTATTTGAAAAATATAAAAATTATGTCTATTATATTTAAATGTATTTATATATATTTTTAAATTATTTTTTAATTCTTTAGTATATGGTGGTGATGGTATAAAAAAATTGCGATCGATGGTTTTTTTTTTTTTTTTTTTAAATTGATGCCTTGTTCGGAATTGATATTACAAATTCCGAAATTTATGTTGACTTCTTTAAGTAAATTCATTGTATTAAATGACGAGCTCTGTGTGTTTGAGTGCAAACATGGGTGTAGTGGGTATGGGCACAGAAGGGGCTACTGTTTGAAAAGTATCCAATGTGTTGAAGACATGCTTCTAACTCGTCCCACATCTATGAAAGATGCTCGAAAAGAAAAGGCTATCAGAAGAAACGCAACTTATGGCCAAAAGTCTTCATATTCATTTCATTGATCTTCACATTATTTTACATTGTTGGAAAGATAACTGCAGAGAACATTTTGCAATCATAAGTAAATAAACGTTATTGAAAAATTAAGAATGACTTTTACAAATATTGAATTGAATATAGCCAATCCATTGTGTCTTCTTTGAAATACTCCGTGAAAGAAAACGATTTAATCGGAAAGTATCGATTTTAAAGAAATATATGTTCACATTTTTTAAATTTGACTAACGGCTTATTATTGCTTGAACAATATAATATATATTATTATTCCACCAAATTGAGATGCTGATCGCGGATGGAAAAAAAGAAAAACACAAATAACTAGCTGCATTACATTTTAGTATTTTCTGTTTTATATTCTGTGGTAACATCTAAAATATGTTAGCAATATAGAAAAAGTACACACAAATAGACATGAAAACAATCTTGCGACGATTTACTTTCAATATAATTCTTTGTACATTATTTCTATACCCTTTCAGAGGATATAATAGTTTTGTGCAGGAGTGTCTAACGTTTCTAAAAAAAACCTTTTGTGTACCCTTGCAGATGTTATATTGAGTTTGTCGTGAAATTTATATCGCAAGGAAGGAAATGTATTTGGCTCAATAATGCATACAATATATATATAGTCTCTCCTTATCTGTGTCCCTCAGTTTTCGAGCTATTTTGGTAAATCTTGAGTTAATCCGTTTTTGTTGTAGGCAGTGTGTATTTGACAAAAGAATTTTTTATAAATGAAACATGATTTTACTTGCTGGTGATCGATGAGAACGAAGAGATGTATCAATCTTATATTATTATATTTCCAATATCGTCAGATATATATATATATAACATCTATTGAACGTTTATAGTTTCTTGTGTTTCTTTCCATTACATCGAAGAAGGCGGATATTATTTTTTTTTTTTACATACATAAAAAAGTAATAAATACAATCGTGAATGCTTTAATGCGAGTTTTTATGCTTTTTCCAACACACATCTTTTTGCACATCTTTGAAAATACATTTTGTTTTTCTCTCATCATGTTAGTAGACACTTAAAAAGCTTTTGGTTTGCTTACACACACACATACACACACACACACACAAACACACACACACAGACACACTCACACACAGTCACACATATGCATCCAGACACAGAAGTAGTAAATAAACTTGGATGTTGACTTTGAATGCACAAATTGAAAGTAAATGAAGGCAGCTGCCACGCCTCTTAGACGTAGGTGGCAACGGCAGCCGTGTTCGCTGTACCAGCTCCAGCACCGCCGCCACTGCTGCTGCTGCTGCCGGCGCCAGCTACATTGGCCCCACCACCAACGCCGGAGGCTCCAGTCTGTGCCAGCTGCGGCTGCTGATGCGCCGCAGCGGAGTTGTTAAGAGGCTGTGGGCTAACCGGGGGCTGCAGCTTGCCGGGTACATACTGCCCAATGAAGGATCCGTCCTCAGTGAACTGACCTGTGAATAAAGGAAATTGTTGCGATTACAAACGGTTGAAGTCTTTAGTTGAATGTTAGGTTTGTTTTAGCCACAACCAACACCAGTTTATGTTTATGTGTGTATATTTGAATTTTGAATACGTTAGTTCAGTTAGAAGTGTTTAGGTGTATGCATGTAAGTATTATCATTAATTATTTGTTGTATGTTGTAGGTTTATTCAGTTAGCTGCGCGATTCATGATTCATGGCTAACGGTGACCATTAGTTAGTCGTGCTTATGGCATAAAGTTTTGGTTTTTTTTTTTTTATTGGGATGAACTAGTCTCTAACTACTGGGTATGTATACAAACAACATAACTACATACATTAGCTGCATGCTTTATAAACATTACCTGGTAATTACATCGTACAAACTTAAGTAGGGTATCGGGTTTTGCAACTCAAAATATGGTTTATTCTCTTACAACATTTTTATTTTTGAAAACATTTAAAACATTTTTTTTTAGAGAATATTTTAGAGTAATACATTCATCCACGGGCATTACATCTATATTGAAGCAATCTACTACTACTACTTTGTATCTTTCTTGAAATCGACAACAAACTCTTAGATTGAAGTGATTTATCCCAAGTTGGTGGTAAACTTTTGAAATGATGACTCAAATTTACACATTGTTGTTTACTTTTTCTTTATTTTATTTGTTGGTTTTCCTTTCTAATGTAGTCATATAAAAATTAAATATTTTTATAGTTTTTTTTTTTTTAATATTAAATAGCTCTACTTCACACAAAAAAAATAAACATAATATGCATTTTTTTCTTTGCTTTTAGTTTTTATGCAAAAAAAAAATAAAACTGTTTACAAAGTACAGTTGTTTACAACATTTTTTTATATTTTGCTGTCCAAGAGAACTGATAAAAAATGTATATATATATTTAAGAAATAATAAGGTAAAACATATTTCATTTAAAAATATTGTACACAAAATTAAAATTATGAAACAAAACTAAATAAAATTTAAAAGAAAATCCACAAGTATGCAATTTTTGTATTTCAAGGAGGAGGAAGCTAAGAACGGTGAATTTACATTAATTACTTTTTAAACAACATTTTAAATTTAAATATGTATTTACGCATACGCATTACATGTTAAAAGTCTGTAAGAGGGCAGACTGAGAGCGCTAGTCTGATAAATAGATAGAGAGAGGGAGACAACGAGCAAACGAAACACGCAGCTGCGCTATTTAGTAGGGGGGGGGCTGGTGGGTTGAGAGGCGGTTGAGTTGATGCTGGTGTTGGGTAACGGTTTTCGTTTTTGTTTCTGAATTTGTCGCTTCAGCTGTCTCAGCTGCTGCTACGTCGCTAATTGGGCGAGTCAAATCGTCAGATTTATTCGATTGTTATATAAATATATGTAATTCTATTTTGTTTTTTTTTTTTTTAAAGGAGTTTTTCCGGCATTGCTGATATGGTTTGTTCTTTAACTTCATTTTGCTTGGCAGTCATTTTTTGTGTGTTTAGTTCTAAGTTTTAGTTATTTTATAAAAAAATATTCGCATTCATATAAAAAATAAACTCGTCGCACTAAAAATTAACTTAAAGAAAAACTTTGATTTTCATGTAGAATTTTGGGCTGTATTTGTTGTTGTTGCGGATGTTGTTGTTGTTGTTGTGGAGGGGCTCGGTTCGAATTGGTTCGGGTTGCTGCTTACAAATTAAATCAAAGTCCTTTGCGTCCATATTGGCCAATAAAGGAACCATCTTCGGTTATGCCTTCGTTACGTTGTTATTGTCATTTTTTTTTGTTGGTGTAGTATTTTTTGTTTGTGTTTTTTTTTTAGAATTCATGTGTTGAAAAGAAAAAAATGATACGAATAAGTAAATCAAATGTTGTGCAAAATGAATAAAACATTAAAAAGAAACGAAAAACAAATACAGAACAAGAAAAAAAAAACACAGCTGACATCCGCCCACCGATAATTATATACCCTTGCAGAGAGTTATATATGACCTACATACAAGTGTGAGCATAAGGACTCTGAGAGGCAAAAGTTTAATCAACATAGCATAAATACTTTGATACGTGTTTGTTTAGAATCAGACAGACGGACATGCTCTGACACTTAAGCATTACACATTTCGTGACGAACCTATAATACCTCCTTGCAAGGGTATATCAAACTGAACGGCAATAAACATTAAACGATTAACTACTGGGCCTTTAACATAAATAAATACAAAAATATGAATCGAAGGCATGCCGAATATTACATACCCTTATAGACATTTAAATTTTAGTTCGGAGCTCGAAATATTTGTATTATTTTGTATATTTTAGACAAGTCTTATAAAAATGTTTTCTGTTTCACGGCTGAATGACAGCTGAAAATTACCCATTTGTGTAATAATATTGCATTATAATGAGAGATTTCTAGCTTAGATGGCTAATAAAAAATGTGAAGATGGTCTGACGGACATAATACTTTCTACAAGGGTATTTAAAGGCAAATACGTTCGCTAATATGTACATATGTATTATCATAAACACAGCATCATCCATCCACTTGGCTCCGTACAGTGTCACAAGCCAAAAGTCAATAACAAGCAAACAAGCTGCCAAAATATGCTAAGCTTTACAAATGCAAGAAAGTGGCAACACACCAGCGGCACAGATATATTATAAACTCTTGGTTTTTGTTATATATATTTACAAAATTAAATAAATTATTTTGTTACTCATAAATAACTGTTTATGGGCGGGTAGCATTGACAAGAATTTTTCCACATTCCTGAACTTAACTGTGTTGATTTGATAAAACATTACCTCTGCAAATGTTAACAAATTACGATATACATTTATTTTTTAAATTGTCTGCGATGAACTTAATTGGTAATAGTACATAGCATATTCAAAACATAATTATGCTTAATAATTGGTGCAGTTTCTGCTCTAGCTTTCTGGAGAGATATCAGCAAGTGCTTATCTTAAAAATGGATATAGGCTAAAACCTATATGTTGATTAACCATATTCATGAAGAGAATGAGAACGCGTGCAAAAAAAAGGTAACAAAACGATTTAGCGAAGCGCGTCACAAGAAGCCAGCCAAAAAACAATTCATTTTGGTTGAAACAAAAAATAAGAATAAGAAACAGCCGCAAAAAATGCAGAAATACTGAAGCGAATACCGGACAAATTGCTACCTGGACGAAATGGTTGAAGAAAGATGACGTCAATGCTGCCACCGTCGCCGCCAACGACAACAATTAGACGGTGCGCTTGTGTATATATGTGTGTGTGCGATTGTGTGTATGTGTGTGTGTGTGTGTGTGTGTGCGTGCATCAACAGAAATATTATAAAGATAATTATATGTGTGTGTGTGTGTGGTGGTGGGGGGGGGGGGGGGGGGGGTACTAGGCTGCGTGAAATTGTTGGCTCATGGAGTTGGAGTCGTATGGTGGCGGCGACGGCTGCAGCTGGGCAGGCTGAGATGGCTGCTTAATGCCACCTTTGCGCGCAGCGGTGGCGGCATGGCCGGCGGCTGTGGTCACAGCTACTACATCATCATCATCATCATCATCATCATGATCATCAACGTTAAAAACAAAAAAAATTGTGACAAAAACGAATGAAAATTAAAAAACAAAACATACCAAAAAAAAAAATATATATTAAAAGAAAAACAGTATACAAAAACAAAGACATGGACTGGGACACTTGGAACACTTGGGATGAAGTGGAGTTAACTATCGCCCTTACCTGTATCGCCATCGCCATATTCGGCCATCGAATCGGTATCGCTCTCCACGCCGGGCTTATTCGCTGAACTAACGGATTGGCGACCAGCGCTCTTGTTGTCCAAACTGCAAAACCAAATAATGGGGAGTGTTATCGTTATCGTTATCGATATATATATATATATGGTTATTAACAATAATCAATTATTGACGGATGCTTACGGTTGCGAGTACTCGTGGAAACCGCCCTCATCCGGGTAATCACGCCGGCCATTAGCCAGCTCCCGATCGTGCACATCGTATTTGCCACCGCGATTACGCCGTATGATGCAAATGATGATAAACAGGATGATGATGATGGCCAGAGCCAGCATCATGCCAATGAACCAACCAGCGTTCGCCAGACTCTCATTTCGCACCATTATTGGTCCCTCGATGCTGTTCGTATCAATCTCGCTGGTGGCGCTCTCCGTGTAGTAGTGTCCATCGACGGATACAACGCGGAACTCATAAACGGTATCCGGATCCAGGCTGCCAATCTCCTGATAATCAACTGACTTCTCGGGGTGCTCGTTCTTCCATTCCGTTTCACCCTTGATTCTGTAAATATTTCCTAATTAAATATATACAACTACTTGAAGGTTAAGTCGTTAAGTCCTATTTCCCCCCTTTCGAGTTAACATTCCTGCGGTTTTATTTTTTGTTATTTTATTTTTGTACTAATTTTATTATAGTATTCCAATTAATTCTTGAGTCGATTTAGATCCTAAATATTTTGTTTTATCAGTTGCATACATCTACACAACTTCTGAATGTTCTTTTTAGCCACTTTACTTAACAGTATATCGAAAAGAATATCTGAGATTGGAACTAGAATTATTATTATAATAATCGTAATAAAGAATAAACAGATTAATTACAATTTATTCAATTGCATTGCTAATTGAAAGTGTTTTTCTTTTGAAATATCCCCAGTTCTTTATCTATGACTTGTAGAAACAATTTTAGGTTAACCTAGCATCAAAAATCCATATACAAAAAGTTAAAACAAAATCATAGCTCGCAGAATTGAAAACTAATGTGTAATTTACAGTTTTTGGCAGTAGCTTTATAATTATGTAATACCGATTTCTTATTTTTGCCTCTATTTATTCTGCAAAATTGTAATCTAGTTTACGGTAAGCTTACCTGTACTTGGTGAAAAAGTGTGAGCCCGAACGTCCATCAGTGCTGGGCACCCAATTAATACGATATCTGGGCATACCATTTGGTGCCGACAGTTGTTCCCATGTCAAAGAGGGCGTGGACGGGGGCGCAATGTCCTCGCCCAATGTGCTCTTCTCAATGTAATGCCTGCAGAGAGAAAGATTAGAAAGGGAATTTGTAGAAGCGGCGAGAGAGAGAAGATGGTGTGTGCGTGTATCTTACTCGGCACCCTCGCCCATTTTGGTAGTGGCAGTGATGGAGATGCGGTATTTGGTGTTCGGTTTCAGGCCGGCCATTTTCATGCGTGTGATGCGTGGATCTGTGATATGGGGATCGTATTCGCGTCGCTCGTCGACAAAGCTGCCGCGGACAACTTCATAGTAGATCTTGTAACCGGTTAGCTTGCCATTGGGATTAAGCGGTTTCTTCCAGGTCAGCCAGAAGGCGGAGGAGCCAAGCGGATATGCCTCCAGGCTTTGCACCGATGACGGCACACCCTCGGGAGTATCAAAATCAATCACAGCGCTGGGCGGTCCGTTGAAGCGTCCGTTGTAGACCAGGACGCGGGCATAGTTCTTGGAGTCCGGCTTGAATTGTGTGACAAGCGCTTTGCTATGGATCGTATGAATCTCCCGCAAGCCCTCTTCGCCCTCCTTGTCTGTCCAAGTCTGAATCTTGTAGCCCTTGAAATGGCCGCGCACAGACTCCTCGCTGACTGGATTCCAGCCGAGAAAGGCGTTAGTGGCACTGGTCACGTGCTGCATGCTAAAGTTGGTCGGCGCTTCGAGGGGACGATCCTCGCCCGAGTAACCAATTACCTCCTCGGCGGCAACATTCGATTCGCCGCGCTCATTGATGGCGACCACTTTGATGTGATACTTGACGAATGTCGGCTGATCGGCGATAAGTAGATTACTCTGACGCCAATCGTAGATATCCTTGTTCTCCCAGGCGGCAGCGGGTATGTCTCGTTTCCAGCTAACGCGATACTGGAAATTCGGTGCATTGTGCTCAATTTCCGGCATCGGTGTCCATTCGATGACCAAATTGTTTGGCTCTGTGCCCTGGCCGAGAACATTCTCGGGATTCTTAAATGGCACATTCGGTTGTGTTGTGCACGCCTCACTGTGCCCGGACGGCGGCGATTGGCCAATTTTGTTAAATGCAATAACACGGTATGTGTAATTGGCCCATGGCGACATCTGCACAACAAATGAGAAATCCGTGCTGGGCACCTTGTCGAACGCCCTATCCCAGGAGGCGGGCGTGAACGAGGTGTTGTACTGGATTGTATAGTGTAGAATGGGGGAGCGATTGTCACCCTGCGGCTCCCAGGAGATCTCCGCCTTGTCGTCCTGGCATGTGATGCCGATCAATTTGGGGGCATTGGGCACATCCTGAACAATTAGATTGGCTCTAGCTGTAGCCTCGTCTAGTTCAGTTCTGGCCACGCACGTATATTCGCCCGAATCCAGCTCCATGGTCTTGGCAATTGTCAGTGAATTGTCATTGGTCTTGACGAAACGCGCCTCCGCATCAAAGTCAATGTTCTGGCCATCCTTGAGCCACTCAATCGTCAAATTTAGATTGGGATCGTGCGCCTCATTGCAACGGAATGTCGCCGATTGGCCAGCAGCGACCTCATAGTTCTGCGGCTCCTGTGTGATCCGGGTGCGCTCCCTAACCACCAGGGAGCCCTGGGCGGTGGCATTGCCAAACTTGTTGACCGCCAGGCAGGTGTAGTTACCATTGTCGGCGAAGGTCACATCCTTGATCTCGAGATCGCCCGAGGCGAGCACCGTGTAACGTCCACCGGTCAGCCAGTTGTTGTTCTGGCGCCATTTCACCTGCGGCTTGGGTGCGCCAAAGACGCGACATTTCATTGTGATGTTGCGACCGTTGACGGAAAACTCGGCACGGGGCGGCTCCTGAATCTCTGGCGGCAGGGCCTGCACATTAAGATACACATCCTTGTAGACATAACCCAGAGAATTGGTGGCGTTGCAGCCGTAATTGCCCGTATCTTTCTTAACCAGATTCACAATCTTGATGTAACTATTCGTAACTGTGCGTCGCGGATTCGGTTCGCTCTGTGCAATCGGTTTGCCATTGTGTATCCATTGGATCGTTGGCTCCGGATGTCCAGCAGCCTTGCAATTGAAGACGACCTCCTCATCCTCGGCGGCATTTTGTATTTCCGGCTCCTCGGTGAAATAGGGTATCGCATGGATTTTCAAATTGATCGAATAGGATTGGGCGTTGCCCACACCGTTGGACACGTCACAGTTGTAGGTGCCTGCATCGTTGAGATTCGCTTGCCTGATCACCAGAGATTTACCATAGTTGCCTTGCGTAATGTGATCGCTCCACTGCACCCGCTGCCCATCCTTAGACCACACTGTCTGTGGTAGCGGTGTCCCGCCATAGATGCAATACAGTTCGACCCGTTTGCCCCGCAGCGCAACCTCATTCTTGCGGGTCACGTACTGACGCTTGGGCGGATGTCGATTCTGTGAGGCGCTCACGCCCATCTGCTTGACGTCGAGGAGTATCTTGTTACCGATCTTGTATTCATTGCGGAACACCGAGGTCGCCGAGCAGGCGTAGTAGAAATCATCGCTGGCATCATCGCGCGTCACATTTGAGAACCAGAGCGTGCCCTCCGGATCGAGGGTCATGCGCGAGTTGTTGATCGATTTGATGCCCGATCCGATGCTCTGTTGGATCAGCCAGTTAACCGTTGGCTTTGGCCAGCCATCGGGCGCCTCGCATTGCAGCGAGAAGGGATCACCCTCGTTGGCCTCAACGCTGCGTGCCACCTCGTCCTTGAACGCATTCAGCTCGGCCTTGCGCACAAACACCGAATTCGATGTGGCAACACCAAACTCGTTGCTGGCAAAGCACTGATACTGTCCCAGATCCTCATCCTTTGGCGATGTGATCACCAATGAGCCGCGTCCGGGCTGCCTAGACATACGATTATCGTATGCCTGCCAGTCAAACGGTTTCCCGTTCTTAATCCATTTATATCTGCAATTAGATAAAGTTATTGAAAATTGTATGAGTAACAGATATACTTCGCAGGAATCAGAAAACTCTATTTGCTAAATATCCTCAATAACTCAATAACATAATTCGGAATCCTCGACAAGTGTTAGCAACGACAAACTACAGCATGTGAGGAAACATTAGAACATATATTATGCAACTGACATCTGTTCAGCTTACATTCTTTGATAGATACCAACAGAAAATAACTGCGAATTCTAATGAACTCTCTCATTTCAACCAGAATTTCCAAACTCGTAATCAACGAAGGTCGGTCGTCCGACATAACCAAACTTTCAGCTTATAATACTTTCCTCCATATTATCTTGAATTCTTATCTTTTTATTATTATTGTTTTAAAGTTTTCATTGAATTTGTCATCAGTCTCACACAGATTTTATAAATTTAGTTCACAGCTTCTTAGAAAGCCAAATTGAATTGTGATTTAAATATGCCCAAACACCGTCCAAGCGCTAACTGAAGCCATAAAACTAAAGCTTCCGTCCAAATTCTAATTTCTAGCCCTTACCAATCAGTGAGCAAGTCATTCCGGGCAAACTAATTTATTTTAGATAATATTTTCTAGTATTTTCGAGCCCATATACCAATTATAGCTTGTACACTTGTTAATTAACGTAAATATCAAGTGCTTTACGCAAGCTTCTCACTTAATGCGGTTACTTAAATTTGATTATCTTATTATGATTATGAATATATATGTAGATTAAAGACATTACTAATTTGCTAAGACAGCGAAAGAAATATGCACATATATTTCCTGGTTTGCTCAATTACGACTCATTAAGCGTCGGCGCTCTAACAAGTTAATTTCCACATTTAATTTGACTCAATCTTCAATCATACACATTGCGTATTTCTTTATTTCGAAATTTTCTTTCAGCAATGAGACACTTAATATGTGTCCATATTATAACTATGACGACTTGTTTAATTTTCAATTGCGAAAATGGTTCATTAAACTGAGTGGTGTGCCAGAGCCTAGGAGCAGCGAAATCAAGGAAGAGGATGAAGAGGATGAAGATGAGGCCTCTCATTTGCCTCAAGCTTTACGTAATTGCAATTAAGCGCTAAGGAAGTAAACGAGAGCAACAACTCAGATGATGCGTTATTTTCGGATATTTTTAAGTTTTTCATTCTCATTCTCATTCTCTATCTTTCTATCTTTCTCGCTCTCTCTCTGTTCATCTGTGTGACTGTCTTCCTCTTGCATAAGTCAATTATGTGAACTGGTCGCTGCTTGAGCTTGTTAAGCGCTGAAAATTTGTAGTTTTTGTGAGTTTTTATTATTTACTCAAGCGACTCCCGAGACATCGAGAATCGTTGCTCACCTCTCACATCTTACCCCGGCTGCTGTGCGAGCTGCCGGTCATGGAATAGGTCAATCATATGAATTGTTTTTAAGTGTTGTAAGTTGCAATGCAACGTTTAAAACGGGGCGAGATGATGGGCTTGCCACAGCTCGCAACAATATGGCTGCTGGTCGGGTTTGTTGAACTTGTAAGTGAGCTGTGGTTTGTAACAAATTTAACTAATTCATTACAAGGCAGTTGCCGATCTTTATGATAGATCAATAAATCTTCTTCTGCTTCATTCCGAACTTATCGATAAAAATGTTTTCTTTTTTTAATGTATTTCTTTTAAATTCCTTCAAGTACGCTCTGCTAAACATTGAATATTAATAATTAAAGTATAATAATATATTAGGTATGCCATACTGGAATAGTTTCATAAAAATGTAATTTTGTTATATGAGATAGATTGGTGGAAATTCTGTTTGCTTATATTACGGTAGATGAGAAGATAGTACACAATATTCCGTACTGAAAATGGGCTGGCAGTTTTTGTCTGTATTGCTGTTGCCAGGGCAATAAGGGTGGCGTTGTGCCAATGACACATTAAGTTGGTGGGCAAGTCCATGGGGTAAGGTTAGACTAACCCCGAGTTAACCCCATGGTAGCCTAGTCAATAAACGCGCTGACTCAGTGTGACCACCCCCAGTCCCGCGTACACGTATCCCGTCCTTCGCCTCGGCTATATTCACAGTTCAGTCAACCAAGTCGTCATCAGGCAACACCATCAACACGAAGGCAGCCATGCAGGCAGGTGCTGCTGACCGAAAAAGTTAAGCAGCCTAACTAAACCGGCTAAATGTGCAGCGACCCACACCTTAAACTGAGCTCCCTACTGTTGCCGACGGCAAGAGTCCCTCCCTCCCTCCCTCCCTCCCTGACTTCTTCCATTCTTCCTTCCTTTCGCAATGCATGCAACTTCCTTAAGCCGTTTGTCTGTGCAACTTTAACTATAACTGTATGTGTGTGTGCTTTTTGTTGAGTTGCCAGCTTGGCTGCCACTTAACCCCAGCGACTTTGTAATAGTTTTTGGATGGCTCCTTACCAGATATCTATCCATCCAACTCTGCTCTGCCTCTCCCAGGCACAAAAGTGCGATTAAAATCTCTTTGGAAATTGCGGGCAGGCAGAAGGCTTGGTGCTTGCTGCTAACTGTATGAGTCATCACAACACACACAAACACACACCCAGCGATGGGTTGATATTTTTTTTGTTGTATTATTTATTTTTATTTTTTTTTTTGTTGAAATGGGGTTGCAAATACCAAGCAAGTCAGCTTGCCTTACCACAAGATACTCTCTCTTTAGCATAGATTCATCAGGTAGCGGAAATGCTTTCTGCTGAATGTTAACTCATTGCTACAATTTTGTACAACCCTAATTAACAATTTTTAACAGGGTAAAGTGCAGCGTAACCAGCATAAGTTTAACAAAATACCAGGGCATATTTTTTAGCGCATTGCTATACGGTTGTGAGGTTGGAAACACGCTCCTTGCGGCTGCTTTTATCTGCATGTGGCATGCGAATAGAAAGCCCTAACCCATTTCCATATTTGCTTTGAAGTGAAATAAAGAAAAGGAACCAACACAACCACAACAAAATGCTATACTTATATAAAGGCTCTATGCGCAAAAACATTGAAAATAGCAACAACTAAAGAGTTAGACAGCTATGGAGTTAAACTCCTTTAAAAACAGCAAGTAGAAAAATTGCAGATGGATCTGAAAATGCTTTTCGTTAATGAATGTATCGGTTTTTGACGAAATGTTAGAATTATGCCTGTCGCAACTAATTTGAATGGATGTTGGCGACCATCCATTAGCGGCACTGTGTACATGTAACTCGAGCAGGGATCAGAAACTGGCAGCATTTGGATGGAGCCGCAAAGCAAATAAACGCTACCAGAGGGGTGCACAAAATGAATTGGAGTGAACACAGATGACGTCGCCAGGCTGAGGGCTGATGACTGATGGCTCTGGATGTTGTGGATTTGTGGCTGGAGGGTTACTATTGCGCATTTTACAGCGAAATGCTTTTACGCTGTAAATGTGTGCGAATAACTGTATATATATATATATATATATACATACATAATGCTCGAAGTGGAGCACAACAATAGAATTATCAAAAACAAAAACGAAAACGAAAACAACAAAAAATAGTTGTGAGGGAGGTAGAAGGTAAGGCAGCTGTCACTGTCACTGTGAACTGGGCGTGCCCCGCGTGCATGTCAAACGTGCAATGACACCGAAAATGCCAACAAGAGAAGAGAACAAGGAAACAAGGCACCGTCTCCAAGGTATCACCACAAAGCGTTGCTCATAAAAATGGGCCAAAAGTTTCAGTTGACATTCTTTTTGGTCGTATTAATGGGACGCTAGCATGCAAACCGTTCTTATAGCATTTCTCAGAACCCCCATATAGTGCTAGAATAATAGGGTGAGAAAGGCAACAAAAAAAAGCTAGAATTAGCGTGGGTCCTAGCAACAGAAAAATATACACAACTGATGCGCTTCAGGGAGTCAGAATGCCAAAAAAAAAAAAATCAGCACATATCGGGCATATAGTGAGATAATCACTTTGTTCCACGTGTTCAAGATATGTTTTATATGTAAATAAATGATCTCAGTTAAACACAATCTCAATTTAAAAATGTAATAATGCTCTAGATGCAAGAAGTTGTCTAGGAGATACTCTGTACCCAGCTATTCAAGGTATAAGATCGATTTTATTTTCACTTGGTCCTCAACAAATTGGGCCAACTGGGATTCTAACCGATCTTGAGAAGGTTTCTTTAATTGACCACAGAACAACTGAAGAGGTTATCGATCAAATTAAATAAACTTGATCGGCGTATAGTATATAGAAGCTGCTATTCCAAAGTTAAAGTTTAGTTTCTTTAGTCTCTGATACGTTATATATTCCATATTTGTAAAACAAGCAAATTTCCGATTTGGACCAATCAATATTGAGACTGCTGCTATCAACATAACACATCACTGGCATAATTGCACAAATTATAATTACGCTTACAACACTTATAGATGTAATACAATCAGGGAAGATGACAAACGAACGCCTACTCATGTGTTTCTAAGTGGCTGTTGTAATTGAACTGGTGTTTGCCATAAGCAGTTAGTGAGTCCAAGTCTATGTCAGAGACAGGTCATTAAACAAGAGCGTAAACATATTTAAATATGCATAGCCATACATATATAATATGTATGTATCAAGCTCTGTTATCGATTTATGTCGAGTGGCAACCCTTTTGCAGGGCGTCTCAGCCGCTATCAAGAAACGCTTTTAGGCAAAACAAACAAAACAATAAAGGAATCTACAACGCCACGTGCCACATGTTGGGGATGTGGCAGATCCAGGACTCTGGACTCATTATGACTCATCGAGGCACGCATAACTTCACTGGCAGCCAACCTAACTGACTGACTGGCTGCATCCGAAACGAATGGATATTCACCCAGACGGCAATACAGTTGATGTATATATGTACTTAACATCTGACATAAATGACTCGGCTCTAGGTACTAGGGAGCACACCAGACACGACGAGCTGCAAGTGGGAATTGCGCTTGGCGAATTGCGTTTTCCCACATCGGAATATATAAAAGGGTTGTTTCTACTCCAACATTCCTCTACACACACGCACACACACACACACACACACAGAGCACTTGACGCTGTGCGGCATGAATGAATCAAATGAATTAGAGGCTGACGAGTGAGTGTTCTTGCCACGTTTGTTGCTCTGTTGCCGTTGTTGTTGTAGCTGCTCGTGTTGCAAGAGGCTAGACGCTCATGCAGGTGGCTGGGATGCTGGTAAGTCTAAGGGATGAGCTCTGGTGAAAACAACTACTGCTTCACAATATTATGTAAATATTGTGTGAAGAAAATGGTGCTTGGCTACTCGAATCACTCCGGATATTTCATGTTTCAACTGTAGTCGACGAATCGATAGCAGTATTACCGTTATAATATATCTTGGCTTCTATATAAATCATTTTGCTTGCGAAAACAATCGATTAATTTATTACTATGATAAAGCGCTAAGAGCAAACACATAAAATTTAGTTGCAGTTTTATTTTGTCACTACAGTTCTCTTACGACTATATTGATATGTACAATATAATAGAAATATTCCATACATACTGGAACCATGTTGTGTGGTAGTCAAATTATTTTTAACGATTACAATTAATTTAGATATTTGTATTGAACGGTAGAATGATAGATAATTTACATTTCCTAATTTAACAAAGTCGCAGACAGACTGCATGGCATCAGCGATACTCTCTTATGGTCTGGATTTAAAGATATATTATAATCATACTGAAAATCGGATACGATAGTCTAATTAGATCTATTTATATACCGATCGAGAATTAAGGTTCTAACTTGAAACCTACATACTACAACTCATTTTAATCCAGCTTGTGCATGATATGTAGAGCTGTGTCAACTTATGTCGCCATTCATCGATTCATCGATTTTCTTCAGAAATTCAATATACTCTACTATGCATACACAATTGAATATGTATGTATGTATGTATGCCCGAATATATTATATGAAAGCTTAACCGCCCCAATTACCAAAGTCGAAGCCAGCTAAATGTCAAATGGCAGCGTTGCTTGTGCAAAAGCTTGATTTCTACGCATGAATCATGTGCGGAAGTTGTGGAAGTAGTTCGCCCTTAGACTGGGGGTGACTTTGTCATCGGCATTGACGAGTATACCCTACCTTATTCTGGTTATATGCAGGTTTCACATCACATATATTCGTTTACAATTTAAAATTACGAATAACAAGCAACAAAGGGAAACCGAAATAATTATATAGATTATATATATGAAAGCATTTTAGTTCTAGAAAATTGACTCAAGACATTTGTTGTTGCGAGCCATTTTCCCAACATTCAATATATTTTTGGATAGAGGAAAAGAGATGCTGTGTAACAAGAATTGTACAAATCTCAGCATAAGCGATAAATTAAATGCTTCCCAAAGTAAAAGTAAGGCATCATTCAGTCGTGTTAACCCCAAGTTGTCTCCTTTGTTCTGCTACAGCTGCTGGAGGCTATCTGAAAGTCGCAAAATGCGCTGATGAAGTTGATTTTAATCACAATGATGATGACAACGCCAATCGATTGCACTGAGCACATGTCATGGGTGGTGTGCATTCTGTTTAATGTATATTTCATCATCATTCAGCTCGTAGTTTTGTGCGCTACTGCTTTTTTTTCCTGGGTGGAATTTTTTTATATTTTTTTTTTTTGAATCGGTTTTTGCTTAAAGTGGGCAACTTTCCTGCTGAGATTCTATAAGTTCAAATTCAAATACACTGTTTTTGGGCGCCAGTTAGTCGAGACCAAGCATATTAATAAACATGAGGCAGCTATAAAAACCACAATAACAGAAACAAGCAACGGCGCCAAAGAAGCAAAAATAACAATACGCAACTTCAGCAGCACCAACAACAGCAACAGCAACAGCAAAAGCAGCAGGAGCGAGGTCGAGTTCAACATTGCGTGAAAAATCAATAAGCTGTGCCCCCCCCTCAAGCAACTAAAACAACACCAGCAACTTTTTATAGACGCTTACGTTTAAGTGTCAAAATAAAATCGGAAAATTACACTTAACTTCAACTGAGTTTTCCACCCTTGCCAAACTTTAAATTATTGGATTATAATGTATAAAATGTGGTTTACATTAAAAAAAATGGGGAAAAAACCATTCCACTTTGTATTTAGCAGACAAATAAGAAATTATCAAAGACTGAAGATATTTGTGAAACTTAAAGTTTTGATCCTGATGTGAGTATTGCCTGGGTCCAAAGTTGTCCCTGGGAAAACGAAGTGAAGGAGGCCATCAATAGTCCTGTTTCTAATAAGATTTTTGGCAAATGTTCGAGATACATTCAGTACATTGTGCGGCATATTGAAAAAGCAATACTCCACTGACAATTGCGGGAAGCGGTGGAGCAAAGCGCAGATGTTGCAGGCAACAAATGTACATATGTTTAAGGTTGCGCTAAAAGTCGTTGCTGCTATTTGTCTTGGGCGCTCCCAACTCCAAACTAGTTTCACAAAGTTCAGCCAGACAACTTTTTAGAACTTAAGTGACTGACACAGATGCAAATACATACGATCCAGAGAAAGCTGAACTGTCCAGCTGCATAGACCTGCAAGTGCAGTATTCTCCTTTTTAATTTCTATTTTATTGATGAAAACTGAAATAATAATATTCCTATTTTCGCTCCTGCAAATACATACGCTCAGCAAAAATAAATTCACTTGCATTTCCTTAATTAATTGGAAATACAATTTCTGAGAACTGGGAGACGAGGAAATGCATTAAAATACTTGAAGGGTAGATTACTAGGAATCTCCTTCAAAGATTGATAAGGAAATGTATGTATCACGCCCACTTCCGACCCTTGAAATCTGAAAAATGTATGTAGCCCGCCATTTTATAGCTAAAGTCAACTTGGAAGTTGATTAATAGAAACCTCCTCCAAAGATTGATAACAAAAATCTCCAGTAATTTTATAGCTATGATTATTCAGTACAAGAGGCGTTCGTCCGACTGCAACTGCATTGTTTTAACTTAACTGTTCCGGAGAACCACATTATTTGAGCTATTCTAGCTGTTTAGAGAACTGTAAAGAAACTAAAGGAATTCCAAATGAAAACCAGATTAATTTATTTTTTATTTTTATCGATGAATGGACAAAATTCGAAAGCCGTTCGAACCGAAAATGGTGAATAGCCAGTCAACCCAAACTATTTTGAATATGTTTGTACGTGCATGTCTGTAAACAAGTATGTGCATTTGAATGCATAGATTAACATCGAATTGCTAATAACCGCAAAGAATATCAACACTTGGGTATTCTAAAAAAAAAAAAAAAACAAATAGATGTGAACGCATTGCGCGGCTATGCAACGACAGCAGCAACAATATTTGTGATCTGTGTGTGTGTTGCACATTAGACAACAAAATAATAACAATAACAACAACAAATACAACAAGAGCAGCATCAGAAGCAGCCAGTGACAACAACAAAATCAAAGTAGGTCACGCTGAATCACAGAGGCGTATAGTTCGTCTGTAGTGAGATACGTGAGACCAGCGAGTCCATTGTGAACTGAATGTTGCACGACTTCAATGCGCCCCGATTACATCCCGCCCAGTTCCCCACTAGCTAAACACACACATAGTACATATGCACATACAAATATATACATTTAGTCATGTGTCTCTTATAGAAAGTTATTCAAAATATATTAAGTCCAAAAGTAAGTTATGACATTAGCGGGGTAGCAGCAAATGCAAGAATCGTCTCCAATCCAATACTTGTCTTTTAAGTTGTTTACTCGCAGATCACGTATATAGAATTTGGTCGATTAATGCAACCGTTTGTCATATATCTACATAAATCTTACATTGACAGCATAAAAGCCACAATAGAAGAACAGTTTCAATATGGAAAAATTAAGAAACACAAAAGTTGTCAGAGAAGACGTATTTTCAAATTTAACAAAGCAGATAAGGGAAGCCAATACCATTTATGCAATAAATATATAAGGTATATATGTAAGGTCTTGTACTCAAGGTATTTCCTAGTCGAGCTCTCTCTACTGGAGCTTTTTATTATGCTTGTTGTGCGTACCTATCTTTAGTATCCACTTAAATGTATTTAATTATCTTTATTAAAGTTAACGTGCCAAATACATTGGCTGCCATGGAATTCCTTATTATTGATAGTATTTGTTAATAGCTATGCATGTTTATGTAATATTCAAGTTTTTATATTTCAATATAAAATTGTCTTCTTTTTTCCTAAAATTATTAAGCTTATAAATTAAGCAACCCGGTTGAAAACTGGTTTTTTAAGCCCAATCGAAATGAAGCAAAACACACACATTGTTTGTTGATTTTATTATTTAACTACCAATTATTCGATAATTCAACCAATTAGCCAAACTCTTACTCTTAAACCGTTTATCATATTTTTAATGGGCGTCTTTCGTTGACAGAAAATCATCGCAAATTGAAAGTGTTACGCGACATAAATTGTATTGAATTTAAAGTGATGGCAATTCACAGTGACATATGCAATATTGCAGATGCAGATTACATCGAATAAAACCAAATGGATAAACGCGACAGTGTAGAAAGTAATGACAGCATAACTAAGAAAAGCCACCAAGCAACAGACTTGATCTTCATCAGAAAAAATTGGGCCAGGCTGGCACAAAGTCTAGTCTAGTGTAAAGCAACAGTGAAGAGTTTGGCTTGGTGTTCGACATCATTACGTAATGCTTATAGCTTGGTTTATGCATGCGATTATATATATATGTATATATATATATATAATCGCACACACATATACATTTTAACATTCGAAATTGTGTATGTAATCGTATATTCTAAGCATGCCGGACCATCCGGTCTAACTGGTTATTATTACTACCTGTACGTACACTTGCCAACATAATAACGATCTTCGTCATCATTAGGAACGACGTCATGGCCCAAAAAGCGTGCACTCACACACACACACACACACACACACACACACACACACTCACACATTTTTCACTATTAACCCATTTGACGCGATGTAAAATACACGAATATAAATTTACGCATTGCCAACTATTGCAGAAGGTTACAAACTGGGCCCAAGTGAGAGAAACAGAGAAATAGAGAGAGAGAGAGAGAGAGAGAGAGAGAGAGAGAAGAGAAAAGGCAATTTGACATCTGTTGCTGCTGTTGCTACTGCTGCGTAGGAAAAACTATTTTCGGTCGGCTACTTTTCATATTTTCAAGCAGCACGTCACGCACTTCATTCCGGGCCAACTTGTTTTCGGAATCACAAATGAGGTCATCGTCCAAGCGCGTTAAAAATGAAATTCCGCATTTCGAAATGACTTAATGCAAGTACAGGCGGCAGTATAATAAAATGAAAAACTTCACAGAAAGTAACATATAAAATACAAAAAAAAAATAAACAAAAGCAAAAAATGAAACGTGTCTCTATGGCGAACAGGTTCTAATCGACCATATAGCGACTCACAAAAAACTAACTTGAGTTTTTGACATGTGCAGACATGTGAGTCATTTCAATTCACATGATGTCACAGCGTCAAGAGCAACATCATTATGATTAAACTGGCGTGCAAATGCAATAAAATTTGCACACTGGAATATAATTAAAGTGTGAATATGTATATACTCGTATACCCTCAAACAGATACACATACATATATACGTACATATATATTTATACATATATATATATATATATATATATATATATATAAAAGAGAGGCCAACAACCATTTCACATTTATTTTAAGCACATTTATAAAAAGAATCAACAACAAAATTACTCAAAAGCTCGTAGGAGGAAAATGGATCAGTAAGATTTATTACGGCCTGTGACCTGTTGCCTTAAAGCGCCACCTGGTGCACAGAAGTTTGGTAATGCGAAATATTTGTGAGATTGAATTGGAAAGAACAAGAACAATCCTTTAAGGAAGAGCTCAACTTGGAGATACCCTGTAAGCAAATCTTTAACTATCCCACTTACATGTTTTGGTTCGTGTTTCCAACATATTTCTACTACTTTCTAATGGAAAGTTATATAGAAAAAAAAAAATAAATTCAACTTTTATGGCTATCGGTAATTGCAATAGATGATAAGATAAATAAATGTATATGTCATTTAGGCGATCTCTTTCGCTTTACGCATTATTTTTGGTTCGAGTTGTGTGATGCGGAAATCATAAAGTTGTGTAAAGTTTCTCGTTTTTGTGTAAAATTTAAAATATTTCTTACGCGACGTCCAAGAAATTCAAAAGAAAAAAAAACACACCAAAACACACACACACCCATTAAAATACATGTACACATTTTGAAAAAATAGAGGCAAACGATTTTTGATTAAAAAAATTCTTGTTTGCCATGCGTCTGCTTAAAGTTTATTTATGTAAATTGCCAACCGAAAACACACGCACACACACACACACACATACATACAAACAAATATTATATAGAATTAAAAATTTGTACGAGTTGAGTAAATGCAGATGTAAATGTGAACCATAACCAAAACATGCATAACAAGCATGCCATTCCGATGTGTACTTACTCCGGTTCAGGTTGTCCATCGGCCTCGCACTCAATAATGAATGGCTTGTCGCTCTCCTTGTTCTGTTGCGCCACCTTGAAGAGCAGCTCATCTGTGGGCGGCTGTTTGCTTATCCGTGGCGGGGAATTGTCTGTGGAGAAGATTTGTAAATGAAGATAGAGTCAGTGCTTGCTGGGAATGTGGCTAGCCTGTATTCTGTGTTTTTTATCTCTTCACTAATGCGCCACATAAATTAGGGCATTCGCATTTTCCACGCATTTAAGTCAACTTAATAAGTTGTTTCGTTTTCGCTGTTTATTTTTATCAACTGGTGTCGCAGTCGATAGCTATTTTTATGGATCAGTAGTCCATTGGGAACTGGTAGGAGAGTGTGGTGGCTTCGGTAGGCTTTACGCCGCAATAAATTTATTCAAATAGAAATTGCTTGAAGTGGGCAAGGCTTTATTTAAAACGCTTTTAATTAAAATCGACCTATGTGGAATATCTGACAATTAATTTTGTTGAGCTTAGTATGCATTTGGTACAAATATGTGAAACACAAATCTTAATAGTTTCCTCAGCTGATTGACAGATTTATAACAGATAAATATATATTAGATATATATGAGCACAAATCCTTCTTAATACGTTTCGATTGCAATTATTGTGATCAACTTACTCGTTGCCGTTGCGCTGCCTAAAATGGCAGCCAGTAATATCGCGGCCAGCATCATTGACTGCCGCCTCATTTTAGTTTTTGTTCAACTGCACTTCAATTGTTGTGGTTGCAGTTGTCTATTCGCACACACAGACACAAACGCACACTCGCAAGTGCCCCGTCCGTGTGGCACACTTGCTTGTAGACCTGGAATCTGCAACAACCTCCGCAATTGTATTGTCAATTCCGTTGTGTTGCGATTGTATGTCTGTCTGGAGTGTTTTTTATTTTTTATTAAATTTTGCTTTTGTTTTGTCGGAATTCTTTTTCTTTTCTTTTTTTTGTTTGCGCTGAGTTATCACAATTTTCACGCTAATGAAAATTGGATCCAAGTTTTCCCTTTTGCACACACTATAGCTGGCAAGTACAAAAATAAGAACACATTGAGCAACTTTTTACACTTAAATGACATATATATACATATGTATTTGTATCTAAAATGCACTTGGCTGCTAGTAAAAGTTTATCACTGTCTGTTTTTGTATTATTATCGTTGTGTGTGTCTGCAAAGAGAAGAAGGAAATATATATGTTATTATTATTATTATTTTTATGATAAATGTGTGCAAAATTTGGTTATTTGAATACTTTTTTGGGGAGCCCTTCTTAAACTAAAATATGCTAAATTTAGCATCCTCACAGTTTCAAAAGAATAAGTTATTGGAATTACCGTCTCAGAGAAGCTGGAGCTAACTAATTTTACAATTGCAAGTAATTCATATTATTTAATTGTATATTCTGATTGCCATCAAGATCGTCGATAAATCACGCGTTGAGGTTTTAAGACTCGAATATAAATGTAAATCGATAAATTTATATCGTTTAACCCAATTGAAATGGTAAACAACTGGTACAATATATGATATTAGTGTATTAGACAGTCGGCTATACTCTACTGCAACTGGTACTTGAAAGAAATTGGGCTTAACTGATGTGAATACGGAAACAGTTCTTTTCATACTCATATATTTAGTAAAACTTCATGTTTTATATACCAAAATATCTATGTACAAGTTGACCTAAACAATCAAGCCTTATCTATGCGCTAACAAATGCAATGTCTTAATATTATCTGCTTATTACATGCTAAACGAATAAGCGAAACCCCATATCTAAGTGCAGCCCGTGGGTCGGGTGCATTTTTGCTTATTGGGTCTGTGAGCTATCTGCGTTTAATTTTCTGTACTTGACGAAATCGTACAGCAACGTTCTGACTTGCTTTATTCGATTTAAACAAACCACGACTTGGATATCGATTATTGCCGTTATTACTTTTCCGTAAGCCAGCGAGAATCGTCGAGAACCGGAGAATCGATAGCGACACTGCCCCATCGGAAGTGGTCAGCGAATAGCGAGGCATAAGGCAAAATAAATAGCAGAGCCAATGAAATAATAAGTAAAACGCTTCAGGCGAGAGTTTGACTATAAGATATCCTGTACTCTGTCTCAATTTATTTATTTTTTACTTCGTTCATTTTCGATCATGATGGAATTTTTCACAGTTGATGTTACATTATGCCAAGTTATACTCCGAACGAATTGAAAGGTGTTTTAGTTTCAATCGAATAAGCTATTTTTATTGATTTTAGAGAGACTTGGTGAGAGAATGATCGATAAAATAACAAAAATCTGATCTACTTAAGGTATTTGCCAATTCATATTCCAGATCTAAGGTGTCCAGGTCTGACGACTCGGCTGTTGATGCTGACCTTAACTACATATACCTTATGGCGGGGTCGAAGACAAAACTCTTTCGATTTTAAAAGGGTAAACTGTGTTGTGGGTGTCTGCCAGCGGTTCAGTGCGTCGTCATAGACCTAATTCCAAAATCCATTCAATGGAAAATGTGTCAAGCGAGAATGCAGTGAATACAGGAGGGAGAGACAGAGACACAGAGACACAGAGACAGGGAGACAGGGCCACTACGAGATAGACGATGGCCAGTTAGCATTGGAATGCCACAAAAAGACGGGTTAGAAACGAAAGCTAATTAAATTAGCGCTACACGGGCAATTCTTCTCAAACGGCGAGCTGTCTGTGCACGCGCTCAATGTGCCGCATTTCAGACTGGCAACAATATTGAACTGCAACGGACGTTGATCGTAATTTGGCAATTTGGCAATTTGGCAAACACAAAGGGTCAACGCCAGCGCCACCAATGACCCATCTACAGCAAGAGCAACAGCAGGATCCACAGCGGGAACGAAACAGTCACAGTCAGCACGGAATCATGGATTTACGCAATTTTTGCCAACGTCTCGATGTGGAGAGTCTAAAATGTGAGTGTTGCGTTAAGCGTGAAAGTCAAGCGCAAGTTCTGATCTATAATTATTGACTTTCGTATCGAAAATCTGAAAAAGTCTATTATTCTATCCAAATGGGGGGAAAAAGCGCAAGCAATCAATTTGAAATGCACAAAAAATAATAAAAAGAGGCTTGAAATTTAAGTATTGGATTTAAATGAATTGAATCTAAATTGAAATACACAAAAGAGAGAAAAGAGAGAAAAAGAAGGATATATCTAAGATAATGCTTTAAAGCGCGGAGTGCAATCAAAAAATGTTGATAGCATTTTAGTTTGTTTCTCTAAGATTTGGTTTGGATTGGTAAGATGGCCCGTTATAATACCACGTTTTGATTAATTTGTCCACTTATGTGTTCTTATTTTGTTGCATAGCCAAACTGGCATCGCTGCCACAGTTGCGATTGCCCAAATCGTTGCCCAAAATGCGGGCTGCGCGCCGCATCTTTTGCAGTTCGCGTGGCAACAATGCGAGCGGCAGCAACAAGGCTGCCACAACGGCAGGTGAGACTGCTGCAGAGACGGGGCAAGCGCCGGCGGCGCTATTCATCAATCGGACACCGCAACGTATATCCACAATTAGCTCACTGATGCACGAGCAGGCCACATTGGGCGCCAATCGAGGACAGATGGCGCCGTCATCCTCCAATCACCTGGCCGCTGGCACCTATTGCAGCGCTGGCAGTCTTGATGACGACTACTATGCGCCATATGGCAATACACGCGTCTCCCGTCCAATTAGTCCCATTAAAATACCACCACCACCAACAGCAGAAGCAGCTGCCACACGAAATGGCGGCAATAGTCTGACGCAGCGGCTGCAGCGCGGCTACAGGAATCTGAGCGAGCTGCAGCTGAAGCATCTGTTTGCCAAGGAGACGATTGTACGGCGAGATGGCATCGAGGTCGATCGCTATGTGGAACAGTACGAGGCGGAGCGACACGTTGAGCAACTGGCGCAGGAGCGTCGAGATCGCGAGATCGCCGACAATTATGATATACACATTAGATCGTTGCCGCTAACCAGGCAAAATACGCTCAAGGATCAGCAGCAAGAACAACTCGCAGAGACTGCTCATCATGAGAGTGACGATGAGAGTGGCATGGAGGGGGCAATGTCAGCGCCAGTGCCGTCGACGCAGCGTAAGAAATCGGGCATAGCCGCAACCAGGTTTGCCAAGGTTCGACAGCCGCCGCTGGAGATGCCTGTGCAGGGGCAGGAGCAGCAGCAGGATCAGGAGCAGGGCCAGCCACCAATACGGCGAGCGATGCGACAGAATTTGAAACGTCTGCGCAAATCGATCAAGCGAGTGCATCAGCATCAACCCAAACAAGCCGTCGACAAGCAAGCAAGCAAAGATCACGACGACAACGATGACGAGGAGGAGGACGGGAACTTGGCGAAGCCATCTCAGCCAGGTGTGGGGGGAGGAACAATGCGTGCGCGTCTGCGTCGCTTCACGTCCAGCGAGCAGCTGCAACAGCGCTGGCGTAAGAGCTTTAAGAGTAGCAGCGAGACACAGGTAACCCAAGGAGTCCAAGGAGTAACAGTTGGAGCAGCAACTGGCACCACATTTGGCATGGGCATGGTGCAAAAATTTAACGAGAAGATGCAACAGCTCAAGTTCTTTCGGCAACGTGCCAGCGGCGGCAGCAGCAGCAAAGACAATCCACCAGCAGCGACACAGTTGGGCGGCAACAAACCCAACACAGTTGGTCAAGAGCCCGCCGACATTGACGACGACGAGGAGCTGGCGGCAACCTATCACCACAGCGATGACAGCGACGACAGCAATGGCACCGATGATAGCGGCCAGGATGTGTGCGCCGATGAGGCATTCGGTCAGCTGGATTCCAGCGAGCAGGTGAAACGGGAACGAGATCGACCCACAATGGGAACACTGGCGCAGCTGCAGGCGCACTCGACGACAGCCTGGAGCAGCGAGTCACTCGAGGAGGAGGATGCGGCTTTGGGGGGGCAACAGCAGCTGGTAGCAGCAGGCGATTATCCGCGCGTGCTCATCCATCAGCAGCACACAGATGCGTACGAGTCCACACTGATAATAGCCGTGGCAACAACTCTTACGCCGCCACCAACAGAAGACAATCGACACCAATGGGTGTCCAATGAGCAAATAATCGCTGGCTTCAAGGAGCAACAGCAACAGCATCAAGAGCTGGCTGCACAAGCGTGCTCCTCCTCGAGCGTTTGGCCCGGACCGGCTCTGTACAAGCCGAAGAGCATTGACATCTTTGAGAGCGAAGGCGGCTCCGCTGGCGCCTTCGCCGACTTCGATGAGGCGCTGCGCAATGCGCCCGTGCTGCGCATCAGCGTCGGCAGCAGCGAGGAAGATGCGGATGACAGCAGTTCGCGTGTGACCAGAATACGAAGACATACGCCTCAGATTGGCAACAGCTGCGAGAGTCTCATGGAGCAACAGCCCCTAGAGGAGGATGACGACAATGACAACAATGGTAACAATGAGGATATAGATGTGGATATTGATATGGAGATGGAGGTGGATGTGACTGTGGACGTTGAACAGCTGGAGCTTACGGAACGCCCACCATCGGTGTCTCCACCACCGCCACCACTGCCCCAGCGTCGACCTCCGCCGAGCATGATGGCACCCATTTATGATGCAGTGCCGCCGCCGCTGCCCATCAGCAAACCACCAATGACAATAGTAGCAGCAGCAATAACAGCTCCAGCTCCCGTTGGATCACCTGCAGCAGCCAAGTTGCCGCAACGCAGCGTTTCCATGACGCGTCCGTCCAAGCCGCTTGTGAAAACTAGTTCACTGCGTCTCACCTACAAGGAGCAAATGCATCCAGGCGATGTAGGCAAGGTCAATAAGCTGATCTCACGCTTTGAGGGCAGACCCCGACTCTGTGGCCGCCGACTCCACAGCGAGGAGTTGACCATATGCAGCGATGATGACGAACAAACCGACGATCTTTTGGAGCAGATGCAGGTGAAGTCTGTCAGTCAGCTAACGCCAACAAATGTTAAATGTAAAACGATACCGGACATTGTAACAACTCCAACACCAACAACCAGCAACAACAACAGCTGCCACAATCTGAGCAGGGATCTGTCTGGGAAGCAGTTGGAGCTGAGCTTGGATCGCCAAAATTCGAATTGCAGTGGCAGCCAATATGGTTCGCCGCTTCCATATCTCAACAGCTACAGTCAGCGGCGCAGCTCCACGCCCACAATGCCCAACACCACTAGCATCAGCAGTAGATCGGCCAGATCTCTGGCACCTCAAACACATTCACATTCGCAATCGCAACTGGCGCGATCCAATCGACGCTCCATGACACGAGACGATGACAATTTCTACAGCTTTGACAGCGATGAAGGTGTGTATTGCCTCATCCCGCATTAGCCACATTCTTATTCCGTATTTTTTCTTGCAGAGAATAGCTACTATTCCATAAGTCCCTCAAGCAGTAGTCGCTATGTGGTCGAGATTTAATGTGCAATGTGGAATGTGGAACAATCAAAAGGCTCATCTCATAAAACAAACAACTCAAAAGGCGAAAAAAAAGATAAAAGAACAAAAGATATATAGTCAAAAAAATTATTTAAAATCTAATGCAAAAAGTTAATAATGGTTTAAATACTGTATTACTACAAGCACTGAATTGTTTTTTTTTTTTTTTTTTAATTAGATGCATTTGTTTTAAAGCTATTAAAAGCAATCGAAATATTTTTTTTTTCTTCTCTTACACCTTTAAAAATAAACTTGATCTTAATCTAAGAACTAGCAAATTCCATAAAATATAAATAAATAAATAACATATGTAACAAAAAAATATTTAGTTTTTATATTGTGTTTGGGAGTGATCAATTTATATCTTGATTTTAAAAAGCCAAACCAAAAAAAACAGTAATTTCGTTTTTTTTTTTTTTTTTGTATAACTTTGATGTTTTCGAATTCTTTATATACATAAACATATATATATGCACATAAATACATATATATATATATATATGCACATAAATACATATATATATATATATAAATATATTTGATTAATGTGCCACCAAATGGGGTAGTTTGAGGGCTCATTCGTCCTGAACTGATACCCACCCTCGATCCGCGCTTAACGGGGGTTGCATGCGATCGTTAGGGTCACGGGTCAGGGTGGCTGACAACCCTACCCTACAGGCACCACCAAAAGTGCATGCACCCCTATTCCAGACGGGATTCCTGCCTGACTGGCTAACTTTGACTGCTTCGCTGGGCGCATTTCAATTGATAATTTATGCTAATTATTTAATTAAAACCAGTCGCTGGCCATTGATGTACATACATAGAGGGTAAGCTCGACGATCTGCTTTCAACTGTTAAAATATATTAATGGAGGCCAGCTAAAAAGTTTTCACTTAAGAGACGAAAGTAACATAATTAAATTGTTTGAATTCACAAAGTGAGTACGAATACATGTTAGGCTAGGGTATTAACTAGTCGGGTACTTTCGCACTTGTTTCATTTGAAAGTTGAAAACTTTAGTTGACTAAGCTTGCAGTACAGTATTTAACTTATTTCGTGTGACATTTTCCCGATGCAATGCCGCAATTTTTAGATTGCTGTTTATATAGTCTTTTGGCCTTGGCCCATCAGCATCAACATCAGCTGCAATGTATGGCAAATTGCCCATTTGCCCTCACTTCCCATGCTTCCTGCCTGCTTGTCGGATGGATGTCATTTAAGCCAGCTTGGGCAACAATGCTCTCTATCTTACCCCCTCTCTCTTCTACCGATTTTACACATCTGCGCTTCATTAGGCAAGTCTTTTCTCTCATTTTTCATCTGCCGCTGTTGCAGCTCTGATCTGGTAGCTGCTGCCTTTATGACTAATTCGATTGTTCGCGGCTGTGGAACGTGCCTAATTAAAAATAACAGAAAATAGCTTATAGTAGTTTCTCAACATGCCCGCATTCGAGCGCATTAAATGCCAATAAATTTTGTAAATTAAGTAAGCACATTAAGGGGTAGAGGGTGTGAGTGGAATTCGCTAGAAGCAATACACACATTGAATAAGTTGACCAGCAGATTCCTAGCGCTATATCATCATGCATCAGATCATTGACATTTGAGCAATTAATTTAAGAGCCGTTTAACAACAGCAACTGCTGCGAAGAATCTAATCCTCAATGAAATGAAATATGTAGATCAAATGGCATACACACAAATGGGTCAAAAACAAATATGGAAGAAGCAGTTCTTCTGTCCAGTTAATGATTATATATATCCCTCTACACACAGAAAAACATCGCCCAACATTTTAATAAATCACGTTTAAAAATTTAAAGTTTTTCTTGCTTAGAAATAATAAGGACAAAATATTTCTCAAATGAATAAATCGACAATCCCAAAAATATGGTGTTTTTTTATTCTTATTTATTTATTTTGTTGAATTAAGAAATGCAAACCCTGGTTTTAGACAGCAACAAACCATACATTTTAGAAACTTACTTTCTGAATAATAGGGGACCAACCCTTGGCGATTTACTAAAATTTTAGACAATTTTTTTAATGAATATATATACACTATAGGCCAAAACAAATATGACAGAAGCAGTTCTTCTGCTCAGACAATGGACACATATATACCCTATGTATACAAACATAGTAACTTTATTCTCTTATAAATCTTATATCTATTTTTATCGTATGCTGTGTGTGCCGAACAACCCTCGGCTGCAAAGTTATTGGACATGCGACTGGCAACAGTGGATTGGACACTGGGCACTGGAACGACTGGCAACGGGTCGGTCTCATCGGTGGTGCACCCCTCTGCCCTCTATCCCTATCTGAGTTTGTTGTTGTCATGCATGCAATTCCCTCAGTAGTTGGTCTACTGCTTTCCTCACCCCACCTTCCTGCTAGGCAACATGTCTTTTTCTCCGTTCGTCTAATCAAACTGAATTTCAAGCAAGTAAGAATGCTGCAGTCGGGTGTACGCTATTGTAGTAATATTTCCAAATTTACCTTTAAAAAGATTTGCATTCTCAAATGAACACTTAGAAAACAAAAATCGCAGAGATTATATTTCTCAAAAATCGTGGGCTTCTTTTCTTAATTTCAGGTACACTTTTCTACAATGTAGATAAAATATATCTAACAGCAACTCTATAATCTCTTTTATTTATATAATCTTTATAATTTAATTTGAAAAAAAAAAAAAAAATTACCATTGAGGGACTCTTTACTGAGTTACTCGGCCTCTAAGGCAGAAAACTGCTAAACTCTAATATAGATGCCGAGCTAATAAATTTTTTAACTTATTTCTGAATTTAAGAATTTTTTGCATTTATATTTTTTAGAAATGCATTTTTTTTTTATAAAAAAATGTATAAAAATCATCATATTTTTCGGATGCTCGATTCAGGACAAGTCGTTGTTTTGAAATTAGTTTCTTATATTTACAAGTTAATTTTGAGTCTGGGTCGAAGATGTTTCCCTCTGGCTGTAACAACTTTTGCATAAAACCATAACAGTCTTTGTAGCCATTTTGAATGGGTTGAGGGTATGTTTGTTTTGTTTTCAATGGCTGTTTTTATCTTCTTTATTTTTCTGGCGGAACAACATGCACTCAATGAAATGATAAAATGAATTGGCACGAATCACTATCTCGGTCTACTTTGTTATGCATGCTCGAAGAATATTTCTACACAACCACCACTTTCTTCCCCCGCGACACCGAACCCAGCAACTAAATTCAGCTAGCTAAATGCTCTTGACGTGTAAAGAAGAACGGACATTCCCATTATTATACCCTGAACCCATTAAAAATGGGTAAAAAGTGTATAATGGTTTTGTGCAAATGTATGTAACAGGCAGAAGGAAGCATCTCCGACCCTACAAAGTATATATATTCTTGATCAGGATCAATAGTCGAGTCGATATAGCCATGTCCGTCTGTCCGTCCGTCCGTCTGTATGAACACGCAGATCTCAGAGACTGTAAGAGCTAGAGACTTCAAATTTGGAAAATAGGTTCTCGTATACCAAGCGCAGACCAAGTTTGCGTTATTTTATTGATAACTGCCTCCGTTTATCGAATATCGATATATTAAATTTCCGATTGCAATAAATGCCACAATTTTAAAAATTAATACATAATATGCATATGCATACTATTGATCAATTGCCCAAATTTCGTCAAGATCGGATAAGAAACACCCAAGTTATATGTATATCCAAAATATATATTCTCATATTGATCTCATTTCTATCAGCAGCCGCAAATATGCGAGCGCATGTGCGAGAAAGAGATGGCAGGATAATCGACGCGAGCGTCAATATGTTTTTGTGTGTATTGCGTGTTTCACGTGTTTGTCGGCAGAGGGCGCTCACAGAGCTGATCGCATTTTAATGCAAATCTTTTTCAAGGGGAATTTGCTAATAATAATTGAATATATTTAATAACTGGGTTCAGGGTATATCTTAGTCGAGTTTACTCGACTACAGTACTCTTACTTGTTTTTAATCGATTCTTGTTGAAACATTATAAAAATGTATGATGAAAAAGGATGTAGTAGGAATTAAAAATCTGCTATGATGATCTAATTGGGTTATATGGCGATCGAAAGGTAATTAAGAACATTCATCTTTAGCTCTGAGAGTAGTACTTGTGAACTGATATATCAATTAACATATATATATAAATATATACATATGGCGATGTTATTTAATATTTGACAATGGACAATAGTTACTGTTAGCAACGGCAATAATGTTCATGGGAATAATAAATAAACAAAAGAACAAAAACAAAATTGTGTATGAAAACACAAAGCAAAATTCAAATGAGCAATCTAATCGAATTGCATTGTATATACATATGTATACAATATATATACGTATGACTCAGCCGACCCACATTAATATATACAAATACAAATACACACAAATTGGATACCTTGCGCCTTGAACTATCTTAGTTTGCTAAATGCTGGCAGACACTCTCACGGGGCGAAACGACGGGGATGGGGATGAGGAGGGGAGAGAGAGAGAGAGGACAATTTACTGGTTTGGCATCAAAAGTTGAATGCACCGCAGTGCAGTAAATGCTTAGTGCTTAATGCCACAAAGGCCATAATGACAATGATGATAATGAAATGGTGACTATGCTAGCGATGATGGAGACAGTGATAATGACGTTGATAGCAGCAGCTGTGCAATGTAAACGATAATAAAAGGGAAATTTGAGGTTAAAATTAGCATCAAATCTGCACAAACCAAGTCAGTATGATGCAGTCGAATCAGCACGACTTCGATATACCCTATTGTTCTAAAATTTCCCTTAAAAAGGGGAAAAAAGTACATTCACAACAAGTTGTTTCGCAATTCATTGAGAATATTGGCATCTTAAGCATATAACCAAAATACCGCAAAAATTAAAGCTATAAATTCGGACATGTCATTATATTTCTTATATACAAGCTAATTATAACAAAGCTTTAGAAAAACCATATGAAACAGTGGCAGTTACCGATAAAAATGAAATAATCTTTATCTGCCCCGAGAATACGAGAATCTATATATATCTGAAGTATCTATCTATCTATATCTTAGTCTCTAAAACGTTGAGCCTCATCAAGAATATATATATATATATATATATATATAGAATAGACGACATACTTTTGCACAAAAACCCTTTTACCCATTTCTAATTGGTTAAGGGTATCAAAAAGAAGATGAAATTAACGATTTCATGGCATATGTATGTCAAGTAATAAATGCATACATATAAATATATATATACATACATAAATGAGCTGCTTCGGAGGCCACTACATTGACCTTGATTTTGGTCAACAGTGTAATCAAACCTTACTTGTGCACTTTATTTTCTTCCATGCTGCTTATATGTTCATATCATTATTAATGAGAATAATAAATAGTCATGAGGCAACTAATAATAATAGAATGACTAATTTTCTGATCTGTTTAACTACACCTGCCTGTTACCACACACACACACACACATTAGCACACCCATGTTTGGTTTTTGCCTTTTCTGCTTTTGCCAGTTTCTTGCTGACAAAACAAATTTTGAGTAGCAAATACAGGGAATATGAATGAATTCTCATCTCAATCAGTGTAATTACTTTCACTTCCAATGTGTCTAGTTTTGCTGAATTCGATGAGACATCCAAACTTTGGGACTTGTGTTTATACAATAGACGAATTCTTATTTTATTTTTATTTTTTTTACTTATGTTACTTTAAACATTAGTAAGTGAGGTTTTGGGCTAGCAATTCTCATTTTTAGAATTTTTTTTCCATAATTTTAAGAAATAATTTCTAAAATGTAGAAAAACTTTCTATTTATTTTTAAGGACGATTTTATTTAAAATGTTTTAAAATATTTTTCTAAATGTATACACTCGGTGGTATAAAAATGGCACAGCAAGCAATTAGTGGCGAATGCAGTATTTCTTTTAGCCATTTGATGTGTGCAACTGTGCCACATGAATGGTTCGTTGATGCTAGTCCGATCGGGTCGGTTTGGGCCAGACCACTTAAAAGTGCATTGCACTCGACAACGACAACGATGACGCCGACAGCGAAGCCTGCGCAGCGGTAAAAGCTGGCCGCAAATGATAATAAAACATGCTAAACCAACAACAAAAACAAACTTTAACCGCAGCAACAACGGAGAAGAAGAAACCGACTCGCAAACCGCCGCAAAGGTAAAAGCTAAAAAATAACGCTCAGTACGTTGCCGTTGTATGTTTGTTTATTATTTTTGTTGTTGCTTTTTTGTTGTTTCCTTCTTGACGAGGTCGTCGTCCAACTAACCACCAGGTGGGCAGACAGACAAACAGACAGACATGTCTTGATTTAAAACTGTTGCTTTGTATAATAAATAGATGCGGCTTAATAATTAAGTACACTCAAAAGAAGCACATTGGCCTGCATTTGAGAAATATTTCATATTATTAATAAATAAATTTTCATTTATTCTTTGTAGAAATAGGTTTTTAATATTAAGAATAAAAGAAATCTTTCCAATTTTTAGAAAATGATTTTCTTAAATTTAGAAATAGTATTTATATACAAGAAAAACTTTCTAGGTTTCAAAAATTCAAGTCGACTTATTCTCTAAGTGTATGCATATATATATATATATATATATATATACATATATATGTATATATGTATATTGAACAGTGCAGCGTTATAGCTTTGCCAGCGTTCAGCCGGTTCAATTCGGTTTCTGTAGAAATGTTGTGCACAATCTCCCAAGTCAATGCTAACAATAGCAAAATCTTATAGGAGTACACAATAAATCGAATAGGTCTCGTAAGACCCGCATATTTCTAAACCGATATTTGAGGTATGCGCTAATAGCTCTGGAACCCTTGTTTAAAACAAACCTCTTAAAACTTAGCAAAGTGAGAGGTAAAAAAAAAAGAAGAGAACTTAAGCGACAAGGAGAGAGCGAAGTAAGAGCAAGAGAGTATTTGGTAATATGATTTGTCGCTTGATCTCGTCTTGTGCTTGAATCTTCGTTGCCCGTATGCTTAGCTTCAATTAGCGTCTAATGTTAAATAAAGTATTCTGCATTTGCATTATTTAAATAAATAAGTAAAGAATAATGGAAGTCAACATAGAATATGTAAATTCTGAAATTTTCAATATTTTCAGCTTCTTAATTTTTTCAGCTAGCTCCAGAGTTGCACTTGAAGCAGATCTCGAAGTTATGTTTGTGCTTGACCAAGAAGATCTCTAGCATACAAATCAGCATGCAAGCGCATGCATGGATTATGGTTATGGATTACATTGTGTGTCTATACGATATATTCGGTAATGAGGAGTCATTTATCAGTTCGCTGCTGGGTATCTAAGCGCATCTCTCGTAGTACGAAATATTATCGTTTCTCGCTTCTCGCGCGCCATCTATCGTCCGAGCCGTAGCATCTGATCTGATTTATTTCGGGGAAGCAGCGCATAAGAAAGCGATTGAAATAAAAATGCAGAAAACTACTAAATCGGAAACACACGAAACGAATAACAAACGATGATGACAAACAGTGTGGTGGTGGTGGTTGTTGTTGTTCTTTTTCTTCTTCTTCGTCTTCTTGATGATGTCATTCGGCAGGCCAGCCGACATTTGTTTATGAGTTGGGTATTGGGTCTCTTGGTTTAACTGTATGCATGTGTGTATATATGAATATTTGCATTTGTGTATATATTCATATATATGTATGTGTGTACGTCTATTTCCTACCGCTTTCATTGATTTTTTTTTTTTGACCCCGGCAAAAGGATTTTGTACACGAGTTAATGTTGTTGTTCATTTTTTTTTTTTTGGTGGGTGGTCGATTTGTGTGTTGGGCGTGTCGGGGGCATGCAACAAACTGAACCAAAAATGACATCATAGGGAAGAACTTTGGCAAGTCCTTAACAAAATTTCTTTTTTGACAAGACCAATATTTTTTAAAAGGAGTAATAGGGGAAATATAGGTATTAATCCGAAGGATGTATATATTCTTGATCCATATGAAATATCTGTCTTCACAGACGAGTGAATGTCGTACTTGCACTGTAGGTGTAGGGTATCTGCTAGTCGAGCACTCTCGATTAAAGATGCGCTCGTTGTTGGCCGCAAAATGACGCAATCGGCGGCAGCAGCAGCTGTTTTGGCAAATTGAATTGCGATGAAAGACAGAGCAGAAGAGAAGAAGCAGAATCAGAAGCAAATAAGCAGCAAATCAAGAATCAGCATGCCTCTAAAATTGCGAAAGATACAAGATTCACATGGCAGCCAAAAGATACAAATGTATCTCACAGATATTCATTGGCACAAATACAGCTTTAGCTTCGAATATAAGACATAAACACATTCAAATAAACGCAAAATTAAGCATATCTATATATATACACACACACACCTATAAACATATATATAATAAGTTAAAATACTTATTCAAACAATTAAAAAACGAACCTAATTTTCAGTTTTTTAACAGAAACTTAATTTTGGGCGTTGCGCTTTAATTAAAAGAAAACAATAACATAAATCTAAAAAGAGTGACCCGCAAATAGAGAGGGGGAGAAAGAGAGAGAATGAGACTGAGGATGGGCAATGACGAAATCAGCTCGATGATATCATATCATATCAACTCAATAAAGTCAACTACAGCATTCGAAACTTAACTCAAAAAATACAAAACACAAAATAAAAAATAAAAAAATAAAGAAAAAACACATACAAGAGGTAGAAGAGGAGGAATCGATCTGAGTCTTGATCAGCATAAGGGAAATATAACCATTAAATGGTTAAACATTGTTTCAAAATGAAGAATGAACTTGTGTAATAAAATATAAGTAGTTACCATAAACATTTATTACGTATTTCGAATTCAAAACTCTTTACAAGCTATCTGATCTCTTCACAATTGAAGAGGAGCACACAGAGAGAGAATATAAACGACAATAATAATAAATAATTGAAGCATGACCATACATCCATCAACCTCAACGTGGTAACTCTCTCTCTCTCTCTCTCTCTCTCTCTTCTCCTAAATGACCCACCCACATTAGTTCTCTCTCTCTCTCTCCTTAACGTGCTTTCGTCATCGTAATTTTAGTTGGTCGCTTTCAATTGAAGGTCGCTCGAAATTCCAATTAAACCCAAATGGGGGCAACATCAATAAATATTATTATTATATATTCTCGTGTATATATGTCTGAATATTAATATGCCTGTATAATTATGAGCAAACAAATTATTATATTTTTTTAAGATTACGTTTAATTTCTGCTGGTATTAATCGTGTATCGAAATAATATATTCTTCGCACTTATTTAGTTCTTCTTCTATTTAACGGAGCATTTTGATCTGAATATACATCAAGTTTCACACACTGTACGATGTTTTTCTCTACAATGAACAAATCATTTAAACTTTGCCCAAAAAAAGAGAATTAATACAAAAAAAAAGGCAAAGTATCTCATTAATTAATCCCCAATTTGACCCTCACAAAGTCTGAGGTAATTCTGGGTTGGGGCGATGTGAGCGTCGACGCCAGCGTCAAGGTGCGCAGAAATGATGACGTCGTCGATCGCAGGCAAAAAGAGCACGAAATGCATTTATTAACAGCAAAAAACAAAAAGCGTCAGACACAAATTGAACGTCGGCAGCGACGCTGATCTCTAGAATTGATGTCGTCAGTCTCTGCTGCGCCGCTGTAGCCCCACCTTAGCTCGCACAGACACACACACGCATAGACAATAAGCGCGAATTAAGATTGAATGTGTGTTTGTGTGAGTGAACACTTATGTAGCTCAGTTTCCGTGTGTGTGTGTGTGTTGACTTGTATTATTTTCGTGTTTGACAGCGGCTGCTGCTGTTTTTTTTCTCTAGCAAAACCAGTTTAGAGTTTACAGCAACAACAAAATGTCTACCAAAAAGAGAGACAGAGAGAGGGAAACAGGAAAGTGTGTTGCGGAATGTGTGAATGGTTTCTCTAATAAAAATGTTGTACAAAACAGTGTTGCAAAAATGCTCTGTTAACTTACCTGAGAAAAAGAGTCCTGAGCCTTTGCTGCTTTCTGATACAAAGCGGCAATAATAATGTGGCAACAAACACAAAGATGAAGAAGAACAACAACAACAATAGTGGCAACTCTAAAACTAAAACTTGATAAAAGCCAAAAAGAGAGCAAAATACACACTCATACACACACACACACCCACAACTCTAGCAAAGCGTCACGAGCCAGGTAAGCCACAGAGAGAGAGGGCGAGAGAGAGCGCGTGCAAGTCACTCAAGTTGAGTCAACTCGACTCGATTCGAGTTAAATCGGTGGCTTTGGCTGTTTTGCTCTGCGCAAGTTTCTATGTACATGCACACATACATGCATATATGTATATACATTTATATATATATATATATATGTATAAATGTATATGTTTCACACACACACACACGCAGAGAGAGAAGAGTGTAATAATTTTCACCAAACTGCACAAAAGGTGCTTTGGCTTTTGACATCGACTTTGACGATTGACTGCGCCTATTTTATTTGTAATTGTATTTTGTATTTTTTCCTTTTTTATATTTTTGTACAGCCATCTGACCAAATAAACTTAAAATGTTAGAAGATATTGCTGTTGTTCTTTTTCTTTTTGTGCTTATTGTTGTTGCAATTGATGCTGCCAACAGCAGCGTCCTTTAAGCGTCGTCGTCGAATTGAGTTGAGTTGCTTTTCGCTATTTGTTCTTCACATGAAATTGCGCTTATTTAGTTATTTCGTGGTAAATTAGTTATTTTGTTTAAATTACTTTTGGGCGCGGTGCCCGCTCACACACACATACACACACATATACACTCATACAAAATATCTGACAACAGCTTGCATTAAATATATATATCAATACATATGTATATATAAAAGGCAACAATTCGTATTTTGTATTATTGATTGCGCTTTTGGCCAATTGTTGTATGTATGCGTATATGTGTGCACATATTATTGTATGTGTATGTGTTAATAAATCCAAAAAAAAAAACAATTTCATACACACACACAGACACATGTACGCACAAGAAAAAAAAATTTTAACAAGTAAATAAGACAATGTTCTATGCCAACAACTAACAGCACACGGCCGTCTGTCAGTCCCACTCAATCAAACCGGCGCTGTTGCTGCTGCTGCTGCTGCTATACATACAATCGAAGAACAACCGCGCGCAACAAAAACAAAATGAAGACTGTTACAATTCAATGAGGTGCAAGTTTTGGTTAAATAAACCGTTCAGCATGGTCACACTGATTATTTAAACAGTGTTGACATTTGGCGTAAAATATTATATATCGTTTATCGATTACACACAGCGTTGCCTTGAATTTTTAATGTGAAGGTGTGTGTGTGTATGTGTGAGCTTTGAGACAAAGGCCAAATCGAAAGAAATTCAAAAAATGCTAAACATCAAATTAAGCGGCACAATCACAATTTCATTTGAAACACTCATTAATTATTGGCTGACAAGAACAAATGCATGTCGTTTATTTTTGTAATGACTGACTCGCACAATATAAGCAAAAGCAACGAAAAAATCGAAGTGCTTTAAATGTCAAGGGCAACAAAAAGCATAACAAAACCGACAACAACAGCAACAAAACAGCAGCAACAACACCAGCAGCTAGATTTACAAGAACAACAGCAACAAAAACAATGTCTACAAATTCGCCCGCCCAAAAGCCGCCAACCAACAATGCCAGCAGCAGCAGCAATGAGAATAGCACCGGCGATTCCAATGTGGCACCAAAAGCTGCAGAAGCATCTGCCTGCCACACGTTGCTGGATGTGAGTGGAACGATGGCGCCAAAGATGATGGTGCCCACAGTGCACACTGTCCATGGCCGGACGGATGAGGTGGACAGTCCGCTGTGGCTATCCTCATTGCACAGCGTAATCTTTATTATCACGTGCGCTTTGGCCGTCTTCATATTGTTCCGCAATGTGCTAACTTGGTAAGAGAATATATACATATATATATATATTTATTTATCGAGAGAGATCGATGACATTGACTGATTGTTCCTTATACACAAAATAATATTAGGGTTTATTCTAACTAACCTTCTTTAGTATCTTTTGTTAATATTTGATCCGTCAAGCCTGATTTTTCGAACATAATTTCTTTTATATTTATTTGAAATATTAGTCTTGTAATATATTAGATTTTTGTTAACTTTTGTTCAGAATCAATTGCTAACATTAAATTAATGTACAAATCGAAATGTAAATCGACAAAATTAACATGGCCAATTGAAAGACTAAATTTTTCAAAAAGTGCGCATATTTAAGCTGCTTTTTCACCGTTTATAAAATTGCGATCTACATTAAACATATGCCTGTCTTAAAAGCTCTGCAAGCTTCTTGGAAAGCTTAAAATAACGGACATAATTGATAATGCAGAAGCATGCAAAGCTTTAATTGTGATCGACGAGAACACAGCTGTTCTTTCTTCTCTCTCTCTCTCTCTCTCTGAGCTGCGCTTCCCGAGTATACCCAAAATTCAGTTGTTCAGTTGCTCGGCGACCGTTGACTAAGAGATAGATAGAGCAAAACCATTGCTAAGATTATTTTTCTTTTCTCTTCATTTTAATACAATTTTCAACTGAGTATCGAATGACGAAATTTAACGATATTTCTTACCTGCCCACTAGGCATTTGCAGAGCTTCTGGGGCGCCTCCGGAGACTTTTGGCAGTCGCAGTGGGACAAGTTTATTGATAAGTTTGGTAAGTTAGCCAAGACGCGAACAAATAGAAGAACACAAAATTATCTGTGAGTGCGCATGAACCGAAGGCTTCGTCTTCCATCTACATTTATGCATATGTATGCATATGTGTAGCTGTGTGAGTGTGTAGTGTGTGTATCTTTTCATGTGTCTTCTTCTTCTGTCAGATATCGCAAACTGCAATTTTGTCTCCGATTCACAAAAAGGCACAATAACAAAAATAAAAACAACAACAAAGACAAACAAATAAACAGCACTTGTTTTGTTTATTAATTTACACACACACACACACACACTGAGGCCGAACTGTGGGGAACTTTGATTACACTACACAACATGAGTGTTATTTGTACTATCGAGTGTTATAAACACTTCTTCAATTTATTTAAATGACATACTTGGTTAGTTAAGATTTTTCCTTGTGATAAAATAATATAATAATATACTGTTATTATACTTATACATACATCACCTCAAAATGCAAGTATCGTTTTATTTTGATCTGAAGCTGAGCTTAAGGGAAATAAAGACTAGTTCCAGCTAAGTGGCCATCATGATTAAAGTCACTTAACTTAACTAAAAAAGTCAACAAAATTTAGCGTGTACGTACGCCTATCCAGGTGTATACACACATACACAGTCGATTGACTTTTACCCTAATGCATTACGTGACACATTTCATTAAGCTATAGGGAAACATATATATATATATATATATGTAAAATTTAGGTAATACCTGAGACTTGAACAACAATAAATATTAATCGTAATTCATATAGCTAAGGAAGAATTATTAACACCCAAATCAGTTTTTAATACCTTGAACCAATATATGTAGACATGCTTGGTCATCTTTATGAGCACTCGGATATCAGAGAATATAAGAATTACATATTTGAAGATCAAATCTATTTCAATTGATCGATAACTGCTCACGATTTGCAAATATCGATAAATATCGAATTACGATAGCACTAAAAAGCACAATTCTAAAGGCAGAGCCTACTTATTGATTATCAATATACATTGATATGTTATTGATCAACTGAAGAATTCTAGTTCGGATTGGACGGGCCCAACTTATAGTTCAAATCGCATTCCCATATTGAAATCAGTCCGCAAGCATTTTCTGTGTGCATGTGTCAGACAGAGATGGTATGATGGTCGAAACGATCGTAATTATGTTTGTGTGTATTCTGCACCAACTCAATATCTACGATTGCAGATACACACACACACATACAGGTGTACATATGTGTCGCAAGCCAGTGATTTCAGTTGGGACTTGTAAATAAATAGCGGATACTGCTTTAGTTTTTTATTTATTTTTGTATTCTTCAGATAAGAGAACTTTCACGCATGTATTTAACATAGTGTAACTATATAAGCTACATTTGCTGACATGACGATAGTGACGAAGTATATATATATATATATATATATATATTTATATATATATATATATACTTGTTTTTCTTTTACTGTTGCTTCTGTTTATATATCTTATAGGTGCATAGTTGCAATTAAGGATTAAAGAATGTGATTCAGTTTCAAATATTGGATAAATCACATGGTCTTACGACTGGTACCTCGCCACCTTATAATGTGACACCATGTATTTATATCTAGGGTATATCTCGGCATTCCTACTTGTTCTCAGAAGAATTTTTTCAATAAACCAATAAAACATCACTTGACATCGCATGACACTTACAAAATATTTGCAATAAATAGTCTTCATTTTGGAAATTAGGCATTTAGAATTAATATAATGAAAAATCGAAATATTTGCCAATAATCGTTAATGACTTCACAAATTTGGAAGATAGATTGCCACATTAATGATTGTATTATTATTATTTGTATTATTTATTTATTCTCGTGCCTAATAAAATTTGTGACTTGTTAGATAATTACCTATAAATCAAGTGTTTTAAGTACAACAACAAATAGCAGCTCAAGCTCTTGTTAAGCGTTATTGTTCTGCTAAATATTTGGTTTTTTATTACGCACTTTCTTGTGACTGTCTTTTGAAAGAACTGTCTGTGTTTTAAATCAGTAACATTGTTTTTGGTTGCGGTTGCGGTTTGGTTCACTTTTGTTTTCTATTCCGATGCGTTTTTCGACTTTGGGTCGTCGTGCTCACGCCGCTTATTGATCTGATTGAGTACAAATCAGGCTTAAGATTGCAGGGAACTTGAAAGGAATATGATGGGATAAATGTATGGGCTTACAACATTATTTTTAGTTAATCAGCCAACTTAATTTTGCAGTTCCGATCAGAAATACAAGGAATTTTCCACCTCTTTCTCTCATTATGATGGATAGCATTTCTGATCTTCTGATCAAATTATAATGCGGTTTCTCCTTTAATAAGTTGTGCTTCTTCCATATGTAACTACGAATGCATGTTCGGTCTGAGTACAGGGTATCTTTCATACAAGCACACTTTATGATCGATTTAAAATATTCGTACAATAAAATAATATTATATTGTGTTATATGTATATACTTATGTGCCGATTATAGGTGATGATCCGATGATGCTTTGGGTCTTCGGCACCACCATATTCACAATGATAGTGTACTGGAGTGTGGGCGGCATTTATACATTCATGGATCTGACTAATCGACCGGCATGTATCCGCAAGTACAAAATCCAGCCAGGCACCAATGAGCCCGTTGAGGCCGGACGTCTGTTAAAGGTGACGAATCCGAAATTTGTTTTATATATTTATATATTTTATTTATTTTTATGAAATTATATTAAATTGGATTCTGTGACTGGTAACGAATCGAAATGAATGAACTGAAACTGAACTTATCTTTGCAGGTCATTTGGCGTGTGATCTGTAATCAAATTTTTGTGGGCATACCACTGGCATATCTCAGCTACAAACTGATGACAGTGCGGGGCTTGAGCGATATACGGGAACTGCCCACATTTCATTGGGTATGCTTCGAGCTAACCGTGTGCATCCTGATGGAGGAGCTGGGCTTCTACTATTCGCACCGTTTGCTGCATCATAAGCACATCTACAAGTTTATACACAAGCAGCATCACGAATGGACCGCACCCATATCGGTGACGGCTATATATTGCCATCCCATAGAGCATATATTCAGTAATCTATTGCCACCATTTCTGGGTGTATTCCTAATGGGAAGTCATGTGGCCACCGCCTGGCTATGGTTTGCACTGGCCATACTCTCTACACTGAATGCACACTCTGGCTATCATTTGCCATTCTTTCCCAGCCCCGAGGCACATGACTTTCATCATCTAAAGTGAGTTAAATAGTCGCTTAATCGTCTTATAATTTGTGACGATGTGTCCAACCTATTGTATATGCATGTTTCATGTTCTTGGCGATGCTAATCAGTCGATTTGATATTGTCATGTACGTCGTTCGTCTGTCTCTCTCTCTCTCTCTCTCTCACTTTGAATGCTTACTAGCTATATATTCTAATCGTCCCAATCTGACAACTATTTTATAAAAGCTATAATAGAAAGTAGATAACTAGTCTGTCATTGAGCGAATTTTTTTTAAACTAGCTAACGATTATGTATTCGAAGTCCCAATTTGGCGTTGTTGCGCTGACCATTTTTAAACCCCTAATATCTTTGAGGAGCGAACTTGATCGGATTAATATGCATAATACATACATACATATATATTTCACATTGCGGCAATATATTCTATACTAAAAATTTCACCAAACTCACCTTTAAATAGGTTTATTTTGATTAGGGCTATCAGAACATAATTAGAATAATTTATCTTTTATTTGACGTACATTTTATTTGTCGTACTCTTAGATTCAACAACTGCTTTGGGGTGCTTGGTGTCCTGGATCGTTTGCATGGCACCGATTCGATGTTTCGCGCCACCAAATCCTATGCTCGCCACATTATGATGCTGAGCTTTGTGCCACCTCGCGATGCCTTTCCCGACTCCACCATGAAGTGAGTGCTGTGCTCTTCCTTTGTACTTTGCAACACTGGCTGAGGTCCCCTATATATTAACTGACAACTTTTATTAATGGGATATGTAGAAATAATCTCTCCATCTATGCTCTGTGCTCAGTCCCTCACAAAAACCTAAACAAACATGTATTTTTTTTTACTTGCATTTCTATACGTGTATACTTTATTGTGATAATAAGCAAGTGAGAGTATTCAATAAACCAAAATGAAAAAAGATAAAAAAAAAGAAGGATGAATCAAGTAATCAGATACTCTACAAAGAGAGATGTAAATGTGTATGTTAGTAGCATTAGTAACACAAATCAAAAACTAACTAGTAATAATCATAAATATATTGACAAATGTTTGGTGTATAAGCACACACGAACACACTTCTCACACAGCACGAAGTAATAATAAAAAATAAAACTATTAGCGATAATAAAATAACAATACGCCAACGCAAACGTCCAGTGCTAAAACATTTGTCGATGTTTGAACTTTGGGCGCAAGAAATTGTTATTTTCCCGCTGAACTAAAAATAAACATAATCTCTGACTTGAATATGGCATAGCAATAGTTAATCTTTTAAAAATTACCTACGAAAATTTGATAACCGTATCAATAATACAAAAAACAAAAACGAATACAGAAATCTAAACAGTACACCGAATGACCTACAATATTATTTTAACCAACTAAATCACATCAATTAAGTTTTTTATATCAACTTCATACTGTTTTCCAATAAGTTTCGTTTTATCTATTTGACTATCATAACATCTGGCCAGTGATGTCCTTTTTACGTTCATTCTAAAAATTTAAATATATGTTCAACACAGTTTAAATGGAATACCTTATGCAATTGACTTAATTGTACAGATAATTGTTGTTTTTTATATAAATCCATTTTTAAAAATGTTCAGGTCTTAAACAAAGACTAATCATTGCATTTCAAATGTTTCCTTTTGCTGTTCTGAATTTACACAAATTAAATTTAATTACTTTCTCTTACTTTAATTATTCCATATTGAAAATGATTTTGTATACAGTCGATGTTTGATTCTAATTATAAGTTTGAACTGCATTCGACTCAATCGATCGTTACCAGCTGCTGTTGCAAGTCAAGATACCCGTTTAATTGTAGGGCATCCATGCTTGTAGGCATAAATTTGCAGCGATTTTCGCATGTTAGTTTCAATTGGGCCATGGAGACTAGCACAATTATTACCAGTTTTACTGCGCGCTGGCGCTACACCGGGGATCTGCTCCAAGGGCGCTGGGGTGCGCTGCTCGACGTCATCGGCGATGATCCGATGCGCCTGTGGGTGCTCGGCACCACAGCGATCTTATTTTTCGTCTATTGGTTCTATGCTGCAATCTTTATTCTCATGGACATCACCAACCGACCGAGATTTCTGCGCAAATACAAAATACAACCGGAGCAGAATGAACCACTGGATCTGTCCCGATTGTGGGCTGCCATCAAAGTGGTCGTGTTCAATCTGATTGTGGTAAATTCGATCATTACCTGGCTTCTCTTCGAATTGGTGCTCAAAAACCATAATTCCCAAAACATTCGCGAACTTCCGAGCTTTGGACGAATTGTGCGCGACTTTGTTGCATTTGTGGTGATGGAGGAAATCATGTTCTACTATGTGCACCGACTGCTGCACCACAAGGCCATCTACAAGTACGTGCATAAGAAGCATCACGAATGGACAGCGCCCCATGCGGCCATGACCCTCTATGCACATCCCATTGAGCATTTGGTATCCAATTTATTGCCCGTGGGCATCTCAATATCCATACTAGGCACACATGTGCTGTTTGCCTGGCTTATGATCTCGTTGGCCGTCATCAACGCGATATCCGATCATACAGGATACAGTTTTCCCTGGTCTGGCGGATCTGTGCGCTTCCACGACTTTCATCATGCCAAGTGAGAGAGCTGCATATATGCAAACTTATGTACAAGTATGTCTACAAGTGTGACTTTCTCTTCTATTCCTAGGTTCAATTATAATTATGGCGTTACGGGCTGGCTAGATAAGCTACATGGCACCTATAGGCCGCCCGTATACGGCCAGAAGCAGCAGCTGCGAGTGAAATCCAAGCACAAAGCGGGGAAGAGCAAACCCAAGTCTAAATAATGATAACTCCAATGAAATATTATTTTGTGTATCGGTTTTTTTAAACTTAAATAAATACTGAACAGCTCCTGCATTCCATTTTATATTAAGATGACAATTGAGAAGTACAAATGTACAGTTGAGGTAAAATAAAACATTTTTCCTTTTTTCCAAATTTTGTTTTTAAATATATTGTTTAATATGCCCCTATAAACAGCAGTTAGTACTGCTCTTGGAATTCATTTCAATATATAAATAAATATATATATATTTTTATTTAACTTAGAGGTGAGGAGCCAAAAAGAAGCGAAACAAATAGAAGCACCTCTTACGTTTATTTATTAATTATATTATAATTAAATTAAATTATAATTTAATTATAATTAAATAAAAATTTGTTGAAAACATTGAACAAAATTATACATTTTTTCTCACTTTTTTAGGTCTTCTAAAAACGAAATAAAAAACGAATAAATATCGTAAAATACTGAGTGAAACAAACTGAACATTGCACATAATTAAACAAATCCCAAGCGGGACGGCTAAGGCTTTCGCAAAATATTATGCATTTTTCAAATTATTTTCGGAGTTCGATCTCGGATTCGAATTTTACTTAGTTCTCTTTGGTATCCTACCGGTGTAAGATACAAGCTTGGAGACACAGGTGAGAACGGCCGTTGTGTTGTACCGCCACAATAACGATTGTAAATCCAAGTATCGTCTGTATAAAATATATCGAATAGTGTATCGATATATCGGTATCACGTACACACTGTGTGGTTTACAGCTGTTTGCTGGAAGATTACGCGACCAGCGGTGCCTCTGGTTCTTTTTACCTTGCTGCCATAATTACCTTGAAGCACATCTGAAGCACCATGTTCAAAGTGATAAGACAAATGACGCAGTTAACGCTGCAGGCTCCGCTGCTGACATCCGCGCCAGCTTCCAGCGCTGCTAATCTCCTCGCATTTCCACCACAGACGACGGTCACGCAAAATGTGCACACGGCTGCGACTGGAGGCTTATGTGCCAAATGGAACAAAAACAACTACGGGCCACGCAAATGGCTGGAATATAACAAAACTGTACATCCACCACAGCAGGCGATCGAAGAGCCACGCAAAGCGGTAAGCCAACAAACCAATTGCACTTTTTCAACGATTGATTAAAATTGCATTCGATTTATTTGCCGCAGTATGTTTGCCACATGCGCAGCAATATCAAATACAGCCCGGACAAGATGTGGTATATAGCGGCCTTTGTGCGCGGCATGTCCGTCGACGAGGCGCTGAAGCAACTCAACTTTGTGCTCAAAAAGGGCGCCACAGATGTGAAGGAGGCGATACTGGAGGCGCAACAAATGGCCGTTGAGCGGCACAACGTGGAGTACAAAAGCAATTTGTGGATTGGTACGATTGAATACAGCCAATAATCATTCTGTCCTCAAACTAATTTGTTGTTTCTTTTTGCTCGCAGCTGAATCCTTTGTGGGTAAGGGACGCGTCTTTAAGGGTATGCGTCGGCATGCGCGCGGTCGCTTTGGTCGCGTCGAATACAAGCACTGTCACTACTTCCTGCGCCTGGAGGAGGGCGAACCTCCGCAGCACTATTATTTGCCCGAGCCACAGACGCCTCAGCAGCAGTATGAGCATTGGCAGGAGCAGATGCGCAGCCGGAAGGTGATCAACTCGTTGTAGAATACCACACAGCATACATCATCCACCCACAGACAGACAGACAGCCCCTTTTATATGCAGCGCATTTGAAGTTGTTTTCAAAGACGTTGTGTCCTCCAAATTGTAATAAATGTAAATCAAAATGAATTAGAGCAATGCTGTTAAATTTATTAGGGGTGACGAAGATTTAATATGAGTGTCGAGTCGAAGGCCTAGGTTAGTACTCGTTAATAAGACATTGGTAATTGCTGCTTAGTCATAAGTTTGTTACATTAAAATAAAACAAATACTAGTGCAGACTCAACCAATTGTTAGTAAAACTTTTAACCCGTACTTCAATTTAGCATCTTCAGAAAGCCAAATCGAATTGAAAAGCAAGCACGTAAATTAAATATTGATGCTGATTTCATTTTAATTTGTAGAATATATATTATTTCATCTACCGACTTTTGAGCAATTTTTCAACCATTCAATAGACTAGATGCCGAGAGGTGAAAAAATATACAATCATCAATTGAGAATGTTGTAGTAGCTTAATAATAAGATGTGAATTTATTACTTAAACCATTTTATTATTATTAGCCTCTATCGCTCCCGAGTCGTTATGCGGCGCATTCCGAATGGCTGTCATCCTGCAGGGTTTGTGTGAGAAGTTCCTCCATTTCCATATCATCGATGGGGCACTGTTGCTTCTGCAGCTCCTTGGACACGCTGGTTAGCGCTAAGGGCTCACGCTGGCGCACCTCCTTATCAACATTCTTATCCAGCACCAGGCCGGCTAGCTTGGACAGGCGAGAGCGTGCTGTCTGTCCAGCATCCCGACGACGCTTGCGCGATAATTTCGCTACCGGATGTAGGCTGTCGCCAGGACTTGGGCTTGGCGTCTTCATTGCCGCCGGCAAGCGCTCCTTGGCCGTGTGCTCGCGCAGCAAGTGTTTGCTGAGGTTCTGGGCGCTGCTAAAGCAGCGCTGGCAGCCAACCGCCAGACACTCAAACCGTTTGCCGGAGTGTGCGGTGAGGACATGCTGTCGCAGATTGCGCTCATATGTGTAGCTGCGACTGCAGTCGGGCTCGGTGCATGCGAACGTCGACTCGTTATCTGCGGGATGCTTGGCAGCGATGTGGGCATTGAGATCGCCGGCCTTTACGTAGCTGCGGTCACAGTGCTCGCACTTGTGACGTTCACGTCCGTGGAGCGCTTCGCGGCAGTGTTTTGTGTACAGCGACCATTTATTGAACTTCAGCTTGCACTGCGGACAATCGTAGAGTTTACAGCTGCGCTGATGGCTCTCCTGTTGCCACTGTTGGTAGAAGCCGCGCGAGCACTTCTCGCAGCGATACGGATACTCTTGTGTGTGCTGGGTGATCACGTGCCGGCGAAGCTTCATTTTCTGCCTGAACTTGGATGCACAATGGGTGCAAGCATATTCGCGAGGGCACTCGTGCGCCTCGCGCACGTGTCGCTGCATGTTGCTGTCCGATGTAAACATCTTACTGCATTCCGGCAGGCTGCATTTGATACTCTTCTGTGGCGCGGCCGGACGCTCATGCGTGCTGCGCAGATGACGCTTCAGATGTGTGACTATCGTGTAGCTCTTGAGGCAGCCCTCGTAGTTGCAGGCGTGCCTCTTCTAACATTCCCAGAGAAGTCCAATTTATAAAATATTAAATACTATTTGAAAATAATCTCTACTTACAATGCCGGTATGATGGTATTCATGGCGATCCAAATGGTCTAGGCGCTTGAAGGTCGCGTCACAGCCGCCAATGCTGCAGTTATATTTGGGGCCAGTGCTGTCGCGTCGTGGTTGCTTGGCCTTAAACTCCTCTAAGACGGCATCCAAGTCACTGTCGCTCGTAATTTGCACCTCCGGTGGCATTTTGCTTCAGCATAAAAGCAGACGAAACAACAACGTGCGAGATTTCTCCCTCAGGAACGATTGCTTAAATTACGATATGCTATCGATAATTTTGTGCGATATTTATTGAAAACAGTATAGAGAGGAAATATTTAAGGAACAATAAAAACAATTACAATATAAATAAAATTTGGTTGTTATGTATATACTTACAAACTGAAATATGCTGTTACGAGTCGGTTTGCCTAAAAGGAGCTGCTCCATCAAGCCAATACTCTCTATAGCCAATACTCTCTATAGGTGTGGGTCTACCTACAAACACCAACAAATTTACACACCACTAAGACAGCTGATATTCAAACGACTACAATAACGGCCATTGGCAAAAACAGGGAATAAGAAAACACTATAATACGAACTTGGCATCCATCGGTAGATTAGTTGGTATTCCCATTACGCTCCCACTCATTTGTGGTGCTGAAAGTTAATTTAAGTTCACCAACCTTTATCGGACACACCACAGATGACAATTTATCCTAATAACATTTTAGTTTCCCTCGCTTTATCGACAAAACGTAAGCGCTCAGTTTCCAATAATGCCATTCACATATAATTTTTTTCAGTTTCTCATTACTAACATTTAACACATATCTTTATATATGCATGCTGCTTTGAATAAACTACATTTAACAATGCAAAACCCCCCTTTCCCTATTTATTTAAAGCTTCTTTAATTTTTCCGTGGCTTTTTACTTTTCACATCGCGGATCTCTGTGCAGGTGGACCACCTCCCAGGGGATAGTGGTAACGCAAAGGTTATTAATTCAAGAAGGTTAATTATTTTATGTATTTTAAATCAATTGTTATGCAATTTATTTATTTTTTATTTATACGCTATGTAAATATAATTTGTTCACAACTGTTATATAATTAATATTATATATATTTTTTTTTTTATTTTTGAATTTTTTTGTGTTTATTCATTTAATTTTTTGATTTTAAAGCATTTGCTTCCAACAATGGTTAATCATTACCAATCAATCAATAATTTCTGTATTATTCTCACGATTTTGGTTTGATTTTTGTTTTTTAATTGTTTTGTAATTGTAATTTGGTTTAACTAACAACTACATAGACGACATAGATGTACGCTGGGTTTTTGCCTTAAGACCTTACGAGCTTAGAAATTTTAACAAATGTACAGACTTATATATCGTTATTACAAGATTAATATAATATGCATTAAAATTGTTGTAACAGGAGATTGGAGCATAAATAAACGTACACACATGTGTAGATCGTATTTATCTGTCTTTGCAGCTGTACACATGGCTAGCAACATCAGTCCCCTTAAGGGTAAGCCATGTTGGTCGGGTATTAAAAAAAAACTAAACAAAAAGTACTAAATTACAATCTTAGTTTATTTAAAAACGGCACACTCTAAAATTCGTCTTGCATCTCGCTTACTGTAGGATTGGGTTACTCGTATTTTGTTTTCTTTTAATTTTTTGATCTTTCTTGATTAAATCTTTTTAAGTAAGAAAAAGTGCGCTAGTTTTTTTTTGTCAATAGCTAAAACGTCTAAACACTTTGAGTTTTTGTTGTTTTCGTTATCGTTTTGCTACAGCCCTTACATACTTTTTTCATTAAGGTTGTTTATTTGGTAAAAATTATATTAATAATCATCATTAATTATATATTTTATAGTTCGGCTTAGACTTAAATGCTACAAGTGTTGTGAATACCTGCCTAACTGCGCATTTGTTCATTTTTATTTGGTATATTTTAATAATTATGATTCCATATTGGATTTCTTGTTTGTTAAAAAAAAACTATTTTGGCCTTATAGGGTAGACGACACTACACTACGCTACTTTCTGAAACATGTTGTCTTGCATTCAAATTGTTTATTTTTTAATTTTTCTTTGCGGCACCCAAATGAAATTTCGTAAAGTGCAACAGAGCACACACACAAAAAAAAAACATGTTTATGTACCACATATGGTATCTATATATTGCTGTTGCAGTTTTCTACTTATAAATATTACGGTAAACGTACTTATATACAAGTGTAAACAGCCTGTAACAATCAATATATTTGTTGCCAAATTCTGAATGAACTAATTTTCGGTGTTTGTTAACTTGTTTTTGATTTTATTGAGCAAAGTTTTCTGTGCAACAACTTGTGACTACTACACTGAGGGAGAAACTAGGAAAAGGGCAACTAACTGGAGGGGATGGGAGACATGTGAGGAGCATACAAATATGTTTTATGGAATGTTACTGTGTGTTTTATATACGCATATAATTTTTTTTGGTTTTTTTTGTGTGCAACAGATTCCACTTCTTGCAGCTTGTGTGTGTGTGTGTGAGTGAGAGAGGGAGAACGGCAAAGAGAGAGATAGAGAGAGAGAGAGAGAGAGGGAGGGAGGGAAAGAAAGAGCTGCTGGGGGGAACCATTCTTAGAAGTATGTATGTACAACTTGTAGACTATATACGTAGATCGGAAAGTATGAGATACATGCGTATTTATGCAAAATATTTGAATAGTTCACATTTAAGAAAATGTTTAGATTGACTTTTTGTTGTTTTTCTTTTTTATTTCTTTCATATATTATTTGATTTTTGTTTATTTGCATCTGCACAGCAGAGTTTAAATTTCTTATGCATTTCCTTCCATATCATTTTGTTTAACATTGCTGATTTTCCTTATTCGTTTTAGGTATGCATCTATATGTGTATATTTATGAATGTATATCATTAAATTATATACGAATTAAATGGCTGTGCTTAAAAGTTATTATTCTCATTTTTAATTATTTCGGATTTTCTCATTGTTTATTTTATTTTATATAATATGTAATGTACATTAATGTTTGTTATCATTTGTCCATGCAAACGTCTTTTGTAGTATGTGGTATTGTATTGTATGGTATGTAAGCTTGTATGTTGTATGTATATGTATATGTAATTTTCTTTTCTTTTTTTCTTTTTTTTGTATATAAAAGGAGCATATATTTAACGCCTAACAAATTTGTTTTAAATGCAGTTATTGACCTGAACATTCGTTAATAATATCATCATTATAATTTCATGTTTTGAATATACGTAATTCATTATGTATGCATATATGTATGCTATGTTATGTATATGTATGTATATATATTTTATTTTGTTTATGTTAGATTGTAAAATAGTTAAAGAATTTTGTTTTGCATTTTGTTGTATGGCTTGCAGGTCTTTTCTTTCACTTTTATTGCTCGCTGCAGTTTTCTTTTCTCTTTCAACATTTAAAATGGTATTACAATTACTGTTGTTATTGTTTGTGATTTGTTTTTTTGTTTTTTGTAGTTTTTTTTGTTTAGTTTTAGAATACTTCTCTTTAGATTTCTGACGTCACAAAAATTACGAACGTTTCACTGTTTACAGTCTCGCGACGGATTTTTAAATAATAAACAAATTGAAAAATTCCCGGTATAAGAACATAATTATTAAAAAAAAATTTGGTCTTAAATAAAATTATTTTGGTAGTTTGTGGGGATAAGTTGGGTATAGTTGCATAAATAAATAATAATGGCTTAAATTAACTTAACCAAATTGCACTTAACGTAAATATAAACACATCTATAATTAATTATAGTAAGGCATATATATATATATATATATATATATATATATATGTGTACAGATAATATATATATGTGTACAGATAAAAAAAATTGGTTTGATAATGATATATAACAATAGACATCAACACGGAGCAAACAATTGTTAATAAATTGGCAGCAGCTGCAACAAACTGCTGCAGGTGGCAACTGTAACATATGAATGAGAACAAAGGGCGGCGCATTATTTCAGGGGGCAGGAGCGCGGCATGTACAAGTATGTGTATTTGTGTGTGTTTGTGTGTGTGTGTGTGTGTGTGTATTTTATGTGTATATGTTGTGTGGTGTATGTTGTGTGCATTTGCATGAGGCACGGCTTATCGTCAAGTTGCAACATTTAATTGCAACATTCGCTTTTGAATTAATTGAGCATATTTTCGCAAATAGATTTTCATTTAACTTGGCCAATTGGCAATACAAATTGCTAGTTCTTTCACATATTATTTAAAGGTACGTACGGGCAGAAGGAAAGAAGGGGACTATAATGGGCTGGACAGGCATACAAATGCCACAGTTTTGGCCAATTGCTTTTGGGGACACATTTTGAGAATTTTCGCTTTTGATTGGTTTTGTTTGTGCAATTTTCTTATTATTAGAAAAATCCGCAACGCTAGTTGGCTTCATCATCGTCGTCGTCGTCGTCGTCGCCGCTGTCGTTATGTGTGTTGTTGTTGTTAATATTTAGTGCGTGCGTCGTCTGCGCGTAGCTGCACCACCACCGCAGTTGTCGTCGTCGTTGTAGCCAACTTGTCGCGGTCTGGGCAATTTTTATGACGTCTCTAAAAATCATACTTTAAACGTTTTTTCTCGTCGCTGCTGCTGTTGCTGTTGCTGTTGTTGTTGTTGAAGCTGATGGTGGCTGCGGTGCGACTGTTGCTGCTGTTGCTGTGCGCTTCCATTGGCGGCCAGCAGACTCATGGAGCCAGCGCTACACAGCACCTTTGTTGTTGCATCCTCGCAAGCATAGCTGGCAATGCGATGATCACTGCGTGAACGCTCCCGATCGTGTGTGCGATGATGATGCTGCTGCTGTTGCTGCTGTTGCTGTTGCTGCTGCTGTTGCTCGTTGGCTGCAGATGCGGCGGCGGTGGCGGCGGCGGCAGCGGCAGCAGCTGCTGCTGCTGCAGTGGCGCCATTGCGCTTGCTGCTGGCTGCCTGCTGTTGCGAACGGCGATTGCCCAGACGCTTCAGCTCGTAGTCGCGTGCGTCCGTGACGTCAAAAGTGGCAGCGCGTTGCTGTTTGCCATGGCGCTGCTGCTGCTGCTGTTGTTGGGTGGGCTGCTGCTGCTGTGACTCGTATTGCTGCGGGCAGTACTCGTCGTATTCGTGATCATCGCACAGATTCGCATTGCATGGCGGCAGCGATTGTTGCTGCTGCTGCTGCTGCTGTGCGCGATGCTTTTTAGGCGGTAGCGGTATGGGTGCCTGGTTAAGCTGCGCTTGAGCTTGAGTCTGTGTACTGGCTGAGGCTGCCGCCGCTGCTGCGTGCAGCGACGCTGATGCTGTGCTCGTGCCCGTCGAACAGTTCGTGGCACGTCGCAAAACATCAACGCCGCCGCCGCAGCAGGCGCACTCCTACAACTCCGTTACGGAATACAAATCGCTGTTGACATGAGCAGCAGCCGCTGCAGCAGCACCAGAACCGCCACCACCACCACGCTTCAATGACCGATAGAACAACGCCTGCTGCTGCTCCATCAGTAATTGTTGTTGCTGCTGCTGGTGATGATGCTTGCTGCTGCCGCCGCTCGCAACTGTGCCATGATAGTTGTTGTTGTGTTGGCGTTGTTGCTGCTGCTGCTGCTGCTGTTGCTGGTAGTAAGCCTGCTGCTGTTGATGATGGTAGGTACTGGTGTCGTAGGAGTGCTGCTTCTTCATGCTGCTGAGCATTGGCTGAGCTCCGTATGATGTCTGCTGCAGCTGCTGCTCCGCATAGCTGCGCGCATTATCCAGCGCTTCAGCGCGTCGTGGTCTCTCACGTTCTCTGTCACGTTCACGTTCACGGTCACGTTCCCTCTCTCTTTCACGGTCTCTGTCTCGTTCGCGCTCATAACCAAAGCTGGCGGATTGCTGCTGTCGCAAGCTGGCGGATTTGGGAGGCAGCGTTTGCATATGATTGGCATTGCTGGCATCCCGTGAGTTCTTGTGACGATTCTTGGGTGGCAGCGATGGCGGCTGCTGCTGTTGTGCGGCAATCTGTAGCTTTTGCTGTGCCGCTGTTTGCGGTCGCTGCAGCGACCGATATTGACCCAATGTGGCAGCGCACAACGGCTGCGAACTGATCTTCGATTGGGCGATAGGAGCGCCAATGTTTCCGGTGGGCGACTGCACGGGTATCTCTGGCAGCGGCTGATTAACTATGGAGGCCGGATTCAGGGAGCGTTGCACGCGTGGCGCCGCCGTTGGCGCTGTCTGCTGAGCAGCAGCTGCTGCTGCTGCTGGAGTTGGATAGACCGCACTGCTTTCAATGCTATAGACGGCTGAGGGGGGCAGAATGTGTGTTGTCGGTGGATGATGCTGCTGTTGCTGCTGCTGCTGTTGTTGTTGTTGCTGTTGCTGCAACTGTTGCAGAGCGATCAGTTGTTGCTGTTGCTGCTGTTGCAAAACCAGAAGCTGCTGTTGCTCTTTGGCATAAGAACTGCCCACGCCGGTTGTGCCTGGTATCTCCGTAAAGGTATTGACTATCTTTGGCTTGGGTGGCGGAGGTGGCGCATGTTGTGGTTGCAGCTGTGGCTGTGCCTGCACTTGTTGCTGCTGCGGTGGCGGTGGTGGTGGTGCAACTTGCTGCGCCACCAACTGCATTTGCAATTGATGTTGCTGTTGTTGTTGCAATGGTTGTTGTTGTTGCTGCAGTTGCTGTTGCACCACCGCTGGCGTCGTGCTAGGCACCAGCATATCCGTGGAGCCACCGGTATAGACCTGAGGCATGCAGTCTGCCTGCTGGCAGTAATCCTTCGACACAGTGGCTATCGAGGGCGTCTTGGCGCTACGCAAATTTGGCGACGGCGAGGCACCCTTTAACGAGCCACCGTAGCGACCAACATGACGCAGTGTGGCGCACTTGTTTACCGATGCGGCGGCCACAATGTTCAGATTGTTGTTGCCACGCACCGCTTTGGGGCCGATGCTAATGTATTTGGGATCGAAGCGATTGAAGCTGTTGTTGGTGACATCGCGCGGATCCCGATCATCGACCAGGCCGTCAGCATCCAGTCCATTGCCCGTAGACTTGCACATCGCGTTAGCCGTCTGGGCGGACAGCACGGAACGTATGGAGCTACCCGTTGAGCGCGGCAGCGTGGCCGATGCGAATATGTTTTTCAATGTGGTGCTGCTGCTGTGGTGTTGCTGCTGCTGTTGCTGTAGTTGCTTCTGTTGCTGCATTTGTTGTTGCTGCTGTTGATGCTGCAGTAGCTGCTGCTGCTGCTGCTGTTGTTGTTGTTGTTGCTGCTGCTGCTGCTGTTGTAGTTGTTGTTGTTGCTGCTGCTGCTGCTGTTGCTGTTGCGTGTTGTTGCTATTGCCTGCATACGTGTTGCAGGCAAGCGAATCTCAGTAAAAGTCGTTCGATTCGAGCGTCTTACACTGCTTGCTAAGCGTTGCGTATTTGCCATTGTTCGGGCCAGGCAAATACGACGCTGACTGTTGGTGGTGCGATGGCAGACGCCCCAGCGTATGGTGGCCGGATCTGCAAATACATAACGGTATACGTAATGAGTAACGTATAATTTAGTGAGTAGCTTTGTTGCACTAAATGTGTAAACCTTAAACGTTAACTAGTTGCAACATTAGGGGTAGTCAGGCATATAAGTCGCGGCGATTATAATTAAATGTTTTTTTTCAAATATATATTTTTTTTAGTTGATATTAAAGATGTATTTGTTTTATATACATATACAGTGACCTGTGCACCATTTATACACACACATACAAACTAGTTGATTTCGTTTCGGTCCAGTTTTCTACACGAATATACGAATATTTTTCAACACTTTTAAATCGCAAGTTTTTACCAAACTTTGATGTGACCGATATCTATATTATCAGAAAGTGTCTCGAAAGAAATGTACAACTTTTGCATATAAACGACTCAAATTGTTCTTATTTTTATTTTCTTAAAAACCGAATTCTTATTGAGTTAGTCATAGAATTATTTTGAAAACATTTTGTGTCTAAAATTTTGCTTATTCTGTATATAATGCAAATATTGTTACACAATGGCAAGCTGAGATAATTCAATGTTTTTAAGGCAACTCTGGTATTCATTTTATAATAGTCTTTCCACACCAAATGAAAACAATCGGCGAAATATTAATTGGTAGGGAATCTATTTTACTATTCATTAAATAATTCATTAACAGATATACTGTTGCAAATTTTAGTTCACTATGCTTTTGAAATTGATAGATTCAATGATTTTTGACACACATCCCGCACTCTCTGTTGTCCAAAGATTTGTGGCATCACTAAAGGCAAGTTCGAGTAAAAATACTAGTTTTAATAGGAAACGATAAGCGGACCATAAATGTGTACTTTTATGGTGTCTAAATTTATTTCCTACAAATGCCTAGTTGTTTTGGATATTTCGAGATGAGCTCTTTATGCAAGGTGCTACATTGTATAAGCTTCAGTTCTATTTTTTACTAAACCCTTGTAGAGGTTATTATAATTTTGTAGTGGATTGATCACCGTCACTAGCAGAGTACGTCTGTATGCAATCTTCTTCTTCTTCTTTTAAGTTGAACTCTCCCAGTTTCTTCTTGAAGTGGGCGTTCGTCCTTTTGCTTCGGTCTAAAATTGTTTTTTTTTTTATATATATTTTGAAGATTTTTCCTCAGTCCGCGCAAATAATTTTTGCTGCACTTAAAGAATGTAGTTAAAGGTTATTGCAGGGTATATGCATGGGAATGATAAATAGGATGCTGAAACAATGAAGCTGCAACCAGTAGTAAGTAATGATTTAAATCGCGCCTCGTTGCTTAACTACACCCAATGCTGCGTCGGCTGCTGCTGGTGGTGCATGTATCGTGTCTGCGTTATGCGTTAGGGTGTTGTCCTTGTATGATATATTTATATATATATTGGATATATGTGACTTAAGCTACTCTACGTCATGCAGTTGGTCGAGGCCTAGTGTGCTAGGCATAGGGCACATTACAACAACAAATGTGAATTAAAATAAACAAATGTGAAATCAAAAGGTGAAAACTAAAGACAACTAGATTGGAGCAACATAATGTACACATGGACAAAAAAAAAATTCATAATAAAAAAAATTTGTGCAGTCGACTGTCTAACTGTTTGTCTACAGACTAAACTAAGGCAAAACTAAAGCGATAACTAAAGAATAAGAAATTAAACTTCATGCCTTGTGCCATGCACCAAATCATAGCCGGGCGGCGGCGACGGCGAACGGCGGCCGCCGTTGTTGCGGCTGGCCAGTGATGAGGCCGCCGCTGCCGACGCCGCTGCCGTTAAGTTAGTTCTATGCTGTGTGTGGTTGTGGTTGTAGTGGTGGTTGTTGTTGTGGTGGTGGTAAGTTGATGTATTGTTGCTTGATTGTGATGATGGTGTTGATGCCAACCCTTGTCGCAGGCCTGCTGAGCCATTCCTATATGAGCCGGTGCCATTGCCACCCGCCAAGCTGCCACCACTTGGCAGTGTACCCGTCTGTCCAGCTGCAGCTCCGCCAGCCACGCTGCCGCCAATGGGTCCACCATGCGCCTGCTGATGGTGCAGCAGCGTCCGGTTAATGGTGCCCGTGCTCATCGGCGCTGTCGGCGAAATGCTTGCGCTTGGTGCATTCGAGGCGGAAAATAGTGGCGCCGTCTCCGACTTGTCGCCGTCCAGTGTGGGACTGCAAAATAAATAAAAGATATGTTGAAAATACAACTATGTTTACAAATATCGTTTTTCTTTCTGTTTTGAAATTTTTTTTTACCGCTTGCTCAAATAAATCCAGGCGTGCGAATCGGCATAGACGAGTATAGTGAGCAGAAATGAGGTAAGCAACCCGGCGACCATCATCAGGCTGAGGCCGAGCAACCCAATGCCGCAAAGGCCTTGCAGTGCCTCAGCATAATGGCGGTCAATGGCGCGTCTGTCCAGTGTGGCCGAAAGATTGGTCAGATTTCGTTTAGTCTCCTCCAAATCGTTGTCCATGGCGTTCAGGGTGCGCTGTATGTCAATGCGTGGATAGGTGTCCTGGCTCATGCTGTGCCAAAGAATGTTATTATTTATATATATATATATATATATATATATTAGTTACAAGCTGGTACACGGCTTTGCCTGTTACTTGGTTCTCACCGTTGCATTATTTCAACGCTCTCACGAGCGCGCTCCACAAGATCCCGTGACTCGTTGAGGCGAAGGATAAACCGATTGCGTAACGTACCACAGTTGAGGAAGTAGACATATGGACTCCGCTGTAATCATCGAAAGAAGGTAGGAGAGCTCATTATAGAGACATCAATCGGCGCCAAACTGTCGTAATGTTACTAACCATGCCCACCTGCCGGCACATGAACTCATGCGGACGCATACAAAAGTCGCCGGCTGCGACACTGGACGCCAAGTAGATGCCGGCTAACAGCCAGCAGATGATAATGCAAAACAAGCCCGAAACACTAAAGAAGATTAGAGTGCATCGGGAGCGACGGGCGACACCAATGACGAGCACGGTGCACAGGAAGAGCAGCAGGGTGAGGAAAGCCAATGTAGCCGGCCAGCGTATGGACTCGTACAAATCGCCAAGCTGAGAGAAGGGAAAGTAGATTGTAGATTTATATACATATATACTTATATAATCAAATATAAAGACGTACGTGCAGTATGCCCATTAAAGAGGTCTCATTCTCACTGCCCTTTGTCTTCATGAAATAGAGGACCATGTTGTCCAGCGAGGTGACGGCACGTGAAGTATTCTCGCTTACCAAACGGGACGTCGCGATAAGCAGCATGACAGCCGTTTGATTGATTGATTGATTATGCGGCTTCTCCACCTGAGCCACCACATTGTGGGAGGCCATTTTCGTTTCGAGATCACGCTTGATGGATTCAGTCTGTAAGTTAGCGAATTTAAATATTTTCGTAAAGTTAGTTGCGATCAAATATTTAAATATGTGTAAAGGATAAAGGATAAAGGGTTTTAGATAAAACAACTGAGAACCTTGCACTCGGGCGTAATACTTCAGAATTTGGTGGCTCTAACTCAAAAACTATAGTAGATATGGCCGTTATATAGCGTGATCATTGTCGATCATTGAAGGAAAACACAAAACAATTTTATTTATTTATTGAGTCTAACTTTAAAATTAGTACGAAATATATATGGCTAAATCGATTTGAGCTTATCGATTTATTATCCCCCAAGTGGATTTAACATCAACAACAAAGACTAGTATTAGTTTAAAGCTTTAAATTTCTAGCTATAAGGGGGTGTCGACAGAAATTTCGCTCATACAGACGGACAGACAGACAGACAGACAGACAGCATGATGGCCCTTATACAAAACCAATATACTTTTCTATCTTGATCTGAAGAAAACATGTTAAAATGATTGCATCCCTGACAGCCAAACAGTTGTGTACCAGCTAAGCATTTTACAAGCGCAAAGATGTGAGTATTTAATTTCTAATAAGTGTTCATTTAAATAAATGGCTTTTCAACTTTATAAATTTACCACATCAATTAAAATGGTTCTTGTGCTGCTCGTGTGGTAATCAAATTGTACGCTTTTTGGAGCACACAAAAACAAAAAGTGAAAACTTTTTTGAGAACGATTTTGCGGAAAATTAAGCACAGCAGACATTGAAGACAATATGTGGTTTTAACTACAACAAAGAAGAATTGCAATAAAAGCAAAATATAAATTTCACAAATAATTAAAAAACAAATATATATTAATATACATATATATGTGGCGATCAAATTAATACGCGTATTGACTGAGCTTTGCCGGGATATCTTTTTAAACATAACAAAAAACACATGAATTTATACAAGAGCTCATCTTTGGAACGATTGTTCATAGGAGAGCTATTTGATATAGTAATCCGATCCGGATCGCTCCGACTGTATGTCATAGCACTGAGAGGCGTGCAGACGAACATGGCTATGCCACTTGGGTCGGAGTCGTCTCCTTTACTGCGATGCCATCACGTATCTCTGAGATATTCTTAATCAAACGCTCATGGAGTAATTCGCATAGATTAAAGCTGTTTTCGCCAACAAGATGTTGTCGCATTTGATTATAAAAGCGATATTCTGCGACAACTACCCTCCAAAAGCCATTGGATATGTGCTTAGTAGGGTTCGTCCATTACTTAACTTACTCCGAGTCGCTGACTCACAATAGCAGCAGCAGGTGAGAGCAGTTCAAAAGTTAATGACCAAAAATGGGTAAAGGGAAAGCTTCCACAAAGGACTGGTGCACACACACACAGAGAGACAGAGACAGAGAGAGAGAGAGACAGACTAAAAAATAGATGAGAAGAAGTCGCTAACTCAGGCAGACATACAGCAGGCAAACAAAAACAAAGGACGAAAACGTTGCACATAAACATAGTAGTTTTTCCCCCCCTTAATGCTTTTACTTCCGCACTTGTGCAATGCTTTGAGTACACAGCCAAAGAAAAAGAAAGAAAGAAAGAAGGAAAGAGAGAGAGAGAGAGAGATAGAGAGAGAGAGAGAGAGAGAGAGAGAGCAGAGGGGCACTGCAGACATGGTAAGCGGGACAGGGCGTAGGGTCGAGGACTTGCCTAAAAGCAGCAAATACAGACTAACGCAGAACCCAAGAAGACCGCACTAACCCAATCCCATCCCCAGCCACTGTCTGGCTGTCTCGCATGTGTGTGTGTGTGTGTGTGTGTGTGTGTGTGTGTGTAGATGTGTGTTTAGTCCTGTGCCTAGATAATTAATAGCATTTAAGTTAAGAGCCAAGCAATGCCAGCCATCTGTTTAGGCCACAGTATCATCTTGTCCGCACCTAAATTGTACACCACCCACAATTCGGTTGCTCCCTCTGAATCTGACTGTGTTCGTTGACTCCCCCACATTCGCTTTTTTCTCGTCACACTCTTTTAACCTTTTGCCTTGTCGGTTTTTATATAGATGTATATGTGTGTGTGTTTATATACATATGCATATGGACGGCTATCTTTAGCACGTCGAACATTATATACCCTTGTAGACCGCAGTAAAACTGCTGACATCTAATTTGAGTTCGGAGTTCGTTATTATTTATATAATTTAGTACATTTTAAACAAATTTTATTTAAATGCTTTCCAACTGCTAACTAAATATTAAGCATTTCTGTAGTTATATCGCATCAGAAGAGGTCACATGTATGGCTACCCCTAACTCGATGCTTTAACATAAATCCTGCGACCGAGTGATTCTTTGTGGGAGTGAGGATTTTAAGATATTTTCAAAAGTAAAATGGCTTATAAAATGAATATAGACACACAGGCGGACATGGGTATATCGACTTGGCAAATGATATGATGTATATCATATACACATATATATATATATATATGTATATATACATATATAAATATATACGTAAGGGGTCTAATTCCGAAAAGTCTCCTTCAACGCGTTATACACGTCACAGCAAAATTATAATATCCTCTACACGTTTATAATAAATATGAGCTGACAAAGTTGATGAATAGGAAAATCAAATCTACAGCTTTGACTAGCGTGACAGCGTGTCCTATTTAACTCGCATTCGTCCTTCGTCTTTTGCACGCCGTTGCCTTCACCAAACAGTTACATATGTGATTGAGTTGTGCGTGGCATATCTCAAAGCATATCAGTGGCATATCTCCTTGTTGTATAACTCAATATAATCAAAGCCTGAAATATGACGCTGAGAAGTGCATTAATCGAATGAAATGTGTGAAATCGCAATGTATAAATTCTGTATAAATTCTCAACACTCAGGCAAAGAATTTTCAACTGTATTTCATGCATTTTGCTTTCATTTCATAGTTCCGTGAGCAAGAGCATAGTTTCGACGGCAAGTATTTAATAAGGATAGTATTTCTGCATTCAGTAGCCCCTTTAAACTTACCTCTTGTTTAAGATTAAGCACAAGATTCTCCACCTTCTTGCCAGAGCTGAAGGCCTGCAGCAGACCATTGTGGAAATCATCATTGCCATATAAACCTAAATACAAAAAAAGAAGTGAAAATTAAATAACATTTCGGTGTGGAACAAAGTAGCGGCAGTCAACGACTGCGATAAGCATGAAGAGAGCAGCTTGAGCTCTGAGTAAACTAGCTTATGTCCTTATTCTAAAGCATTCATAAAAGTAGCTTCAGCATCGGTTTATTTTTCGAAGACTGACTCATTGCCATGTTTTGAGGTCAGGAAGAGGGATTTGAGAAAATGTATAGCAGAGAAGATAATTATATGAATATCAAGAAAGCTATCCTCAGTAATGGGTCTGATTGTAATCTATCTATGTCTATGATAAAGAAGTTGATGTCAGGTGCTCTGGAGAGAAGTTGACTACTCATTTTCTAATTCTATTTACTATTTTTCTATTTCTAATTTAACTCTGCCAAGAGAGAGTTGCACACTTTGTGATCAACGTGGACGTCGACTGTTGCTTGAGCGTATAGCGACAAAGATCGTGGTCACATTTGTGAGTCAATTAAGAGCGCTAATTTAATTATTATTTAATTGTATGCGGAGGTTGGATTATAATGATGGCACTCGCAGTCGTTACTGTAGCTGTAGCTGTAGCTGTATCTGTCGCCGGCACTGTTTTGTAGATGCCTTCATTGTGTTGGACTCAACTCGTTTTGATTAGGGGCATTACCTTTGGCACTTTGACATACTTTATATACCGAATGGGCAAATTTATTATTATTATTATTATTATTTTTTTTTAAATTGCAGTTTATTACTGTTTAGCGTCTCTCTCATATTCCGCGCATGCTTGACAGTTGAAGCGACTCCGTCGGCGATCGGCCCCCCATAAATCTGGATACGTGTCAAAAACACAAGCCGCACACGTAATGGAGCAATGCAATGGGCGACGGCAACTTTTGGCTAATGGCCAAGTTAAACACGCGACAGCGAAGTGCTCTCTTGCCTTTGGCATGGCCATAGGACAAAGGGCAAGAGAGGGCGTTGGAAGTGGGGCTTGGATGGAGCAACACAAACACAAGGCAATGGGTTCAATGCACTGGCACTTACCTAGTCCAATGGCTGCACAGGTCATCAACGTTATAATGACCAGTGAGCAGCTCTGGCAACGCTGGGCGCTCGGCTTGCGCTGCTTGCGATCGCAGCAGCGCGTGAGCAAATACAGCAGCAGGCCAAGCAGAGAGAGTATCAGCAGGCCGGCGGGAATTGAGGCCAGAATGCCCAGGCTCTGAAAATAAGAGAAACGAAGCGTTAGCGGATGAGAGTTGGTTTAAAGCTTGCCAATATATACAATAATTACATGTAAACATAAATATAATTGATAACCCCAAATTTATATTTGTATTCAACACCCACATACGCGATTTTGCTGTGATCAGCAATGCGAAAAATAGCAAATATATCTGTTATTGCATATCCTGGAGAAGGGCAAATGCCTTTCGTGTCCGTTACATATCCTGATTAAAAAGATCTTCTTCGATGGATTGTGCGGCCTTTCTATATCCTTGTGGAGGGTATAAGAGACGCCTCCGACCCAATAAAGTCGACTTAGCTATGTTCGTCTATCCTTTTTTGTTTGTTTGTATGTATACAGATCTTCTCAGTTTTTGAGGTACTTCGAAGTTTATTGGAAAACCTCCGACTTTTCGGATCGGTCACTAAATACGTCGAAATCTATCATATCGGATCACTAATTTATATGGCTGTTATAGGTGGAATATGAGAAGTCCCAACCAATTGGCTTGCACACCAGCAGCCTGTGGAGTATTGGACGTCGCAACCAGTGTGCAACAATTTAATATTTGATATAATTTTTTTTAAATCTATCTTGTTTTATGTCATAGACTTCAAGTTGCTGTTATTCTTGAATAATTAATATTTCAATAGCTTAATCGACGTTTTGAATATAAATGGCAATTTACAAAAAAAAAAAAAAAAACAATAATAGCTTCTATTTTTTTGCTCAGTGGGAAAAAATCACGATGCTTAAAAAAATTGAGTGCGGTGCAAACAGGATCAAGTCAAGCGTCCATAACACCAGGCGTAATTCGAAGGATGGGGAGGGTGAAGGGAGACAGTGGATATTGAGTGAACTTTTAATTGAATAACTTGCTCCTCGTTTTCTGCTGTTTGAGGTCGATGTGTGTTGGTCTTGTTGTTTTTGTAGCTGTTAGTTGGCTCCTCTGCGAATAACGAAACGAAAATGTGTAAAAATAGTCTGCAAAGTTAATTTTTTTGTCGCTAGGGCCCGTTTTGGGTGAACAATTTAATTGGCAACACTACGCCCCGACACAATTACAATAAGAACAAGTACAGGAGCGAGCGGAGCAACAATAGCAAGGAGCTGGCAAAGTTTTGGCCCAGAGTTGCCAGTGTAACTTTGACGGAAGGCAACGGCCCAAAAAAAAAAAAAAAAACCCGTTGGTCTAACGGAAATTTCATTGACACTCATTAAAAAATAAGTTAATTGTCTAAAATTAAATTTGCTCGACTTTTCACATACCCAGTGGTTGATGCAAAAGGCGGAATATCTACTTATAATTATTATTAGCTCAACCAGACGAGCAACGAATATTTATACACATATATTTCTATAATAATGTAAAAACAAAAAGTATTATTAAAAGTATAAGCAAACTATATATGTAAGTTCTTTTCCTGTGTCTACATTTCATATATGTATGTTGGCCACCACCCAGTTTTTTTATTATTTGTAATTCAATGCATACTCTAGGGTGTATATGATGCCCACCTAAGCATGCGCGAGTGTCTGGTGTTTGTGTGTAGGTGTGTGTATGTGCACTTGTGTGTTTATGGGGTGGGAGGGGGTCTGATCAAATTTCATGCCAGGTTATTGGACACCAACGTCTGCCAGATTCACGGCTGGCCATGAGTCACCGAACGATCTACAAAGAACACCACCACTTGACACATAAGGAACAAAAACAGCAACAACAACAACAACAAGTAACATCACATATGAAAATCACATTGTTAGACCACCTCGTCAATCAATTTCAATCGAAATGGACAACTGCGCAAAGGCATTAGCAGATTTGCGCCACAGAAAGCAGCAAGTGCAAAAGTAAAATTTGAGAAGCGGACATATTTATTATTAATATGTATGTTGGCGTCACCTTTTGTGTATGCAACATGCAAACTTCTGCTCCTGGCTCCTATTCTTGTTGATTGTGATTGTTGTTGTTAGCTACTTGCGTGTCCTCGCTCGCAGTTGAATGACTCATGAGCGCGCCTTGCGTGGATCTGCTTCTGACTCACACTGAGCGAGCACATTCGCTACCGATTCCCTCTTTCCATAGTTGCACCGTGACAATTTTATGCATTCTGAGCGCAACTTTAAAACGAGGCGAAAATTCGAACGTATCATGAACAAGCATGACCGACAACAAACCCTTCCTCCGCCCTTAAGTTATAGGTGGCAGCCCTTTCGCTTGCCACATTACGTGCCAGCGGACAACGACGGACGCTGTTAAATTGAATTAAATCACGGCAAATTAATATGAGCATCATCAGTTGGGAAAACAACAATAACCTTGGCATTTTTGATTTCTGTGTGTATTCCATATTTTAACCCAACCGTCAATTGAGAATTGTCTGTGGGAAATGTGTACAGTTTTTACTATAGCAAACACACGCGTGACACATTTAGTAATAGACAGCGAAAGCTACACGTAGTTTCGCGTATGTGTAATGGGAATTAGCACTAAGTATTATTTAGACCAACCAAAATCCAACAGTTCTGTCGAGCGAGTCTAAGCCAATTAGCAAAGAAATTGTAGCATGTGCTGGAGATTCGGAATCCTAAACATAAATTAAGAAATGCTCATACATATATTTAGAATATTGATATTTTTATTATGTGAGGATAAGAAGCAGACAGAACTTGAATTTATTTTTAAACTGATGTTAATTCTTTCTATCGATAATATTATGCAAGCTACGAAAACAAATATACTTGATAAATCGATTTCTTATTTTTAGGATTGTTTGTAGAAAAATTGACTGTCATATATTTCAATTAAATAATTTAATACTCGTTTTTCAACATATTAATATGAATAAGTTGATCAGCTGTTGTATTTAAAGCAAGCAGTACTTTAAAGTAATTAAATAAATAATTAGAAAATGAGCAATAAGCAGATTCATGTAGAAAACTGCCTAAAGTCATCATACGGTGGTCTTTCAAGATATGTATAGCATAACATTAAAAATCAAATAACAATAATAAAATATATATATATATATTAATAATTAATGAAGCTGCATATTGGTTTAACAGCAAGTTGGCAGCGCCATTTGTCGCACGCTCCCAATCTAAGCATTGAGAGGCGAAACAAACTTTCATATTTGAAATGCAACATATATAGTTGTTGTTTTGTTGCTGTTGCAGCCGCCACAAAACTCTCGTGTGTCTTTATTTTCTGTCTGGGGCATACGTATACGTAGGCGTTGTTTGTGACTCTCGTAACATTTTTGTTTTTTGTTTTTGTTGCTGCGACAACTTCGACACTGGCGGTCCCGTAGTCCAGCTATCCCCCTAATACCCCTGAGCCTGTCTTGAGAGCCTACTGACTGCCCTGACTTTTAGCGTAGCGCCGAAATTAGAACGTCAACATAGCCCAAGTCGAGTGCTGCGATATGATGGGAAAAAAACCAGTTTTTCATCGAATTAAACAAATGCCCTTTGCCGAACAACAGTTATGAGCTGAAGTGTGTGTACGGTAACAGTTATGCATGTATGTATGCGCACATAACAGCGAACTGCCTTCGAGTCGTGCGGCAAATGCGACATAATATCGTATCACATTATGTGCATATGAATGTATGTATATATATCCGACTTGGCTTCATGACGAGCTGCTTCCGGGGCAGTTAAAAGTAACTGGAACTGAAACTGCAACTGCGAAAGCAACAGCAACTGTGCCGGCGACTGGAAATGCCATTGTAACTGCAACTGAATATATAATTGCAACTGCAATCAGAGTTACGCAGAGAACAAAGCAAATGCCGCAATTTGAAGACGATGATAACGGCTCAAGCAACATAAATTATAAACAGCAAATAGGAAGAACAAATATCTACTGAATGCCGAAGATAAAATTTACTTGATTTCTTTGCCACTCATCGGCCAACTTCCTATGGCAGCTAGATATGCCTCATTCAGCAAGGGTATTCAAAGCAACCTAGTCCCATAGGGCACATGTCCGCCTACATGACAGAATAGGAACAGACTGCAGTTGCAGCAACAGTAGCAGCGAGGAGTGAGTTGTACACACAATCCTGTGATTTTGGCAGCCTTCGCATACACATAGCAAACGGCTTTGCTGTAGACTCCCCAAACGGAAACGTCGCCGAGCTGCTTGTGCTTGACGTATCACACAGGAAGCAAAGTCTACAAAAACCAAACTACAAAACTGTTCAACTTAAAAACAACGTAAAAGCGAGTGGCCAAAGCAGTGGTTAAAGCCATAACCATAACCATATCCATAGGCATGAGCGTAGTTATAGACAGGTCTATGGGCAGCTAGAGACTGGTTCTGCCCTGTGCTCGATGAATAAATAAAAAGCCGAGGCAAATTATTGAAAAGCGTCGCCAGAGGAACTCGAGGAAGTGCGCACAAATGGCAACGAAAAATTACATATACAAACGCATATCACTAGACCCGCACTGAAAAGGCAAAGAGGGGCACGGAATGGGTTGGGTTGGGTAGGTAGGTAGGTAGGTAGATAGGTAGGGGCAGGGCAGTCCAGCTGGAGTCATGCCTTTGACGTGTCAGTCGTTTCATACGCAAATCACGTGACGTGACCCACCAGCAAAACTAAAAAAGAACACAAAAAAAAAAAAAAAAAACAAATAGAATGGCCTGCACGGAATTACAATTGCGCAATTTCTAGATGAGAATAAAGATCATATATTATATGGCACACAATTGTACCCATGTATATTTATTAGGTATAGAAATAATTGTGAATGCAAATACGAACACGCCCAGCAAGAACAAATGGAGCTGTATTATAAAGTATTGACCCTATGTGATCTATAAATTAACATATACGTATAATATATATATTATAATGTAAATATACAATTTTATAGTCGCATTGACGTGTTTCAATCAAGTATTACCTAGTGGTAAATAATTAAGTTACTTTTTGAAATGTTTAAAGTTGTTTACTTAATGATAGTTAACTTTACAGATGCTTGACCAAAAGGTTATTGATAGCTGTCGACAAAGGAATCTAAAAATCCGTTATGCCACTATCTGATCGAATAGATCGCTTAACCAACTGACATAGATTCGGCAAATGTTCCAATAAAAACGTAAAGATCATCATCAACATCGAGTCAATTATATTGCTGGCACTGGGGATCATAAAATCGATGCGCACATAAACAAACACGGGGATCCAAACAATGTCGGAGCGTGTTGGCGTGAGATTTCTTCTTAAGCCATTAACAGAAAAATCAGAAAACAGAGATATATATATAGTCACACGCACCACGCCAAACTTTCACACAACATCAATGAGGATGGGAGGGTGTGGGGGAGATCAGAAATGACCGAGCCGAGGGGCTAAGAAGATATCAAGAGAAAAGCTGCCTGCTAAATGTTCAAGAAAAACATGACTAAATACAAAACATACAAGCAACAGTGGGAGGGATAAAGAGAGAGAAAGAGAGAGAGAGAGAGAGAGAGAGAGAGATAGAGATAGACAGAAGAAACGAAAGACTGGGGAGGAGGGGGAATCGTTTTCAAAATGAGCCACTGGGGACGCCCACTGAACATCCAATTTGGGCGCACATAGAAAATGAAATCGAAACGTTTTTGAACTTGAACTTTTTTCTATTTTTTTTTTTTATATATATTTTTTTTTTTTTTTTTGTAGAGACAGCGATAGGGGCGTGCATCGGCACAAAGGGTGGGGTTGTAGAAACCTGCTGCTTAGTCCAGTCCAGTTAGCCAGTTAGTCAGTCGATCGAAGCGTGGGCCAAGACTTTGATTTCTTCAACTGTTTTCAGCGGCTCGGTTTGGATTTCGAATACTTTGTATCGACGACTGCCTGTGTGGCCGCTGCTCACCGCGGTTTTTTTTTTTTTTGCTTTTTGGAGAGGGGGGAAGTGTTTAGAGTATTTGAAATATGTAAACGATGCGGCCGCTCTCAGGGGCATCCTCTTCTATATACTTGTGCTGGGTGTTATGCATTTATAGCAACGCACGTACTACTTTATTCAGTGAGCTCATAATAAAACCAACATCCAGCATTGATAATTACGAGCTTGGGTCTAAGTTTGAATATGGCTCTGTTGATTAAACTGGTATTAATAGACGCATCCGTCGATTTTAGATTAAGTACATATAAGGAGTTTGACTTTTTGACTGGAAATAGACATTTTCACTATCTGGAATAATTTGTCGTTAGCTGAATTTTTATGCGTAAAACGATTACAAATTATCAAATCTCAACACTTTTGGATAAATTCGAATTACTATTATATTACTATAAATGTGCTGGCACAGTAAGAGTATTAAAACATCGGCTAGCTGTTGGTTGACAATTACCACTCTGGCTGTGTATCTGTTTGAATGTATCGAAATCAAAACGAAATTAGAGCAGCCCAGGCAAAGGCAAAGGCAGAGGCAGCAAATACAGCAAAAGCAAATAAACATTCCAAAGTCGACGACGCTTGTTGCACAAATAAACAATGCAGATAAACAGGCAGCCGCAGCTCAGTTTCAGGGCATTCAATCTGAAATGCCTGGTTCGAGTTTGCCTCGTTCTGAGTCCGAGGCAAGACAAGAAGTCAGACCAGACACACTGGTCTGGGCTGATAGCAGGCTCTATAAATCTAAGTATCTGAATATTGTGTAAGTGTGTATGTGTATCTGCGACACATACAAAAGTGATTGAATTGCAGAAGTTTTATGACGAGTCGTAAAAGCGACAGCAGATACAAGAGTATCTGTAAGTAGGCATATTGACATGCCATGTATCTTTTGGATGCATCTGGTAAATGTGAAGGCAGCTGCCTGGCAGTTGTTGTTCTTGTTGCAATTGTTGTGGTTGCGTTTGACAGGCAGACAGCCGGAAAAGCTGAAAAGCCAGAGCCAGAGCGAGAACGAGAGCGACAGATGGAAAAAAAGGCAAGGGCGAGCTGTGTGCATCTTCCTGATTGTATTTTCAATTGCAATATCCCAAATGAAAGTCAGCAAACACAGAGAAAGACAGAGAGAGAAAGAGAGAGAGAGAGAGAGAGAGAGAGAGAGAGAGAGAGAGAGAGGGAATGAGACAGAGCGGGTAGAAGAGAAGCGGCTCACTGTGCTTGAAAATTTGATTTCAGATAGTTTCGATTGGGGTCTTCTAAATATAGTCGGCCAGCGCGAAAACTCTGACTTGCCTTGAGGTCTAACTGTGAGCTGGCAACTGCTGCCAGCTGCTGCAGCACGACATTTGCTGCGAGGGATGCTCGAGCCAGTCATCAAATATGCATAGGCTAAAACAGCTGTGGCATGCTACATGATTACACCGTACAAGTGAAGACTGTAAGCACTAAAAATGGAAGCAATTAGGATTAGGTCAAGACTAGTAGAATATATTGTAACCTGATCTGAATTAGAAAACCCTACTAAGTTTGAAAGCCTAGCGCTATTGCTAATTTTTCTCCCTCGTTTGTCACGTTCGAAGTTTAATTTTGACTTGACTAAACAACACAACAATTTGTTGCAATTTTCTTTGGTTTCTTGCATTAGAAATACGCATCATTACTTGAGAAAGTAAGAAAAAGGAAACATGGCTAAATAGGCTTAAGAGTCGCAACAATTTATAGTACATTTTACACAGTGCGTAATACAATGAAAAGCAACAAGCAACAATAATTGGAAAGCAAGTCTACTGTAGACACAGCATATATGTGTAATATACGGGTTCCAATGCGTAACGAGTTATCCAGTCAGACAGAGTAGAGACCTAGAGGAACAGCGGGAAACAATCCCATTTAAATGTTGTGTTCATTTCCCCTGCATCTCTTTAAGCTGCCCGCACATTTGCAGCAACAGTGCGTCATCACCTTGAACGGACAACTAGACAAGCAGATGACACAGCACAGGAGGGAACGAGTTACTGAGAGAGAGAGAGAGACTCTTTATCAACAGTAGAGAGCAGCTCATACAACCTATTGAGGTCGTAGGGTGGAATGGGGGGAAAACAGGTTGCTAGTTGTTGGTGTCATTGTTGTCAAGAGCAATTGTGTGGCTATTTGAAGGTTAAATTGATCATCATCAACAACACCAACAGCAATAGCAATAGCAACAGCAACAGCAACAGCAGCTATTGAAATGTGTAAGCCTAAAAATAAGGGGGGGGGGGGGGGAAGAGGAGGAGTAGGGGCAAAGGGTTGGCTTGAACAGGATAGAGAGGAAAAAAAAAAAAAAAGAACTGAATGACATAAGCTGATTAAACACACTCTGAATTAACAGACTAGACATAACCAGCAAACGCAACAAACAATAGCCAGTGCCCCTAGGATGTTGCCAGTGTAGGTTTGCGGTTATCAGCGATCATGAAGGGGGAAGCGATTGAAGGGATTTTTCATACCATATATGATATTAATTCTGAGCTAATTGAAAGTCGTGCGTGAACAGAAATAAGCTAAAATTAAGAGAGAGAGAGAGAGAGAGAGAAAACCTCAATTGCAATTGCCAATTTTATAATCATCTCGATTATAAGGAAATGTTCATGTTCATCATATTCCTAATTTGGGGTTGGATTGGTTAGAAATTTGGTTTTGCGTTGAACACACGTTGTTCAAATTAAGATAGATAAGTCTAAGCTGTATTACTCATTGTCTATAAATGCGAAGATTTGAGTAGTCTGTTTAGGCAATGGTCTCACTTCACTGTGTTGCATTTGCAGTTTCATTGCACACTAAATAAATTCTAGCTCCAGAAACTCTGCAGAATATATAAGGGACTGCATTACTTTTCTCCCTCTCTCTCTCTCTCTGTATCTAACTTTCTAGCTTCCTTTGTGACGTAAAAGATCCTTGTGCAATTTTAACAAATTTGATAAGTCTTTCGGGGTCCAAATCGAATGCGCCTATAGAATTTGGTCGCGTTTCACATTTAATAGGGAAACAGTCAGGCAAGTCAACCAGTCGATAAGCAGATTAGCTTAGTGGGCTCATTTGCCAGCCAACCGCAAACAGATTTGGCTTAAGTGCTTTCTCATTGTCAGCCCCATTATGACAATGGCTAATCCCCATGTGACGTGCCTAGCTCTGGGCTGATGGTTCAACACCCACGACCCCCAAACAAACGCGACAGATGTCTATGGCCGGCAAATTGTTAATTCACCTGCATCCCAAAATCGGAGCAGAGACCGCTTTTACAACCCCCTCCACTCACCCCTTATCCCGCACTGCCTGCCTCAATCCCTGGTGTCTACTCTCAATTGTGACTATGCCAGCTCCGACTGCTTTTGCTGACGCGCGTAAAAAACTACGCCCAGTGCAGCAACGTCAGCTGACCTACATCCACATCCAAGAGAAAAAGCCAAAGCCAAATCCGAGCCGAGTCGCGCAACGAGTTAAGCAAAACGAGCGAGAGAGAGAGAGAGAGAGAGAGAGAGAGAGAGAGAGAGAGAGAGAGAGAGAGAGAGAGAGAGAGAGAGAGAGAGAGAGAGAGGAGGGATAGAGGGAGAGAGGGAGAGAGAGCGGAGCTGCGCTTAGTTGACCTGAATTTGACAATGGCATCAGCGTTGCCGCTGGAAATCACCTCATCTATTTTACTCTCCCTCCTACTTTTAACATATTCCTTCTTTTACAGCCGGCAGCTATTGCAATGACCAGCTAATTTCAATCAAATTGTACAGCTGAGTTTTTCCCGGCTGGCGGAAAAGCCAACTGAAAATAAACTGAACAAGAAACAACACGCCGAAGATTACATACCATTGTGGACTGGACCTAATCTGCTGACATCTAAATGTTTAATCAAAGTTCGAATTATTTGAATTTGTATTTTTTTTTCCTTTTATTAAACAGAAACAATAATTAACACAAAATTCTTTTTAAACAAATACTTTTCTTATGATAACTGTTTCAGGAAGGAGGAATAACGTTAACAGGCATATTTTGTGCATTTGATCAAACTATCTTGGTAATAAATTTCTTAACACGAGAAGAAATCTTTTGACAGATTGTACCTATGACAGTATTATGATATAGTAATCCGATACGATCGAACCTGTCGTCAAAGGTGACCGAAGCTAAACGACGAATATATATACCAAGTTTGATTAAGTTACCTTTAAAAGGGGGAGGAAGTTTTGCGCATATCAGACTAAAAAATTCGATTGATAATAACACCCTCTACTCTACTGTCTGTAAACGTTTCAAAGATCGCACCGATAGAAATACTGTTAAGACTTAAAAAAAAAAGGGTTTGAGTTTGGGTTTCTTTAGGGTTCTTTATACATCAGTGCTGCGTTCGCATTCGATTTGGTTTGGGCTTGGCCCAACAGCGATGATACCTATTGATACTTAGCTGCAGCGGCAATCAAAAGAAACCAAACAAAAAGAATGAAACAAATGGGAAGCCGGAAGTGTGTGCCGTATTACCTCCACCCCGCTCGCGCTCGCGTTTCAAGCGAAGGCGGAGGTAGACAAGAATCTGGGCACATGTAGCGCACATGGTAAGCAGCCGGGTCCGGACCGAGGCGGAACATTGTGGGAATGAAACAAAAAAGGGCTCGACAGGCGCTCGCAGACAACAGAAGGCGTAAACAAACTGGGAAATATCGAAATTGTTGTCGTTGCTGTTTCTGTCGCTGTAGAGAGTCACTTGCAGGAATTGCAGCACACTCCGAGCAAAACAGCAGGAGCGAGAGAGACAGAGAGAGGGCGCAGAGCGAACGATTTACACAGGTAAGAGAGAGTTAGAAAGTTAGAGAGAGTTAAATCAAACGCTTATCCCATATATAGATAGAGCCCTTCGACAAGATGGCAAACTAAACAAATCAAAATGCAATCAATGTAAATTGGAACGCACTTCAAGTGCATAATATTGGGGTCTCAAGTGGGGCAACACCATCAGCGAAGTACCACTTGAGGCAGCTAACCTAAAAACTACTCTACACTGAACAGTTGAACTCAAAAAATTTGATGAGTATGCAAAATATAAAAAAAAAATAGTAATATAAAAAATAAACTATGTCGAACGTATAAGTTGTGCACATAAGCTTATTTCTACTTATTTCTCAAAGTCTATAGAAAATATGCAATATCAGGAGTGGTTAAAGATATCGTTAACAAATTATAAGATGAATTTAATGTTTTTCAGAAGCAGGCCGAATTTTGGGACAACCATTATAACGGAATATATGAAAACTAAGGCGGCTGTAGTATTATGTTGTAGTATTTGTATCCTTGTGGCTGTACTTACCTCTAGGTAAACATCGCTATCCAGATTGAAGGTGTCATTAACCCGACGAAATGTGTAATTCACATGCGGTATTGAATGCAGGATTTTAACGAGTATGCTCGGCTGTTCCATTTTTATGGCTCCTTTTGCAACGTTGTCGCTGTTATCGCTCTTGTTGTTGTTGCTGTTGTTGTTGCTGCTGCTGCACTCGCACACAAAGCTAGCTTTCGCTCTCTCTCTCTCTCTCTTTCTCTTTATCTCTTTCACACGTTTTTGGCTAGTCGACGTCTTCACGTTGTCTTTCGTTCTTCGTTTTTGTTATTTATTTTTTGTTTTGTAATACGGACTCCTTTTTATTGTAATTGCGCGTGTGTGTGTGTGCGGGGCAGCGGCAACAGGGGGGGTGGGGTATGCGGTTGTGGCAGCGCTGCTGCCGCTCCTGCTTTTGACGTCACAACGCAGCTGCTGCGACGACGACAACAGCGTCTCGTTTCAGCGCAAAATTGACTTGAGAGTTTAGCGCATAACACTCACTGCTGCTGCTGCTGCTGCTGCTTCTACAAAAGGGGCGGGGGATGTGAAGAAGAATAAGGGGTCTATGTAATTCGTATGCTTTCGTATACTTTGCTCTACTGTGCGCAGAGCACAGCAAGCGGGCGAGCGAGCAAGCGAGAGAGAGAGAGCACGAGGCTGTTGCGGGGGTGTTTATGCGTGCGCTTCACACGCTGTGCCAAATTCCAAATTGTAGCGCCGCGACCCCAAACGCATGCTCTCCTGCTCTCCTGCGTAGATCAAAGCGCTCTCTCGCTCTCTCTTTCACGCGCTTGCTTGCACTCTCTTTGTGCTCTTTCGTTTGCTGCTATGTCCTGCGCGCGTGTGTGTGTTTATGTGTGTGTGCGCGTTGCCTGCGCTAAATTTTCACTTTCACTTTTCACACACCCAAAAAAAAAAATAGAAAAGAAAACGAATAATACAAAAAAATTCTACACACAACTGTAGTAAGCAACCTAACGGCACATATATTTATGCATGCATGCATGTATGTGTGCTGCCAGCCTGCCTGCTAACGGCACTTTGCAACATTTTTGTTTTGATTTCAACGTTGCCGCATTTGCCGCTCACTCTCTCTCTCTCTCTCTCACCGAAAAAAAAGGACAACTTGCAGAAAAATTAAATGTGCACAGACTTTGATAAAAAAAATGTGTGTGCTTATCAGCGTCCGATGCAGGCAGCACTTTTAATTAGATTTAATTCGATTATTACTGTTGTCCGATAAATAAATGCACAATCCTTAAGCAGCCAGTGCGCGTTATTAATTTATTTGATTCTTTTTTTTTAATCTGCTTAGTTGCCTTCTTTTTTTTTTGTTTCAATTTGACCGACGCACGTTTAGCGGCCACGGGGCGTTGTTTCATTTACCGTTTCGTTCCGTTTCGCAAGTAGCGTCGTTGCCGCGACTGCGGTCGAAATGCGAATGAATCGAAAAACCTGCGCAACGTTTTTGGGCTGCAAAGGCAACAGAAGAAGAAAATGAGATGTTCTAAGCCCGAAACACCGACTTACGAATGCCCTGCATAGAGCCTGACTTTATAGTATCTAACCATATAACCACTTATTCCTATAGGATAACATTTTGGTGCGTATCCAATGTGACAACAAAACATACTTAAATCGAAATTGTTTCAGTTAGAAATTAAAATATATTTTGTGAACCCATTGCCTAGTGCTATCCTAGCAAGGGTATTTTTTATCTTTATTTATTTACTTTCTTTTTTTTGCGAACAGCGAGTGCCGTGTGACTTTTTGGGGGCAGCTGAAATTCAAATTGAGCCACAGCTCAGGAACGTAAACAAGTCGGCGCATGATTCACATATCGATAACGATGATATCGAGCTGCGGAAATTTAAAACGCAACTGCAAGCAAAAAGATGGGCAGCTCTTGAATGCTTTTCAGCTGAGTTTTCATTCTTATTTCTTGTTCATATTGTTGTTTTCTATTTTTTCTTTTACTATAATATGTGTGCCATTTTTATCGCAGTCAGCGATAAAAACAAGTTTTCCACAACAATAACAACAACAACAGCTAACGAGAATAACCGCTTTAAACTCTAGTTTCTAGTTTCGCTGACTGCGTACTAAACCTCAGCTCCGTTGACAACTATGAGCCAATGTATCTACACATCCAGGCTTCTGGCCGGGTAGAGTCACAAATTCATGTTATCTGAGCCACCTTAATGTAAAAAACACTGTCAAAGAAAAGTGTCCTTTCCGAAGTGCTTAACAAGGAGATACCCTTTATATAGCTTTGGGGGCTATGCCAAATTTACAAATGTGCTTGCTTAAATTTTTTTGGCAGGCTATTGGTTAATAATAATATTAGAACTAGCTTAATCTGATGATAATGATGTTTATAATCTAAAAAAAAAAAGGGAAGACATTTCGAAAATCCAAAATCTACGTTTTCAATCTTAGACCTTTTCCTAGCTCTTTCTTGGGGGGATATAATCATTAAAAGTTAGATCAAATAATGCTGAATCAAGAAAATATATACATATTTATAGCTTATGGGCTCAATGGGTACACAGGGTATACAAATTAAAAATGTTTTAATCTGGCGTCAGCGTTTTATCGGCGGCAAGTAAAATTCGGACGAAATATTATTAGTAATAAATATTTGTTCAATGGCGGCGACATTGTTATTGTTGTTTCTGTTATGCAGTCGTCATATCTTGCTTATGAATCAAACACAAAAAAAAGGGAACGTTGATAGGTAAATATACAGAGCAAACAAGGAAGCATCTTATCTGTCGGCACATGTGAAAAGTAAATACGAAAACGTGAATTGAGAATGAAGAGTTTTAACGGTTATTGTTGAACGTCGCCAAAGCTGGACTTGAATAGAACTTGGCTGCGCCTCTTTGTTTTGTTCGGCGTTTCGAGTTGCATGCAATCGCGGCTATTTTTGTAACGAATCAAAATGCACTTTTCAAATACACACACAAACGCATTTACAGACACATAAACACATGTACACACATATATATATACATACATATATATATATATATATATATATATACATATCTATATATTTATGGCCCGACACGGGTAGACAACAAACAAAAGAGAGAAACACTGCACATCCACTGCTTGACTTAAAATTACATACTTTGTACACATACAGCGCGATTCCGTTTATAAATTGTAGTTCAAAGCTCACTTTTGCTTTACATGTTCAATTTATTGAGAGTGCACACAGAAAATACATTGCTTTGTGGACGCAGCGACAAACAACACACACATCAACTACAGTGTGACCGAGCGCGACTAAAACAAAAACACCCAAAGTGCATCGCTTAGAGGGTTAGTTATCGATCAGTATCGATTCAATTTTAAAATACAATTCTGAACTATCGATATAATCCGCGCAGTTAAATATTTGACATTGATTGTGATTGCTGTCTATCAATTATTTTGTACTTCATTGCTACTCAACCTTTGGATTGACGACCGTTCAAGCTAGCCTAACCTTCTTTTCAAAAGGTAAGTATTTGTAAACATTTTTTTTTTTAAGCAAATACGAAGATTTTAATATGTTGATTATACAAACTGTTTATTTTCTTTGTGTTTTCGTGTTTTATTGAACAAGCAGTGCATTCCACACCTATCGATATCACAATTTCTATCTTTCGTTTTAATATCGTTTTGTCGGCGTTTCGTTTTCATCCCTAGCTTGATTGTTTATCTAATGGATCAAAATAATTTCGACATGCCGAACGTAGCTCACTTTTTTGAGGGCGTTGAAAAGCTATTGGAAATATGTTTCGACGAGGGCTCGAGTCCTAACGGCGACTTACGCAATATAACCAGAGGGGAATGGGAGAACCTACTGTGCCACGTGAAATGCGAAATAATTAGCTATATTAAGAACGATTCAATAGATGCCTTCCTCTTAAGCGAGAGCAGCATGTTCGTCTCGAAGCGTAGATGGATACTGAAGACCTGTGGGACAACAACGCCGCTGAAGTGCCTGGACCAATTGCTCCAATTGGCCAAACTAGAGGGATATCATGTGATAAGCGATATATTCTACTCGAGAAAGAATTTTACTAGACCTGAAGTACAAATGTCCCCACATGAGGGATTCTTTGAGGAGGTTACCTATTTAGATAAAATATTTCCCGAGGGCAGATCCTATTGCCTTGGCTCCATTAATCTAGAATGTTGGTATTTATATACATTCAGTAAGCCCGAATTAAAAGCACTGCCACATATAATTGTCGGGGAGAAGAGCCCGGATGCCGATCCAGATCAAACAATCGAGATCCTTATGCAAGATCTCGATAAAGACATTATGTCTGCCTTTACCAAGAGCAAGTTCACCACTGGCCGCGAGGTGACAGCGCACACGGGCATCGACAAAATATTGCCCGAAATGCATATCGATGACTTTCTGTTCGATCCGTGCGGCTACTCCATGAACGGAATTGGTGAGAACGGTGAATACATGACCATTCACATAACACCCGAGGAGAAGTTCTCCTATGTGAGTTTCGAAAGCAATGTAGCGCTCAACAATTATACAAAATTGATATCTCTGGTGATCAAGACGTTCAAGCCGGGCAAATTTATTGTCACCATATTTGCGAACAAGTCGTCGCTGGCGTACGAAACCATGAAGGAACTGGAGATCGAGTACTCAACGCTCTCCAACTGGAAGCGAACTGATATGCAGTGCTGCAATTTCCCATCCTACAATCTATTATTTGCCCAATACTCACGCGCGTTGGGAAAAGTTTTATGATCTACTACTGATCGTTTCTGCAATTCAAAAATGTATTATGCAATATTATCAAAATTGATTGTTAATAAATCATCTGTTGAAACGTAATCTGTTTATCTATCTCAACTATGGAGGCACCTTAAAGTTCATTTATTTATAAATAATCTACATATAAGAGAGACGGAGATTCTACTTTTTGAAATTCATTGCTAGCATTTAGCATCAGTTGAACTCCTTGCCTTGAAGAAGCGTGCGGTGCGCGCTTGAACCTCTCCAAATCCATCGCTGGCCACATGAATGTGCTGAGCTATCCAGGCGGGTAGCTTCTTTTGGATTCGCGCACTGACATAGCGCTCGTCCAGCAGATAGACGCTCGCATAGTCGCGAATGTGACGCACGGAGCGGCCAATGCACTGGTTGACCGCCTTCATACAGAGATTCTCGTAATACTCATTGCCAGCACCGTTGCCCAGCGTGTCGTCCAAATGACGCATGCGCTCCTTCAGTTCGGGTGCGGTGCGATTCGGATATGGTAAGCCCACAACGATGACGCCGCGACCCAAGTCATCGGCAAAGTTGAGGCCTTCGGACAGCTTGCCTCCCACCACGCTAAGAAGCAATGCACCGCCACCAGCAGCTCCAGCACTCTGACTGATGGCATCTGCATATTGCTGTAGCAGCTGCTCGACGCCGCCGCCCCCAGCCATTTCGCGAAAGATGCGCTTGCGCTGTCCAATCCTTTGCAATGCACCACTCTGCTCCAGGTGCGCATACACCGTCTCCAAGTAGTCGTACGAGGGCAAGAAGCAAACCACACCCGCCGGCAAAACGCTGCATAGATTCTGCAGTACCATTGACAGCTCCTTCAGCTACGCTCTCGGAGAAACAGAGATATTCACATTAAATCGAGTGTGTATATTAATTTGTACATTGTATCTAAATCTATAACTAAGCAGCTAGAAGATATTTTTGTAGAAGATGTCGAATCAATGTTGTATATAGATACCAAATTGTATGACTCCAACAGTCACAAACAGTTTTCCACAGAGTGAGATTATCTGGTGTTAGTATAACTATATATATATATATATATATACATATACAGTGGTTCTAACCTTATTTCAAGCAGTGGCAAGCTAAATTTTAATTAAAATTAAAAATTTAAAAATAAAGGGACCAGGATGACGTTCGCCAAAATCCACTTGGACAAGGATTTGGTATCTGGAACACAGTCATATTTGAAGATGAGTCCAAATTCAACATTTTTGGCTCGGACGGACGGCATTATGTGTGGCGACAGTCCAATACTAAGCTGGATCCCAAAAACGTAAAGGCAACAGTCAAGCACGGCGGAGGAAGTGACATGGTATAGGCATCTATCTCGGCAGCCGGCGTCGGAAATTTGGTGTTCATTGAAACACTAATGGACAAGAATGTGTGCTTCAATATATTAAAGGAAAATGTACTTCAAAGTGCCGAGAAGCTAGGAATCCGACGTACTTTCCGGTTCTACCACGACAATGACCCCAAGCATAAGTCCGGATTAGTACAGTACTGGCTTATCTGGAACTGCCTCCACATGATAATTCCACCGGCCCTGCTCTGCTGGAAAATATCATCCGGAATCACAGCATATCCCGAAAAGAGGATCTCAAAAATGGTCTGTTGGATGAGTGGAGCAAGATCAGTCCAGAAACTACCCGGAAGATGGTATCTTCCATTAATAAAAGGTTAAGGGAAGTTGTTAAGGCTAAAGGATATCATACTAAGTGTTAACATGTTACTCTTTTAAGACTGCTTGAAATAAGCTTTGACATGTATTTTGGATATGTTTTCAGTTTTTGACTAATTTTGATTAATTAATTAATAATTAAAAAATTGAAATAAGCTTTGACTAACACGGATCAGAGGGTATAAGAGAATGGCATAACATTCGCTGGAACGATGAAAACCAGATGAACTTCTTTGGAAACGATGCTAAAGGAAATGTAAAGAATTTCCTACTAAATGAACTTCACACATCTTTCACTGTCCCAGAGTGAATATCCACATCCAAGCAGCTGGATGCCCTCAGATAAGAGGGAGAAAGAGATTATATGTACATTTCTCACCATGGCGGAGCTGGTGCGTTGGGCATAACTGAAGCAGAGCGGGGCGCCCGTTGGTCCAGCGGGCAGGACAAATGGCAGCACCGCATCCGGCGGCACCACATGATTGTAGAAACGCTCCACGACACGTTCCGGGCAGTTGCCGAAGAGCTGAACTGTCAGCTCCTGCGTGGGCTGCATCGTGCCGCCCGCAATGATGAGCTGCAGTAGCAAAGAGAGAGAGAGAGAGAGAGAGAGATAGATATAGAATAGATAGATAATAATTTGGAGTGTCTGAGTGCCACTTACAGCGCGTGCCTCGCTGATAATGTCGGTGAAATGCTCGGCGGGATTGAGCAGCAGATATTTTAGAGTGCCGGCCTTGGGATTGAGGAGAACGCGTCCATCAGCGGCATTGCTGGTGAGCGTCTCTAGAAAGGCGAGCAGCGGACGTATGGGCGAGGCTGTAGCCAGAGGCTTCTCCTCTAGTTTCACATGCTTTTGATTCTCCTCATCCGTTTCTTGTAAATGCAATTGCAGTTTGCGTTTGCGTTTGCCACCCAACTGAGTCTGGCTGAGCTGCTGCTGATGCTGTGTGGCCAGCCGCTGGAGCAGTTGCTGTGCGGCCGGCGGTCGATTCTCGTTGGGATGCGGTTCGCACTGCTGCTGCTGGCCAAAGCCTTGCAGTTTCTGGGCGAGGCGTGTGCGCGCACAGAACTGCAGCACGGCATGCAGATCGATGTTGAAGAATTCGCCCTCGGCGCAGAGCTGATAGGTTTGCAGCAGGCGCGGCTGATCGAGATGCGGCACCAGCACCAGCAGCAAGCGACGCACCACGAAGATCAGCTGATTGATGCGCAACAAATTGGCGCTGCTCAGGCGACACGCATAGCGCTGCTTGTAGGCGGCCAACTGTTGACGTGCCAGCTGCAGCTGGTCGCGGCTGAGTTCGCTACTGTGTAATTGGGCGATGGTGTCCAGCAAATTGTGCGCCTCGTCCACAATAATGATGGCCCCGCGCAGATCAATGCCCAGCTGTTGGCGTGCGCTGCGCTGCAGCAACAGCGGATATGGCAGCAGTACCAGCTGCGCCTGCGCCAGCGCTGAGCGTGTCGCGTAATAGGGACATCCGCCACAGGCGGCTCCTTGCGCCGCCAGCTCCTCAATGTCCATCAGCTCGGAGAGCGACGCATCACTCATCCGCTGCACCAGGTGGGGTGCCTTGTGGGGACAGCTGGGCTTGAGACGTGCCATGTCCAGGCAGCGTTCGTTGAGGAGCGTCACGTTGGATAGGCGGCGCAGCTGGTCATGGACGCACAGCTGTTGGCGCGAGCCGAGCGAGATGCAGCGCACACTTTTCCCATGCGGCGTTTTGCGCAGCTCGGCTATAATCTGCGCCAGCTGCGCGTGCGTCCGGCTACAGTAGAATATTTGCACATCACGAAAGCGCTCCTGCTGCAATTGCACCTGCTCCTCCAACATATCCGTCGTCTGGTCATCCGAGTTCGGCTCCGGCTCAGCTTGGAGCAATTGTTCGCCTGCGCGCCGCGCTGCTCGTGGCTGTTGCCTCTGGCTACTTCGCTGCTTGATGGCCAGCAGCTCCTGCTCTTTCTCCTGCCAGAGATCACGCAATCGTTGCAGTTGCTGTAGCTCTCCGCGCTGCTGGCGCGTTTCGCTCTGGGCTGTTATCCAATCGACTGCCTGCTCACCGGCGTCGCGCAGCTGGCGCAGCTGCGCCTCCACTTGGCAGATGCGCTGCACCAGTTCGCTGCGTACCAGCTGCTCGTGTTGGCGCAGCCAGGTGAGTGCGCCGCAGGTGAGCGTTAGCGATTTGCCTGTTCCCGTCGGACTCTCGAAGATGCCAATTTGCTTGGATTCCAACACTAAAAATAGCTGCTGCATCAGCTGCTCCTGTATTGCGTATGGTGTGTACGGGAAGCCAAAGTCCTCCGCTGCTGGCACTGGCAGCGCTTTCCTCGGCGAATACATGTTCACGGCGCAAACAGCACCAAATATATACTGACTGAATTGACTTGTTCTAAAAAGACGCGCCAAGCCATATATAATGTTGCTATTGTTGTGCTCCGTTTCGCGCCCGGATTAAGTTGGCTGCGAGCAATTTTGCGCTTGTACTTGAAGTTGGCTGCGGGTACTGCGTCAGCATTTGGCGGTCTGGCAGCACCATCATTTGGCGGTGTTATTTGAATTTATAAATCGCACTGAATTACGTGAAATACGAAAATAGCTTGTGCATAAATCGAAAAATAGACATCAATCATCAGACAAAGACAAACATCTACCGTACAATACATGACTAATCAATATAATTCTCCGTTATGTATATATTTAATTTAATCATTTTGTATTGTTTTTGTGAATTTTATTCAGTTTAGTGCATTGCACAGCAGCGACAGCAAAAAACTTGATTGATAGCCAATTAGTCATGTAAAATATTAATTCGCGTCTAGATACTTAATCTTTTTCGAGCTGAGCGTATTGAATGCGTCAGCACAGACTCCCCCCCGCCGAGTGGTGGATAAAATTCAATTTCAATTTGAATTTGAATTAGAATTTGAGTTGTGTTGTGTTCAGCTTCAGCTAAGTGGCTGCCAATGAGCTTTAATGTTGCAACTATGCAAACATTTACATCTGTATATAGTGGCTGTTCTGTGGGCGTGCCAAGATTCGAGATTTGCCACTATTTTCCAGTCGTCATTACTCATACGCAACGCTGGCCAATGCTGTCCTGACCTTAGCCAACAACACAAATGCGCTACGGCTGCACCTCGATTGACTGACTGACTGACTGACTGATACTCAATATGCAATAATTATAATAATAATGCCAATGATTGACGGCCACTAACAGTTTGCGTTTTGTTACATGCAACCTGCCCTCCCCGATCCTTCGCCGCCCTCCCACACATTTGTAATCATCTTCGCTGTTGGCCGTCACAAGTAAAATCTTGCAATGCTTCAATAAATGTCGTGTCATGCACCTGAAATAGTCGCACTATGCCTGTGTGTGTGTATCTAAATAGTATATATTGCAAATATAACTAAATGCTTAAACATTTAAAGGAACCAAATCATTAGAACAAACTTTAAGTTATTTGGCAGACCACGAACTTTGATAAGGCTGAGCAGGTTCTTGTGCTGAATGTCATACTCATTGCTTTTTATACTAGTTCAGTTTTTTATTGACTTGTGTGTTTTGTTTTTTATTTATATTTTTCAAGTTCTCTCTGAAATTCTTTTAAAAAAAATTGGGCCTGAAAATTTCTTGTTTTTGGTTTTTTTTTGTACAAATAATTTATAAATATACGAAAACAACTTATCTAAAATTAGAAAGCAATTTTTCTACTTACAGAGATACATTTTTTAATAATACAAAATATTTCTAAAAATTGCTAAAATTAATATACCATCTGAAATGTTTGTATGTGTGATATATTAAATTATAAAAAAAAACCATGAGTTTCTGGAAGACAAATCCTAAAACTCAGGTACATTTTTATTTTGACTTACACAATTTGTTTTGAAAACGTATTTTTGAGCCAAGTACAAAAAGTATCGAATGTGAACAGATTACAACGAAAGTTGAGCTCAGGATTAAAGAACCTTGAATCCAGTTTGTTTCTGTCATTTCATTTATTATTTTTATTATCATCATTTAAGGAGACTCTCTTGATTTAAAATCCCAGATCGTATTAAATTAAATTTAAAAAAGATTCGAAATAGTTATTTTAGAATACATTTTTTTCTCTGTGTACATACAGTGGTATGCCACGCCCACGTGACCACGTGATGACCTTGAGCTGAGTCATAGATCGTGTGGCAGACAGTGGGTCGACAGTCGACAGTGGTTCAATGGTTCAATGGTGGTTCGGCTGATACTGTTACTGCTACTGCTACTGCTACACTACTGGTCCCTGGCCAATGCTAATCTCAAGCCTTTTGGCCGCAAGACAAGCCCATTTATCACTGTGTTGCACTTGTGTTGGTTGCCTTGCTGTTTTTGTTGTTATTGTTGTAGTTGCTTAGGTGGCATAATTGTTCACTTAACGCACAGCTAAAAATACACTGTACAACAATCACAGTATGTGTATGTGTGTGTGTTTGTGTGTGTGTATGTTTGGCTTGTCGCTGTGATTGCTAATAGTACGTTCAATGATAATGCGTTTCGTTATTTATGAGTGGCATTTAATACAAACAACAATAACAACAATAATTTATTACAGCGCACGATTTTGTTTAGATTTGAATCGTTCTATTGGACAGTGCAACCGTTCTTCAGACCTGCCAAATAACGCTGATGAACAGTTATTGTCGCATTTGTGCATTGATCGGAAAATGTCTGCGAAAACCAAACTAGCCGCCATAGAACAGACCCAGGTCCAGTTTCCCATAATTTGGGTCACATTTTCCTTTTCTTTTTCTATTTAAGCAATTGCTCTTTCGTCATGGCATGGCGTATAGATAAATAATAATAATACAACACAAATTTGAAAACATGTTTTTGCCAATTTAATCATTTTATTGCAATCGAAGAAACCCTTAGAAGAAAAGAGTCTGTGCAACACATCTTCTGCCACTGTCCACAGAAGACTTCAATTCCTTGGTTCTCCCTGCCTCTCCGATATCCAGCAATATTCACTGACGTTTCGCGCAGGATTAGGAAAAAATTAAGGTGATTAAGTACATTCTGTAAACGGAGGAGTTACTTCCTTCGGACAGCCATAACCTAACCAAATCGAATAGGCCTGTTTTAATATTTTTCAGCGCCATATCTTTGTCAAAACTGAACTAAATTAAAAAAAAAAAAATTTTCCTGATTTATCTTCTAGCTGATTTAAACATAAAACACATTCTCAGGTTGGTAGATAGATAACAAAACTAAGAAATCGAACAATTATGAATATATATATGATACTACACATCATTGTATCTTTCCTTTTTGATTGAAACGAATAAAAAAAGTTTATTTCGTAATTTTGCAAACAGATTTTACAAATAAGATATTCAAATTTATATAGGTGGTTATGCAACCGGTCCTTGTATTTGCTAGATGGCTTTAGTAGCTATTCGAGCTTACCTAGATGTGTTTGCCCCAGATAATTTTATACCCTGAACCCATTAAAAATGGGTAAAAAAGGGTGTAATGGTTTTGTGCAAATATATGTAACAGGCAGAAGGAAGCATCTCCGACCCCACAAAGTATATATATTCTCTATAGTCGAGTTCACTCGACTACAGCACTCTTACTTGTTCCTGTTCGGGCAGCGAACATGGATGTCCTGATCTAAGCCACGTTTCATGCATTGGAATAAAAATAGAAATGATTTGGAAAACTCATAAATCTGAAGTTAAGTTGAACTTTAAGTTTAGATGCACGCCTTCTGCTCATGCTGTCTGGTGTCTGCTGTCTCAGTTTTGAATAGATTGTGGCCAATGCTATCGATGAGTTGGACAATGAGCAACTCAGCCGAGCGATGACTGAACGAACTGAATGAATGACACATTCACAGCATCAGTCGCACAATTTGCATATAGAAGGATTTAACATGATTCTATAACTTGTATGACATTCAAAAAGCAATTAGACATTAATCGCGGCCAGAGCCAAAGGGTGAGGAATGGGAGTCATCATCGTATTAATCACCCAAGCGCCGAAAGCACAACCCACGCCTTCAAGTTATGCATATTAGAAATAGAGAGAGAAAGAGAGAGAGAGCGACAAAGAGAGCCAGAGAAAGAGAGAGAGAGAGAGAGAGAGACAGCGAGAAACACACAAGAGCTGCTGCTGCACAGTGGTGCGCGGCTTCTACAATCTACAATCTAAGTGAAGCCGTCGTTTTTTTTGCATAATATCATGATGTCATGACATTTATATAGATATGTGTATATATGTATATATATATATATATACATATGGCCGCCCACTCTTAGCCGCCCCCTTCCAGCAGCAATCGCCACGCCACTTGAGCTGCCAGATGTCGTCGTCGTTGAGTTTGCAGGAGCGAGGCAGTCGCTGCTAGCGCAGAGGGAAGTGCACGGTCCAAAAAACGCCGGCGGGGCAACGGTGATCGGTGATCAACGGTTAGCGGTTGATAGCCAATATGTCCCACGCCCACGCCAAGACACGCGCCAAGAACAATAAAGAAAAAAAATAACTAAATAAAAAAACATACAAATAAATAATTGAGTCGAGTCTCAAGCAATTGAGGCAGTTCACTTGTTGCTGACGCCGGCGCGCTTTGCATGAGTCAGCCATGGACACCGGGTAGTGTTGGACAGCGGCGATAGTCGTGAGTCTTCAGTCCTCAACTTGACTGAAGCTGAGTGGGTGACATACATTCTTATACACTGAACCCATTACAAATGTGTAAATATAGCTATACTGGCAGCCAAAAGGAAGCATCTCCGACCCCATAAAGTATATATATATATTATTGATGAGGTGTATATATATATTTTTGATCTAGCCATGTCCGTTTGTCCGTCTATAGGAACTATAAGAGTATAAGTTCTCGTATACCCCGCGCAAATTAAGTTCGTTTCATTTGATCGATAATTGCCCTCCGTTTCGTGATTATCGATACAAATCGATTTCCGTTAGCAATTAAATAATAATAATTTTAAAGGCAGAGCCATAAGTATGCGGATGCTTTCCTTGGAAAGGGATGTCAAGACATGTAGTTATCAGTTTCTTTTTACCTTTCCGCTCCTGCTTCTAGAAACATTTGAGTATGCAAAGCTTTTTAAGTGAGGCAATAAAACTAGCATGTATTTAACAGTTGTGTTCAGGGTACATTGTAGTCGAGTTCACCCCACGACAGCATTCTTAAATGCCTATTGTCTTACCTCTCTTAAATCGTATTTTATCCATTTCGGATTTCTTACTGGAATCCAAAATTTAAATGCACATTTTTTTACGGTTTTGATTTTGAAGCAGAACATTTATTTTTACATTTTCGCTTTTGTTTTTGTTTGTTGTTTTTTTTTTTTTTTTTAGATTTTTTTTTGTGATTTTTGAATAATTTTTCAAGAATTTTGCCATTTGTTGACTTTTTAAATATATAATAATAAAAAAACAAATATTATTATTAGTTAGATTTTAATTTTATATTTAGTATTAGCTGCTTAAAGTTATCTAAAAAAAAAATGTATTGAATTAATTGTATGCTTTTTACGTTCGTTTTTTGACATTTTTGTTAAGGGGGTTTTAAAGTGTATTTGGATTTCCTGGCATTTTTCGACTTTTTTAAGTAGCATAATAAATTACATTTGACAAATATTAAGAACGTTGTTTTTAATTACGCCTTAAAAATCATTAAAACAGTTAGCTGTGTAAATGTGGCTGTATATATGTATGTATGTGTGTCAGTGTGTGTGTGCCTCAGTGTGCGTGTGTGTCAGTGTGTGTCTGTGTCAGTGTGTGAGTGTTGCTGTCGTTGTTTGGCTTTGAGTTGATTTATCATGTGCCTCTCTTTTCTGCTTTAAATACAAATACAAAAATAATAATAAAACAAAAATATACAAAATAATATTTTTCTTCTTAACAATTGCAATGCTATATAACAAAGTAAAAACAAAAACAAATATGGGGAAAATATATATAAAAAAAAAATTGTTAAATTACAGATTGCTTGTTATCAACATAATTATGAATTAAAAATTTAATTAATGCGTGCACACTTTTTGTATACATATGTATGTGGTATATATATATATATACAAATATATATATATATTTTTGTCATATTGTTTTAAGACGCAAAACTGAAAACGCATATATTAATTTGCATATATTTTTGCACTTGTCAAAAATATATAAATAATACTTTTTTTCTCTTATTACTTTTTCTGTTTGACTTTCTTTTCTTTTAGCACAGTTTATGGGAGTTATTTATACCTATTTTTGATTTTGTTTTGTAGTTTTTGGACACTTTTTATATCGATTTTTTCGCAGCTATCATAGGACAGTGTTGAACATATAAAAAAACAATTTATGCACATGCAATATATCTGTGTACAGGTTTTTAGTTTTTTTTTTGTATTTATTTATTTTTATTTTAGATAGCTTTAAATTTAATGTGTTTTAAGTGCCTACAGCTGAAGTCTTGTGCCCGAGTTCCAAGTGTACTTTTATTATTTAACATTTAATAACATTTATGCATATACATAAATGCTTTTATATATATATTTGTATGTATTATATAACATTTTACAGGTACTTCGTAGCGCATTTTGTTTGCTTTGCTTATCAACAATGTGTGGATTGCTGCTGTCAAAAATGTTAAACCTAAAATTATAAGCTAAATTAGGATGAGAGTCTATGACAAAAAATAGATGAAATTATGCGCCACTACTAGCCAACAGAATGGGTTAGAAAAGGAAAACGAGCGATGGAGACTGAATGTGAATTATACAAATTATAATGGTTAAAAAGAGATAGTTGTATAGATACAGTTGTTATTGCTGTCCTATTTTAGATGATTTTTGCAATGTTTATTTTATGAACTATGCTTACATAACTTTAGAATTAAACGCACACGCAGGAAGAAAATTGTTTCAGATTTTAGATTTCAGATTGTCGGCTACAAAAACTTCAACCGTAGGCACACTAATTCCAATATACGTATACTCATCATGTACATTAAGTATGTGAGAGTATTAATGTATGTATGTGTGTGAGAGGTATTTTCATTTTCATTTTCATTTGAAATTTTTTTTTTTTTTGCATAATAAATATGTATGGTATTGTAGCCAAATTGGGGTTTACCCTAGAACTCTTGGATTAACATTGATTGCATTCATACATTTAACATTTAATAGTACTTTAAAGACTGCATTTTCTTCTTCTTGAGAACCTCTTCAGTAAACTTCAACCGCCCCGGACTTCAATTATAAACAAATACACACAAACTTGACCTGAGCTCAAAACTCTTTTCTTTTTTTGTTTTTGTTGTCTATATTTTGTGCTTATATATTGGAAGCTGAACGAATAATATCATATAGGTATGTATATATTCTAGGCGTAACGTGTTGCCTCTTTTATTTATTTTTTCTTGACTCATGCAATATGCACTTTAAGCAGAATTCTGACTTAATGTGTTTTAATTAATTTTCCTTACAAATAGGCAGGTATTTGTGTTTGCTAAGGGGGGTTGGTTGGCTTTAATGCAAATTTCAGTTTCAGTGATTACCCATTTTTGACTTTAGTTTAACAATTAACAATGTACACACATATTACTTTAGAGAGCCAATCAAAGTTAAATTGCTGGATATATTATGGTAAATGGTTCGCTATAATTAAGGTATGCTATATGGTATATGGTAGACATCGTACAACTACAAAAGCCGTGCTCACTAAATGCTATATTTTTATATGCATATTAGTATTATTTATATTATACATAAATAGTTGTAAATATTAAATCTTTAGTACAAATCGAGGCAATTTTTTTTTTTTTAGTTTTTGTTTACAAGTAAAAAAAAAATATATATATATATATATATGATTAGAATTAAAACAATTAGAAAAGCACTTGATGATCTCTTTCGGTTTTCTTTAGGCCACTTTTTGGTGTTCACAGCTGTTTATACTTAGAATTCAGATGCATAAACGGTTTCTCTTCTTCTTGTATTTAGTTTTTACACACACATTAATAATAAATATATTCACATATATATACATATATATATATATGTATATATATGTATATGTATGTACGTTGTATATAGGTGTATAGATATACGAGTTCTGTTAAAATATTATCAAGCGGTAAACACACATACACAAATATTATGATTTTGAAATATTTTTTTTGCTTTTCGTTATTTTCCAAAATTTTTTTACAATTATTTTTTGTTTTTTGTTGTTTTTTTTTTTGTTGAACTTTTTGTAAATAGTTTGCTTCTTTTTGTTTTTATATATCGTTTTCATTAAATTTAATAAGGCGCTAGTTTACAAAAAAAAATTGTTGCAGTTTTATTTTTTTTCAAAATTGTTGTTTTTTATGGTCGTTTTTTTTTTTGTATAAGAGCACATTTTAGTTTCGCAAAAGATTAACAAACTTACAGCTAGTCCCTATCATTTAGTTGTCCAGCGAATTTTTTAAGGCAACAGCGTGCAAGCTTCATTCTCCTTGTTTCCTCTTCTTCTTATACAACTCACATTCAAAAAGGAGAAAATTATACATATAGGTTTATATATATATTTGTATGTTAAGTTGCTTTTGTTTATAATAGTTTTGTTTTTATATATCACTGATTAAATCTACAATTTGCAAAAAAAAAAAAATAAAATATCAAACGTCATTATATCGCATGGTTTTTTTTTTTTTAAATTTTACCTTTATCCTAAGTTTTAATATTATTTTGCTTTTGTTTCTTTTCTTTTTTCTCTTTCTTTTTATTTTTTTTTTCTGCATAATCTCGCACAAGGGATGGTGGTTTAGGGAAGGGTGTTTAACGAAATTAAAATTAATAATTACTGATGCGGCTGTGACTGCCAACAAATTGCCTGTTGCTCGGAATGTTATCGATAACATAAAATTATTGATATACACATACATATACATTTATAGATATACAATGTTAGGTTATGTACAGGTGCTTTACAAACTACTAATTAGATCGAAAAAAAAAAAATTTAAAAAAAAAATTAGAGTGCTTTAAATTTTAAGGTTTTATGAGGTAGTCAAGCCACGATTGGAGCGCCGCTCCAAACACACACACACACACACACACACACACACACACACACAAACACACAAACACACACACACACACATACGCACAACCAGAGACTATCGCTGTGGGAAAGGGTGGGGGAACTATACGATAGTAAATATATTCGAGCGCAGGGTGTAAAGCTGAGTGAGTTGGGACTACCGATTTGTTATTGTTGGAAGAACTTGGATATTTCTTTTTGCTTTTGCTTTTAGATTGTGTGGGGAGCTAGGCGATAGCTGGACGTGGCATGTGCGTGCCTGCAACAAACCTAATGCACCACCCAAACATAATCAAACACACATACACACACATATGCCAGCTATGTGTGCTGCTTAGCACCAATAGTCGACATGTGTCCAAGCCTGGTCCTGCTGCAATTCATTCTCCACCGCTTGCTGTTGCTGTTGTTGCTGCTGTTCTTGCTGCTGCTGCTGCTGCTGCTGCTGCTGATGCTGCTGTTGCTGATGCTGCTGTTCTTGCTGCTGTTCTTGCTGCTGTTGTGTTCTGCTCTGCTGCTGCTCCTGGTGCTGATCGAATGCCAGCAACAGTTCGTGATCGGCAGCGCGTTGGGCCCGATCTCACGCCAGGCAGCCGCCATTAGTCATAAAGGCAGCGGTACCCGTATCCAGATCAACGAAATCGGCATCATCGTCCGCCAGCTGCGACAGAAGATCGTTGGTATAGCAGCTGTTTTTCATCAGCAACAGTTGCTCGTCCTCGTAGCACGGTGTCATAATGCCAACGCCGACGCCGCCGCCATGATGCGGCAGCGTTGTGTGAAAGTCAACCAGATGATTGTTGTTGTTGTGCACCGCTAGGCTGGCCACACTGGCCATATTATTAAGACTGCTCGGATGCACACTAACCGCATGTTTGATGTCCGGAAAGCCATCGAAGAGGAATCGCTCTGCACTCAACTCTGTGGTATATGGACTCTGCGAGTCCACCAGCTCATTCTTCACGAACTCAATGGCGCTGGTGGGCGTGGTCGCGGGCGGCAGAACTGTTACAGCTGATGCTACTGCTGATGTGATTGCAATTGCTGTTGTGTTGCTGTTGCTGTGATTGCTGCTGTTGTTGTTGTTGCTACTTAAGCTATTGCTTAAGCTGTTGCTGCTGAGACTATTTGTGCTATTGCTGCTGTTGCTGGTGGGCGTGGAGATGGCAACGGCAACCGCTGAGAGCCCAAGCCCCAAACTGAGACCCTCACAGTTGGGCACATAGTCCGAGACCTGTTGGCTGAGCAGCAATGTGGCATTATTGCTGTCGGCTGTGTTGCTATTGCTGGCGGGATTCAAAGACGACTGCTGCTGCTGCTGCTGCTGTTGTTGTTGTTGTTGTTGCTGTTGCTGTTGTGGCAGACAGAGCGCCTCCTGTGTGGGCGAGCTTAAGTAGCCGGCATGCTCAAACTCTTGCGGTGAGGGCGATGGCTTGCAGTAGCCATTGGGCAGCTGTTGCTGCTGCTGTAACTGTAGATGCTGTTGTGCCTGTGCAGCTGCTACGGCTGCTGCCATTACCGCTGGCGTTTTGCTGCCAAACTTGAACGTGGACATGGATGGTATGCTCTGCATGCGTTGCTGTTGCTGCTGTTGTTGCTGCTGTTGCTGCTGATGTTGTTGCTGTTGCTGCTGTTGTTGTTGTTGTTGTTGTTGCTGCTGCTGCTGCTGTTGTTGTTGATGCTGCTGCTGCTGCTGCTGATGCTGCTGATGCTGTTGCTGCGTGGGCGTATTGGCCCCATTGCTCGTGTCGCCATTAAGCAGAGCATCTAGCTCCAGGTCAGCAAAATACTTAAGCGCCGGCGAATGCAGCAGCTTTGAGGGCAGCTGGCAGCCGCCGCGCTTGACGCAGTTGGGCGAATGCGCCTGCAGCATTTCGAGGAGTCGCCGACGTTCCAATTCCAGAGAGCGCACCTGATTCTTTACCTCGACGTTTTGGGTGTCGAGCACCTCGGACTCTTTGATGAGGTTCTGGGTGCGTTCGCGCTTCTTCATGCGGCATTTGGTGGCCGCAATTTTGTTGCGTTCACGACGTCGCCTTCGGCGGTCCTCATCCTCGGGCGTAAGCCCCTTGGGCACAGATTTCGTTTCGCTATCCTCATCGCTAGACTCCTCGCAATCCTCGTCACGGCGCGAACACTTCGAGGTGGGCTGCTCGGAGCCAGAGCTCGAGTCGCAGGTGGACAGCTTGCGTTTGCTTTGAATGGATAGCTTGAGGCCCGCTTTGATCAGTTGCGAACAGGTCTGCAATTGCACAAACAAAAACAAGACGTGTTGTGTATAAGAAAATGAATGCAATCAAACAAAATGGTGTTCCCCTTATACAAGATACCCTGTGTGCAGGCCAAACCTATTGAAAGTGACTGACCATATCTGTAATTATTCCATTCTTTTCGATTTGACGGAGGTACAATTGAAAAGGAACTATCTACAAATCGCATTTGGTAATCTAGGAAATGAAATCTCCAAGATATGGTATAACAATTAAGGCTAAGTTGATAAAATATTGTAGTACTAGTAATGTTTGCACAACGCCATATCTACTTTTTTTTTTTTTAAGGCTTTTTAATGGATACAGAGTATATAGAAATAAATGCAATTGATTTGTCAAGGTCCTCCAACAAAAGTTGTTTGTCACCAATAGCCAAATTGGTGTTGTTCCATGCGGTGAGCTTGCCGCAGATGGCAGACAAAATTACATAAGTCATCATCGTTATCGGGCATTTTGGGGTATCGAGTATCAGATATTGAGTGCGTGGCAACAACGCAACAACTCCAATTCGGGAAGTGACGCGCCTGACATTTTAGTTGACCTATTTGGCAAGAGAACTAACCAAGATCAACCAGATCTCTCTTGAATGTGGAGACCCACTCTACTTAACCCTCCTTACGTCGACGTATGACGAATTATAAAAAAAAAATAAAAGAAAAAACGTTTTGTTCAGTCTTCGGCATTCCGTAGCCACACTTCAAGCTTGGGTCAACAATGGGGCTGGGCATCGGCTTTTGTATTTTTGGGTCTCGCATCTTGGGGTTTTGGGCTCGAGATTATCTCTGATGTGCGGCATATTTGCTTTGCTCACTTTGTGATTAACTTGCGGCAACACTCGCATAAATTTTAAATATTAAAGTGAAAGATAGAAATCGGGTTTGTGGCCACGCCCAAATCACAGTCACAACAACAACAACTCGGACAGGATAATGCAACAGTAGTAAACAAAAAAAAAAAAAAACAAAACCAAAAAGAAAGAGAAGACATTGACAACAACAAAGGTGACAACAGGTTGCTTAACGAGGAAACCCCCAAGTGCAGTCGAGACCTTATCCCAAGTCTGTCGTCTCACAGAGGTGGGTGGGCAATCGCGCCTTTTATGGCGGAGACAACAAACAACAGCTAACAGACATCAGACAACAGATGGTCATCACGTCGACACGTTGTCAACTTTCATTTAAAGGGCTGAGCAGAGAGAAGCCCGCAAATGTGTGCAGCAATTCCAACTGGTTGAATGCGCTACGTTTAATTAAGGTTGACGTGCTGGATTCAAATAAAATGTTCAAGGAATTATCAAAAAGCATGGCATTTTCAAGTGGCTTTAAAGTCAAGAAATGTGTAAAATTGAAATTGATTTAGCTAAATGGAAAAGCAACTTGATTTCTGAGGATGGATTGAAAAATACATATGTTAAGCATAATAATTCAGCTCTTAAGTGCCCTACATTAAATCCAAGTTGATAGAGATGCAATGAAATTTACCAATTTGAAGTTGCAGTAGAAGAGTTGCTAGTGGCCTGCATTCGCCACAATTGATGTGCAGTCGAACGTAATTTTCGTTGAAGTTCAAAACAAATACAAAAAAAAAAAATAAATATATGGTTGAGCTGACATTAAAAATGTTGCAAGGCTATTTTCACCTAACGCATGTACACATTGACTTGAAGTGCAAGCAGAATCTGTTTGCAGAAGTTAAGAATGCAAATAGGTACAAGCTTAATGCAAACATCTTGTGAGCTAACGATTATCTATGGGAAGTGGAAGGGTTATTGACTTAGATTAAGAGCGAATGCTCTCAAATTTATGTACTTTTTAAGTTGAGCAACAAGTGAAAAGTTCGCTCTTCTCCGGAGCTGATTCAAATAGAACGAATTGAAATATAGCCAATAAACTTAAATACCCCACCCATAACAGCCTTTTCTTCCACTCTCCTCCTCTCTCTCTCTCCATCTCTCTCTCTCTCTTTCTCTCTCTCAATCTTTCTCCGTTTTGCCATGACACTCGCTTTTAGGCAGCCCTCTTTCATCGTCAGCTTCAATGACAGCTCATTCAAGTGTCAGGCAAGCCAGACTCTCTTAGCCTGCCCATCATCATCATCACCATAATGATGACCGTCATCTTGATTATCTTCAGTTTTGCACATATTATTTGTTGTCTGCTTGAGAAATTGTTCAGATGCCACTGTTGAACGCCCCCATCTCCAAGCCCCCACCGCACCAACTACTGCTACTCTCTATCCATTACCCTGTCTGTGTGTCTGTCTGTCTGCCCTTCTGTCTTTCTGTCTGCCTTGTGCACAGCCCAGCCTATCTGTTGACTTTTGAATTGCTGCTGCTGCTGATGCTGCTGCTGCTGCTGTTATTTTTGCCAGCGCATTGTTTCATTTAAATTTTAGGCACGCTGCCTTTTTATTTATTGACCCAAAAAGCAGAAAAATAAATTTTGTTTCAGCCAAAAAATACAGAAAAATTGAGAAATGAGAAGAAAAAAACACACATAATCAAAATAATCGCATGCGCCAACGATTGCAATAGCGACGACGACTTCGACTTCGAACGCCCGGCAACCATATGGTCAAAAAATGTTTCGTTGCCTTCAGACTTCTCGAAAATTGGTGCGTTTTCTACTTGGCTCCAGTTGCTGTTATTGTGCAACTCTTTGTGTGCTAGTTGTCAGGGCATCCAAATGGTATGCCTGTGTGAGAGAGGTCAGTCTGTGCAATTGGAGCATGCAGCAGGCAGAGTTCAATGCGACTGTCGTAAGGATGTGCATGAGCTTGTTTGGCTTCAAAGATCCAGTCTGCTTATGCTGTCATCAATTTAGTTTAGATAGAAATCGTAAGAGACCAAAAAAGATCATGGATTGAATTTAGGACTAACAAAAACAAAAAAAACCAGAAGATATGTCAATATTCAGAAAACTTCATCCTGATCGATTGCAAACTGAAATTTAGGTTATTATCTGTTTTCACAGATTTTATAACTCATCTCAAGAATAAAGGTGTAGATGTTACTATATACTTTTTTGATATGAACATTGAGTTAAGTTTTTTTTTGTTATCTCTGAATGTCTATAAGAATAAACTATTAATAAGTTGATAAGACAGAAAAGGGAAATGCAAATCTAAAGAATATGGTCCGAGGAGAAGAGAAAAGCGATAAAAAAAAAATGTATTGATCTAAAGTCCACTAAAAGTAAACCCAAAACTTTCACAACTAGTTGATTGATCATAAAAATCAAAATATACTGATTGTTTTGAATGAAACGATGTCATAATTTCAACAGGAAATCAAAGCTGGGTGTGTTTGTTATTAAAGAAAAAAAAAACCCTATTTTGAGACCGTTAATTGAAAGATAAAAGATACAGCTGTAAATGTTTGTAAATCGTGTGACAGCTCAACTACCTCCTTAAGTACTTTATGAGCATGTGCGAGTTATACTACTAAAGTATGCAAATAATGAGCAGCAAACACCAAATCGGGCCAAACAATATTCGAGAGATATCTATATAAATATATATACATATCTGTATATATCAGTATATACTCATGTACATTTCCAGCCTTTCTTTGCACTTTACTTTTGTTGCATTTCGGGTTTCGCTGACAACGTGCTCATGTATCTGTATCTGTGTCTGTGTCTGTGTCTGTGTCTGTAACTGTATCTATAGATATAGCTAAAGCTTGTAGATATATATCTGTATCTGTGCGTGATGTTTGCCGAGCAGCGCCCAAAAAACTTAAATTTCGCACGAATCGGCTCGCAAATTTGCATCTTTTATTTGGCCCCGCATTTTGTTTGTTCGCTCGTTTGCCATATTTTTTTTATTTTTATTTTTTCATTATTGTTCGCTTTTCGCATTTCGAATACCCTTTTAGAGGGCATTTTAATTTTGAAATTAATTTTGTAACATATTGGGGGCGTGTCTATGCTGTTATATCTATACTACTAAAAAAACACATATCATTTTTTATTTGCTGATATGTCAACAGGATAAATTTCAAATAGATTAAAATATTTTAAATTAATCCAGATTACTTTCTACACATGATATGTGTGTACATATGACTTGCAATATTGCTATATTATTCGTATTTTTATTGATTTTCTAAAAGGAGTAATCCAATCAATTTCTGATTTCCTAAGTATTTTGAATTCGCATTTTTTGACATTCAATATTTGCAATTTTTGTTATTTTGACTCACCCCTTTTTTTTGCTTTCTGCATTTTGCGCTTATGAGAAATGTGCAAAATACAATTTAAGCATTTGCGCAAATATTTGTGCAAGCTAAGAAGCAGAAAGGGTCGTTGGTGGGGGCTGGGGGAGGTTGTAGTGCAATAAAAATGTGTTTTGAGTAGAAACAGCAAAGTTTTGCACACTTTGCGACTGTGTGTGTGTGTGTGCGTGTGTGTGTGTGTGTGTGTTCGACATTTGTAATTTATGTGAAATTTGCTAGAAAACAAATTGAAAAGTATTTAATTTTTTATTTGTAATATTTTGCACTTGGGACGGCGTCGACTGGCAGCGGCAATTAAAATTTTCGACGGTTCAATGCCTATAAATTCGTTTAAAGTAATAACCATAAATCATACTCAGATACACACACACACACTCACACACACACACACACGTACACCTAACAATTAGTGCAGCACACACACGCACACACACACAAACACAGAGACACCATAAGGTGTGCAAATATTAGCTGGATGCGCCCGGGAGCTGTTAGCTGTGAGCTGTGCTCGAATAGCTTTTAATTGCCGCGTTGCAAATGCTATTCACAAGCATTAATCGCACCCGCAAGCAGCTTTTCACTCCTCCTAATGCTCATACCCTACCCTGCCCTCACACATTCATAGCGGCGTCAGCTACGTGCCTCATTAAGGCCAATGTCAGTCAAGTGACTGATTCTCTGCAACCACACAGATGCAGCAGCTGTAGATATAGATATAGCTATAGCTATAGCTATAGATATAGATATATATGCAGCTACTCAGAGATACTTTATGCAATTTCTGTTTGCATGAAAAAGTGAAATCAATTCTGGCTGCGTTTTGCAATTGAAGCGTCAACAGCGACACCCACGGATTCAGCGCCAAAGTCAAAAACCTGACCCGAACGACAAATCGACCAAATGACTAACTGTCGCCGCTCCCGGGGCTACGGCACTGGCACTGGCACTGGCACTGGCACTGGCGTTGGCGGATGCCGGCCAATGTCCGGAGCCAGTGCAGCAACAGCAACAGCAACAGCAACAGCAGCAGCAGCAACAGCAACAGCAGCAGCAGCAGCAACTACAGCAGCAGCGATGCGTGGGCATTTGGCACATTGTCGTGAGCTGCGTGGGCGCCATATATATGCAATTTGGACGCTGGGTGCCAGCAGCTGACGCCGATGAATGTATGAATGAATGCATAGATGGAAAACGCAAATGTTGAACAATGTTGTCTCGCTTAGCGCTGAGTGCGGACTGCCGACTGCCGACTGCTGGCTGATATGCGATTGAAAGGGAAATTGAATTGTGTGGACGCGTGCAGCGAATACGATAATTCAATAGTGTCAAAGTGAAAATTCGAAAATTGCTCAATTAAGCTTTGAGTTTACAACTGAAACGGACAATTGCCAAGCGGGTGTATTGAAATTATGTGTAATGTGTAAACAGCTGGCGATTAAATAAGTAAGCTAACAATTGCTCAAAGCGTACTGCAAATTGATTCTTCGATGTCATCGAATAGCGCAACGTTTAATGCAATGCGAGTTAAATACAACTCACTTAAGTACAAACGCATCTATCTATCACTTAAAACTTGGCTGATTGTCAAAATAAAACATGTATTTGAAATAAAGTGATTTGAATATGCCTCTTCTGGTTCAATGCTTGTGAATGGGAAATGTTTAGGATCGGTTCTCAGATCTCAGTTTCTAGCTGTTGTTGGGCAATGTTCATTTATGTAACGCCCACTCACCTGTTGCACGCTGGGCGTGGTTGCTGTGCCCGCAGGCGAATCGAGCGGCGATGCCGAGCAACTGGAATGACTGCTATCCTGCGAGTGCGACTGCAAGTGAAGAGAGCACAGAGAAAGCAAAATATAAGAGTTCAGATTAGATTAGGTGGGATGAATGGGGGGGGGGGGGGGGGGGGGATAGGCGACAACTCACCTGTCCGTTGGGATTGCCACAGAAATTGCGTATGGTGACCACCGGCGTTGATGCGGCGCTGCACGAGTTTGAAGCATTGAAATTGAAATTGTCCAAGGGATTTGACATGGCGATCAGCGAGTTCAGAATCTCTGGAGTTTTCGGAGTATGCGCCCCAAGACCACTGCCCTCAATGCTTAGGAGCGCCGTGGCCGGTACGTTGGGACTGAACATTGTGCGGCTGTTGCTGCTGCTTCTTATTGGTGCGTTAATTCTAATTGGATTTGCTTTGATTTGCAGCAAATCAAACAAACAAAGACTAATTATAAACTAGAACACACACAAAAACAACAACAACCAAAAAACAAAAAAAAAAACAACTGAAAAAAACACTCGCAACTCGATGTTTTCAATTTGAATAATTCTTAACTTTTTTTTTGTTTTCTTTTTTTTTTTTTTTGTATAGTAGAACTTTATATATATATATATTTTGTAAGCTTTGTTAAACTTTTTTGTTTGTTGTTTTTTTATTTGTAAATCACAGTTGAAGGCCTACGCGTTGCATTTGTTGGACTGCTTTCTTTGTTGTTAATTAATTATATATTTTTTTATTGTAGTGTATGCGCTTGTATAATTTTAGATATATATAGATATCTATATAAATATGTATATATATAAATGTTTTTTTTTTAATTTTTGTTTTCAGACACTCGCGTCTTCTTTTAGTTGTTGTTTGTTGTCTCTCTCGGTTATCACAAATTGTTGTTAATAAAACTTTTTATTTACTTTTTAGCTGACTGTTGATTGTTGTTTTTGTGCAAATATTGTTGTTGCTCTTGGTTTTGTATCATTTATTGTTCTTGCTGTTGGTGTTGCTGTTGCTGTTGCTGTTGTTTTTGTTATTGTTAATGTTTTTGCTATTACTGCTGTTGTTGTTTGTGTTTTTGTTTTTGTTGTCGCTGCCGCTGCTGCCGTTGCCGCTGCGTCGCGACGCGGTTCCATCGACGCTTCCAGCGTGTGTTGCTCACAGCGTTGAATTCAACTGAATGTTTTGACCACCGGCACCGGTCGACATCCACATCCACATCCGAGACATCAACCGACGACAACGACGACCAACACGAGTCGCACGCTCGCTCTGTTTGTGAGTGAGTGAGAGCGAAAGAGAGAGAGAGAGAGAAAAGTTTGTGAGAATTGAATACAAGTCAAATCGCATTCGTGTTTAAGCGTATGCGAGCGTAAACCTCACACAAAAGACAAGTGAGAACCAATGTGGACGATATGCTCGACTTACAACATATCCTACAATAAGTTATGGCCAATTTACACATATTATACAATAAACAAATAATGTCTTTTTACAGATGTCTGAAATCGAAATATCTAAGGTCAACTGCACCCGCTGATTCAGATATTTTAAAAACTGTATTCCAAAAAAGAAATAGGTTCACTTAAATCCGCTTACAGTTAAGATGTGGCTTCTCTTGCCAAAAATTTGTTTGCGTACAGGGTATTCAGTACAAAAAAAAAAATATATATATATATGTATATATATATATATCAATATAAATACGTGTATATATAACAATTAAATTATAATATAAGCGTAAGTAAATTGATTTATGTAAGCATTGAGAAGCTGACAACTAAATGACTAACCAATTGACTGACTGACTTAGTGACTGACTGACTGACTGACTGACTGACTGACTGACTGACTGACTGACGGACTGACGGACTGACGGACTGACTGACTGACTGACTGACTGACCCAATGCTGTTCACATTCGCTGTGCGTAGTTAGTTAGCCATGTTGATGTCTCAATTAAGAACTTAATCGTTTAATTGAATGCAGAATGCACCCATTTTATAGATGCCTGATAGCCGAGGTCCGAGGATCTACAATTGATCTAAATGTGTGTGCGTGTGTGTGCGTGCGTGTGTGTGTGTTACACCCCATTGGTTAGACGCGGTCAATCACAGTTGAAGGTGAAATGCAAACAAGTAGAACAAGTATTCCAAGTATTGCAAATATTCCAGCTATGCAATAGGTCAATTAAGACTATGCATCTGCCGTACTCGAATTTCATATGAAATGAAATTGAAAGGGCATTCTGAATGCACTTTCCGACACCATTAGATGTTTTCCATTAGAAAATGTTCATTTTTTTATTAGTGTTCTTTGAATATAATCAAATTGACTTGAAACTTATTGCAATTTGCAGAACTGTTCAGTTTCTTTTTGTGCTCAGCATCAATGCAAATGCAAATGTCTTTTTGCTGGTATTTAGAGCATTCAGGCTGCGTTATATATCAAGTATGCTATTAAGTTTTGGTTTGTAGTGTTCAGTTGTGCTTTTATTTTTATTTTTTTTTTCGTTTCCCCCACCCCTTCCCCCCCTCTTTTTTTAATGGCAATTTGTTGCCCTTTTTGCTTCCATGTTTCGGTTTTTTAATGGCCCAAACGCTTTGAGGTTTTTTTCAAGGAATTGTATTATGTGCTTGAAATTGAGAATGGAATGCCTCAGCGCCAGAGATTAGGTTCAGCCGCCATTGGACTGATGATGTTGTGATGTATGTGTATCTGTAGTGTAGAGGAATAATGAGGGGGGTGGGGGGGCTGGGTAGAGTAGGGGTAGGGTGGAAAGAGGAGACATGCGACAACCTTGCATGTAAAATTGAGTGAAAATGCAAATTGCGGCGCACTGTCGAATCTTAAATGCGAACCACCCCCAAGTCGCCCACTCGGCAAGGCACTATACTCCTCCCAGCCTCCTTCGTACGGTCACGTTATGGCTTTGGCAATTTCTACTATTGCCTTTTGGGCCATTTATCATTTTGGCAAGAATGTTGGGTTATATTGAGGATGGCAACCCCTATGCCCCATGCCCCTCAGCAGCAGCAGCAGCAGCAGCAGCAACAGCATTGGCTACAGTTGCCTCTAAAAGTTTTAGTGCCACTTTAATGTTTCTCACTCAAACAACACAGACACACACACACGCACACACACACACAAGTGCAAATTGAAAGTCAGTCAAAAAAAAAATAGAATTTAAAAACGAAAAATATGTGTATAAGCGAAAATGAACAACGAAAAACGTATAACTTGGTATAACTTGGAGCAACAACCAAATGAAAAAAGCCAGAATAAAGAATTATGATTTATGGCTTTCGCATGTTTTTGTGTTTGTGTTCAGGCACTGGTGGGGTGGGGAGTTGTGTGTGTGTGTGTGTATGTGTGTGTGTTGTGTGTTGTGGTGTGCGTTATATTGTGGTGGCACTGTTGCTGGTGCTTGGTGGGTTGGGGTGTGAGGTTCAGTTTTGTTTTTGTTTCTGGATTTGTTTTTGGTATATGTGTGAGCTGGTTAAGCTTTGAAAATGTTTGCCTTTGCCTTTGATGTTCGTTGCAACTTGTTAAACGAAAATCACTTTTGACATTCGCCATTCGCCATTCGCCGCACACACAACAAATGCCTTGTTTTCAGTTTCAATTCACCGACTCTCTCATTTTGACCAAATGCGGCGCACGCGTACACCAGTCGTCGCCTCCTTGCCTCCCCCCTTGTTACTGGGCCAGTCCGGTTGTCCGTTCCTCTAGAATTGACTTTTGAGGTCACGGCAGTTGGCTGCACATTGCGCATACGCAGCGGTGTCAGCTGAAACTTTGTGCAGTTGCGACTTGCGCAAACAGTTGACAACCGCTTGACTTGTTTCGATTGCTAATCGATAACCGAATCAATGTTTAAAGGAGAAGAGCTGCAAGCTGGCAAACGGCCCAACGGAGGCAACTGACACCTCGAACTTTGTTTTATTATTTTGTTAGCCATTAAAATTCCATACTAAGATTTCATTTCTTGTGTGTGCTTATCGTCAGTGTCGATGTTTGCTCGTTGGCATTTCTTGATTACAGCGTTGTTTGCTCGATCAGTTGGATATGCTGGAGATAGTGCACCATGCAAGCGATAAATGCGCATTGCACGTGAATACATATTAAGGGCAAACTTTAATTGACAACCAGGTGATGCGTCTCATCGATTGCTCAATCAATTGATCATGATATCGACATCGAAGCTTATCGACTAAAAAGTATACCCAAATTAATAGATTTTATGTTTCTATGATTGATTATCGGTAAAAATTTTAGCTATAAATATAAAATGGATACATCTTTTAGGTCGATCGATTAATTCATTCAATAATTTGCATTCGATCTTTATTTTTTTATTAAAATGTACCCAAATATATATTTATATTTATATTTTTTAATTAAAATGTTATGATTAATAAATCGAAGTATGTTTGTATATATATTCGAAGGAATCGATAAAAAAAAACGGAAAACCCACAAAAAAAAAAAAAAATTAATAATAATAGCAACAATAAACAATGTTATACAAATTGCGAACTGAGTCACATGAACTGACTAAAAAAACCCACAACATTTCGTTCGATAATTTTTAAACGAATATTTATTGTGTCTTCCTCGGAATACAGCAAGAAAAAAACGGCAGTGTGAAATGTGCATGAAATAATTCACTGGCAAATTGTGTAACACTCATATGCATACTCATTATTATTATTATTATGATTATTATTATAAGTATTACGAGTGCAACAATGACTTGGTGTGTCCAGTTGAAATAGAGGCAAGCGCCACTTGGGTATACAGAGCATACAGCATATTCATCGGATTGGATCGGCGGGGAATCGTGTGCAATCCCAAAATATAATGCACATGCTTATGATATTTAAACAATTTGTTAAGTATTTAACATTTTTATCATGCTGTCTGTGACTGTGACTGTACTATTGCTGTTATTGTTGTTGTTGTTGCTGTTGTTTGCTGTTGCTGTTGCTGTTGCTGTTGTTTGCTGTACGTGCCTGAGCTGCACTCCACATTTCACACGATTCGAGCGAACGTACGTCCAAAACGAGCGAAAATCAAGAAAAAACGGACAAAAATTACGAAACTGAAACAAACAGCAGATCGCATTTAAAGTGATTTATATATATATATATATATATGTGCGTATATATCTATGCATATATATATATATGAGTTTCAAGATACTTTTATATAGAGAGAGAAGAAGGAACGAATGTAATCACTTCATGGATTTCGTAATATCGGAAACTCTTATAAGCGTATCGATTTTAATCGAATATGGAATTTTCACAAATTATTAACGAATTTCGAATTATCCGCAATGAGGATCTCTGAAATGTTTCGTACAAAAGCTCATCTTAAGTGGAGATGTAATTGGCAAACATTTAACATGTCCTGTATCGATAATAATCGAATATCGAATAATTTTCGCAGTATGTGAGGGCAAATTATTGAGAAATTTCGTATCATTCACAGTGAGGATCTTTTAAGTTTTTAGTAAAACGCTACTCATATTGAATTCAATGCCTTCGAGCAGTCAAAAGATGAACAAAGAGTTCAAGTAAGAGGGAGGTAGAGAGAGAGAGAGAGAGAGAGAGAGAGAGAGAGATAGATAAAGATAGAGATAGAAATAAAGAAAAGAAAAAAACCAATCACTGGCTGCTTACATAAAAACTTTGTTAGTGTTTCTTTATCTTTCCTCCTTTTTTTCCACTTTGGCCAAAAAGAAATTCTAGACTGCTCTACGTATGTGTGTGTGTGTGTGTGTGTGTATTTAGGGAAGGAGAGGTGGGCTCATAAAAATAACTGGCATTGTGAGAGACTTGTTGTTGTTGTCCTCAGTTCCTCAGTTGGCTTAATTAAAAGCATTGCCAAAGCCAAACAATCGCCAGAGTCCGGGCACGAGCCAAACGCAAACAGAAGACGTGCAATAGCAAGAGTATCTGTTAGATACAAAATTGCCGCATTAATGGGGCAGTCTGTACCAAACCAACAGTCCACCAGCCCGCCACCCTCAATTCGTTCCAACATATAAAGTCAGCTATTTTCTAATTAAGTGTCATTGATTCGACGTCGACTATTCGCAGACATACAAACCATACCACCCATCCAATCCCGCCCCTGCTGGTCGTGTGGGCGTGTCTAAAGCTTTCTTATTATTCAGAGCGCCTCGAAATGTACACTTTAATTAAAGCATTTTCAGATAATGTATCTGTTTTTGATTAGCTGCAGCAACTGCGACGTGGCCGCGCTTAAAGACTGATGTGGTGGGGGTGGGTGTGGATGTGGGAGTAGGGAGGGGGGGGGGGGGTTTGCCTTTATGACGCTGCATGGGTGGGTTGACAGCGTTATAAAAACTTCCCTATTAACATAAAAGTTTACGAATGGGCCATAGAAAGAAGCGTACGCGCAGCCCCCGCACCGCGAACAGAACTCAAGGGCCCGAGAGAAGCCCGAAGCCCCGTACATTTCCATAGCTGGAGCCGGACCCAAAAATGGGCCGCGTGGCAATTCAATTAATTTATTATTCACTTAAGAGCCGCTCGCCGGGCGGGCAGGGAGGACTCTGCGTGGCGGGCAGGTGGGGGAAGTGTGGAGAGAGGGGCAGTTCTGTGTTTAGCATGCACATCCACAGAGAACACATAAAAATGTTATAAAAATTAAACGCGCACAAAAACTCCGAAAGAATTTCGCACATTCAACGACGGACCGCCTGCGAGTTGATCGTTGATGGCCGCGCCCAGCGGCAACTACCCTCACCACTTCCCAGTGCCCCAGTGCATGTTGCCACGCTGCGACTGGCTGCCTACCCCAATGGAGCACAGTCGTTGTGCCAAAAATGTCCTGTTTTCATGACTTATAATTTAGGAGAATGGGAACAGGGGTGGTGGGGGCTGGGGCGTTTGGAATAATGCCCAGTTCCACAAACTTATGACAGACGCGTGGCACAAGTTGTACAGTTTAAAACATTTCTGTGCACGTTTTCAGCGTTAAATTTACGAACCCAAAGCAAAAAACTTGAGAAATTTGAAAACAGAGCGCAACGAATTACAGAATAAAAAAATTAAAAAATGAAATATGAAATAAGTGAAACACACACAGAGTGGTACGAACAAATTATGAAATGGCAAATTTATGGAAATATGCTTAAATGAGCGAGGCAGGCCATAAGCATTAAGATAAAATGTGTATGGATGCGTTGAGGAATGTTATCGATTATCTGAGTGCCACAATTGCAGGCAACCAAAATAAAACCCAACTAGAACTAGATTTATGTGGGAATTGCTTCTATATGTATGCATATATGTATTCAATTAAATATATTTTCGATAACAGTCTATCAATTTGATATAGAATAGGAATTTTGTAAACGATACACTCGCCCAATAATGGTAAAAATTGCTGTGCGACTCGTTTATTGTGCATTTTTTTTTGCATACTTTAAATTTATCTATTATTATTTGTCGATAAATTGCACCATAAAATGCAACTGAAATGCATGCGTCAGCAAAGTTAATAACAATGCGATAAGCAACATATATATATATATATATAATATATATATATATATGTATGTATATATATATATAAAGAAATGCGTTAACGCACCTAAAAGTATATATATATATACATATCAAAGGTACGACTATCAGATACTTGGTGTCTACAGGGGAATGTGTGTGCATACACAGTGAAAAATCGGAGATTTTTAATGGAATAAAATTGATCAAATGAAATATATTTTTGGAAAATTAGCGATTGTTTTAAAATGGAATCGGGAAATGTAAAGATTGTGAATGTACGAAATGTTACGCGTAGTGGAATCAGACTAATAAGCATTGTAGATAAACTTTAACTACTCCAAAACGTCTATCAAAAGTCCAAACACTTTTCAAATTATATTTAAAAAAAAAAAAGTAGTAAATGAATATGGTTCGATTAATTTAATAATATTTAAATTGCTTATTGAAATAATAGATTGTATACAAATTTGAACATTGATACTACCATTGTAAAATGAATTACTTTGTGAGGTTAAAACATATTCTTATCTTTTACTGCCTTCGATGGTTTTTCTATATAAAGTCATTTCAATTTCGCTCACTGTGCAGTTATCTTTTAGCTATATGGCTGTAAGTCATATCTCTGTGTAGAACAGGTGTTTTGTATGTATTTATGCGTATCTAGTTGGGCATTTAACCCACGCACCGTGTACCGTTAGTCACTTATCAGAGAAGCGCAGGTGCTCTATGTGAATGTGTGTGTGTGTGTGTGTGTGTGTGTGTGTGTGTGTGTGCGGGCTGTGCCTCTCGCAAGGACGTTGACAATCATAACTATCATTAGACTTTTTGGTTTTATCATCAGCTTATCAGTTTGCTGCTGTGCATGCTCTGTTGCTTTGTGGTTGTTGCTGTTGCTGTTAAAGTTTGTTGTTAAAATTCTTATGCTGCTGCTGTCATGTCAAAAGAAAAATAAAAATAATAATAAATAAATAAATGTGAACAGACATACGAAGTTCTTATCTTCAGCAAAATTGTAGTTATTCTCATTAGGGTTTTTGTGGTTTTTGCTAGCTGCGAGAATCTAATTAATTTCGAGTCTTAATACATGTGTGACATGAAAGCGATTTATGTTTATTATAGCCGCCGCCAATAACATTATCAGTTTGCGCAGCCTATTAGCTTGGCCTGCAATGTTCGCCATTTAATTTATTTATATTTATGAATGTGCTGTTTGTTTTAACTTGTTTGGAATTTTATCAAGCAATTGCTTGAGCTGTTTTTTTTTTGTTTACTATGTGGCCTTTAGGGATTTTGCGTAATGACATTTAATACACTTTCACACCTCGTTTTCAATGTGTTAGATACATTTGTATCTACATATGTGTCTATGGCTCTCGTTGGGGGCTGTCATTGCCATGCGACAGCTGTCATCAGAAGCAGCAGCAGCATCATCATTATGAGCTGTATCATAATGAGCATCCGTTGCTGCTTGTGCTGATGATGAACGGAGGCCGTCGACATGATTTTTATGAAGGAATTCGCATTAAAATTGTTTATTGTGTATATTTATTGCAAACGAGCATCAAGAGACGGCCAAAATGGAAAGAACAACACACACATACTTATAAATATATATATATATACATATATATATGTATATATATATCTAATTACTCTTATGGAAATGCTGTCCGACTGCGACGCTTTGTAAGCGCCTCCAGCTCGGTGGTTCTCTGTGGGTCCAGCAGCAACAGAGTTGGCTGTTCAGCTGCCACTTGCGCATTGCCAGCTGCCAGTTGTAAAATACAATATTGGAAATGTTCTAGGAAATGTTATGTTCAACTCTGGCATTCAACATGCACAAGCGAATCGTGCATCTCGTGGCAAAGCGGCCTTTGCTAAATAAACAGCACATTTGCCAAATATTGTTGTTTATACAGCGCACGCGTTTGCAGCCCAGAAAAGAAAGAGATGAAACAGATACAGAGAGATAGAGAGAGAAAACTACGGAAAGAGATCATCCAGAGGCATTCTATAGAAAAGCGACCACATAATATTTGAATTATGTCTAGCAGGAAAACTCATTCATTAATATCAGATACAAATTCCAAGTAGTTGAGCGATATATAGTGAACACAACTGGTGGTCTCTATACTTGGAATATACACATATCTACATGCATGCGACAGCGACTGAATTTCTATGCTAGGAAAGTAAATTCAACTAAAGAATTAATTTTATGTGTAATTTATGTGTTACAGATCCTTATAATATTTTGATCATGCATAGATGTGTACGATTCTTTAACCTATTTCCACATTTGTCCAACAACAAGCCAAGGCTCATCATTCTAATCCACTCGAACGTGTGACAAGCTGGCAACTGGGAGTGTTCATACATGAACATCAACCGTCGTCTCTTGAGAGTAGAAACAAAATTTTGAAAATTTATGCGAATGGGCGCGCCAGAAAAAAAAAAAGAAAAAAAACCGAAAGCAAAAAGATAAAGAATGGAGAGAAATGGGAAATAGGAAATGGAGGAAAGCACGACTGCGAAAATATCAATTAGTGTGTGTGCTCCAAATGTGTCCCGAATGTCGCTGGGCGACAAGCTGAGAGCAGGAGCAGAAGGTGTGCGAGTTTGACAGCTGTGTGTGTTAACTGCAGTTAGGCATGCCTACATTTTACAGTGTGTGTTATAGCCTCCACACACACACACACACACACACACGCAAACACACTCACGCACGCATGCGTTTATACTCATATATAGCGAAATGTGAACCCACTTGTCGCTCTGTTACCGCATGTCCTTGACACATATCCCAGTCAGTTTGCTTGGCTCGCATACCACAACAGCTCATCTATTCAAATGTGTGTGTGTGTGTGTGTGTGTATGTGTTGTATGTGTGTTTGTATGTGTTAGCCAACGCCTTGTCAGGCATCCGCTTGCAGCTTGGCCCTAATCCATTTGAACTTTTTACGCTTGTGCTATGTATGTGTGTCCTCGCTGCCAACTCTCTGCCAAGGATAATAAAAGAAAATTCTCCTTGTTTATGGGACAGCGCAACTTTTGTGGCTTCCCATTTAACAGTGTGCATGTGTATGTGTGTTTTGCGTGTGTGTGTGTGTGTGTGTCTGGTAATATAATCCTAATGGAATTTACACTGGAAATGTTACAATGTTATGCCAACAATAGTGAGGAAGCATGTAACGTGGCCTTTTGTCATGCGAGGCTATTTTTTTAGAAAAACTTGTAGTCATTGAATCAAATGTTGCAAATTTATATTGCTTAAAGTTTTTTGAACGAAGACATGCAACTTGAGCTGCAATATGAATTGTTTAAATGATGGTTTAAAGCAACATTGTATTGAATGGGTAATTTGACTAAAATAAATACACAATGTCGACCTGAAAACGAATATTCATAGAAATGGAAGTTGAAGGTGCAACTTGAACAAAGGCTGGCTTCGATTTGTGTAAATATTCAAATTCTAAAAATGTATTTAATATATATATATATATATGTATTAATAAGAGAGTTAACTTTGCAAATAAAACACATGGTAGTAAATGAAAGTTGAAATTTATAATGTAATTTATTTAAATACACCCTGAGATAATTTCTTAATATGATTATTGAAATTTAGAGAATTCGTTTGCCCGGAAGCCGTTGAATGAAAATGTTGCTGTTGCTGATTCGCTTGGACTGCGATGGATGCAAAAGTCAGCAATGGAATTTGTATGTACATATGAATATATGTACAACTTGAGAACAAACGCAAACGCAGAAGTTCACAGATTTTATATGATTTTTGTTGTTGTTGCTGTTGTTCGTTTTTGGCTGAAGGTCAAGTGCATTAAGGCGAAACGGAAATCAGAATGTTAAATAGATATAAAAATAGTCGAAAAACGAAACGAAAAACCCAAAAATCGAAAATGAAAACGAGCGCCACAGCGACGACGGCAGCATTGAACATTTCTATATATTTCAACAAATTCGCTGGCAATAGTTGGCGTTGTCCGGGTGTAAATGGGGGGGGGGGGGGGATTGGATAAGTCGTAAGCGGTAGGAGTGGAGATATATATACATATACATATGCTTAAATACATACATATATATACATATACATATATATAACATGAAGCGTGCGAGAGCGTAGTAAATTTTATTTTATTTTATTTGATTTGATTTTGAAAAAGAAAAGCTGCAGTCGTCGCCTGAAGCGCGTTTATCCCTGTATCGTTATCCTTGAGCTGAACAAAAGTGTTTGAGGGAAAGAGAGAGAGTGAGGCCAAGTGAGAGTGAGAGCGAGCACTTAATTGTGCGTGTCAGGCAGCCACAACATGGACGTGGACATACATATGGATAGCACCCACACACGAACTGAAACGACGACAACCGCTGGATACGCTGGGTGTGTGCTGCTTCAGTCAGATATGTAGAGGCGGTGCTTGGAGATGTGAGTAGCAGGGGCTGAAGCAGGGGCAGGGGGAGTGGGGAGTGGGGAGTGGTGGGTTAAGAGAGGGGCTGAGCCGAAGAAGTAGACGTAGCGTCGTTAATAAAAGCGGAAATGCTGGCGCCGACATTATCATCTCTGCCCCAAGTTTGCCAGTCTGCGTTTTTGTGTGTGTGTGTGTGTGTGCTCGTGTGTGTGGGCGCAATTATGATAATTGAGCTAGCGAGCGATAGAGAGAACTGCAAATTGGCAGACAGGTTAAATTGCGCGTAACTCGCAAGCGCAGCCAGCAAGCAAATTTTTGTGCGCTGAGCGCGTTTTTTGATTGATTTGACGCCATTTGGGGCAAATGCCACACACACACACACACACACACACACACACACACACACACACACACACATACACACACACATACACACACAAAGAGCAGCTGACACAGCAGCTGGCAGCAGCAGGAATTGGCTGTACAAGGATACTGAACTGGCGCCTCTGTGTCTGCTGGACCCCTCCCAGTTCGTTTGCATTTCAGTCACAACATTTGTTTTCGATGCGTGCGTGCCAGCCACACCTTGTGGCTGACGCGCATTGTGGCAGTTGCCCCATATTGATTGCGTGCAGCAGCAAATTAGCTGCCTTTGATTGATTTCGATGCACAACGCTTCAACGTATACGCGATTTTATTTTGCTCGTTTCTCCAGGATGCTGCGACTTAGCTGCAATGGAAGGGGTGCATCACTAAGTTTAGCAAAAAAAAGAAAAGAAAAAACCATTTGGCAGCATGTTTACATTGCACAGACAGATACATTTATGCATGGATAAAACGGACAACCGGGCAAACCGGGCAAACCGGGCAATGGCCTAACATGTAAACAGCGGGCAGCGTCATCAACAAATAATATTAGACATGGAATTTGAGTGGAAATTAATGCATTGAACTCAAATTCAAATTCACACTTGTTAATCGCATTACATTTGGCCAATTTAATAGAAAATGGCTAATTGAATTGAATTGAGCAGAAACTATATGCCAAAAATGTCAAATTATTGGTATCTGGGGTGTCAAACCGGAATTTGAATCGGAATGGGAACTCCATGTTTACTAATTGATCGCAATTAGAAACTTATTCAAATTTTTGTTCAAACTCAAAAACACTAATAATCATTATTATCCCTTAAAGACAAGACATCGTTGTGGGACAATTATATATATATTTATATGAATATGTTTCAGTGCCAAAGCTGGTATACGTGAACTCATATTCCATATTTGAATGATCGACTCTGATTTTGATCGTGATGACAAACATATATATATTTGTTCTTCTTCTTTTCCATTTGTATAGAAATTAGGGTATACCATGAGGGAACGGACGTTTCTGGTACGTCGAAGATGACATACCCATGCAGACATTACAGTACCGGCTGACAGCTCAAATTTCATTATGAATTCAATGAACCGACCGAGAGTATTTCGCAGTCAGTTACGCCTGACGTTTTGTATAATGCCACTACATAAAAATCAAGCTACCAATCCATAACCGATAACCACCATGAACAAGTTGGAGAAAATATCGAAATTTGTGTACCTTACCTAAATTTTGATTATATTACATTATACATACATATGTGATCACATTTAATATTTATATTATTTATTTCTTGCAAATAAACAACACACCTCTGCCAACACCTCAAAGAGTTAACATCAATCAAATTAAACCAATTTAGTTCATAATTGAGAGGTGTCTGTCGATTGGGCTTAGTTTGATTTCATTTCCTTTTTTTGGTTTTCAGATCTTTGCCAGAACTTTTACTTACCATAAAAGGCACAAGCGGTTGGCTGCAATGAGAAGAAGCAACAGGTGGAAACGGTTAGCGCTGATTGTCATAGTGTAACAACAAGTTAATAGCTAAACAGGCATGGCACACACACATTCGACTGTTGAGTGTATACACAAAATGTGTTCAACCAACTAACAGTATTTGTTGTAATCAAATAAAGCGAGGCTGTGTGCTTACGCCCATCAATAATTGCAGCTTATGGTCATCCATTATGTGGTAGACACACTACACCCCCCCCCCCCCCCCCCACCGCCAAATAACATTTTTTGAATAGCAACTACAACTGCACACACACACACACACACATACACACACACACCACCTTATTCCCCGCGCTTCCATTGAGTATTTCGGTTATTTGCTGTGTGTAAGACGATTGATGATTATTGATTAAGCGCCAGTCCCCACACTACTCTATCCAAACCCCCCCGCACCCACCGCACTCAGACATCATTCCACAGCGCGCTATTAGCTTAAATTGGCGGACGACCGGCGAATGAATCATCGCGAAAACAGAATACAGAAAGAAAGAAATACAAAATGAAGTCAAACATAAAAAAGCAGCAGAAGACAAGACGTGAAAAATATACAAAAAATAAAAAAACAAAAAAACAAAACATACACACACACACACACACACACACACAAAAAGACAAAGACGCTAAAAACCATCGCGCGTAGGTAGCGCCAATTTTTTAGGCAAACTCACAACAATTTTTGGGGGAAGCGTGAAAGAGTGACAAGACAAGGCTGGGGGTGTCGGGGGGTGGGAGGGGGTGTGGGATGGGTAGGTTGTGTGCTGTGTTGGTTTGCGTCGCTAGTCCGCTGACTTCTCCCCATCTTTAGCCTGTCCATTAATTTGGCTTTAATCTTGAAAGCAAACGACGACAAAGACACCAAAACGAAAGACGTTTTGTTTATTTGGTTTTGCACAGCGACTGTATTTCAGTGCCAGTGTTCAGAATTCGATATTTGCTATTCGTAAACTCACAGAGAGTTGTTTAACTAAATAATTGAAAGAGCTACCTAATTTGCAACGTTTGTGAGGATTACGGCCTTTCAAATTGCATTGCTGTTTGCGATCTTTAATGGCATTAATTTGTTTGAAATGTCAAAAACCGTTGAGCGGAAAGCCAACAGCAGTTAACTACAAAAAAATAATATTCATCAAATACAGCAAAATTACCAACCAAAAAAAAAGTAATGTGCAAACAAATGTTGGTCGTTTGGTTATTTTGTGTGAATTTTCACAAAATATTGCATTGAAATGTGCAAGAGCTCAATTAGCTGCAATTAACAGCAAATTTAGTGTGTCCATTTAGAGAGCTACTAAAAAGAAGAGCTTGTAAAGCTCGTAAAGACAAGGAACTGACTTTAAATGCAAATGTTCTTATTCATAATCCCAAACTGAGCAGAGGAACTCCGCTTATTCTGGGAAAATTCTTATTTTTAGTCCTTACAAGACATCAAGCTAAGACTATAGAAAAACAAATATATATATATATATATATGTATATTGTATGATGCATACAAATGCTGTTCTCCGGTGGGTCTTGATATAAAACAAAAGTGGCAAATAATAATAAATTACGACTAAGTTGCAATAAGCTTTGTTTAAAGATTAAAATGCTTAAGCAGAAATAAAAAAAAAATCAAATAGTTGATTTTGAATAGAAATGTATCTTTTTTAATAGAAGTGAAATCGTCTTAGCAGCTCATTAAAAAAACTGATGTGTTGCAAATAATTCCAGCTGAATTTTAACTTTGCATTGTACGAAAATTCATTTGGGATTTAATGAATGTCGATATTGATGTCAAATTACATTGAATAAAAATTGTTGTGTAATTAATGAAATGCAAAGTGCTTTGCAGCTCGTCATCATTTAAAACTCATGGATCCTTTTTTTGCCAGCTTTTAGCCAATAAAAAATAAGCATTGTATAACGTGTTGCTAATAACTTTTTTACTATATGTATATTCATATGATACGAATGCACAGAAAGACATCAAATGAAGTCTAGAATGAATGTGACTGTGTTTAACGAGTCTCATTAGCAGTCATAAGATTTATAATACTGTCATCGTGAGTGCCGCGTGTATGTGTACGCTTCTTTTGTTGGATCGCTTGTTTGTTTGTTTGTTTGATTGTTTGTTAACCCATTGACATAAGATAGCAATTTGTATTTTCTGCCTCAGCCTTGGCACGTAACACGAACAAATATGTTGATTTATGGCAGGGCTTGCTAGCTCTTGATCGGTCGAGTAATAGATGTCAATATACGCAATTAACTATCTGGTGTTAGGGTTGCTATTCTGTGATCACTTGATTGATTCGATGTAAGTACTTGTTGATTTAAATACAACAGCTTCCTTGTGGAATCTGAGCAATACATTACTAAGCTGTCGTACCCAATGTATGATTGGGCTTTGTCCTGCTATTCAATTCCTTGATTATAATTAATAATTACCACATATCTTTGTGATTAATTAAGGTTAATTTGTAAGGTTGTTTGTGAGCCCATATATCACTGTTGCCCAAAGCCGTTCTTTGGCAAGATTGATAGCACAATGCTTGGCGTTTCACACCAAATGTTTTGTAGACGATTCTCCATTCGTTTGTTATTCAAGAGAGCGAGTAGCAAAACTCCTAATGAGTTGTGCTGTCCGCTCTAGTGATCAGTTGATCAGTTGATCAGCTGTGTGGATTGCTGATCAATTAGCGCATATCACATGGCCTTCATCTCGAGCAAGAGTCTAGTGAGTCTACTGTTCCAGAATGCGAATTGCCATTTTGGCATGGAGAACGGCAACAGGCGGAACAAATACACAGAAGCTCGAGTAAGAGATGTGAAACGAGAATGGATGCCAATTTGAATAATGAAGATGAAGCAAGCTCTAAACGGCAATTCTTTGCAATTAACGAACGACAGCTGCTTCACTAGCTGCAGCCGTAAAAAGCAAAAAATAAAAACAAACCGAAAAATTCGAATTCGACAAAAAATACCTAAGAATCAACAACAAGAACGGCATACGGCAAAGGCAACAATTAAACGCACAACGAAACACATTAAAAATTATTTAATTAAGTGATTTTAATTTTCGTTCTACTATTTCTTTTTTATTCGACTCTTTTTGTTGATTGTCTAATTTCATTAACCGACGCATTGAGCAGGCTGATCTGTGGGGGGGGGGGGGGGGGGTAAGTTGCACATATGTATATAGGGGCTAAGAGGTTGACCAATCAAGAGCTTGACATAAATTGATTGGCACTGCGCCAGGGGAAATGGGTCCAATGTGAAACATTTGGATCGTAATATCGTTAGATAGTAAGTTCGTCAGGGGCAGGCAGCGCGGTGGTTTTTCAATTAGAATAGATAATTTGAGAATTCAGTTCGACGGCATACTGAACAGCCGAAGGCAAAGCGAGAGACGAGCTCGGGCCCGAGCTCAAAGTCGAACACGAACCCGAACACGAACACGAACCCGAACACGAACACGAACACGAAGGCGATAACGATTACGATTACGATCAAGATTCGTGTGTGATCGTGATCATTGCGTGGGCGTGGGCACAAACCAACATACATAAATCACACTTAGAGGGCAAAGTTGTTTCGGCATGGAATGAGTGGAATGAATGAAAAGCCCGTAATTGAATAATAATCGTTTAATTAGAGCATAAAGCGGGCCAAAGACTAATTGGCAGCGAGTCTGCGCGCCGCTCTACCTTTGAACAGCAACAGAGCAACAGAAACAGAACAGGCCAAAGTGCTACAAGCAGAAGAACACTCTTCAAAATTAGCAGCAGCTGTGTGCGAGATCGTACATCGAGATCGTACATCGACATCGACATCGACATCCACATCCACATCCACGCAGCTGAAACCTTATAAAGCGAGTTAGTTGGTGGGGCCAGTCAATGGGTTATTTAATGGACGCTTTTCGGAACATTTCCATACGAAATGAGACGTCAAAAAGCAAAAGGCGAAATGCTAATGCCCAAATTCCAAAAAAAAAAAAAACCAAAACAAAAATATATTATAATAATGCGACTTGCGAGAACTACGCATCTGCTCTTTTTAATTTATGGCCAGCAATAATTTCTGTTCGTTTCTGACGTATAATTTTAAAACAATAAACATAACAAAAGCCGGGGCGTGACAACTGGAATGGAAACTGAAATCCAAACAGATACCAGAAAAGTTCAGATACGAGCGAGCAAGAGAATTAGACAAGCCCGTACACAACTGGCTGGCCCTCAGTTACAACTTGGCCAACTCGGTCATCTAATGCTTCCGGTTTAATTAGGCTTAGCCCGCTTTCGGTTTGCTTTGCTGTGGTCCACGCACTCCTCAGTTGAAGGTCTGGCCACCTTTGTAAGTTCGTAAGACCGTATGATCATTATATATTATTGTATTTCATGTATACGCGTATGTATATATATTACATATATTTTATTCGCATATATACAACTGTATGTGTCGGTGTGTATTGATTGCCTGGCCAAAGTACAGCGCCCATTAAAAAGCCATTACAACAAACAAGAAAAACAAAAAAAAACAAGTTAAGTACATGGCAACTTGTAGTTGGGTAAACGCCGATCAAAACTAATAAAAAAAAAAAACAAACTAAAAAAAGTTTATAAGAATGGTCTAGCCATGAATGCTCGACAGGGAGATACCCTATCAAAAAGCTGTACTGTAACTATCGCAAGCTGCTCAAAGATGGTACTTTAACTTTGTATCTTTTGTATTTACTGTCAGAGCAATATGACAGATATTTCAGAATATAGAAAATTTGAGTTTATTCAATTTGATATGATTAAAGGGAACGGCCATCTTACAGGGTATTACAAGCGAAAACTCTCGTCTCGCAGCGAACGGGAAGTTCATGTCCAAAAGTTGTGGCTAAATTTGTTGCTGTTCCGTTTTGGATTTCCGCTGCATGTCGACGACATGTGGCACACACAAGTGCTTGCTTCATTCCCATCTGCCCCCCTCTACCCACATTCGCCACGTTTCAACTCCAACAGCGAGCTGATCACTTAAAGGGTTTTCGGATTGAGCTGTATTTACCCATTGATAATGAACACCAATTATCATATTGGACCTTTGTTTGCATTTAGCTTTTGCTGGTACTGGTACTGGTGCTTGTGCTTGTGCTTGTACTTGGCATGCAAACGGCGCCCCAATGCCTAGCCAGATAGACAATCGGACACACAGAGCGAGAGGCGAGGAGAGACCCAAATGGGAAGCTTGTGACCAACAGCCAAGTCGAGATTATTTGACCGTGACTCAGTTTTGTGAGTAATTGATCAATATTTGTTGATCTGATGCTTCTTTGTCAAGTTTGCGTTTCCCTGTACTGTTTTGACTAATGCAATGACACTAATGCTTTCCAAAAACACCAAGTGAGTAATTGACTTGTCGATGAGAAAACTCTCAACAAAACTCTAGAACACTGGCGGTTCGGTGAATTCTATGAATTATAAGTTTGATAAATATATCGAGTAGTTGGTCATAGACCACATAAACTCTGGACTGGTGTCTCTGTGCTTGAATCAAGTATTGTGATTGTGCTTGAGAGCATTGGTCGCCTATCAGAGGACAATCCAGCTTAAACAAATAACTAAGTAGTATAATGCTAAGCAAATACGTGAGAGCAAATGTTTGCATCGGTGATATATGGTGTGCCATAAATTTGGTAGCAACACAAATTATATTCGCACTTTATGCCACCTGCCAGCAGGAACTCATTAAATGAGTAGTGAGAAAATCAAAAACTGATCCCAATAATGCCGAATGCTATGTGAAATATGTAAATATATAACAATAAATTTGGTTAAGTGCGTGTTTTACATTTTCCAACCCTCTCGCGTAAAAAACACAAATAAACTTAAAAATAAAAACAAAATCAAATCAAATCAAATAGAATGATAAAAGCGAGAAATAAAGATGAATACGATGCGGGATTCAAGATCTCTTGGCACACTTTGTGCATAAATTTTGGACTCGTTGGGTGTTCGTATATGCATATGTATATTTTAAGATACGTTCAGGTTAAAATGTGTAGGCGTGTTTCACCAGCAACAATGGCATGGCCAAGCGGAGGGGGATGTTGAAGGGGGTGGGGAGGGGGGGGGGTTGGTTGGTTGGTTGGGGTGGATACAATGGGTGTTGTCAGTGTTTGTGGGGGTGTTCTGTTTTGTCGGCATTCGCTTTGTTGCACAAAATCGCAAAAATCAGCTCGGCATTATTACTGTAATTGATTGATTGATTAACTCGCACCGCTGTAATTGAAAATTGACCGACGGGCACATGCCCAGCAATCGATACACTGGGTAGAATGTGTCTGTGACTATGTGGGGGGTAAGAGGGCGTATCGCTATGCACTATGATCACTGAGCGTTCTCGTTGTTCAATGTCGACGCTTTTCATTTGCAAATGAATGCTGACAATGCAACAACACCCACAGGCTCTCACACACACAAACACACACACACACACACACACGGCGATCTATTTGTAATACTAATAATACCCGCGTACCCGGGGGGTAAGCAGCCGAAGGGGGAGGACACAAACAAATACAAATAATCAAAATAATCAAATAAAAAAAATAAAAAAAAAACGACAAACAAAAGACAATAATTTGCAAATGCAAAGCAAACATTTAACAAATAAAAACTCAGTAAGATGGGAAATAAAACAATGTGTGCCTTGTCGTAAAAGTAAAACAACAATAACATATAATAAATATGTGGTAAAAAGCAAATGAAAAGCACTTGACACTGCGAACAATAACAAATGGCAATCGTAAAACAACAAGAACAACAACAGCAACAACAACAACAGCAACAACAGCAACAACAACATAGCGCAACAGAATATGGAATACGATTGTCAAATGGTTTTGGTATTGCACACACATTTGCAACGCATACATGTACATATGTATGTGCAGTAGTATGGAATGGCAAACATGTATTTGTAAGAGCTCTCATGTATAATGTGAGTGGAAGCACAAGTAGAACGAACCATCAGTTGTAGGCACATAGGCACATGAGCTGCATAATCAAATATTCAAAGATCAAATGATATGCTGTGAATTGAATCGTTTCAATTAAGCTTAACTTTGGCAAATTCCAAATGAGTAAATGTCGAATTTGGTAAGCTTGAAGCTTGAAGCTTCTTGTTGTATATATGTTATAGAGCGAATAGCGAATTCGTTAATAAATTAAGTTATTTTACAAATTACAAACACTACGAATAATACTTTTAATAAAATAATAATAATAATACTCAGACTCTGCATTACACGCCTCCTTACATATACATATCTACTCGGTACAAGCGTAACCAGCCCATTAGCATTAGTATAGCAAAACAGTCGATGGCATATTTGGCAACAGTACAAAACGTTATTCGACGATATCCAAACCTTCAGAATAGCTCGACGAGAGTTCGGTTAATTTGGCGCCCCTCTTTCAAATTTGTATGCATATGACAGACTAGCCATATTGATGCCAACAAATGTGTGTATTTTGATAATTTAGTTTAGTTTCGAGTTTCTTTTCAATGAGTTGCTTATTGTTTTAAATGAGTTTAGTCTTTTAATTAGCATTCAAAAATATATTAATTTATTGTTTAAATTAAAAACAAACAAAAAAAATGTATGAATTTATGAGATACGGAAAAACAAACGAAGTACAAAAAATATTATAAATAGCGAAGAAAGAAAAGACAAAAATATATATGTATTTTTATGTTTAGCTGAGGGGAAACTAGTTTTAAACTAATGAATGGCCAACTGGCACGACAGTGTGCGTGAATGGGAAGTTGCAGATACTAAAAGTATCTAAACATATACGCACATACACATACACAAACACACACACACACATACACACACACACACACACACATACAGATACCGATATGTATATGTTTCAGAATATGGCAAATGAAATGCCAATGAACCACGGAGGCCAAATCGCTCAGCGCTGGATTTTTATTTGTTTTGAATAATTTATGAATGTTTGCCAAATGGCCAAAGAGAACAAGCGGGCCCAAACAGCTTTTGACCACAGCCACAGCCAGAGAAATGAGTCGACAGCGCGCCAATCAATGGGCCATTTGAAAGTCAACCAAAAAGCTAACAAATCTGCAAATGGGCATGGCCGCCATAAAGAACCACAGTCAAATGCACTCCCACACTACAAGCCAACAAACCCCTAAATTACCCCCCCCCTACCACCCCTTAAACCCTTGGCTAGCACACCTTTGTGCCAATTCGGTCAATAGGACAGGCGACAAAGACGTCAGAGACGTTTTCGCTCGACAGTTGCGTCGTAAATGTGACAAATAGCTGAAGTTTTAGCGCATTATTCTTAGTCAGGCACACAGCAAGTGAGATATTAACTCCCACACACACATACATACACACATAGCGCCCACTGACAGCAACAACAACAAGAACGTAAAAGTAACAAAGTGTAACGAAGTTATAAATCCAAAAGTTTGACGCCCACGTCAAGGCCACAGCTAATTTGCATATCTCAACTCAAACTCTGAAACATTCAAACTCTGCACTCAAGTGTATTCATTTACAGCAAAAGGGCTAGGGTTGCCAACGACCAAAATGTATATGTGATTTATGAACGTATGTTTTAATACAAATCGATTTACCAAATTCAACCTATTCGAAATGCTTTTGAGCTGGCCCCATCCGAGAAAAAGAATTGTATAAAATCATCAAATTATATCTCTAGACTTCCTAAGTCATGAATAATCCTCTTTCAATTACAGATATTTGATTAAGTTAAATCAGCTGCTTTAGTCTCTACTTTTAGTGTTCGATTTTGAAATACAGATTTTGGCGAACTTACGCTAATTGGTAATTTGAGAGGGTTCCAAATAACACCCTGTTAATGCTTACGTTTTTTTAATTATGGATTCTAGAAACGCTAGATCTAATAACAAACAAGAACAGCTTTAATAGGTTAATTTTATAGCCACACTTTATTTAAATGTGAAAGCAATTATTTTGATAGATGCTAATGAGAACTGGTTCTAGAGAACAATCCTTTAATAATAAGTGTTATGACCCAGTGTGAACCAAACGCAGAGCATAAGTCATGTACCTTTTTTTTTAGCTTCACACATAAAATATTCATACGTAGATATTTCTCAGAATTGCTCAGTTAGCAACTGGAACTGGTTCAGCATAGCACTTAGTGGTTCATTTGGCTTAAGTACTTTATTTTTCTTTCTTTTTGTTTTTTTTTTGGTAGTGCCAGGGTTCAGGTGCGAAGTACAAGTCTGAAAGATACAGTACGTGAGGCTTATATATATATATACATACAATGAATATATACATATATGTATATATACAGGTACACATAGATGTATATAGATGTATATACATATTGTATATAACGATGTGCGTGTGTAACTAAATACAATGCAAATTTCATTCGTGGCCACGTTTGTTGTTGTGGTTGTTGTTGTTATTTAGTCGAAAATTAAAGACAGCAACAACGAAAAGCATACATTGAAATATATTATCCCATACACATACATACATATATACATACATCCACATATATACATATGTATATACATACATATACGCATGCAAATAATACACCCCCGTGACGCTGCTGCAGCGGCATAATTAATTAGTTGCCAGCGGTGCGGTGCGATGCGGGAGTCACCCGGTATTCTCTTCTTACCCTCCCCACCCAACCCCTCCCGCCGACACTCCTCGCTCAGTTTGGGGAGCTGTGTGGCTTGTGCTAATGAGCCCATATTGTGCGAAATAAAAAATAAACTGAAACTAAAAACAAACAAAAATGAGTTCAAAACACAAAAAAAAAAAGCTGTTAACAGCACTGGTCAAAACCAGAAAGACTAAGTGAGTTGGTAAAGGGAGGGATGGGAGGGGGGCTAACTGACTAGCGGGAGCAGCAGAGGAAGCAACAAACGTTGAACATTATTAAAATGGATTCCCGCCGGACTTCCTGGGCATATTATATTACCAGCTGTTGGGCTGTTGATGGACATGACCCAAAAAACCAGCGACAGCAACAGCAGCTGAAATATAAGCAGAGCGGGAGAGAGAGCGAGAGAGCGAGAGAGAGAGAGAGAGAGAGAGAGTGCAAGAGAATGAGAGAGGGAGAAAAGTGACCCATAAAAGACAATGTGCAGCGACAGTGGCGAAAGTAATGGCACAGGAGACAGGCGAAAGACAGGCGAAAGACAGGCGAAAGACAGCGAAAGCAAACGAAGCAAAACCGCTGCGAGTTGCTCTTCCTCTTCCTCTTGTGTGGAAGCCAAACCTAGGGCCGCGCCCTTACAAGCTACACACACGCACTGGGGCACACACACACACACACACACACACACACACACACACGCACACGCACACACACCTACACAGTGGGAGAGTGCTGCATTAATATGATTAGCAGCCAGGACGCAGGAAGCGAGCGAGTGCGAGAGCGAAAGCTAATGCCATTTCCTGGACACGGACTGCGACGCTGACTGGGACTGTGACTGCCTGCCACTGCGACTGCGACGCGGACACGGGAAGGTCATTGGGCGCTGTCCGATTGCCTGCCAGCAGGCCATATGGCACCACCAGCACCACCAGTACAATATACAATGCTGCACGGCCCACGTGCATGTACAGGCAGCGACCGAAATACAAGATACAATATATAATATACCAGATACCAGATACCAGATACAAGATACAAGATACTTAACTAACCAAGTGGCATGTGAATTTTGTGCAGTCGCGTTGGCGTCGCTGCGGAAGTGCAGCTATAGTAGACGCCAACGCGCAACGGCCAAAAAAAAAAAAAAAAAACAAAGACACATTTAAAAAACGAATTGAGAAAAGCTTGAATCACTGATTTCCACATTGATGGCAAGAGTAATTATGCAAATATGGTCACTCTTTAACAAGCTAACGTAATAGTTGCAGCAAATTTTTGGTAATTAAAGTGACGTTTCTTACTTTGGTAACGCAAATAAATAGTGTGCTCGCTACAACGGAAGCGATAAAAGTATTAATCACTGTGGCATGGGAACACTCTATTGTTTGCCAGATGTTTGGTAGATTTAATCAATCCAAATGATGCACTAATCAAGCCCAGGTTGAAGTTGAATTATTGTGGCATAGTGTCTTTGACAGCCCAATCAATTTGACAATCAATCGAGTTAAGTGAATTCCTTACGCCGTTATTCAATATCGTTAAGAGGTGCCTGCAACACAAGTCGGAGCGGAGCACCTGTTATGCTGGTTATAGCCCAAAAGTATTTTTGGGCATGTCTTGCAAACCTGAACCGTGTGCGCTCTCAAGAGGCAACATTTCTATATAGTTAAAGTTATATAGCTGTAGACACAGCTATGTGCTTAAACATTTAAACAACGTTCAATTTCCCTATGCAAATCAACCGAGCACAAAACAACAACAAATCTTTTTTCTTATTTTATTTTATTTATTTTTTTTTTTTTTGGTTGGCATTTGCTGCCGTTGCTCTTAGACCTTGAACAAGGTGAAGTTGATTGGTGAGTTGTTGTTGATATTGTTGTTGCTCATATATTTTTTTGAAGTTCAAAGTTAATTTGCGCCAAAGCAACCAAGGAAACCAAACGAAACGAAAAAAAACAAAAAAAAACCAAAACGAGGCACAAGAAAAACGAAACGAATCGTCGACGCCGCATAAACAATGCAAAGATAAAGATACAAAATCCAATTGCTGAAAAATTCACACCTCCGAGCAACTAACGATGACGAAGAAGAAGCACAACAACAGCTGAATAACAAGAGACTCATGACTTGCGCACAACGTGGCGTATGCTTAATGAAAATTTTTAAGTTTTGAGCATTCTTTTGCAACGAAGCGTAGCGCGTGGAGCGTGGAGCATGGAGCATGGAGCGTGGAGGGGGCAGAAGGACGGTTTTGAGCGATCAATCACAGAGGGCATCACATGAGTACAACAAAGAACAAACTTATTTAGAGGTCTTGAGTTTGAATCGGAGTTCGATTTCGAGTGCGAACATCGCCGGATTTCACACCCCACAGACACAGATACAGATTCAGATACAAAGATACACAAACATACGCAAATATGTTTAGACAAAAAAAAAAAAAAATAAAAAAACAAATAACACTTCCGCACAGTGGGCCACGCAGCAGCACAAACAGAAATATTTGTATACCCACAATTAGTAGAATGGGAGAAAAGTGTGCAACAGAAGCAGAACTGCTGTTTGCCACTTTGCTCAAATGCAATTCTTCGAATAGCACAAAGAGAATTCAACAACTATTGCCAAGTGTGTGCCATGTGTTACTTTAGTTGTGTGCCCCGTTTTGGTGGCGCCCCTTTGTTGCATGCTGCTTCAGTCGCTCGAAACAATTTACCAGCAATACCGCCTAATTGTCGGTTGAAAGTGGCACGCGCTTAGCTTGCGGACAGGCAGACGCCAGAATAAAGTTGGTTAAACATGCGACTGGCCTGCGTAACAAAAACAAACAAAACGTTCACAGGGGAAGGGTAAGATTGCCGCTACAGAATATTATTAGCAATAATTGCTAACAGAATTGCGATTATTTATCAGCTCACAATTGGCGTCTATTGAGCATTTTAATAACTAGCAATACTTGAGGATAAATAAACATAGATCCATAGACTGATCAATCAGTTCAACCAGTGCTTCACAGCCTATCAAATGTTTAAGAATATAGCGTCCAGTGCTACTCAAAAGTCGATTGCTCTCTTATGGCTAATTGATCGGCACCAGTTAATAATTTGCCTGTCTTGGCCATCCACTTATCCAGATCGATTCGATTCGATTCGATTAGATTTTGCATTGCACATACACTCGTTCCCCCAATCTACATACGATAATGGATAGTTGGTTGAGATGCTGCCAGCTGTGTGTTGCCTGACCACCCTTGACTTATTTCAAACATTTTCGTATTGCGCAATGAATGTATGTTTGCATGTGACTGTGAACCTGATGCGACGCAGATACATTTTGAATGTATTTTATTTTGGTTTTTTTTTCTTTGCTGCTTTTTTGTGTGTACTCGCTCTGTGCCAGAGTTGACAAATTGCGTCTGATGTTAACAACAACAGCAACAACGCAATCATTTGACCTTGTCGCTGCATTCTCTCCATGCTAACCGAATGCCCGTAACAATCATCATTTTCCAGCGCACAATTATTATTGTCGTTTTTATTTTTTTTTTTGGACAAATTTTCTTTGTTTTTTATAAATAACGTATAATAAAACCTTACTATTTATTGTGGCTTTCATTTTGCCTTCATACAAACAAAAAAAAAAGAAGAAGACGAAAAACCGTATGAAATAATCACAGTTTTCCCATATTTAAAGCAACCTTCAGTTTTGCGTTGTTTTTTCCGATTTAGGAAGCCCTGTGCGCTGCCTTTTTTCTTTCCCTCTCTGTTCCTCTCGCTAGTTCTGTCTTTTCATTGTTTAATTGTTATATAATTAAGATGCGCGCTATTATTATACATACTTAACTATTTTGGAGCGAACGAGAGCTGTTGTTATTTTTATACTTTTTTTTTTTTGTTGATGTTTTTGTTTATTTCTTTTTCATTTACTGTCTGATTTTATGGCTCAAAAAGCGTAACACCGACAAACACAACCTAAATCTGAAATCCAAAAAATACAAATATATAAAACCAAAGCTGCCGACGGGAGTCGGGCCCTGCCCACCGCAGCGGAAAGTCATTTTTTACCCGCAAACAAAAAAAAAAATACAAAAAAAATAAAATAAAAATAAAAAAAATTAACGACAGCAACACGCACAACAAAAATTTTGGATATCATTACGTTTGGGCATTTGTTATTCGGGTTTTCTAATTGCCGGGCACAGCTGTGAGCTGTAAATTGTGAGCTGTGGAGAGCTCCAAGCACCGAGCTCCGAGCTCCGAACTCTGCGAATATTCGTCTCTACCTGAGAGCTGAAGCTCTGGCTTAGGCTTCGGCTTCGGCTTTTGCGCGACGATTGCTCGTCTCTTGCTGGAGCTTGACTTTATTTTTACAGCCCCGGACGAGGCTCGTTAAATCACAACACTCTCGTGTGTGTGTGTGTGTGTGTGTGTTTGAGTATACGGATGTCTGTGTGTGAAAAAAGCGACTGAGTTGTGGGTAGTTGAAGATGTCTACGCTGATAGCGCAGCTGTCAAATGACGGGCTTAAACTGACATTTCTCTGACTGCCTGCAATCCAAGCGAAGCTCAACAGTTCGAGAACAATATGAAACAGCTCTTTGGTAACCCGAATCGCCAAGCAACACTTTACTTTCCTCAAGCTTCCAGCAGTGAAAGACTCTTGGTTTGCAACAGACTTCTTCAGATTCTTCAGGTTTTTAATACTCTGTACTTACAAGTAGTATGGCAGAGTATATTGGTTGAGTTCGTTTTATAAGCTTGTCAATATTGTTAATATACATGCACACAAACATATGTCAACTATAATCATAAAACTTAATACAAATGCTTAACGTTTGCAGGTAAATTACAAAAGCGATCTGCCAAAATTCGAATTAGTACTTGAATATCAAATAGCTTAATTTCAATAAATCCAAATGTGGCGAACTTAAATAAATAAATTCGCCTCGACTTTGTTGTGCCTATTAAATTTTAATTTAAATTTCTTATTTCTTATTTATAAATATAAGTCGATCAGCTAGTTTATTTAAACGAAGCGGTAATTTTGCAAATCACACATTAACGTCAGCGAAGACTCATAATTGAATCGCCAAAATGCAAATAATGCGAAAGTACAAACTGTTGGACACAGCGGAATTTGGTTAATAGAAACGATCAATCGAAAATTGATAGAAAAATCATACTTTGCATATATTGCTATGTATGTAAATGTGTATTCGGGAAAGTGTGTATTTATTTATCTTTCGAGATAGCTGTTCTCTTTCGTTATGGCTGTGCCTTAATTTTGGGCGTCAAACAGTGCCACGCCCACACTATATAATAAAAGCGCAGGCAGCATGCGGCTTTTAATGACCCACGTTTTTTTTTTGTTTTCTGTTTTTTTTTTTTTATCGGGGTTTCGGGTTTTTCGGATTTCAGTTTTCGTTGCTGGTCAAATTCGAAGAAGGCGTGAGAAGCGACTAAGCCTCGACAACAAATTCAAGTTCAATTTCAATGGTTGCTGTTGCTGTTGCTGTTGTTGCTGTTGCTGTTGTTGTTGTTGGTACGTGCAATGAAAGCAAAAGTTGCGTTTGGGCAATCAAAGCGCAACGGCGCGTGACGCTAGCGCCAACGTCGACGCCAACGTCGACTGCAATTCAAATGACCAAACAATGAGGGTTGAAGGGATTTTTGGGGGGTGGTTGGCATTACGACATGTCAAAAGAGCGTAATTTATTGAACAGCAGAAAAAAAAACATAATAAAACTACGCATAAATAAATAAATAAAACGACAGACAACAGCAGCAACAACTTCAGCGAGCTTCCTTTACTTTTATATTATTTGCCCGCCTCATTATTATATTCTTCTTATTTCTCTTTTATATTCGTATATATATATAATAATATATATGTATTATTATATATATATATACATATATCTTTTTTTTTGGCAAGATAAATTAGAATTATAGACAGCAACAGCGAAGAAATGCGTAGATACAGATACAGATAGTACTATGGATAGAGAGCTACAGACACAGATACAGATACATTCATAACGCCAACACATTTCCAGTTTAGCGCTAAGAAAAGCGCAATAGACAAAAAAGGAACAGACACATATAGAAAGAGAGAGAGAAAGAAAGAGAGAGAGGGAGAGAGAGAGAGAGAGAGAGAGAGAGAGAGGGAGAGGGGGAGAGGGGGCGACAAACGACACACATATGGCTGCAATTAAGCAATTTTTGGAGCAAAAACAAAAACAACAACAACAAAAGATGATATATGCGGCTCGCTAGACTCACAAATTGGAATCAAGACACGACGTCAAGAACCAAAAACAAAAATGAAAAATCAACGAAAATTCGGCAATTATAAAAATGAAATACAAGTAAGAATATATTAATCTAGCCAATGAGATGCCCTATTTACATATGTTCCAAATTGAACTATATCAGCTTTTACTGAGCATTATATATAGCATACTTAAAAAGAATCATGTAATTCTAGATTCACACAAGTTTATGATTTTCCGCTTTACTTATCTTTCTGTTACAGGGTGTAAGAGTCGAAAAAAAAAAATAAATAAATAAAAAAAACACACCAACGAAAATTCGACAATTAAAAAATGAGACGCGACCCCATATGAATAATTTTTTTTAATGCATATTGAGAAATGTACATACATATGTACATACATATACATGTCCCCTCGTAGATACTACATTTATCTGTATGTATTACACAGATACATATTTAGAATCTGTCTTCTTTTGGCTGCTGCTGTTGTTGCTATTATTATTATTTTTCTTATTGTTGTTGCTGTGTTCATTTTCCAACAACAAACACCAAAAACAGCAAGAACAACAACAACACAACGAATTTAATGTGCTTCAAGGTTAGACGCAACGTTTGAGGCAAAGCAAAACCAAAAACAAAGTTAATATAAAATACAAATTTACAACAAGAACATACAACTAAATTAAAATCGTGATGAATTTTTAACAATAAAAAAATAAGGTAAACAACAAACACTTAAATGTAATAAAAACGGAATGAGAGCGAAAGAGATAGAGCGTGTGACACGCAGCAACAATAAAAGGAAATACGAGTTGAGAAGAAAGAAACTAAAAAAAAAAATAAAAAAAATATACTACAACAATACAAACCAAAAATCAATATGAACCTTTTTATTTCATTTTTGGCAATACTCTGTACCGATTCAAAATTTGTGAGTATAATATAGCCGCGTCTAATGTATGCAACGAACAGAAATAGATAATTACTTATTAATTATTCGTCTATTTTTGTAATCCCATCGATCTCAGAGTCCATTAAGGCTGAAACAAGAAGTCTTTACGAGAAATTTAACTCTCACAGATATCTAACATTAATTAATAACTAGTTTGAATCAGATGAGATTTATTTACAGTTTTTTTCTTTTCTACAGGGTATAGGTATAGCCTTTTCGATACGTTGAGATGTATCTAAAATCTTACTTATTCAGTTCGTAGATAGCTTTGGTCATACAAAATATAAGTGAGAGAAACAATCTGAAATTATATTAATTTCGGTATTATTTAAACATTTATACAATTAAAAAAAAAAAGAAGCGAGTAACCGAATTACTGTCACATGGGTAGAGTATTAAAAGTTCGTATAGTCTGTCTTTATTAATGATAAGTGTAGGCAAGGGGGTTACTTTTATTGTTATTTTATGGAGCTTTTTGGCTTGCTGGAGTAGACTTGCTTTGCTTTGCTTTGCTCCGCTTGGCTTTGACAAACGGCGAACCGGTTTTTGGCTTTTGGCCCAGCTCCGTTTCTGTTTCTGTTTCAGCTTAAAATTCTGTTTCTGTTGCTGCTGCCCGGTTTTTAGCATTTTTGGCAAATACTTTTAATGGCTTAAGTAAATCAACTGCACACACACACACACACACACACACGCACACACAGAAGAAGAGAAAGAGAGAGAAAGAGAGGATTTTATTTGAGCATTCGATTTGCAAGTTTTAGTGCCATCCGCTTCTGGGCCACGGAAAGCGCAAGTGAGTCCAACACAGAACCCAAAAGAATAGGACAATTGGTAATAAATAGGGTTGGGATTCGCGTTCACGTACGAGTTTTAGTTTCAGTTGTTGTGCATGTATTTATTTATTTATATGTATGTGTGTGTCTATGGGAAATATGTCTGGTTGGGTTAATTGCCTACTGAATGGACCTACAATCGATTGTTTGTCTTGATTGTAAGGGGCACAATGATGCGGGCATTTTAATGAGGGAAGGGGGCAAAAGAGGGTAGAAAGCAAGCAATGTGACAGCAATCACATGGAAAATACAACACAAAAATATCGGCCTTAATTCCTACGCGATTTCAGTCTTATGAGCTCTAACAATGTTAAATAGCGATAATTACTATCAGCCTGTTCCTATTTTGTATGTTGATAAACTTTACCTCAAAATGTGTGTCATAAAATGTTTGTGTTTCTCGGTTGTCCTATCAAAATAACATTTAAGAAAATACATGAATGAAGATTATTTTAAGGTGTTCTATCATATGTGCAGAATAAATATGAAAGGCAACAATAATTAGGTATAGCTACCCGATCTTGCATAATAATATTATTTCATATTATTGAGACTGTACAGTGTACACACGAATTAAACACTCAGCCCAATAATTTTTCGTACACTCTTGTCGCATAAGTGTTTTCAATTAACTTATTTGCAAAAAAAATATTAAAACGAAAAAATATTATTTTCTAGTAAAGAGGGTAAAAATGTTTCTTATATCGAACACAGCCTCCTTTTGCCTTTACGGCTAATTTGAAGTTACTGATGTTATTAGCAGGAATTTTAGCCCATTCAGTTAACAAGGCCATTTTTATCGATTTATTTTCACGCATATTGTGCTAAATGAACTGTTCTGACGATAAGCAAAAGAAACTATCCCAATAACAACTGCTAAAGTATAAGATGCTGAGTATGAATAATTATTAGACCGACTGTACATGCATCAACAGATGTTCTGTATTTCATATAGACAAAGTGGCTGTTGGTTTTGCTAGTCTTGCTGTTAGTTTTTGTTTTTCTCTTTACATTTAGCATCTGCATTGCTCATCTACACGTAGTGACATATCCATTTATTCATTATTAGTTTATTTACTTGGCAGCTCGGTGACAATTTCATTGCGCTACAAATATTTCAAGCCACAAGCGAAGCGTCGAAAATACATTCCAAAATGCGCCTTCATAAAGTTTGACAGTTTTGTGTCGTACGAAATGTTTGACAGGCCCCAAAACAAAAATATGGATGAATGCTGAAATGGACGTGAATATGTGTGAATAAGTATTTTTATTGGAAAACGAATGCATAATTTGAATTGAGATGGGATACGTGGCATACGTCTGTAGCCGAAAAGTTATTTCAATACCTTTCAGGACACTAAACTTCACGCGTAATTTATTGTGAATGGAATAGAAAGGACTCATTAACACGCAGTATTCACTTACACACTCACACACACACACATATGTGTATTATATTTAAGGATCATATTTTTTTAGTATTTTTTTATTTTTAATATATTTAATTCTTAAATTTCTCTGCAAAAAAAGTTTAAGATGTTTTGATTTAAATACGCTGTCATATTCTAAAAGTTTTTGTTCCCAAATGACAATATACATATATATATATATATATATATATATATATCTACGATGTATGTGTGTGATTGTGAGTGATATGATATGTAAAAAGTACTCGAATAGAAATAAAACACATGTCGTTCACATTCAAAGTTGGAGAAACTTTAAACATACTGAAAATCGTACTGAAAATGAGCATGGAAAAGGGAAGGGAATAGACATGGGGAATGCTATTGCGTTTGGAGCAAATTGGGAAGGGCTGGCAGGTCGCCGATTCTGGTACGGGTTCGAGCTTGAGCTGGGTGTCTGCTGTGCAATGTGTCGCCTCAGTTTTCGGAACATGTATATATATATATTTATATATATGTATATATACATGGACACACGCACACACAAGCAATGATTGTGCTTGGTAGTAACAGTAACTACTGCGTCTTGGGCTTGACTCCAACTGCCAACAATGGAAATCATTCATGGTACACACGTACACACACACACACACACAGACTCACACACACACTCACACACACACATACACATAGCATAGAGGGCATAATTTTATGAAAAGAGTTTTGTGGCTCGCCCCTTTATATATATATACGAGTAACGGGTAGTGGATATGAGTACATATAAGCAGTTTAGTGCTTTATACATACATTTGTATGTAGTATGTGTATATGTATGTGTATTGTTATCCCTGACACCCTGCGTCCCTGTCACGCATGTGGACAACAATAATAATAATAATAACAACAACAACAACAACAGCAGCCAGAGAAATAAGAAGCAGAAGAAGAAGGAAACAACAATAAACATAGCGGGGTTGAGTTTAGTTTTAGGGTTTTTTTTTTGAGTAGGGGAAGGGTGTTGGGGGGGGGGGTGGTATGGTGGATGGGGACATTTTCTATGGCATTTTCCGCATTCGCTCGCATAAATCTTAAGCTATAAAATGCGCAGCACTGAGCTCTTTTCTTTTTTCCTCTTTTTGAAAACTGCAAGTTAAGTATGTATATAAATTTGTGTGTAATAGTAATAGTAACGGTAATAGTAAAAGTAAAAGACAGACTGCAGCTTATCATCTACTTGCTGCAGAGGGTGGCTAACAACCCCATCAAATCAGGGGGTGGTTGCTCCTTTGACAATGTCACGAAATTTGCGCATTGTTCAAAATGCTCAATAAATTAATGAATTTGAGAAGGAAAGAAAATACACAAAACGAAGGAGGAGGAGCAGAGAGGGGAGTCCACTACTTGAAATAAGGGGAGGGAGGAAGAATGATTGCGGGGGGCGGGGGGGGGGGGTATACTAGGACTGGCGTTGAAAAGCAGGCAAAAGCAAATGCAAGAAGTGCGCAAAGAGGCAAAACACCTGTTAACCTGCGTGTATCTGTATCTGTATCTGTATCTGTATCTGTATCTGTATCTGTATCTGTATCTGTATCTGTATCTGTATCTGTATCTGTATCTGTATCTGTATCTGTATCTGTATCTGTATCTGTATCTGTATCTGTATCTGTATGTGTAGGTGTGCCGATGAGTTGGCAAGCAGCGAATCCGTCTAGTGTGTTGCATGTGTGTGTGTGTGAGTGCCCCTTAGCAATGGCACGAGCCGCAGACAGTTGCGCGCTAGTAATTGCCACAGGCGCCCCCTTTCCATACTCCGCGTGCGCCCCTCATTTGCTGCATCCAAGAAGATGGAGCACAATAAATTGGCAAAAAGAAACAACAACAAATGAAAATACAAGAGAAAGAGCACCGCGTGGCCCATATGCAAAAGGAAAGGAATTTGAAGAATGGATTTTTTCTATATTTGTGCATTGTATATGGAACAGAGAAACTAAATGTGGATAAGGGGTATAAGGGAGTCGTCTGATGAGGGGAATGATGTTGGGTTGGAAAAAAGAAGCGGCAGAAGCATTCTACAAAATAAACCAGTTATCCCAATTATCGATCATAATTCCAAGACAATTGCGAATTTGCAGAAAGATACAGATGTGAAAGAAATTCGTGTAAAATTATAAAAGGAATAATGACTAAAGCATGCCTTAACTAACATTGACCAGCGGATCGAGAACTAATTAATCCGAATATATATAATACTAGATTCAGTAAGTGATCTGAAATTAAGCCAGCTAATAGCTAATATAACATTAAAATGTTATTATAAATGCTATATTATAAATATATATTTTTTTCTGATAACGATTCGGTATCCAAAGTGAGGCTTAGATTGTGCCGATTCTGGCAGGAAATTTGCTCAAAACTGGATTTGAGTTCAAATGTCAATCAAAACTTTCAATAAAATCAAGCATTCAAAGAGATCAACTTGAGTTCTGAATGGAATAGAATCATAAAATAAGATTATGAATAAACGATGATTATTAATAAATAGACTCTGATAGATTGGAATTATTCGTCAAATCAAGATTTCGCTGAGTTCATGCATATCTACAGATGTAATTAAGGCAAATAATAAAAGAACTAGTGGAATCGATTTTCTATTTAGATTTTTTAACTAAATGCATTCACTATAAGCGCGGTTCTAATGAAGTCAATGAATGAAATCACTCTTAGTCAATAGGGTCCGTTTTGCAAGTGTGTGTAATTTGCATGATGCACCGTACCCAAACCCGATACTGATGGGCGGTATATAGTTGGGGACTTGCATCAACCACATAGCCTTACATATCACATAAGCGTTCTATAATCAGCGGATGAGAGGGTGGGGAGCCTAGGGGTCGCTATTTAACCCAGAGGTTGGGGAGAGCAATGCGATAAATGCGGCAGCATGTGTATAGAGTCACGTAGTCGTAGGAGCGGTGCCCTATGCGGTACGGCTGCTCACCTGTTGTGCGATGACGATCCGGAAGAGGCGCTTGTAGAAGAAGAAGATGATAATTTGCAGGCAGATACAGTGACACAAAAGGAGAGATAGAGAGAGATAGCGCAATAGAATGCGTGTGTTGATTAAACTGTTGACTGTCTGTTGAGACTGAGTTGAGCTGTTAACCAACACTGCTCGAGAGACCCAGGGGACTCGTTTGATTTGTGGTAAGTAGCACTTGTGGACACTAAAGCGTAACGCTATTATAAGGCATTTTGGTAGCACTTGAGGGAGTATGTAACACTTCAAAAAAAATAGTACGATTTTTGCGATCCAGGCAGATTTATGGGTATATCTGTATATGTATAAAGATACAGTTGCTATATCGCTATATATCTGTTGGAAGCTGCGCCGCGCGCGTTCCACAATAAATGTATATTTATGTATTTATATATATATATTATATATTGAAACACAAACGGAACGTACGATATATGTACGACGAGGGTTACTATAACAAATGTGATTACGATTACGGTTACGGTTACGAATACGGATACGAGTAGGTGTTGGTATTGTTGTCTGGGTGTTAACGGGCGTAGAAAAACTCTATTCAATGTTTTTCGGGGGCGCTTTTTGTAAGTGTTTTATTTATTTATTTTGTATATTTTTTCTTTTTCTTATTTTCAGTTTCAGAGTTGCTCACGCGACGAAACCAACACGTTGAATAAAAGTTCGGGCGAATTTCAAATTCGCTTAAAGCCAATAAGTCAGTCGACGTCGACCGAACAGCGGTGGCGACGCCAGCAGCGGCAGCGCGTTCTAACGCGAGAGCCAAAAGAACAAAACGAAACGGAACGACAGACGAGAGACGACAATCGACAAACGACAGACGACGACGACGACGACGAAACGAGCTAAAGCCAAATGTAAAGGCGCGGCCCGCCCGTTTGTTGTTGTTATTGTTATTGTTATTGTTATAGTTGCCGCTGCTGCTGTTTGCTGCTGGCGTTCTAAGCTCGGGGCAACAACAATAACCGCCACTATATAAAATCTAATAAGAACCTCGTCGGCTGTCGACCGCTTGCGCTCGCACGCTCGCTCGCTCTCACTCACTTAGTTGCTTGCACGTTAGCATGTTAGCATGTTCGTTCGTTCGTTCGTTCGTCGTTCGGGTTTCTTGTGCTTGGCTTTGGTGGTGGGCGACGCGCTGAGAAGGCAGCGGGCGGCGTTGCGTTCAAGTCTGGTACACGCAAAGCACTAAAATTCGTCGAGGCGACAGTCCGACCGACTGGCCGACTGCTGAAGCGGAACGCTGAAATACGGAACAGACACCGCACGGCAAACAAATAAACAAACGCAGCCGCAAACATCGACCCAGTGACGGCGACAATGGCCAACAATAGTCACGAGGGCTCCTCTGTTCCACCAGCGACCCACAGCGAAAGCAGCGTCGACGCCACTGGACAAGCGTCAAATGTTAGCAGAGGAATGCCACGGAATTGAAATGTATTAAGACAAAATAAAAAACAAACTAAAAATATAACAATAAAAAGCTTAAAATGTTGCCGTTCGTTTGGTTTGCATTGGATCAAAAGCTAGCGGACTTTGCACATATACAAATATACATTTGTCATACAAACATATTAAAACACATACATACATACATACATAAGTTCAAGTTCATATGTGAAGAGATAAGATATTACTTATTAATGCATACTAACATTAATTTCCTTCAATATTAAGTCAATTATTTCTTCACTTACATATTTCATGGAATGGAAACGAATTGAATGCCCTGTGAATGAAATATTTTAGAGTATTCACAATCAATTCATTTAATAGCACTTAAGTGTATATAAGAAAATACTATAGACATTCAATTATTAATTTTTAATATTATAGGAATGCTAAAGTTTCCTTAAATGTACGCGGTTGCGAGTCTTTCTCAAACTGCTCTTCATAAAACAAAAAAGAAACAAACAAAAAATGGAAATGAGTTGCGTGTCAGTGTAAATTTTGGGGTGAAACGATTTGGCAAACAGGGCATTTCAAATGCAGCGACAGTAGCGCCATGACCTTAAAGCTGACTGTAATTTGTAATCATCAAACGGGGCAGGCAAACAATTATTGCAGAACCAAATAAGTGTTGCTAAAGTAAATGTTGCACATTCACATACATATATATATACATTTTTACTTACACACTTAATTACATACATATTTGCAAATGCAAAAACGAGAAGGCAATTGAAACATACTGAATTATTGCATAAACAGCAACAGCAACAACAACAAAAGGTAGCAGCTCCAGCACCAGCAGCAGCAACAAAAACAAGGGAAGGCAGGCAGCAAGCAATTTGAATTTGTCGCCAATCTCTGATAGATAAGAGGTAAACACGCTTATCAGCGTGACAGCAATACGAGGCAGACGAAGGGACGGCGGTGTCGTTAACGGGCCTATGGGCGACGTGCCAATGCTGAAAAGAGTGAGCGTCAATTCACAAATACACACTCGCACACACACACACACACACACGCACACATGCGTATTTTAAATGTTGTGGGCAGTCGACAATCAATCAAATGTTCTGATTTATTTCTCAAAGCGCTGCAAAGAACTAAATTTGTGAGTTAATACAAAATAAAAATAAAAAACACACGCACATAAACATGCACATGTATGCATATGTATGTATGTATGTATGTGTGTATGCATGTTTGTATGCTAAGTGGACTTGGACTTTCAGGGGAGGCAGCCGGCGAAGAGCCGGCAACGGCAACAAACACAAAACAGAAGAACAGCATAACAACAACAAAACTGGTAAAAAAAAAAAAAAAATCAAATTAAACAATAACAAAGCGCTCTGCTCTGCTCTGCTCTGCTCGTGACTGGAGAGCAAAAGCAAAAGCAAGAGCAAGAGCAGAAACAACAACAACAGCTAATGACAACCGGCTGTGTTTCGGTTTCGTTTTCGCTGATATTTCAGTTCCACTGTTCCTACGCTTGTTTGTCCCACTCACGCGACGACGGGCAGTCATCATGCGGCCCATTTCAGAGTATCCTAAATTTAGTCACAACGTTTGTAACACTAAGCAGCAGCACGCTGCGAGCAAACTGCCATTTCAATATCCAGCAGTGCTCAATAAGTCCATAGAGACCTACATACTACTGTGGATCTACATATTTATTATTTACTGCATAATTATTTAATTTTTAACTATGCAATGGTTATTTTTTTGTTGTTTGTAGCGCATGCTGTATTCGGTGTGCGTAATGTGAAGAAACTACATTAACATCGCTGTTGCAGTAGCTGCGTCGGCCTCCTCTGTGAATGAATATTAGCAAATTTTGATTAACAGTTTGTTTATTAGAAGTATCTTTTAGTGACACTTTTAATTATTGTACACATATGAAAATAAATAACATTTTCATCCATACATATTCATGTTAATTTGCTTAAATACTTAAATCACAATCTTACTGCATGCATTGCTGTTAATATTCAGAAAACATAAGCAGAAAAAACAAGATTGACAAAAAATACATGACATCAAAACGCTATTGATAATTGACGTTTTCGTTTTCATTGATGGTGCTGCTGCGCTTTTACTCTGCCTCTGCTGCACACGTTAAATGGGAGAAAAATATAGAGAAATTGCCGTTGCAGCGAATAGACACCGGCGGCAGAGCAACAAATTTTGTTTCGCTCGTTTCCAGTGTTCCAAGGCCGTCGGTTGACGCGACGACGGGTTCGGCTATCGGTTCGGGTTTGCCAAGTGAATGTTCAGAATCTATTTTTAGGCAACACATCACGTCATGCCGTTTTGCCATACGTTGGCGATGTCGTGATCGCACCGCTGATTGGGCAGCCGTAACGGACGGAGCAATAACAACAATCGGCTAGCGACGACATCGGCAACTACAACTACTATGGCATCGAAAAGCACAAAGCACATACAACAAAAACAGAACACAAAAAGTTCTATGTCGCCGGCGTCGTTGTCGCTTTCGGCTTCTAATAGCGAATTTATAAAGGAATAAAATGAACATTATAATCGGCAGCGAGAACAGCAGTAACAACAACTGAATAGCATAGGCAAAAATATGGAAATTGTGCAGCGACGTCAACGTCAACGTCAACGCCAACTTCGACGCCGACGCAGACGCACAAAGCGTGCCAAAACGTAAACAGCCCACAAATTGCAAAGGAGGACGCGACGACCAACAGCAGCTGCTGCTCGCCTGCTAATGCGTTCCCAGTACAAATCATACACGCACACAAACAGGTGGCACTTTTGTAGCTAGTCAGCCAGTCAGTCAGTCAGTCGTTTGTTTGGTTGTTTGTTGTTGGCGTCGCAGTCCCTGCCTAAAACGCATTCATAGCTGAAAATGTTTCTGTTAATGAAATGCAAAAACGTGTTATGTAAAGAATAACAACAGCAACAAACGACAAGTAATTTTAATAGCAATTGCTTTGCACTTATGCATATCTATGAATATGCATTCATATGTATGAATGTGTGTGCATATCTGTGTGTGTGCGTGTGTGTGTGTGTGTAATATGCACATGCTAATAAAAATTTATCGTTGTGAACTAACAAAAACCATAAAAAAAATTTAACAACATGCAAGGGATTTTTATCTATTGAACGAATCATAAATACGCTTAAAAAATAATTTTTGGGATCGGTTAATAATATTTACATTTAGAATTTGATTGCTGAAGTATATATTAATATATATATATTTATACTACTATATATTTTACTACTATGTATTTTACTACACATAAGCAAAGTGAATCTTAAGCATTCCATTTAAGTTGATATCTTCCTGAATCTGAATATTGCAATTCATCAACCATTTCTATATTAAAATGTCGACTGGACATTAAAGATAAACTTGAATTAAGCTAAAAAGCTATTCTTCATGACTTTATTCGAGTTAGAGTTCCGATCACAGATTCAGGAATTAGTTCTCCTTACTCGGTTCAATGGTTACAATGGTCAACTTATTGGGGTTCAATGGCATGATTATTATTGATTGTTTTTTTTTTGACACATCCACCAAGCTTCATGCTAACTTAGGCTTAGACCTATTAGTACTACACAATGTTATTTTTTTATATTTTATTATTATTTGTTTCTATTCTATGGAAAGAAATGACAAAATGTATTTTGAAGTCGTTATATCAACATCATATATGATTAGTAAATTGACTATAGTCATCGAGATAGTTTGATTTTTACAAATGCTCACTGCTTCGGGCAGTGGGCATTCCTCACTGGGAGGGTATTAAAGCGTTTGTGGGTCGCCTTTGATGCGCCTAACAGTAGGCAGCACTGACAGCTGCCCCACACAGCTTGCACCCCTTGCAGGCCCATCGAATTGTCGCTAAATAGGCGACTATAAATTTTAATGGCTTTTGTTTGTTACTCATACGCCCGGCTCCCTGCACGCCCCACCTCCCCCTCCCCCTCCCCTACACAACTACTCTCCGTCTCTTGCTCGATCAGTTTGGTTCGGAACGATTCGTTTCGCGTCGTTTCGTTTCAGTTGCACGGCACTGCAATAAATTGTCAGCTTTATACATCTATCTGTACATGTTCATATGTAAGTGCTTATATAATATTCTATATATATATTTATACATATGTATTGTGTATGCGTAGTAAAATAACATTCTGGTCAATAATTAATTATATATTGAAAAGTATCACATAAAATGCACACTGAAATTCAAATAATAAACAGAAACTTGCAAGTATTTTAGATAAGTGCCACATTTGCATATATTGATCTGTTCGATCGCATCTGCGGATCAAGCTGTGTTCAGATGAAAATGCTTCTTCTACCCAAAGGTTGTCATATTGTTGGATGAGCGCATCCGGACACCGGAAATGCCAAATAACTTTATTGTATATATTCATATATATTCATGTTGAGTAATTATTATTATTATTAAGGATCCATAAAACTTAAATTGATTTATCTATGAGTAAGATTTGCGGTATTCAAAATTAGTGCACTTAGCTAGCCAAGCTATATATATATATATATATATATATATATATATATATATATATATATATATAACAAATATATATATAAATTTAAAAAATAAAATATAAATATATATTTATATATATTGGAATGCTAGCATTGTTTACCCTATTGTTATTCCAACGAACAATGGCTGTGACCCAGCTTAGTCCAGCTCCAAGCCGAATCTAACAACAGTGGAGCCCAGCTGGCGAGAACACACACGAAGTAGATGTGTTGACAAACAATTTTGTGATGTCAGCTTGGTGAGGGTGTAGGGACAGAGGACGGAGGAATTAAGTATGCGCAGTGTGGACTGTGTCAAGCTGCCGAAATTTTTGACAGATCACCGTGTCAACGGTTGTCGTTGTTGTTGTTTGTTATTGTGTATGTTTGTTGTCGTTTGTTGTTGAGCTGAGCTTGTTGTTTACATTGGAACCGAATTTGTTGCTGCTTGTTGCTCATGGAACAAAGACAAACAGTGATCTGTAGAGCTACCAAATTGCGCCGTCCTTTGACCAAATCAAAACTGTCCAGTTACAGGTTACTTAAGTTTGGGGCATGCCAAAAGCGATCATAGATAATCCGAGATTCTTTTCATACTTGTTAGTGAATTTCAACTAACGCTACAGTGATATTTTCACGGTCTGCCTTTTTTTGATACCCTATACCCATTTCAAATGTCAAATTTACGGATTGTTTATCAATGGTACAATAAGAGCTGGGGGCTGGCAGGGTGCCTCGCATCTTTGCAAAGACGCTAAATATTGGATGCCGAACGAATGCCGGATTTTTTATGACTTAACTTCAGATGGGTTTTCCATAAACCAAAGCAATGGCTGACAACTCAAAACTATGACTATTGTAGTTAGTAACATTCAATTTAATATGTAAATTCTTGAGATGAAATTCATATCGTTTATCGATAACCAGAAAACTACTGGTACAGGGTATCTTTTAGTTGAGCACTTGCTGCTGCTCTTACTTAATTTCGTTAAGAGGGTTTTCGTTTTCCGCATGCCAATCGCTAACAGTTAGTTGAAAGGGGCAGGAGGAGTGGGGGGAAGTGGCTTGTGGTTAGCGTGGAGTCAGGGGCATCATAACCGATAGAAATTGAAAAGCAATGTTCTACAGATTAACACATTGACGGGCGATAAGGCGACATTTGGACAAAACGCCAAAGCGACAAACGAGTCATGGCTTTGGGCCATTGTTTGTCAATAGAGTCGCAGCGGGTTGACTCGGGTTAAATGACACAACCGACGGCCAACCTGTCCAAGCCAAGTATTATATTATTGATTATTATATTAGATCTCGATGAATGCGAATGCTAATGCGAGAATAGTCAAATCGAAGTCTCAGGTGGGAAACGCATTAATCATTGCGATTAGCTTGTCAGCATACGAATCTAGTCGCATCCAATTTAATGTTTGAATTTGTTATGCTAATGTGATCTTATATAAAATATATGCGAGACTAGTTAACAGCACTGATCGGCTTACAAATCAAACGCTACAGCCCAAAGGTTAAGAGCGAAATGAAGACATCAAGCCACTGAACCACCCATCCACCAATCCACCGAGCCATCAAAGCATTGTGCGACTCGTGAAGGGTTCATGATGGGATGATGATGTACCGTGTCAAAATTGGCACAATGTGCCACATTGTATGCCACAAAGTATATATGGATTCGTTCCTCTTTTCCCCCACACCGCGTTCCCCTTCCTCTTCCCGTTCCCGTTCCCCTTTCACTTCACCTCATCTCCATCTCCATGCAAAGATGCACGCGACGTTTTTATGGCACATGCAAAGCCATAAAATGCGAATTGACTGAAAGAGGGTGAAAGCTATGCGATGACTACGCCAAACTATGTATAGAATATCTATTACGAATAGTCAGGAAATTACATAGACCACTCAACAACAATGTTGGGTTAGTGCTTAAAGCGCCACCTGCCGCTGTTTGCATGCAGCTGTCAACTGCAGTTTGGCCGTTCAGTTTATACAAACGCCTGAGTTTCTACTCAGATAGTGCATAGGAAATGCTGACCTATACACAAGTATTTTTATCGCTTAGCTTGCCAATTCCGCGAACTTCTAAATACATATGTACATACATATGGGCAAGAACGACATTATGCACATTTCCATTATATAGTGACTAAGCGTAACTCTCAGACTGGACGCATTTCAACTCCTAAAGCTTTTCCTTTTACGCCTTTCAAACTCATTAAAAATAAGACTTATCAAAATGTTGATAAAGTCACTCTCTATTAGTCACTCTCTAGCTAACTTAGATCTCTGTCTAAGATATATATATATATAGCTATACTTGCTCCTTTTATGTACCTATACGATCCACAAGATAATTATATTTCACAAAGACTCTTGTTTAACTAATCTTTATAATTTTCAGCTCCATTTAATATTTCTGTGACTGTAAACTCCTTAACTACACAATTAAATCTCTGATTTAATTTTATTTTCGGTTTTTTTTTATTTTTTATTTATCAACGCTTGCAGGAAGTGTAATCGGAACCGAATGCTCATCGATTACAATTCAGAATCGGGATCGGTTTTTGAGAACATATACTCCAAAGTTAAAGTTTCTAATTGTCTCTGAGATCCGTTAGTTCATGCATATGGCAAATAGACGATTATGGCCAGATCGACTCAGTTGTTGATGCTGATTAAGGATATATATATAGTATATATATATATATATAGTCGAGTCGTAGGTGCTTCATTCTGTCTGTTATATAATTTTGCACAACTTCATTATACTCCTTCTTTGTTTTGACAATTTTTTATGGTGTTTTGAGAAGCTTTCTTCGGCATAATAGACCATAATGGACAAATAATCAGCCCAGAAGGATATATTTCATGTTCTTATCAGATGTTATCAGAGTATTCCGCAGTCAGTTATGCTCGACTGGAATTTGCTCACTTCTTTATTTTAAATAAACTTTTGTAGTTTACCGTTACGCAAAAATCATAGTAACAATGCGTAACGGATAACCATAGAAAAGATTGGAAAACTATCGAAATTTACAGTTCGTTCACTTTCGCACGATAACCTTTAGTTCAGCCGATACACATCGGTTACATAATTACCTAAAAAAAAAACACTCGTTCGTTTACCTTCTTGCTAAATGTCTTCTTGTTAGTCGCTTGTAGTTATTGGGATCTTCACTCCCCATTCACTTTTGCGGGACTCGCCTGCCATTAAAAACTCATTTGGGGACATGCAAGGACTTGGCGAAATCGTCCTTCCCACTTAATAATGGCTAACTTGCTGTTGTGCTGTTTTCCTACATGCCTGGTTCCCACACACAACCACTGCGATAAGAGCCACTTGCGCAGTTTCATGTGGATGGTGGTGGAGCATGCGGGGCTGGGGTGGCCAAGTGCTTCTAGTATCAGCGCCGCAAATTAAATCACTGAACATTCTCATTCATAATGCAATCCGTCGATTTTCGATAGCGCAATACAGTGCTGCACTGCGACCCCGCTCGTTGTACTTGTTATGATTATGATTGCGCGGAAATTTCTAGGAATAACAGACACGGAAAGCTCAATGCAACTGACCAAGTTCAATTCAATTCGACAACAGCAATAACAACTCATTTCAATAGCACTGCAAACATTATTGTCTGCGGGCAGCAGCGGCAGCAGTAGCAACACGCCAGTAAAACGCATCTGCCTTGCCCACAGCTAAGCTGCATGCCCCACTCGAAGAGAATAAACGTCAGGGCTGCTCTTGGAGTACAGTACTTTTGTATACCGCTGTTTGGTTTTCATAGAAAAAAAAATGGCGCTGCTTCAACTGGATCGATAACACGAGAAATAAGCGCCAGCTCCTCATCGAGGGAGCTGCCAGACGAGCCGCCAGAGGAGCCGCCAAGGGCGCATGTCAGACAGTCAGTCAGTCAGTCAGTCAGTTAGTCACTCAGTCAGTTAGTCGCCAGTTTCGTTGCCCCTTATAAACTTCAATAACAGCTTTAGCGCCACGAAAGCCAACAGACAAGCAACAACAACAAAAACTTGAACTAGAACAAACAACAACATAACGATTTGGGCAAACAGCGCGAACAACTGCAACTGGTGACCCAGTTCCCCTCGTTTTCCTAGATACTTTTTTTTTAATGTTTTTTTTTTTTTTGGCAAACGTGCCTCTCAGCTTTTCTCGCAACGCACATTTCCAATTTTTGTTGGTACCAAAGTAGATGCGAAGCACTTAAGTATTGCCTTGGATATGAACCCCATCTCAGGCCATACACAAACTATAATAATATAGTTCATTGCCCAAATAGCAAGCGAGTAAGGCTAAATGCTCCCCAAGGATATCAGGATAAAGAAATCAACAGGCTTAAAAAAAAGATTCCCGACTATATACGAGTCTTGGGCCTGACTATATCGACTCGGATAGTGACACTGATCAAGAATCTGGGTAGATCTACATATATGGGATGGATGTCATCTCTTTCTCGCTACTTCTGCAATAATACTTAACCGTACAATCTGCTATATGCTAGATAGTTTCCTAAAAAGAGCAACCTCATCAGTTCGTCTAGCAACTTTAATCTCTAGTTTGTATATTGTATAATTTGTTCATCACTTACGTCTGTTTTGTATAATATTTTATATACTTAATGAATCTTAGCGCTGTTGATTAACGCCTTGAGTCGTTCAATTTGCCGCTAACGAATGTGTGACCAGCTTTTGCATGCCACAACTGTCTGTCTTACTCTAGCGAGTTAGGGGGGTGGGAGGGGGTTGAGTTGCCGGCAACTACCCCCAAAAGCGTCGAGGTTGGTTTGCAGAGAGCAGACGACTACGGTTCTACGGTTTTGCACGCAACACGAAAACTTTCTTCAGCATTTTTCGTCGCCCGCTTTTACGATACGAAATTACGATTGTATAATAAAGCGGAAGGCGGGCAGTCATACGGGCAGGCGGGCGGATGGAGCAGGAGCTGTCGCTATATCCCCAAGCCAAGTGGGCCGCCATTTTGTGTGCAGACTGCTGGCGCCAGTTTTATGTACTCGAAAAGCAACACGCGTTTCAACTCCGAGGACGACGACGACGACGACGACAACGACGACTACGAGGACTGTCGACTGCGGATGTGCCGGCGACGCCAGCGCTGGACTAGGACATAAACTCATTTATTGTGTGGGGCGTAGGTAGTTGGACTGGACAGAAGCGTAGGACTGCAGCGAATTGGTGGTGCGCTCTGGCTAAGGAGTGGAGGATTGGGGAAGCGGAGTGCTGTTGGTCGCCAGCCGGGCGTGTGCTACGCAATTAATTCAAACACTCGAAGGACGGCACAGGACATTTCCATTTCCATTTCCATTACTATTCGCTGCGCACCGCCTGTCGCCTTTTCATTAAAGGTAACAGCAGCAGCAGCAGCAACAGCAAGAGCAACAGCAACAGCAACAGCAAACAGCAAGCAACAACAAAAAAACAACAAAAATAAACCAATTTTTTGTTGTTTTTTCATTTTATTGTTTGCCGATTTGCGAGACTTCCAACACCCACACCATGGCAAACAATTTTCCCCATCACCTCATTCACCAAACTAACATCCCCCCCTCCCCCCTCCTTCCCGTTGTACACTGGTGCCGCGTAGGGTGGAAGATTTGTGGCGCATATTTGCGTATGTGATTTGGACCTCCTCGGCATGTGGCTAATGGCGTCAACAAATGCGTGGGATGCCACTTAAAAGCCAAGCAGTCCTAGTCGCAACACCACCCCGCTGCTCGCCCCCACACCCCATTTCCCCTCTCCCTGACCGGCCGCGTATGTAACGGGGTCTCAAGTCCAAGCAGATCGGCCCGTTTGATATTTGCCGAGACACAGACAGCGCATAAGACACACATCTCAACATATACAAACGCGCATTTATGTATGTACATATATATATATAGTATATAAATATATATATATATGTGTGTATTCGTGTGTGCATGTTTGCTATATAGAGAGAAGCTCTCAACATTTTATACGTACAACGCGTAATGTAGCTGAGAATTGTACTTGCTGCTTGAAGCAGCTGATAAGGTTGAAATACTTTACAGTCTGCTGACAGTGGTGTAGCAAAGGGGGTGCGGGGAGGGTGTCTGCCACAGTTGAAGACCTGCCTACAAATCTGGGTGCTCTCCGCAACTATTAGTCGACTAGTAGTCGCATTACTTCGATTCCTTTCAGTAGAGTTGCAAGCCCCCTTTTTGCAGGGCGACCATGTTCGCATGCGTTGTTTTTGTAACGGCTCTGGAATGTTCTCAATTAAAATGAATCATATCCTCAACCTATAACTGAACTTTAAATTAAATAAAGATTACATTTGTGCACAGGCAGCAACAGCAGGGTCGACGACGACAACAACGATGGTGACTTAAGATGACTGGATTGCAATTACACTAAGAGAAAGCCTGAAATATATTAGCCGAGTGTCAATTAGAAGCCAACCACCAAGAAGATAAGATTTTGATCTGGGATTTATGCATTTTGAGGTTAATTTAATTTATTTACTGCATACCTGATATTGGAGTAACCATGCAGGTTAACTACAAGATTCATGGGATAACACTAAAGTGCTGAAGATTTTGCTGAGAAAGCTTCTAATAGATATTTGTCTTACTCAAATATACTCAAATGAGCGGGGTAACTAAAAGTTACTTTGGCCAACGGCAAAATTGTGCAAAATTACCTTAAAGGTACTTGCGTACCTATCTGAAAGATAATAGACAGACAAAAGATGGTTTAACTGGAAGATACTTGAGATAACCGTAAGAAGTGCTTACCAAACGAAAGATGCTAGTTGGTTGAATGAAAGATACAGAACTATCTTGAAGTAATTTGGTTGACTGGCAGATACTTATCAGTTTAGGTATGGATAATTTTCTTAAATTACTGGCGAAAAGTTTGCAAATCTGACTAGAATGCATTTCAGCAGCTTCTTCCACAACTAGTTGCGACTAAACTGTGCTAAGTCATCTTGATTTACCAACCTATTTCCACACTATTGACTAAGACAGTATGTAAATGACGGCTGACTGAGAAAAGCTTACAACTCTGACAGGTTGCGAGAAGCGGAAGTGATAAGTCAGAGGTTGTGCAACAGCAAACATAGTCAAGGCGAAACCTGTATAAATTCCACAAGATTAACTCCGGGATTGGAAACTTATCTGCATGCTGAGTGATAATAGATTCGTGAGTCAGTTCAGTGCACATCTAGTCTAAAGCGAGAAATATGCGATGACTTGAAAAGAATTGTACATAACATATTCAGGTGGAAATTACCTGTATTAGAACAATTTGGATGATCACTTATCTCGGTATGCAACAAATAACATACGATCCTGACAGACTTAGTTTTAATGTATGCATCTCTGGGCAATTGGACAATTGAAATCAGTGGTCGCTAAAGGGATTGACTGTGACTCAGGTATCCATCAGAGGATCATTGTTCAAAATAAGACTGTGAAAATAAACAAGTGTTAACAAAAACCCAACAATTTACACATGAGATCTGCGAATATATGTTTATGATAGATTCAGAGGATCATACAATCTATGTAGTTGAAGTGTTGAAGTGAAGAGTTATTATAGACTGACTCACCGACCAGTTGGCTCCACCCATCGTAAAACTTATTGGCCAATGGGATTGCCAGCGATCTCTCACGCGACGCGATCAGCCAACGTTGACCGACTATTGACGAGCGTCTGTCGTGTGTTGTCTGTCGCTCGGCTAACGATGTGAAGTCATTTGTTGAAAATAGCAATAATTACTTAATTCAATTAACTAATAAATTCAAGATATTTGCTCGCGATCACCGCAACAACAATATCTACGTGGAGCAATAAATTATAAGCGTCCCATTTAGATAGCATAACCAAAACAAATGCTCAGTTGTAATTGCTAATTATAACTGAACATTGGGCCACCAAGTAAGTACTGACCATAGATACTACTATTACCCCCACAGCGGATTTATGGTTTTCAGCATTGGTTGTGATTCGGATTGAAACACACAACACTTATCGCTGACCAATGGGAGCAACGTTGATATTTGCGATTCACTCGGCAACTTTCCCCTTCGGAAGAGTGCCAGGCGAAAGGGGTGTTCGTTTTGATTTCGTGTGACAGTCTGAGGCTACGTATAAAGTCCATATCGATTAGATTGCTGGGAATTAAATCATAATTGTATTTCCTAACAGTTGACTTACCGTTAACTTCGGCATTTTCCATGCTGTGTCATGCTATCAAAATGCCATTCTCGTCAGACACTCCGTATACTTAATGGTGAGTACACTCAAGATGTAGAATAATGATAATAATAAGAAGAAGAAATAGAAAAGAAGCAGAACTTTAACTTAACTTTAAAATCTTATGAAGTGCACAATTTTGATTGTTATCCGTATTGTTTTAATAACAACAAATTCAAATCACTGAAAAATTGCCAATATTTATACAGAATTTTTAACGGGATGTTCGAACACAAACATCTTACAGCTAAGCATAAATTCTAAGACTATTCCTTATGGTGTTCCATTTGAAGTACAAATTCCCTTCTATACAATGCATTCAAAATGAGCAAACAATCTCCAACAAAAGCTATGGCCAAAATGCATAGTGATGGTCGAGTTTGAGTTCAACTCAGTTGCATACATCAATTAATACTGGGTAAGAGGGGATTTCATGACGTTATGCATCAGAGATCCCATAAAGTATAACTAATCTTCTAATCATTAATGATCCTCATTTACCGAGTCATCTTTCTGTCTGCTCTTATGCAGATAGTAATAGTTTTAGATATGTGTTGATAAGACTTGGAATATATGTATTCGTTATCGAATCATTATACCATATTTATCTGCCACAAGAGCTATGGGTCGAAAGAAAAGTTATTGCCATATAGGTATGTGGTGAAAACTTTCCACTACTGTGTGAAAACTGAACCGATTATTGCCCTCTATAATAATACAGTACTTTATCAAGGTCATCATAAATTTTAAGTCGCATAAAAATGAATGAGGAATTCATTTATATACAGGTAGTTTCCTGTCTGTAATCTGCGAGTGTATTTTATCGTCGGAGTGCTTAAGGCAGCTTTCTTGTTCAATTTGGAATGGCACTCGTAGCCAAAAGTAGTTCGGTATATATTAGTATACTAAAGCATAATCTAGAAACTTTCTCATCAGCTAATGGGCTTTATGTACGTATGTACATGTGTAGTATGTATGTGCATGGTGCAAACACGTTTTGGTAAGCGAAATTTACGTATTGTATAAATTTGTTTCGATATTTCGGGCTTCTATAACACCCACGCAACAAGATCTGCCTTTAAGGCGATGCAAATGAGTTTTGTTTCAACGATTTCAAATCGGAAATATGAGGAGAAACAACAATCAATATTTTGGAAGTGTTTGAAAAAAATCAATTTAACAAAAATACATAAACAAAAATCTAAGCTGATTATTTGTTGTTCTGTTTTTTTGTTTTATTGGTAATTTTTCGGGTTTTTATCTTTGCACATAGAAATTGTTGAAAAGAGTAGAAACTCAGCAAGAAAAGACAAATGATAATTTATTTGTAAATTCAAATATTTTGTAATTAAACTGTTTTGATTTTTTCATTAGAACCACGCCCCCCTCTCAACCGAATGAGTGTTTGGCCGTTGTCAACGGCATCAACAGTGCGCAGCGGCTGGCATGGTCTTGGCCAAAAGCCGCTCAACATTTTGCAGCTCTGTTTTTAATTAAGCTCATTTGCATGTGAATGCTCCCTGCTTGAAGGCAGCCCCGAGCCCCGAGCCCCGAGCCCCGAGCCCGGAGCCCCGAGCCCCTTCACCCCACCTCCTTTTGCCACACCACGCCGTACAGTCTCATGCAATACGGACGCTGGTCTTGTGTTACTCTAAGCTAAAAGGGGACCAGTGACAAAGGGGGTAAGGGGTCTAAGGGGTGGGATGGTGGAAGCTAAGGTGCGCCGTATGGGTTGCGGGGAGTGGAAGGGGGGGGGGGGGGGGTGTGCGTTAAGAAACGAACAGCTTTGAATTTCTAATAAGCCAATTTATTTGCGCATGAGTCAACGGAGCGTCGTCAATAATATCCATGACACCCGCTTAGTTTGACAAATATTTATAGAAGCATTCGCATAGCTGTGCTAGCCAGTTTGTCTGTGTGTGTGTGTGTGTGTGTGTGTGTGTGTGTGTGTGTGTGTGTGCATACTTGTTTGATCTTTCAGTTAGTGCGATAGCCAATTGCCAATTCAATTACACATAAAAAAAAAAAACAAAAAAAAAATTCTCTTGTCCACAAGTCTATGTATCAACTATATTTCTATCGTGTGGTTATCGATGTCTCAACACTCCCTTGGGCTTGACAACCCCCAAACTATTCCTGCCCCTGTCTCTGCCACTGCCACTGCCACTGCCACTGTGATTGCCCCTACCCCACCCTCGTACAGCAGCTCTATTCATTTACTCATCAGTCTAAGCTGTCAGCTATTAATAGCTGCGACGACTAAATCTCCAGCCAATCAGTCTGCGCTGCCAGCAGCCTCGTCGTTGGCTTGGCTCGAGCCACTCTGTTGACTCTTTAACTATTGACTGATGCTGACGCATGCAGCGCGGTGGCTGCGCAGTCACAGCAAGATACAACAACATTACTCACAATATGCTAAGAATCTCTGCTCTGCTCTGTCGAAGGTTATCACAGCAAGTGTCTTACCTATGTGACTTTATTAGATGTGTGTGGATCTGTAATAAGGTTTTAGTTAAGTAACAGGTGTCTCTTGATCTCTCTTGATACCGACTGTTTTGTACATTTGGCGAAAGCTATCCTACTACACAATCTAATAGAGCATAAGTTGTTAGGTGCTAGGCCTGAGTAAGGCTCGTTATAATCTATCATAGACCTCGCTCTCTTCACGAAAAGTGTGAGCATTTTTTGATCTGCCCCTTGCATCGTTGTTGGATCAATGTGAGCAATCTGCATTTCATGTTTTGATGACCTTGTAGGCCGTTTTATCGATTTGCAATTTTCAATATTATCGATTTCCTAGCTTCTTAGTGAAAGTATTACAATTTAAGCATTTTGTCTGTCGTGGGCTTAGATGAGTTTTAAATCTCTTAAAGCCAGATATTGTACAAAACCAATATACTCATATATCTTCGGTATTAGAGTATACAAATTTAATGCGAATTTCGTTAAAAATACACAAATAAAATATAAAAGAAAAGAAGCGAAATGACATAGAAAACATTTCGCAATTATGCACTCGTCCTTCACTGTCACACACTCTTCATCTATTTATCTATATATCTTTCTCTCTTTATCTCTCTCTCTCTCTCTCTCTCTCTCTCTCTCTCTTTCAGTCTTGCTATTCATTTTTAGCACATTTGCGGCTCCAGCGAGTCGCGCATTGTGCAGGAATTAGTCAGGAAATTAATTAATCAAAACTTTAGCGAGAGCAACAACAATCAGGCAAAAAAAAACAGCAACAACAATAAGAATAGCAATGAGTGCCAGCATCGCTGGTAACAATAATAAAAACATGTTGGAGCACACAAATAAATTTGGGGGCATGATTGACTTGCAAGTGCCCTATCTATAGGAAGCTATAAGTACCAAGGGACTAAAAATTTGGGTAATGTAATAATATCAAGAATATAATGGAGAATTTTCTAGTCCATAGTGCACAATTAAATAATGGTAATAAATGAAAACCAAACAAAATAGAATTCATCTATCCATGTAAATCATAATTAACTCTCACAATATAATCTCATCACAGAGAAAACAAAAATCATTCTACTATCAAAAATATAATAAATTCTTGGTGCAAGAACAAAACTCATCAAAACTTTTTTGGGCAAGAGGGTATGGAAAGAGCAACGTAGAGCGCAAAAATAAATGACGATGCTCTACAATTTTTTGCCTGTCATTTATTTATTTTGTATGTGTGCCGAACTGACCGCCACCCTCCCTCCCCCCACCCCTTCCCCACCACCAAAACCCCTTCAAACTCTATACAATGCCCTGACCCAGGCAGCTTTTTATTATTGTTTAATTTGTTGCGCTTGTTCTTGTTGTTGTCGGAATAGTTCTGGCCTTAGACGAACATACATATATTGTAGCGTATTTGTGTGTCCGCATGGCGGAAAGAACCTGCCCTCTCCCTCTCCTCAGGCGCCACAGATACACGCCCAGCGTATTAACGCCAGCCCCCTTTGGCCCCGGGGCTTGACTCGTCAACCTTGAGAGGCGCTTAAAATGTTTTGATTATTATATTATTATTGTTTTTATTTATTTATTTTTGGCAAAATGCGGAGAGGCAGACAGATGGAAAGAAAGAGAGAGAGAGAGAGAGAGAGGAAGATAGCGCATAAATACATTAAACCTCCAATTATAGCGAACATAGCATAAGATGCGCATAAAATTTAGGAAGAAGAGGATAACTCTATGTCTACAACCAAATGTCCCGCAAAAAAGAAAGCTTTTAAAGCTTGACTTATTGGATGTTGATCTTGAGATCGAATTGGATACAGTTGCATCAGCGCTTTCACTGGCAGGTCCATCATTTAAGGACGCAGCTTTGCCACTCGATGCGAATTGACAGCTGTCAGATGCGCCATATGGAATTTCTTGGCAATGCTGCCAACTTGATAATCGAGCCCATTTAAATGCATTAAACGACTCCTTTGTTGCACTTTCTTGTTGTTCTTGTTGTGAGTGCACATATGCCTGTGTGTGTGTGTGTGTGTGTGTGCATGTGTGTTCAGTGGAGCGGCAAAATCGAAGAAATTGCCAAGGCAAATACAAAGGCACCTACAACGAAAGGCGGTGTGTGCGGGTTGGAGGGGGTGGTAGAAGAAAAGCATTTCACATTTGAGTCACTCGCCGAACTGGAGGAATTGCTGCTTAAGCAGGCGGCGAAGTTGTAGTAGAGCAGTGGTGGGGATGGGCAGCCGTGGGCCACTGTTTGTGATTTTGCATTGGACATATGGCAACAGCAGGCAGCAAATTTCTTGTACAAACACAAATTGCAATTTGTAAGAAAACGAAATCGAAAACGAAAATGAAAACGAATTATTCCCAAAAACACGAGAGAACAATCATATTTTGTTTGACGAAGATTGCATACCCTTGCTAGAAGAATTATACAATATGTACCATATCGTTACTCCGTTCTTATACTAAGAATATAAATATAATAAATTAACGAGCTTACTTCGATTTTGATCAAAAGTTGTTCAGTTGTATGTCAGAAGCATAGAAATCTGTGTAGAAATACGGAACTTTCCTATTTTAAATTAAGCTCAAGACTGACTGTATTATCGGTGTACAAATTGAACCCTTAAATTGTATCGCAAGCAAATAAAGCTTCAAAAGTTGTAAGCTATGCGTACATTTGTCATTTATTCTAGAATGAAAAACATTGAATCCATTGTATATATTAATTTGAGTTTAAAACTTAAGTTTTAAGAATGCATTTAGTTTATCTGCCCACGTTATTTTCCTAGTAAATAATTAAAATAAAGAAATTAAAGGGGGAATGTGAACGAAAAGGGTGTACAAATGTTAGCATGTTACAGGTACAGTAAGTATATATATATAAATCTACTTATATATATATGCATATTTATATCCATATGTGTGTGTGTTTTTGTGGCCAATTTATCGTTGCATTTGCCAACTGGCGGTGAAATTTTCAGCTCGCTTTGATCTTAACGCATTTTTGACACTTTGCGGGGCATTTTGTCGATTTTGCTCGGTTTTGGTTTTTTCGGTTTTTGGTTTTTCGATTTGTAATTTTTGGTTTTTATTTTATGGGTGAGTTTCGTGTTGTGCTGTGCTGTGAATAAGCGGCATATGCTGGGCATTTCTCATTTGTTTGTTTTTATTTTCTTGAAGAAAAGCGATTTTCCTTACGTTTCGACGCATTAGTCAGCATGCAACAGCCGCAACCGCAGCAGCAACCACAACCACAGCCGCATCCACGCGCTGCAAGTGTCGGGCGTTGATGGCTCAAAATCGCATTTTATTTATAGGCAACAGGCATTTGAATAGCGGACAGCAATTCTGTTCAACATATGTTCGACACTCGCGTCTTTTCACACCCTGACATCAATCGCTTAGTCGCTCAAATAGAGAGACAAGTTGTATCACATTTCATTTTGTTTCCATGCAAAACATGTTCGTTAAGCCCTGAAATTTTAAGCGTCTTAGCATTTTTAAGTGGTTGCGGATCCCAATTGATTTAAATTGTAGATCATTTAAATTAGTTGCTTGTTAGCTGAGTTTAGTTAGTTAATCACATTTGTGTCTCACAAACATCTAATTGACAGTTGTTATTCCACATCAAATCTATCATTACATACATGCACATATATCTGAAGCTCGCCAATGTTTTATAGGCACTAACCTCGTCTCGTGCGTGGAGCTTAAAGCTTCTCTTAATTTATGCTGAAGTTTGAACTTTAAAGCTTCCACCTGTGATGGTTCTTAACTTGGCTAAGTGACACAAACTCATTTACTTAATATAAGAATAAGGTTTTTTTTTAAGAAGTTGTACTTTTAAATGTTTCAATTTCTTTGGGGCTAAATATGTCTTTTTATGAAATCAAGTCTATATATATTTTTTTAACGTTATTATTATTCATATTGTACATGTCTTATGCCCTTGAATGTACGTTTTCAGTTTGCGCTAAGAGCACATTTGAATTATGGCACGCAACCAGATCGGTTCAATTTATAATGCTACAGATTAGCGACACACGGCCGCATCCGACATGCGACTCCCCCCAACACATCTCTTATCCCCACCCCAACCGTACACCCTGGCAGCTGGCCAAAGAGGTCCAGGCCCACGCAATTGACTTGGCACACGCACACATCTGTGTCACAGGAGAGCCAAAGAGGCATGCGTTTGTGTATGTATATATGTACTATATATTTGAGTTAATATAGTGCGTCAGCAGCGCGGAAGTCTTCAATGTCCCTTGGGAGGAGGGGGTGGTTTCTATCGCGGCATCGCATTGTTTTGATTTATGTGCTATTTTGCCAAAGTCAACAAATGAAAATGACACTCAGCATTTGAAGTCTTAATTTGTTATTTACTTATTTCGATTTTTCTCTTTTTTTTTCTCGGTTAGTGTTTTCAAGGCTGCTAAAAATTAAAAATCATGACAAGCGCATAGTAAAATTAGCCAAAAAGAGATATAAACAAGTGCGAATGTTTCAGTCGGGCGTAACCGACTGCAGAATACTTTGAAACCAGATGGCAAATAGCTTTCTTGCGGTTCTTGGTTTTCGCAACATATATATAAATACATATCGGCTTAGATTTTTGATTTTTACTATTAATGTTTACTATGGTTTTAGTGACTCTAGCAAACAATCTGTGGAAGGTGTAGGCTTTATAGATATTTTTGGTGTGTGGGATATAGAGATATGTATGTATATGGATTTTATTGATTTGTAATTATTGATTAAATCGATTTCTTAGCTCCCAAGAGGACGTAGCACCTCAAATGAATCATGTCTAAAAAAGAAAATAAACAAAAAAGTAGAATTTGTTTCTCGTTTCATTTGGCACCGAGAGTCTAGAATTATAAATTCAACGACTTTTCTCGGCTTCCTGCGGAGAATTTTAATATCCCCTAGGCAATGTATGTTTTATACACTGGCACGCTCATTTTGCAATGTATGAACAAACGGCGCGTGGCGTTAGGGGTTTTTATTTTTCCGATGATGACGATGACCCGTCTGGGGGGGAGGTAGCGGTAGAGAGATTTAGTGGGTACGGTTAAGGTAAGTGTTAAAACAGCACACAACAACTGAGGGGAGGGAGAGAGAATAGGAATCTTCTCTCTTAATTAAGATCTTAATACTTCATTGCCATGTCGAAACCAAAACTCAAGAAACGAAAATCTTTTGCGTCGACGAGGGTATTTGAACCTGTGTCTGGTTGTTTCACTACACCATGACATTTAACGCTCTACGCCAACTGGTCCCCAACTTTTCCCGTATGAACGCTCCATCACATTTAAACGGGTCGCAGTGCTCTGCAAGACTCGGTTCAATCCCGGAAATCGCGATTGCCTTTAAATTTTAGTTTTTATATTTTTGTATTATAACATTTTGAATAGATTTTGGAATATATAGTTCTGCAAAGCAAATATAGAACCTTAAGCAAATTGTTTTAGTCATTAAGCAAATAAATAATTGCCGCTAGCGCCACCTATGTATTATATCGACAAGCACCAAATATGCATTGCATTGACAGCGCCATCTTTTGCACTTCATCTGTAAAGTTTTTACGTGATGCCAGAGTTTTGAAATGATTATGACCCACAGAGGGCGCAGTTTAACTGTTATACAAACACAAACCGTTAAATTCAAAGTCAACATTTAAATATTTTTCTCACTCGTAAAAATCTAAACCTTTAAAGCAAATTATAAGGTGCACAGACGATTGGGATGTTCTAGACCAGTTGATAGCCGGCTATAAAAACGACCGTCAATTTAAGAGATTTCTTTGGTCTTAGAGAAGGATCCACTCAATTCTTTATTAATTTTAATTTCTCGGGTCTCTTCAGGTGCAACTTTGAATGCAGAATTTTATGTCGATTTCGGGAAATGTTTCAATGCCAATCGATAGAACCTTTCAAGATCCAAGGCGATGTTAAGGCCGCGTTAGCGTCCATTTCACAAGGACCAACTCTATCTAATTGCCCCAATCACTTGTAATAATATCATTCAAAGACTGAAGGAAACATCAGAGAAATAAATATTTGTCATTATTTTTTGTATTTATATCGTATGTTTGCGATTTTATTTTATCTAACTTCCATTTATATTTATGTTTATTTGTGTATTGTATATTTGCATTTTGTTCATGTGGTTGTTGTTTATTACTTGCTATTACACAATTTGTGTGTGTGTTTTTTTTTTTAATGTTTCCCCAATTTGATTCGAGTCATATTTTCGAATAAGCTTACAAAGAAGTCATGAGAGAAATAAATGTGTGTGTGTGTGTGTGTGTGTGTGTATCTGTGAGTGCATATATGATGAAGTCTACAATTGATTTCTCGTTCTGTTTTTGATTCAGATACAGATGTTGTCTTACATATTGTATTGCATTATTTGAGTTTGTATGTGTGTGTGTGTGTGTGTGTGTGAGTGAGTGGGATTTCCCTTGCAGAAGGTATTTATAAATTGAACATGACTAGTGTCTTAGCATCTTAAATTTGTGCATTTGATATCTGATTGAAAATAATTGAGTCGTTGCAGATAGACGCTCGCCAAAGTATTTTTTGGGCAAATAAATTCATGTTTAGACACAATTTTTAAATGATTAAACACAATGATTAAATAAAATTTATTTTATTGGAATTGTGAGAAATTTAATTTAAAAAATTTTGCGTAACTAAACGTGGAACTGGATACGGCGGCTTAGTGTTATCAACTTAACTAGTAGGAATCACTGGGCTAGAATCAGCATATAATATAATCGCAATAGGTGTCTGCAAGGGTATTTAAAGTTTGGCATGGCCAAAACTGCACTACTTTTTGCATAAAGATTGTGTTTCAAATTCAATTGCGGCTGCGAAAAGAGTGCAGTATATAAGTATATATATATATATATATATATATATATATATATATATTTATATATGTGTGTGTATGTATTTATATGTATATACATGATCTATACAGAACTGTGGATGACAATGCATAAGATCAATAATCAATTATTACTAATTATGTGAATTATGAGTACATTTTGGGTACAACAGTAAAATTAAAAAAAAAAAAATATTTAAAAAATACACAAAAAAAAATTGTTATCTTAAAACGATAAAAAGCCTTTTTGTTTTACTTCCTTTTTGTTTTGTTCTGGTGCTTTTGCAACAGAATTAAAAACTAAATTAAATCACATACAGCATATTTTGTTTTTTGTTTTTTTCATTTAGCAGCTTATAATTAAGGTTTGATCTTTTGTTTAATAATTTAATATATACATCATACCAAAAAAAAAAAAAAAAAAACAAATTAAATATACATATTTATATTATTGTGTATATTGAATGCGTGTTGTGTGTGTGTGTGTGTTTTTTATTTATTTATTATATTTGTTTTAGTTGTTGTTTTTTTGTTTTGAGTGCCTTAAATATATGAAAAAAATTGTTGTCGAGTTAAATATTTAATTAATTTATTAGAATTATGCTTAGAAATGTATCATTGCCGAGTTGTGGACAGCCTGCTCGCCCCACCCCCACCCCCCCTCTCCCCCCACACTCCCCACTCCCGTTCCTCGCCTTCCCCTCGTTGCCTGCGACCATGCTCAATAAATATATATGTTTCCATGTGTGAGTGTGAGTATGAGTGTGTGTGTGCGTGTGTGTGTGTGCGTGTGTGCGCGTGTGTATCTCCGCATCCCAGACTCGTTTAGAACAACACATCGATGTACATGTTTCATCTGGTGGTACTGCTGCTGCCATCGCCAGCGCCTGCGTTCGCCTGCTCCTGTTTGACCTTGAGCAGGAGCTGCTGGTGCGTCATGGCCTGCGCCTGCGCCGCCTCCTCCTCGTCGTCGTCGTCGCAAATATCTATTTCGCCATCCCCGTCGGCATCTGCATCGTCTGCAGCGTCTGTTTCGGCATCTGCATTGATCAGATCGGCATCCGCATCGGCATCCACGTCGCCATCGACATCCGCATCGCAATCCTTGTCCATGTCCTCGTCCTCGTCATTCTCCTCCTCTGGCTCGGAATCGATAACGGCGACGGCAGCGACAGCGGCTGCTGCGGCAGCATTGCGTGCATTCGCAGCGGCTGCAACAGCTGCGGCGGCAGCGGCAGCGGCCACAGCTGCCTCGGCATAGCCAGCGGTGGTGCCATGGTGGTGCAAGTGCATCGCATGCTGCACCGCCGCCGCCTGCTGCTGCTGCTGACGTCGCTCGACTGCAGCCTGCTGCTCAGCCAACTGTTGCTGCTGCTGTTGTTGCTGTTGCTGCTGCTGTTGTTGCTGTTGCTGCTGCTGCTGCTGCTGCTGTAGCTGCTGCAGGTGGTGCAGATGCTGCTGCTGATTGTAAGGGTGGTGCTGGTGGTGGTGTGCCTGCTGCTGCTGTCCGCCCGTCGCCGCCACCCCCTGCTGATGATGATGGTGATGGTGATGATGATGCTGCATGCCCGCATGCATTGCCGCTGCTGCGGCAGCGGCAGCCGCGGCATCTCCATGATGATGATGCGCTGCAGCAGCAGCAGCGGCGGCCGCATTCGCCGCTGCAATGTGCGCATGGGCATGGGCTTGGGCGTGGGCGTGAGCATGGGCGGCAGCGTGGGCAGCGTGCTTGCTCTGCTTGCCGCTGGCAGCTGACGGCGGCGGAGGGGCATCGAAGAGGAGACGCGAGATCGAGAAGCTCGAGATGGGCGAGTTGTGTGTGCTGCCCGCCGAGTAGGAGGTGTTTGTGTCATCCGAGGTGGGCGTCTCTCTGTCGCTCTCGTCGCTCTTCAGCAGCTCGGCGGCCTCAAGGGACTTCTTGTGCATGCCGAGCAGCCATGGCGCCACAGACTCATCCTCCTTGGCCGACTTGATGATTGTCTCCGGCAGCGGCAGCGAGTGCCGCACCATTGCCCCATATAATCCATACTCGGCCATCTTGGTGCTGTGGCCCCAGCACTTTTCCGTCTTGCGCCACTTGGCCCGGCGATTCTGGTACCACACCTGCAACGAATCACAGTGCAAATGCCATAATTAATACTCTGCCAATATGATTGTGTGGAGCTGTTGTCCTCATGACTCTCATTTGATCAGACAGACTCAAGCTAACTCTCACACGCATTCATTTACTATTTTATTCTATTCAATTAAAATATCTCATCTTTAAATAAACAACAACAATAAATGACCTTATCATGCATAGCTCATCATTTAATGCATTCGACTAATTCAGTTCATCATTTTTCCAAGAAAACTGCCACAAATGTAACGTAACTTTAGTAAATAGTGGATATAGTGAAGTAGTCGTTAGACAGACACCATCGCCATGTTGTCTTAAGGATGTGGCAAGCAACCAGTGTACGCGTTACCCGCTAAACAAACAGCAACAATTTCATTAGTGCAAATGCGATAATTACGCATAAATAGCATAGAAAGGACAAAAAAAATGAGCTAAAGTGAAATTGGCAGATAAGGATAGGGGTCCAAGGGTATGTGTGTGTGTGTGTGTGTGTGTGTGTGCGTATAGAGCACAGCAAAGCGGACAAAACTAATTAAATTAAATGCCACAAAAACAACAACAAGAACAAGAGGAAGAGATGCGGAGAAGGAGGAGTAGTTTGCTTTTGGGAACTGCTCTCGTTGCCGTCTGAGCTGATTTAGCCGATTTAGCCGATTTAGCTGTAACGGCACTTGTCACGCGACCCGCGCAGACAGTCGCTGTTTGAGAAATGCCAATGCCTCCCCTATACCCCTCAACCACGCCCCACGCCCCTCCCCCTTCCCCTCCCCTGCCCTTCGCAATCCCCACAAGTTATCAGGTTGTGAGTTGTGAGTTGCGAGTTGCGAGTGCCACGCGTTGATTTTCGAGTACTTATTAGTGGCACAAAATGTTGCAAGCAGCTTTTCTTTCTTGTCGTACATTAAACGGTCAATTTTCAATTTCACAGACAACTTGCAAAGTGGGTGCGCCTCCCCCGAGAGGTGGGGTGGGGTGGGGTGGGATGGGGTGGTATGGGGTGGGATGGGGTGGCGTCCTGTCCCAGGAGACAACTTAATCTGCTGTTGTGAAAAGTTCTGGCTTTCCCAGGGTTGTTCCTTCTCATTGAGATTCGGTCTCTTGGCTTGCGGAGCAGCATGTGCAGCATGTGCCGCAATTCTCTGCGGACCATAAAAATAGAAGTCGGCGGCGGTCGCATTAAATTCTTGCTTGCCACGCGGCCAGGAGAGGCTGTGGGGTGTTGTTGGTTTGTTGGTGTGATGTCAACATTTGCATTTACAGTTGTTTAGCTATGTTGTTGTTTGCCACGTTGCACTTGAGATCGCAAAATAGAGGCAAACACGAATACGCGAGACAAAAGGCGACGGACGGATGGAGAGGGGGGGTGGGGGAGCGGCAGCAGAAAACATGGCAAATTAAATCTACTTGAGTTGACAACACTTAACATCAGACAAACACCCCACACCCCAATAACAGCTACAAGCGGCAAGGCAACGAGGCAACAAGGCAACGAGGCAACAAGGCAACGAGTGGGCGGGGTTGAACTCAATCAGTGTTGCTAATGCGTTGATAAATGACTTTTTAAAGTGCGCCTAGTTCTCAGTGTTCAGTGTTCAGTGCTCAGTTGTTGTTGTTGTTGTTGTTGTTGCATGTTGTAGTTGCTGTTGTTGCATGTTGGCTCATGGGCAATGGTGGGGGGTCAACGGTTGAATGCGGCACGGTTTCACAAATGCTAACAAGTGCGGCACGCGCAACATTTTTATTTATCATTTGCCAACTAGTTTTATGCCTGATACCCTATAAAAAAAAAAAACACAACTGAGGAAAATGGATATTTTCACAAAACATTAATCAATTAATTATAATCGATCTAGAACTGCCTTGGATGTCGCAGCGTTGTAATTATCTTGGCTCTGTCCATCGATATTGTCAATCTCTCGATGGATTGAGAATAATAAATAATAATAATAACCAGGTGCAGAGTATCTGTTAGTCAGCCACTATTGTTGAGAGCACTTCTAGTTATTATTACACTTGTTTTTTTTTTAATATTTTTGTGTGTGTGTGTGTTTCAATGATGTGCAAAGCGCACTAAATATGCAAATAGCAATTTGTGTAATGCTTTTGTTTCACAGCCATAACCTCTTTTGTTTAAATGTTAATTACATAATTATGCATTATCATTTTTAACAGTATTTCTCCGCATCTTGGGTGTGTGTGAGTGTGTGTATGTGTGTGTGCGTGTGTGTGTGTGTGTGTGTGTATTAACAGCTCATTAAAAACGCAACAACTGCCTCGCGAAAAGCAGAAATGAGGGAATTGCTGTTGGGGAGGGGGGGAGATAGGGGGGTTGGGGGGAGGGTGTGCAGTGTAAAGTGTATAATTAATGTGCAAGCGCCGCTGAGCAGTAACAATTATGCAAAAAAAAAAGAAAAAAAGAAAGAAAAAAGGAGAAAAAAAAACGAAGAATAATGCAAAACATTTGTTACACTTTTGCCAGTTGGTAGAGAAAGGGAAGGAAAGTGAAGGAAAGGGAAGGAAAGTGAAGGAAAGGGAAGGAAAGGGAAGGAAAGCGAAGGGGGCGTCAATATTTGCAGAGGGAGTGACGAAAGCAATAGGACATCATATCGGCCTTTTCAGTCCCAGTCCCAGTCTCAGACTCAGGGGTATCATAACTTTCAAAATGTACTGTATATATAATATATATATATATATATATATATATGATGATATAATGAAAAACTTAAATGTTGCTTCGTCTTTTTTTCTGTAGATCCCCGATTCATCAACAGTTGTGAGCGAAAAGTTCCCAGCATCATTTGAAATCGATGAGTTGACAATTCAATATTCATTGCTCACTGCTAACTCAAATGACTAATTGGCTTACTTTGCATGCCTTACATTTGAAATTCACACTAATCGATTATAGTATTATTATGGCCATTTGTGTTTGTATTTGAGTTGATTGGTTTTTTTGTTCATTTTTTTTTTGTTTTTGGCTCTTGGCAATTGACGGCTTTTGAAAAAGTTATAAGATTTTGGTGCTTGAGCTGAAATAATGCGATTTCCTTTGAGAATGTCCTATTGTAACTCGATGGGGCAATTGCAACAGGCGGTGGAGTGCATAACCAAATGCGTTTTTAATGCATTCGCAAATTTTGTGCATTGTTTTGTATTTCAAAGTATTTCTCCTTTTTTGTTGTGGCCGTTGTTGTTCTGTTTTTTGTTGTTGTTGTTGTTGTTGTTTTTCTTGAACATTGCGCTTTTTGTGTAGTGTACTCAGAAATGTGGACAAGAGCATGTTTAAATTAGCACAGCAACAATGAGGCAGCGCCGGAGCCGAACTAAGTCAAAGCCTGAGAGCCAATTCCTGTGTGAGCAAAACAATGCCTGTTGTCCAGCTGTCTGACTGTCTGACTGTCTGGCTGTCTGGCTGTCTGACTGTCTGGCTGTCTGGGTGTCCTGCATCTGTCATCCTTGTTACGCAAGCAAACACACAAAATGTTGCACAGGCGGCAAACAAGGCGCAGTAGTTGATTGTTGATTGTTGATTGGAACAGCAAAGCTCATTAGCAAGCGTTAGGTAAAGCGATGTCGACGCTTTTGTCTCCTGTCAAATTCGTTGACTTTTGACAGCAGCTAAAAATTGGTAGATTCTCAGCAATTTTCGGCTGATGTTCTGAAAAACTCTGCCGGCCATTGCAAGGCGAGCGCCAGACAGAGAGAGAGAGAGAGAGAGAGGGAGAGAGGGAGAGCGAAAGAGAGACATAAGCTGTCAGTTTGCATACGTGAGAGTGCGAGAGAGAGTGCGAGAGAGAGTGCGAGAGAGAGAGTGCGAGAGAGAGAGAGTTGAAAACATGTTTCGGCCCGGCCATATTTCTTTGTTCTTTGTAGCTACGTGCAAAAACGAGCTGACAGCATCGCAGAAAAACAACGAAAACAACAAGCACAGGGGCGAAAATGCACACACACACGCACACACACACACGCACACACACACGCACACACGCACAGGCACAACACATACACAAAATGGAATGCAATTAAAAACGGCAGGCAAAAAAACAAATACGAGCACAGAGAACGAAGCAAACTTTTAATGGTGGCTTCGATTTGCTGTTGCTGTTGCTGTTGTTGTTGTTGCTGTTGTTGTTGTTGCTGTTGCTGGTGCTGCACCAGTTGTCTGCATATATTTGCATGGCTGCCATTGTCGTTGTTATTGCTGCTGCTGCTGCTGCTGCTGCTGCTCTTGCCCCTTGCGCGTCTGCCCCTTGAAATTGCACTCATCGTCAGTCGCATTTCGCATTCGCATCCTTGCTCTTGTCGTTGTTGTCGTGCTGTTGCTAATGATTGCCTCAGCAATACCCACCTCCCCTCCCCACCCCATCCCGTCTCGTTGGCCGTAGCAGCAGCAGTCACTCAACAACAACAACTCCCATTGCCATTGCCGAACGGCTTTTTCAAGCTGTGCGCAGACTGCGCCATATTTGCACTTAATTGAAATGCGTGCGTGTATGCGTGTGTGTGTGTATGTGTGTGTATGTGTGTGTATGTGTGTGTATGTGTGTGTGTGTGTGTGTGTGTGTGTGACATTCTCTCATTCTCGTGCTACTTGAGCGTATTACGTTTTTTTTTAAGCCAATTGTGCTTGTTAATTTGATTTGCGCACAAACACACTTACATATGCACACTCACACACACTCTCACACACACTCACTCGCACACACACACACACACTCATGCATTCACTTGCACTCATATGTATATTCCTCACGCTCTGGCTAAAAAAAAGTGAACGTCAGCCATTTGGCCACTGACTTGTTGTGCTTTCATTTGATGCTGTCTGAGTTTGTTCCCTTTTCCTTTTCCGTTTCCCCTTCCCTTTCCCCCACACCACAGGGGTGGGGGTGGTGGGGGGGGGGGTTCACTGCAGTAACTCTCCGAAATTCCATTTATTATTGCCCTGCCCTACTGACAACCCCCAACCAGCAAACCACAACACTGTCTTCAGCAGTCAGTACCTTCCTCCCCCCTTAAGTGGGCGTCACAAGTCGCAGCAAAAGCTAAATTCATTACCCCCTACCCCATACCCTCTATCCCCATCCCTTATCGCTTACCCCACCCCACACAACCCTCCTCGCTGCTTGGCAAGTATTGTGGGCGCCATCTTGCCACCTGAATATGGAGAGTGGGGGGTGGGGGGGGGGGGTGGGGGAATACGCATTGGCCAGTGTTGATCTCGAAGAATTGGCTGTGATAACATTTAAATTAAATATATATATATATATATATATATATATACCAAGTTCCGATCTTATATACTCGAAATGTGTGTAGAGGACAGGAGTGTTGCAAGTATTGTTGCAAGTATTGTCTCCCGGATAATTACGAGAAGGTGTGCCCCCATTTGTTTGACAAACACATACATGCAACATTTTGGCTTTTAATGGGCGTGTGGGGGGGCATAAACCCTTATGAGTCCTTAATTTGTGAATATGCCAGTTGAGTTATGAAAAGGGGCGGCAAACCCTTTGAAAAGCTGGCATGGACCCAGCTGCAGCTGATTGCATCTGTTGCAAGTGTTGCAAGTCAATGCCTAGTCTGGGTAAAGGATTGGGATTGGGATTGGGATTGGTATTGACATTGAGATGATACAATCCCTGACGTGTCGATCGCTGTCGCCGCTGTTGCAATTTGCGAATTTTTTGGAGTGTCGGCGAGTGCCGCTTGCCACGTTTTCTAACTTCATTTGGAGTTGAGTTGATGCTGTTGTTGGCCGTGTTGTCGCCAAGAGTGTGTGGCACTCGTAATTATGTAATCAGTGTGCCCCTCATTGTGTTTGTGTGTGTGTGTGTGTGCTCGTCGTGTGTGGCAACACTTGCCGAGTGCCGCAACTTAACCATCAAGCAGAAAGCAGTAAGCAGTAAGCAGTAAGCAGAAACCAGAAACCAGAAACCAGAAAGCAGAAAGCAGAAAGCCAACAATCAGAAACAGCGAAATCGAAGCTGCCACCGCTTTTGATTTCTCTTTCGCGGCGCCCCATTAAAAAGCGGTCGCCAACTTAACGAGCGCCCATTAAAAATGGAGACGTGCAACACGGTTGGCATGCGCTGGCTGCAGTGCGACCAGCGCCATTGATTATTCATCGCGTGTCTCTCACCTGAATGCGATCCTCGGCGAGACCCGTTTTCATTGACAACAGCTCGCGGGCACTGACATCCGGATAGTGGGCCTCCTTGAATGCCTTTTCCAGCTCCTCCAGCTGGCTGCTGGTGAATATGGTGCGTCCGTGTCTGCGCTTGTTCTTCTTCTTGCCGCCGGGACCAGTGCCACCGGGACCGACCAAGACATCACCGCCATGGCCGCTTAGCAGGCCATTCGGATTGGCTGCGGCGCCAGCGCCGGCGCCAAGAAACGCCGCCTCATGCGCATGATGCACATGTCCGTGGACATGGGCGTGCGCATGGTGCGCTGCGTGGGCGTGGTGTGCATGATGAACAGCTGCGGCGGCAGCGGCATGATGATGTGCCGCCGCAGCTGCTGCCGCCGCATGCTGATGGGCGGCCAGTGCGGCATGATGATGAGCCGTCGGCTGGCCAACGCTCTGCTGCTGCTGCTGCTGCTGCTGCTGCTGAGCTGTGTGCTGCACGTGTGCCAGGGCTGCGGCAGATGATGAGGACGAGCTGGCCGTGGGGGAGCACCGGCTAGCTGTTGAACCTGCACCTCCACCTGCACCCGCACCCGTACCGGATCCGGAGACGGAACTGGAACCGGAACCGGATCCAGCGCAATTGTTATTGTTGCTGTGATTGTTGTTGCTGCCGCCATTGCTGGTGGCATTCGTTGTGCCAGCCGCCTGTCCATTGCTGCCAGCTGTTGGCGAGCTGAGCAGTGCGCCGGCGTCAGCAGCAGCGCCAGTTCCCTTGCTGGGCGACTGCTCATCACCGCTGGCATTGGCCAAACTGCTCGCATAGTCCTGACCACGTGCGGCCGCTTGCTCTGAAAGCGACAGAGAGAACCAGAGAGAGAGAGAAAGAGAGAGAGAGAGAGATTAGATTGAGAAAATTATATTTAACTTAATTGCGCTGCAGAAACTGAGCGATCAGAGTTGACCAGTTGAGCTAGAGCCAATCATCAATGTTATTATTGCGTCACTCTTGCCAAAAAACATAAGTGACAAATGTAAAACATTTTTGCATTCCTTTCTCTATTTTTGCAAAGTGGTTGCAAAGTGTGATGCTGAGTTACACGCATGTTGCATACCACTTGAGGCATTTGTTTAACACATGTTCTAACCGCACACACATAAAGGATATCGACACATCTCATAGCGATTCGACCCGATCCCAATCACACTCACAATCCAAATCCAAATCCAAATCCCATTTCCCTTAAATGCCTGACAATAGAATGCATGTCAGACAGACGAGCTCATCCTGGTGCTGGGCTTCAGAGGAAACTCAGTGTATGCTTGGAGAAAACCTGGCGCTTCTCCCTCCACCGTACCCCTACTACCCCTGTGCACCTAGATTTTGCACACGATTACCGACAGCTGAGCATTTTTCCATGCTCGCCTGCCTTTCATTCAACGGCGCGCAGATTTTGACAAGTTGCCAGGACTTATTCAAATGTCAGCGAAGGGTTAAGCGCACGTTATTCATCGTCCTTTTGCCGGTGCCGTTCTAGTTTCAGTTCCACTTTGTGCATGTCTTGCCTTCTCAGAAAATTGCCACAAAATATTTTCTTTAGCCACTTTTGTTTGGCTTTCCTACAGAGACCCGAGCTCGCCAAGGAATTCGCGGTGAGCTGCAACCGGGTCTAGGAAATCAGTAAGATGATTTTCGTTTCGTGAGTCTATGTCTGTGTGTGTGTGTGTGTGTGTGTGCGTGTGTGTGTGTTATGTTTCGTGTGCGCTTTGTTTTGACAATTAGGGTGTTAGGGTGTTAAGTGGTTTAGCCCTTTTTTGGTTCTTTCCTTCTCATTCGGTTTAGGTCTCAAATTAAACGGGAATCGGCTTAGGCGTGTCGCACGGGGCGTTCTATTGTGATTATATAGTACAAATAAATACACATACACATACATACATATATATATATATATATATATATATAGGCGTGTGTGTCTGCTTGTGCACAAGCTGATGATGATAACAATGATGGTCTCACTTTTCACCATAAGTGAAATTAGTTTCCGGGTCACTCCGTCAATCAGCTGCGGACTGTGACTTGTCCACATTGTGGCTATGTGAAGGGGTTAATGCTGCCAAGCCTATGTTGAATTCTACAAGTTCTCACTACTCGAATCGAATTGCAATAAATAGATAACTTTAGACTAACGATAAATTGATAAATACTCATCACATTCTGGATGGGTTCAGATTGAGTCTGGGAGAGATTGGTAACTAGATAAGAGAATCGGTATGTTCATATCTAATAGTTCAGTTGTCACAACCTATTTAAATTTAATCAAAGTGTTGCTCTTAAAGCTAACAGCTTAAACATGATTCGAATTCGTACTCGAAACCGATAAAGAAGAATGATTTTGAACTATTTGGCAGAAGCACAGCATGAAGACTGAAAAAGAAAGACGGGAAGGGGAAGGGGAAGGGGCAGATAAAGTATTCCTTCAATAATCAACTTTCTATCGACAGCTCAATTTCTTTCCCAATGAGTAGAAAGTTACATTATAAATCGATTGATCGAAGCCAAACACCTGAGTACAAATCGATAAGCAAGAAGCAAAGCTACAAAATTTAAACCTGGTATTCAAATCTAAAATAGATCAACTAAACGGTGCACTTGTTGCCACAGAGTATATAACATATATATAATATATAATGTAAAAAAAAGAAAGAATAAAATCACCATTATAACCCTCAACTGGGCCTCAGGGCCAGTCACGATGCGAGAACTTTGCTCACTTTACGCTGCTGCTGATTCACTTTGTGGTTGTTGTTGCTGTTGTTGTTGCTGTTGCTGTTTGTTGTTATTGTTGCTGTTGTTGCTCTTGTCATGTGGCTGTGATTGTTTTTATTGCCTGGCTACTTTGGCGGGCATAATTAGACACACATCAATTAACAATTAGCTAACGACAGCTGTCCAATGTCCAGCTTGCCTCGCACACTTATAAATAGAAATAATAGCAATACCTCCGCCCACTTGTTGTGGCATGGTGGGGAAGGGCGGGGACGGTGAGGGGAAGGCAGCACGCACGGTTAGCCACTTTGGTCGAGCTATCGATGTCGATGTTGATTTTAACATCGGCTGCTGGTGTCTCTCTCCCTCTCTCTCTTTCTCTCTTCATCCAACTCTCGTTGTTGGTCTTGCTCTTTGTCCGGTCTGGTCTGGTCTGGACCTTGTTTCTCTGTCTCTCTCTCTCTCTCTCGCACTATCGCACTGTCGCTCTCTGTCTGTGTCTGTCTCTCTCTCTCTCTCTGTTTAGCAGGTTCGACAATCGTTTTGGCTACTAATTTCATTTGCTGTGCTCGGACGGAGTTGAACCGGGTCGGGCTGGTTGCCGCCTGGTCAATGAGTCGGGGCCATGAGTTGCTTGATTTTGTGTTATGCGATATTTTGTGGTTTCCCTATGGAAGGCCACAGCCACTTCCACTGTCGCCGCCAATGCCCCACCGCCTCCCTGCCCCTTCTGCCCTTTGTTTCGCCCTTGTGCATTGATTTCATTTCGTTTTATGTCCAGCTTCAATTCACTCATTTCCCATTTTTTCCAGGTTCATTTTCCGCCTAAATGAATTTGATATTGGAGTCGGCATCTATTCTGCTTTTACGACTGTAATCTATACCCTCCTCCTTGGTCCCTGGTCCTTGGTCCTTGGCCCTTGGTGCTGCTGACCACTTCAGTAGCTCCTTTGTGCGTTTATTAATTGTTCAATTAAGCAATTTTCCAGCCGTAACTGGCTTTGTCTGATTCGGTTATCGATATCTTTGTGCTGCTTACTGAGTTTACATTGTATGGCTAAAAGTGATGGGTGGGGGTCAAAACAAAGGCGGCGAGTGCCTTGTGGATTGGCAGTCTCTAATGGGATAATTTGCCAATTTGTTGTGCGACAGTGTGACAATGCGACAATGCGACAATGGGACATGCAACATAAATGCAATCGGTAGCTGCTTCGATAAGTGTATCGATTGTTTTTCCAATTTTATTTTCTTATCCAATATCCGATTGGTGCCAAAAGAAAATAGTTTAAAATAACTTTTTAGTAATTTGAACAATTTCGTTAAATTGTGGTTGAAATCGAGAAATCGTTGGTGCCGATGCAATCGATAACAATCCCATACAACACTTGTTGTGCGAGTTTATCGCAATCGCTTAATTCGCTATTACATTTAGGAGTAGCATTAATACTGCCTTGCCTGGTGCCCAACTCGCAGTTGTAAGCCTGAAGCGCCAGCCGTGGCAATAAATAGCTCCCGTTACTTCCCAACCAACCCTCCATCCTCCGATCCACAATCCCAATTTATCCCTCAGCAGCTCCAAGCTATTCGCTACTATACCTATTCAAGAATGCGACAAAGCTGCGCCTAGTTGTGAGACATTTGGAGAGACGAAATTTAAAATTACCAATAAAGTCAAATTGAAATTGCCAGACATATTAAGATAAGACACAGCCCGGAAGGGAAACAGGGCTAGCAGCAGCCGGTGTGTTATGGGGTAGGGGGTGTCGAGGGGGTGTTGTGCAAAACTTCTCGCTTGTAGCAATGCGTAGGCAAGACGATTTAGCGAATGAGTCGCGCGGGTGCCACCAACGCAAAATAGAGCAACACAGAGAGACGTAGAGAGAGAGAGAGGGTGAGAGAGGGCGAGAGAGAGAGAGCGCGTGAAAATAAAGAAAGAATGGGTAAAAAGTGAAATAAAAGGCGCCATAAAAAAAGCGGTCGCCTTGTGCCAGAGTTTCTCTTCGCAATTCTCTGTGGCATGCTCTCAGCGATAATTTTGCTTTTAATTTTATTTCACTGAATACTGTTGCGGAAGAGCAGAGCTCTGCAAGTGGAGATGGAGATGGAGGTGGAGGTGCGAGGTGCGAGGCTGCGCAAGCAGCGAGGCAAAGTGGTAGCGATGGAAATTTCTGTTGACAGGAAATACACTCGAAATTGGCAATTTTGCATTTACGTTAATAATACTCCAGCGTATTGACTACTTACACTTACACAGAGAACGCAATGGCCAGAAGAAGGGGAGGGTGAGGCGTATTCTGAAGGTGACTATGGATGTGACTGTGGATGTGACTGTGGCTGTGGCTGTGGATGTGGATGTGGTATAGGGGCGTTGCCAACCATCTGTCTAGGCAAAATGGGGCCACATTCGGAACTGTTTCAGCCTCAGCATCTTCATTTGCGCCAACGCAACTTGGCTATCAGGGGAGGGGGGGGGGGGTAGGAGAGAGTTGGAGGCTCTTGTGGGGGTGGCAACTGGGAGCTAAGTGTAGCTGAGCCAATATGACGCGCAATTATTTGTAATGGAGACGTAAATAAGTTGAAGAAGCTAAGTGGCAACTGCGAAAAGTGGGCAAACGCAAATGTCTTTCAGGGGGTGGTGCCTCTACCTATTCTCAATAGGTGTGGCGGTGTGGGGGCAGCAGGGGGTGTTCGGCACGTCAGCATTGTGTCTGGCGGGTGGTTAAGTTGTTAGTTGTTACACAATCCAAAGTCTTCTTTTCAGACTGCCTTTTTTTTGGGGGTTGCTTTCTCTGGGCATGTGTTTTTTGGTTGGTGGTTGCTGCCTTCCTAACTGCCTGCATGCCTCCCTCTCTGCCTCCCTGCCTCCCTGCCTCCCTGCCTGCCTACCTTTTTGGGGATGGCTGCTGCTGCGGGAGACAATTTTTCGGGCTTCGACTGCCGCCGCTGCCCGCACGCGTCGTCCCCCCCCCCCCCCCCCTGCTGTTAGCTCGTTAACTCGATTTGCGCTCAGTGTTTTTTTTTTCTTTTTCTTTTGCCTGTTGTAATAAATACGAAAAAGCGGTAGCCAGACGAGGGAGTCAGGCACAAGGAGGCGGGCAGCATTCCCCTTGTTTTATTCAAGATGGCGGCCAAATGTCGTAAGACACAGCGTGTGCATGATGGAGAAACCGAGAGTTGGGCGAAATTAAATTTGCTTTTAGCCATCTCCTTGTGAGCCCTCACTCATCTAGTCTGCTAGCGAGCTGTTGCTGTTGCTGTTGCTGTTGTTGTTGCTGTTGCCATGCTTAAGGGCTATTTTTGTGAATTTACGAACTATTTGTAGCAGCTCAGCATATTGCGGATTGTCGAATTTGTGCAAGAGCAGATGATAGCCAACCTGCTGCTGATCGCTGATGGATGAGCAACTTTTGGTTCTTGTGTTTCGAACGATATCACAGTTTAAATTTCCGTTATTTACTTGAGATAATTGACTGAATGAGTTAAGAGCTGTTTGTTGCTGCTATAAAGGTAGTTCAAGATATATATATATATAGTTGAAGATATATATATATATATATATATATGTGCATATAGATAAAGAACAACTGGCTCAGGTGCTACTTAATTTGCATTATTTGGAATTTCTGTTTGCTGTCTGCAGACTGTGGCAGACGCATATTAGATTACCCTCCAGCTACCATGAGCACCGCGATGTACAAAATAGCTTCTTCATTGCAGTTTATATTTGCCATTGTAGCTGCCACTCAGATAACAGCAACAGCAACAGCAGTAACAACAACAATTTAAATGGCAGCAATCAAACAACTGTTTGCTGCTACTGGCGGGGGTTGGCAGGCCTAGCTAGATGGGTGGGAGGGGGGAGGCTATGGGACGATGGGACGTTTGGGGGGAAATGCGACGTAATGGGGCCGCGAGCTAAACTTTTCCCGGGGTTTTGTGCTACGTTCATTTTCCAATTTCACTTCTTGCCATTGTCGTTGTTATTGTTATTGTTGTTGCTGTTGTTGCTTGCTGTTGCTGTTGTTGGTTGCTGCTTGTTGTTGCTGCTTGCTGCTTGCTGCTTGCCTGTACAAAGATTTTTCGCTTGCCATTGATTTTCTGCTGTGCTTAAATTTGCTTACAGTTAACATACAACCCCCTTCCCCGCACTCCACTCCACTCCTCCTGTCCCATCCCACCTGACCAAGCTTGGCTTATTGTTGTTGCTGTTGTAGATCTTATTGTTGTTGTTGTTCTTTGCTTTTTTTTGTTTATTTTTTATTTTTTTTTGTGTGTGCGTTTTCGTCTTGCTCGCATTTCTTTAACCATTTTGCGATTTGCTTTGAGCGCTGACTACCACTGCGACTGCGACTGCGACGCTGACGCCGACTGCGTTGCCAGCTGCGCTGAAGCAGTGAAGCTTGAATGAAATAATTGGGTAGTTAGTGAGCTTTTTTTTCCTTTCTTTTCTTCTTTTTTGTTGTTGTCCATTTTCCCTTTTGTCGCTTGAAATTTTTCTTCATCTTTGCATTCTTTGGCTATTCAATTATTTATATGCCCGCGCTCTTAAGCCTTAGAGAACAGAGAGCGATAGAGGTGGAGGTGGCGAGGGAGGTGGAGGTGTAGGTGGAGGTGGAGATGGAGAGGGAGCAGGGAGAAAGACGCTTGCAGCCGCTGGCAGCATTACATTATGCAGGGCGAGTCCAGACTCGGTGCTTGACAGGTGCTTCTGCAGCCTCAAAAACAATTTCCTCATTTTCCAATTTCGCCTTTTATAATTAGACGTTGTTGTTGTTGTTGTTGTTGTTGTGTTGGACTGAGTGGTAATCGGCATTGGCAGTTGTAATAATTGGGCGTTGAGGCTGACTCTGATTTCTTCGAGCCTATCGATATTTCTTGATTATCTGGAAATGGATTCAAACTGCAGCTAAATTGTAAGGAAGTACATTTTGGGCCAGGACGACTGATTTGCATCCTTTTTATTTGGTTGCTGATTCATATCGATAACGCTATCTACACTTCAGTTCACCTCCATTGTATATATATATATATATATATTTAAACATTTATTGAGCATTTTCAAGCTCAATACGTACGTGCTCCCCATCTGCAGTTTCGGCCACATCTTAACAGTTAAAGTGGACACGTTGAGTCCGCAACGAATCACAAACCAGGCCAAATTGTGTATTTACCTTGTGTAAAATTCATTTGGCTATAAAATTGCTTGCCCAGCCCCCTTTCACGTTCCGGCCTCTGGCCCCGTGTTCCTGTGTCACACTCATAGTGTGGCAGCAAACGTGCCATTCAAATGGGCAACTAACTTGCAACAAGCAACAACCCTTTTTTGTGGTCTTGTCCATTTCGGGGGCACAACGTTTTACAACACTGCCAAATGGTGGTACGAAAATAGCGGTAAATATAAAAATGCACACACACACACACACACACACACACACCCACACACACAGACACACACACACACACATTCACTATTCACTTGGGCGTTTAATGTGTCAGTTGTGTGTTTGTGTGTGTTCAAATATTTATTAACCCATCAACACATGCGGAAGTTTTTTAGCCGTTTCGTTACACATAACATTTAGACCCAGAGCCCAGTCCCAGTCCCAGTCCCAGTTCCGGTCCGGACGGATACAGACACAGACACAGACACAGTCCCAGGGCCCAGCGCCTGAATGTGTGTGTGTGTGTGTGTGTTTTTTTGGTGGTAACAAATTCGTGTAGCGTTGCAAATTGCTGTCAACAGGGAAATTAATAAAAAGTCAAACGCTTTTTAAAGGCCTCATACCCGTTCCAGAGTACTCGGGTATTCGGTAACTGGTAACTGGTAACTGGTAACTGGCAACTGGTTACTCGGGTAGCTGTACTCAAGATCGCAATATAAATGTCGCTTGCCAAATAAAATAAAGTTTTTAGATCTGTGCACAAGGGGGAAGTGGGAAGTGGGAAGTGGGAAGAGGGAAGGCACTTGCCAGGGGAAGTGAACCGATGGCTGCTGTGCGTGGCCATAAAATAGATTAACACGTTTAATATTCAATTTGCGCACGCAACTTGCTGTAATAATGTGAATGTGAGCTGTGAGTCATAGTGTGTCCCTGTGTGTCCCTGTGAGTTCCTGCTTCCGAGGCACAGCACGACGATGACAATCGTCATCCTGGGGTAGCTACTCGGAACTGTTTCCGCCTGTGCTCTACGCATTTTCATTACCCGCCATTTGATGCGATTAACGGCACTTTAAGTATCAAGTTTGCCGAAGTAATTGCGAAAATAAGAACTTGCGGTGGACCTTGAGTGTATAAAATGAACCCACAACTGATCTATGCGAATTTGAATGCATTCAGTTTGATTGAAAGTTCTTAGTTATTCATATTTTAAGTATTCATTCAGCAAAGTGCTGCTTTCATATGATCAATTTCGTATTCGTATTCGTATTCGTATGTTTACTTCACTTACAGCATTTCACTCATTTAATACGCCTTTTTCTTCAGTTAGATTCCCAAGCATTCAAGAGTGGCGCACATTTTGGTGGCAATGATAGGAAGCGCATCGTGGCGTCAAGCTAAGGCCGTGTGTCCATTTGTTTGGGCACTTTCCCAAAACAAAAAAAAAAAAACATGCACTTGGCCGCAGGCTTTTAAATGCAAATCATGCAGAAATCGTTTTGTGGCTTTCAGCGTCTTTTGCGCACATCGCCGATTGCAGATCGGAGATACTGCGAAACGAGTCTCTGCTGGCAAAGGATGGGAACAAAGCCACTTAAAAGGTAACCCTGACTAGCCTTGTACCAATAGTTAGATGATGATTCGAGTAGCGGGGCACACAGAGGGAGACAGATCGCGTGAGCGAGAAAGAAAAGGGAAATCTCAGGCAGTTGTTTACACGCTGCTGCGGCCTCGCTCTCGAGTGCTTCCTAGAAAATGATGACGACGAATCTGCAGTTGGCTGCCTGTGCAGTCTGAAGTGGCTGCCTTTGGCTGCCTTTGGCTGATCATGCAGCAGGCAAGGCCTGGATGCGCGTTGCGGGGCAATAGACAATTGTTGGGAACAGCGCCAGCGATAAACGCATTCAGTCTATAGCTCTTGTGGCTCCTTTCGACGCTTGCCACTTGTTGTCATCAATTTGGCTTTGGCTCTTTCACTTGCCACGAATGCTCCTCCGCCGATACCAAATCCCAATCCCAGTCCCAGACCCAGACCCAGTCCCAGTGCCCAATTCCAATCCCAGTGCCCAATTGTGAACGCTGTTTATGCAGCAGTTGAGGTCGAGCCACTTGCGGGCTCTGAGCTCGGTTTCGAGGAAAATTCTCTTCTCATTTGTTTACGTTTCGGTTATTTGCTTTGGTTCGGTTCGGTTTTTCATGAAAACTGAACTTGTAGTTTTCTAATTAAAAAATGATTATGAAAATAATATACTAAGTGCTGGTTTCCCTCTCTCCCTCCCTCCCTAATTCTTACCCTCCAATTTTTGAGCCGTTTTCATTTCGTTTTCTCGTGCTTCTCATTTTCGGTCGACTCATTGTAACATAATTAACACTTGATATAGCAATTTTCTACACCAATTTCCACATTAGTCTACCAAAATGTGCGAAAAACTATCGAATTACCTTTGTCCGAGAGCTGGCAGGAAATGCGCACTCACTCTCCCTCTCTCTCTCTCTCTCTCTCTCTCTCTCTCTCTCTCTCTCTCTCTCTCTCTCTGTGTGTGTGTATATATATATATATACATATCTTGCTTTTGCTTGGCCTTTATTTGATCGGTTCGGAAGTGCGTCTGGGCGATAATGCGAGCTCTACTATCACAAATATCTAAAGCCCATGTCCCTTTCCTCCTCCTTCTTGTGGCTGATGCCAATCGCAAATTTTGATTCAGAATTTGAGAATATTTATTGTTGTGTTTTATTCCTTATTTTCTTTCTTGTTGGCAAAATTGGAGCGATTGATTTTCATGCGGTTCCTTTCTCTATTTTTTATGTGAACACGCGTGGCAGATGTAAGACCACAATAAAAATTAGGTAATTGAGGCAATTGATTTAATAACTGGGATAAAGAGATGATTTTGGTGGACAAATCTTTGAAGGATATTCAAGATAGTACTCAAATGGCTCACATATAATGAGTAATGTATACTCATATATATATATATATATATATATATATATATAAGACGAGTGCTTCAAAAACTGAACTGAACTAGCTTGGATATAGGATTTGTGTCTATGTAAAAGATGCATTTAGCAAATCATGTTAAGCACTGAAATCGCTTAGTATATTTAAAAGCAACCCAATTAAAAAATCCAATTAGTGCGTAATTATTTGCTATTAAGACAAATACACTTCACACTTTAACTGACAAAATGACCAATGACTAAGCCCAAACAATAAGCAGAAGCAGCTACAACAATAGTAACAGAAACAGCAACAACTACAACAATAGCGACGACGACGACAAAGGCAATGAAATGGGTAACAACAAGTCAGGCTGTTGGCCATTTACCACAGCCACATTGCCCTTTTTGCCTCGCAAATGTGTAAAAAAAAAAATAGTTGCGGCCATTACATAAACAACAACAACAACAGCAACAGCAACGAGCGTGGGACAAGTGCTGCCAGCTGACAGCGATCCTCAGTTGAAGAGCCGAAACCCAAACACAAGTCTCTTGGTTTGACTTTGAGAAGCAACAACGGGGGAAAAAAAACTGGTAGAAGAAATAACAAGAACATTGACGCAGCACAGAGGACACACAGGTCGCACACAGGACTCGCACTTGCATGCCATGACTTTCAAGTAAATATTTATTAAAATAAGAAACAGAAAGAAGAGGAGAAAGTATTCTATGTGGTACGGTGGAAGCAGCAGCGGCAACAGCAGCAGCAGCAGCAGCTCCTTATTGTGCCCGCCAGCATTGAGTCGAAGTCCTGTCTGAGTTGTGTCCTGTCAGTTCTGCTGCTCAATGGCCACTCAAATTAAGGATAACAACGTGGCAGCCACCAGCAAAGTAGCAATTTTACCGTAAAAGGATATACTGCAACCCCAGCTCCTCCTTGGTCCCTCTGCTCCCTTTGCTCCTTGTGATGCTGCTGCTGCTGATGCGGTTAACGACTCGAGTCGATTTATTTTGTACACAACTAGCGGCGCTGCTGCTGCTGCTGCTATGGCCATTGTGCAGTCCATAGAAAAGGACAAGACGTTGCCTTTTTTACAGCTCAACTTGGCCCGCAGCAATAGCAACAACAACAACAGCAACAACAACAACAACAACAACAACATAAACAAGAAAGTAAAAACTCTGTTGTGCAAACAGACAAAATGTGGCCCTAGAGCAAATAGCAGCTAAAGCAGGCTAAGACTTAAAGGGACAGCAAAGGCAGCAGCAGCAGGCGCTGCTGGAAACTGCGGAAAGGTCAACAGTGATGGCAGCAACAACCACAACCACAACTACAACTACAACTACAATGGCTACAAAGGAGGCAGAAGAACCAGCCACAACAACAGCTGTAAAGTGTGAAAATTTAACAAATTAAGTGAGTGCGCCAGTGTGTGTGTGCCAGTGTGTGTGTGTCAGTGTGTGTGTGTGTGTGTGTGTGTGTGTGTGTGTGTGTGTCAGAATGGGCAGCAACACAAACATTTGCGGAGCCAAGCGAAAGAGACGGCAGAAGAAAGAGCGAGCGAGTGAGTTTTGTGTAATAGGCAATAGGTATATTTGTGTGCATGTGTGTGTGCGTGTGTGTGTGTGTGTGTGTGTGTGGGCGTGACCACCAAGGCAAATAAGCTAACAAATGCTATGAGCCAAAAAGTCGACAATTAAGAATAGAGGTAAAATTCATAACATTGACCAACATATTAAATAAAAGAGGAATGCAGCTGAGAGCTATTCAACAGAGAGGGAGACAGAGAGAGAGAAAGAGAGAGAGAGAGAGAGAGAGAGATATTGCGCTAATGCTCAATTGCAATTTCTTAAATGTACAAATTGTAATTCTTATATGCTTAGGCATTGAAATCTTATAATAATATTTAATTTGTAGACAAATGTGTTTCGATATAAAATTTGTGAAAAGAAACCAAAAATGTATGTCACTCAAAGTTGAGAATGACAATTTCTAAATAATTCTAATCTTTGAATGTTCTTCTTTCGGAGTGACCACTGCAATTTTATATTAGATTTATCAGCTGCAAGCATTTATTTCAACCAGTCATGAATATCACACGACTTTTATTGCGACTTTAGATCAATTCAGGTTTTTATAATAGTACCTGAATTGATCTAAAGTCCATCAGTACTTAAATGAAACCAACATTTGAATTTTCCCTGGAAAACTGGAAAACAAAAAAGATAATCAAGAAAACAATCCTTCTCTTCATAGCCATAGCAACTATAGCAACCATTTTGCAGCTAGCTGCTGTTTCAAGTTGGTAAAAAACTTAAATTGCATTCCAATTGGAATTGCGATTGCGATTGCGATTGCATAATTCAAAGTGAACTGTAAACAGTTATATGCTTAATTAGCGTTACACACACACACACACACACACACGCACACACGCACGCACACACACACGTACACACATCGAATTCATCGATTGAAGTGTGTGTGAAATTCTACACTTCTCGTGATGAGCCACTTAATGTTTCTCTCTCTCTCTCCCTCTCTCTATATGTGTGTGTGATGTATGGATGTGTGTGTGTGTGTATGTTATTAATAAGCTGCTGCTGTTGACGTTGACGTTGATGTTCGTACCCTAGCTAACCGCACGCTCCCCCCGCCCGTCCCTCACCTAAACAAGAACCACCTCAACGACTTGTGTTTAATTTGTCGTTTTATTGTTTTAATTTTGCCTGCCCAGCGAGGCGAACAAACAAAACACAGCCTGCGTTGCCAGCGTGTCTGCCCCTGGCAACCCCTTGTCGAGTGAGGAGCTTCAGCTCTAGCTTATTAGTTGCGCCTTGTGGCCTTCCGGCCCTCTGGTTGCAAGTTGCCAGTTGGTTGCATTCGCTGTGTGTGTGTGCAGTGTTTCTGCCTGTTGCAGTGGCGTTGCCATCATTTCAATTCATTCAAAGCGATTTGTAGCCATTCTATATTTAACACTAGCAAAAGCCTTGCCTAACCAAAAAATACAAATAAAACTAAATAAATAAAATGCAATTTTACGGGGGTAAAGTTTGTCAACACCCCAGCAGCGAATTACTGAATGATCCCTAATTCCGTATGCACATAATGTAATTCATTATCTGATAATACTCTTGACTTTGAGTGCTTTTTTTATCGGCTATGCAATTTGCTTAATGACAGAATAAAATGCTTTTTGTATATGTTATAAATCCAAGAATAAGTCATAAGAGTGCATAAATAAAAGGCTTTCTGTATTTGTAGTATATATATATATATATATATATATATATATATATAGATTTCAGATTTAATACATCTTGAAATCTGTTTGCTTTACACATGGAAAAGTAATATGGGTTGTGCTAAGGACTCTAAATAGATAACATATCGAATTCCTGATGACGTTTTTCGCTCACTCTTCGCTCACTTGATCACTCTCTCTCTCTCTCTCTCTCTCTCTCTCTCTCATTACGCCTTCCTCTTCAATTACGCGCATTACTTTTTTTTTTTTTTTAATATTTTGCTTAATTAGCCAGAGGCAATTGCAACGGCAAGTGCAACTTTGACTAAGTTGATGGACTTGGACTCACCTGCAAACTGTGCGCCGAAATGCTGCTGGAAATGGCCGCGAAACTCGTGCGGCGTACTAAAGCCGGGCGGCAGAAAGCCGCGCAGATAGGCGGCTGCTGCTAGCGTCGTCATGTGATGATGATGGGCGGCGGCAGCGTTTGCTGGATCGGCGGCAGCCGCATAGCCGGCGGCAGCATAGAAATTTGCCGGATTGAATACGGGCAGCTGGCAGTGGGCGGCGGCGGCAGCGGCAGCGGCGGCAGCAGCGGCCGACAAACGTGTGACATCCGGTGAAATTGAGCGCGAATCGCGAATCGATGACGACGAAGACGGCTGCTGCTGCTGTTGCTGCTGCTGATGGTGCTCCTGGAGTTGCAGTTGCAGCTGCAACTGTTGGGCGCTGCTCACCGCCGACTGTTGCGGTGTGTTCGCATTGCGCGGGGGCGGCGTCGCTGCCGGCGAGAGGGGCGCCTCTGTGCTGCTGGGCGTGGCAGCTGAAGCAGCCTGTGTTGATTGCTGCTGTTGCTGTTGTTGTTGTTGCTGTTGTTGTTGTTGTTGTTGTTGCTGCTGTTGCTGTTGCTGTTGATAGGCACCGACTCCGACGCCGAGGCCGAGGATCTCCTGTATGGCAAAAGGTGTTCGCATTTTGGTCGCCTGCATTTTGCCGTCGGGAACGTTTGCTGAAGCTTTCGCAGAAAGTTCGATCAGTTTAACGATGTTTATTGCACTTGTTCAAAGCTAACGGTTATCATAGCTCACACGATAAAAAAAAATGAAGAAGAAGACGGAGACGGAGAAGAAGAGCAGCACACAGACACACACACACAGTGACACTGATTTGGTCACTTGCACATGGACAACAATAAGCAATAAGCAATAAGCAATAAGCAGTAAGCAGTTTGAAACTGAGCGCAGTCCCAACTCGATTCGAATTCGAAATGTGTTTGATGAACTAACTGTCTTCCTTTAAAGCACAACACGAGGAGCGTCAGCAGAGCTTAAGCTCAGCGTACACATGTATATATATATATATATATATATATATATATATTAATATATATGTATATATATATATATGTATTTTCGCGCGAGTGTGTACGTGTGTGTGTGTTCGTCTGTGTGTCTAGTTCTTGATGTATTGTGTGTGTGGGTGCTGACCGCTTGCGTTCTGCGTGGACAACGTACGAAAACGAACTGAAACCAAAGCGCGCGCTGCACGCGAGCAAAAGCGTCACGTTAACGTCAACGTCAACGTCGCTGCCGGCGTCAGCTGCGTCGCTAACGCCAACGCCAACGCACACGTTTCACGTTTGCTGGTCTATTTCGTGCACGCCTTGCGTTCTGCTTGCTTTCTGCCGTCACCGGGGTAGCTTTAGCTGCTTCGCACGCCAACTGTCGACTGGTGCTGTCGCTGGCTGCGGCGACTGCGACAAGCCGTCTCTGCTACTGCTACTGCTGCTGCTGCTGCTGCTGCTCTGTCGTTTGCTACGCCATCTTTGCGTGCCAGCGAGATGGCGCTATGTTTTAGCGTATGCCATCTCACTCTCATATACGCACAGCCACATTGCCCTTCCAATTGGAGGGGTAATGTGAGCAGTTCACTGCCTGCTATCCTGCACACACTCACGCCCAACGTATCTTGCTGTTGCGCTCTACACTGGAAGGCTCACCGATACTGTGTATAGCGTACGTGTGAGCCGAATGACTGTGTGAGTGTTAATTATGCGGACGATTGCGGCCTTTGCTGAGCGCGCTGCGTGCTCAGTTTCAGTTTATTCTGCGCCGCCAATTTGGCGGGCCGCACAGCGACGGCCTCCATGTGCATGTGTGTTTGTGTGTGCGTGTGTGTGTGTCTGTGTGTGTCTGTGTATGCCTGCGATTTACGTGATTCCATCAAAGTTTTTTTTTGTTTTTTTGCATTTTTGTTTTTGTTTATAATATTATGCGACATGCAATTATTGCTGATCGACAAATGGATAACTGCCGTCTATCGAGTTGCAAGCTTTTGTTGTTGTATTTTCCTTTCTTCATTTTTTTAACTGCGAAACATGCCACATGCAATTATGTGTGTGTGGCACAAACCTGATCAAATGCCCAACAACTAGCCGTCATCAGAACTGTGGGGCAAGCTTTGGGATATATAATATAATATATTGCTTTATATTTTAGATGGCAATTGAACAATCCTGAATAATATTTAAAAAAAAAAAACAAGGTTGGGATATTTTTCACAAATTGAGCTTATTTTGATAAAAATGAACTTAGGAATGATTAATCAAGGGCAACTATTAACTATTTTGTGCGCGAAATGTGTGAAACATTTGTTGAGTTGAGTAGCCAATATAGTAAATCATCATAATTGAGAGCATTTAAATCGAATTTCAAAATTCAAAAATATATAATTATTAAATTATATTTTTATATGCATGCATATTGTAAATATATAGATGTGTGTTGCATGCCGCACATTTGTCACATTAGTCAGCTTTGTCTCTTATCTCTCTGTGTATTTCAGTCAGGCATTTGGCTGAAATTGATTCATTCGTTGATTTATAGACTTGGCTGTTAAATTGCCTCACAGTTCCCGTTGCCCTGTTGCACGCATTGTTGTTGCACGTTAAGAATTTAAAATCGATCAGCAGCTGTCTATCTCTATTTCTCCCCGTCTCTCCATTGCTATCTCTCTTTCAGGCTGCAGGCTGTGCTGCAGCAGTTATGATAAATTAGTCGCATTGCATAACAATTGCATAATCAATAAGCCACATTTTAATTAACTGTTTGGCTTGCAATTAGGCTTCTACATCTCTCTCTCCCTCACACACACACACACACATACACGCCTGCAGTTGTCGGTTGGCGTTTTTGGAGCCCAAAGCACCGTATAATTAGCACACTTTGACACGTCTCTCCCTAACTACCACTTCCACTTCCGTCTCACTCTAACTCTCGCTCTCATTGGCAGCTCCAGCCTCCATTTGTGGGAGAGTTAAACGCTTGCATTTCCAATCGCGTTAATTGCATTTATCACACTCAACGTTGCACAAATGCCATTTTATTAAACATTTTCACTTGATTTTTTTTCCATTTTTTTGTTTTTTGTTTAATGCGGTTACATTAAATAAATGTTTTTAGCACTTGTTTGCATTGCTGCCATTCAATTTTGTAATTGAGCATGCAATATTTATACAGATACATATACGGCTGACTAGCAAGCGAGAGGCTTTCATCTTTTTAGCCAGCAGTTCCATTAGGGGAGATAGAACTCCAAGCGGCTTCTTTTGCACTTCTTTGCATTTGTCAAGTGCATTTATGCATTGTGAACTTCAACTTGGGAATAAATTTAAATGCTAGATGCAACAGTCAGTTTAATATATATATATAATACAAGAAAGTTTAGTTTGCTTTTGTACTGTCCTTTTTTTTTTTGTATTAAGATATTTATTGATTCGTAACGTGATTTTTCATTATGCAATATGAGAGTTCTGTTATTATAAAATTAAGTGCTCGGCATTTTACTCTTCTTGCAAATTTGGTCTTTTATTTATAAATTAACAACAATCCCAAGAGATTTCTCGTTTAATTATTGTGATCGTCCCAGTTAAATACTTATTTTTATTATGTTTCTGTTTCCAAAACGAAATGCGTAGAATTTCTGTCATGCGTCATATATTTTATATATATATATATATATATATATTTTGATGTATATGCATATATTGATTTCCTATTTCCATTGTATTTTTTTGTTCGTATTCTCTAAGTTTTGAGTTTATTGCTCGGAGTTTCTTTGCTGTTATTTGCCCAATTAGGACATTAAACTGCAACTCACACACACACGCAGACACACACACACACACACACACACCCACTACATATATACATACCCGGTTCCTCTCGCATTCTCTCTGTCTCTCTCTACTAATCTCATTCCCTAGCCACCCTGGCAGCATTCTGATCACGAATTTCAATTTCCGTTCCACAGGTCCTCAAGGACCTGTGCGCCGACTTGTATTATTTCATATTTATAATGTAATCTGCACTTCAGCCTCAAAGAGACGTCGCATAAATCACAAAGGCCACTTGCTCGCCTCTCGCCTCTCTCCCCTCCCCCCATTGTCTCCCAGTGTGTGACTATTATTATAATACACACAATCATACATTGTACATACTTACACACCATACACACATTTGTGCATGCAGATTGAGAAAACAGCGCCCACTTCATAGGTACGTCAAAGGACTGTGGTCTAAAAGCCTTTTGCCTCGTCCTTTTCGCTACTCGCTGCCTTTTTCGTTATTGCTGTTGCTGTTGCTGTTGCTCTTGTTCTGTTGTTATGTTGTTGTGTTGTTTGATGTTGGCATCCACTCGAAATGCATTTAAAATGTTTAATCGCATTCGGTACACTTGAGGCAGATTTCATTGCTGCAGACATTCGCAAGCGAACTCGCAAACTTGAATTAAATTTATTTTCAATATGTTCATATTTGATTGATCCTTTGATCCGCCGATGGGCGTTTCACTCGCACTCGCACTCGCACTCGGACTCGGACTGGCACTGTTTACTCGCCACTCGTTGTTAATTGACACCGCTCATTCTCTACTCTGGCTATATTCGTCACTCGTTGTTAATTAATCTGCTTGTTCCCTCGCCACATGTAACTCGCTACTCGCCACTGGGCACCTGTCGCCAATTGATCCGCCAATTGGAAAACGCTCTGCATTTCGTTGGGATTTGCCATTAGTCACTGTCATTAGACTAAAAGCATATTTGCAATTGTTGGCCAATTAATTAGGATGTCATCGCGCTGACATCTGCCAGTTTTGGGCCTTTTACAATTGTTTTTGCTCACTTTGTGCGCTGTTCCCAGGGGACTGCAACTGGTTTTCAATTGCAGTTAGATGGTTCGGTTTGGCTTGGTTTGGTTTGCACCACTCGCATATTAGCCAAACACATGCCCGTCTTTTCAACTTGGCCGCATTTCGATTACTTTTATTACCCACAACGAGCTCGCTGCTTTTGTTGTTGCTTAGCCAAAAGGTGTTCAACGGATTCGCGCCTTTGTTTTTGTTTTTGTTGGTTTTTTTTGTCTCATTGTTTTGTTTTGGAACAGACCGCGGATATTGTATACCCCGGGCTAATGGGCATAATCTTCTCCCAGTACATTGTCATTCACCTAATGGTTCAAGATGTGGCGCACAATTGAGGTTCAACTCCCCAATGGCAAAGGCAATAATATATTATACAAACTCAATGTGTATGTTTAGATAGACTAGCACAATTAAACAATTGCAGAGTTTCTTAGCTTCTTCCATTTTGGGACTATATATTACGCTTGTATAAAATCCAACATAAATTGTATAGTTCTGGTCGAACTACTTTGAAATAATTCGTATTTGAATTAATGCGATGTCGTTTTCAATTATTATTAAGTAAACATCATCAGCGGATATCAGCGGATATCAGCGGATAACAGCGGATATCAGCGGATATTTGCATATATTTTTTCATTCATTTCGTAAGTTGCGGCATATTTTATAATTTATTTCGGAAATTGAAATTCACATTCAAATGTGAGCCCATTTCTTACGGATATTTCATATCCGATCTTGATCAATAATATGCCAAGGTATTTCATAGTGCAGGGCAATTATCGATGAAGTGATATAATATAATATAGGTGAACTGTTACATACCTTTGCTCACAACCATTTTACCCCTCTCCCTTGTCCTATTTTAAGTATCACTAATGACTATCGTTGCTTCTTTCAGCAAGGGAAATTATATCTATTTATGAGGCATAGACATATTAATGTTATCTATTTACAATTTATTTAATTATATTCCTTATCTTACTTACTTTTCTATTTCTCATTATACATAGAAATACCCTATAAGATATATATGTATTCTTGATCGGTATTACTAGCCATGTGCGATTGTCCTTATTTTGTTGTTTTGTAAATAAGCATAACTTACCCAGTTTTTAACATTGACATAAACCTATGTAAATCCTATAAATATCAATCGATTAATAAGTTCTTGCCTCAACCTATGAATTTAATTGTTAGCAGCTTGACTTCGGTCCAAATGGGTATGTAGTCCCGGGTGTGCCTGAGATAGCCTCTTTCGTTGCTTTCATTTCATTTAAAAATATACTCTACTTTGAAACAAAGAGTGGAAAATTTATTGAATAGTATTTTAGTTGCAGTCTTAAGACTTAATTCAACTCTGGCTGCCCAAGAGAAGTGGCCATTATCAGCATCAACTTCTGCTTCTGATTCAGACGCATGAACCTTGCCCACATATGAACCCGGAACGCTGGGTGCAATTTTGAAATGAACGCAAAACTGCAGACTGAGTTCAAGCAGCTCACGCAGGGTGAGCGGGGATGGGGGAGGGGAGGGAGGAGGAGGAGGGGGGGGGGGTGTTAGTTAAATAAATGGTAACAAAAGAGTTTTGAGTGGCACAAGAAGCTGGACTGGAATGCCACACACTGTGCGCGGTTTGCTTGTTTCGTTCGTTCTCCTTCACACTGTGCCTGCTGGTCTTCCTCACCCCACCGCCCGTAAGCCTCCACTATATGCCCCACTCTATGCTCCAACTGCTCTCCGCTGGCCACGATGTCAGGCTGCATTTGGTTCGCAATGGGCGATGGCTGCGTTGCTTTGAGCCACTTGGAAATCGTTAATTTCATAATTACATGTTTCATGCACAAACTCCAAGTATATGGCCCAAAATGGGCGACACCAGAGCGGGCTTGTTGTGAATGTGTGTGTGTGTGTGTGTGTGTGTGTGTGTGCGTGTGTGAGTGTGTGCATGGCTCTGTGTGTGAGTGTAAGTGGCACATAAGTGGCAGCCAGCCAGAAAGCCAACACCATTTTAGCCATAATTTAGTTTTGCTCGTCCATTAGCAAGCACAGGCCACCACAGCAACAGCAACAGCAATAACAATAACAAAAATAACAACAACAACAACAATAAGAAAGAATAAGATGAAAAACAGCAACAGAAACAAGAACAACAACAACGTTGAAGACGGCTGCCTTTGTTGCAATGCCACTCAGCGAGAAATCAGCACCAGCCACAGCAACGACAAAGACCCAAGTGGCCTCGACTGTGGTGGGGCAAAACAGGACAAGAGGGAGAGAGAGAGAGAGCCAGAAACGGGGAGGGACTGGAGTGTGTGTGTGTGTGTGTGATTGTGTGTGTGTGTGTGCGACAAGAGGAGCTGAACAGCGACTGGGGCAGAATAAGGACGAGTGGATAATTATTAATAATTATCGCATTGACGTGTTTTCGTTTTCGTTTTCAGTTTTATTTATTTTGTGGCCTTTGTGTGTGTGTGTGTGTGTGTGTGTGTGTGTTCGTGTGTGTATGATGGTGGTGGTGTGCAGTTGCTCCGCTTGACTTGCACGCTGCGTTGTAACCTAAGTGGTTTATATAATTGGTCAACTTCTGCTGTTGCTCCCGCTCCTTTGCCTTCTTCTCACTTGATGGGCTGTTGTGAGTCCTTACCCCCTTACCCCCTTACACCCCCCATCCTCTGCTGGTTGTAATTGTGTATTTCAGTGATTTCTTTGCTTAAGGGTTGCATTTTTCAATTCGTGGCTGCTCATCTTAAATATGTGTTTCGTGACTCTTGAATACTGAGACGATTGTTATCAAATTATATAATTGTTATATAATTATAAAATTTCCTAAATTATATATTCAATCTAGAAAATATATAAAATCAAAAACGCTCAAATTCAGGCAGGATTGCCGTAGATTGATTGGGATTAAGTTGGGATTCAAGTCTGATCATATCTTTTATTTAAAAAAAAAATGGCAATTTTCGTACATGACAAGTCAATATATATTTCGTCGTGCAATCGAAATCTGTTCGAAACTTTGCTGTCATATTAACCTTTATCCTAATCATGGCCATTTAGCACAAACTCTCAACTCACAGAGTCGTCCGTGTGTCATTTTGTCACAATCTCCTGTCTCTCATATTCATAAATATGAAATAAGATAAAAGCATATTTTGCAGTCTTAGATGCTTCTCCCCCCACCCCCCCCCCCCCTACATCACTTATCCACTGAGCTCATTAAGCATTAGTCGTATTAAGCGCATTTTTCCAATTACAACCATGTTCCGCATTGAAATCTGCGGCGCATTGAAAAACATTTAAATGGAATTCAAAACGCGCTTAATTCAAAATTAATCTCAAAAACCAAATGAATTGCTACATGAAAAGCGCTTTTAGTGAATGTGTATGTGTTTAGGACAGGGGGGGGGGTGGTGGGGGTATGGGGTTGTTGGCTGTTGGTTTCTGTATATAATTATGGGGTTGTCTTCTTTGTTGCTGGCAGCCATTGCGCCTAAATGAGCAGCTACAGCACTTCAAAAGCGTCAAGCAATAGGTTGGTGGCTGGGGGGCTTCTCCCCCCGTCCCCGCCCCCTATGCTAGGGGAGACAGCTTCTTTCTATCTATTCACTTTCTGTTAACGTGGCTTTTTATTGACCAAGCCAAGTTTGCGCTCCTCAAAGAGGTTGGGGGTAGGTCTACAGATGCAAAAGTCAAAAAAGATTTATTTATAATTACTTTTTTTTTATTTATTTTGAATTCATGTTTCGGATTAAATTTCTTAATTGTGCAGCTTGAAACGATGTGGGTACAGCGGCCGCCAGATGGCGCTGTCTCAATTATGCCATTTCAAAATTTTTCAATTAAAATACACCCATACACACAGACACAGACCCGCACACACACACACATGTACAACTAATGCAATGGTCAAAGCTGTCAATGTTTTTCTTTTACATACAAATTTTTTTAAATTTTTCTCCCTTCTTCTCTTTCAAGGATTAGAGGACAGCAGCTGAGCATGGGCATGAGTATCGCAACATTGTCACAACTTTGCACATGTGCCACAAAATAATACATCAAATAAGTCAGGACATGGAACACAAAAAAAAAGAAGGAAATTACAACAAATGAAATTAAATAAACTTCGCAAGAATTGCAAGCCATTTGTAAAAGGACTCTGTGCATAATCTTTATGGCAGCTGTTTATGGCAAACGTTTAGCGCGTTTCGCTAGATGGCGCCACTGTTCAAACATACCCTTGTAGCATGCACAGTAGCCACTACGCGACGGAAGGCGAAAGCTAAAAGCTTTTCCTTCGAGCTGACTATACGTTGAGCTTTGAAGGAGCTGCTATAAGGGAATAGCCTGAAAAGCTTTTCTGGTGTCCGAGAGATTTGGCTGCAAGCCTTCGATATTATAGCCTTCCATACTGTAAAGTGTGTAACGCATCGAATAAGATGTCCTTAACCTTACGAACTATATATATATATATACTGTGTACTTGGCCATATCCGTCTGCTTATATGCAAAGAAGTAGGACTTCTAAAGCTTCAGACACTTTAAATATATATATAAATCGGAACATATAGCTGTAACTGTTGGTGAAATGCCGTGTGTCAAACTGAAACCGAAACCGGAATCGGAACTGCATGTTTATCAATTTAAGTTTAGAATCGGAATAAGAACCTAAATTCAATATTCTTCTTAAGCCCAATTACAGGAACTAATTTTATTTGTGTTGAATCGACCGTGTCAGGACTAAAATATAGGTTAACACATATTTATGAATGTGAGTGTGTCTGTGCTTAAACTGGCATATGATAGCTAAAAAACTTTTGCAAAACATACATTGTACAGAGTATTTCATAGTCAGTTATGCCCGAGTGAGACGTTTTCACATTCAAGGTATCAATAGGTAACCGGATACTGTAGAAAAGTCGTATCAGAATCTTGACCGGAATTTCTATTCTTTGCGTTGTAGAATCGGAATCGGAATCGGAACCTAAATTTGATTTGGTTTGGCATCCTGGTCTAAAAATAGGTTCTTGTCATGTATGGCTTGGCCTTCAAATTATTACTGCATTTTAATTTGTTAACCGATTACCTCTTTGACTCTGGATAATTTCTAGCTTAGTGCTGCAAGCGGGTTTGCAAACAGAAATGAATTTGTTTGCTTTAGACTAAGTCTATTCGAAATATGATTAAAAGAGACGTAAAAGCAAAGGAAATCATCATTTTATAATTCATCTCCGATTCCAAAAAATTGCTACTAATGCTGGTCATAAATATAAATGCTTCCTTCGGAGATACAAATTTGCACAATTTAATTGGACCCTTTTTGGGCATATTACATTTGGTACAGGGCATATAAGTAAGTAAGTTTGGGTATATTTTGGTCATAAATACTGATGTTGCAAGAGGTGACTATTAAATCCATTAATTGTTACCAATGAAGAAATATCACAAATATTGATTGATTGCAATTATATAAATGATTTAAAAAACTATGTATTTTAAGAGGCTTTGGCTAGGACGCTCCAAGTTATCTAACATCACCTTCACCTCCTCTTTATATATATAATTTTCAGCTACTCCGAACTAAATTTATTCAACTAACGCATTTGGAAGACTTCGAGAGAGACGAGCAATAAAATGGCCAACAATTTATTGTGGATGGTTGACTGATGGCTGATGATGCCATCATTGGATGTATGCGTGACAGATGGCACCACTACAATTGTTGCACAGATACATCACACACACACACGCACACACACACACACACACAAGTGAGTGTATCCTTTGGCGCCGCATTGCAAATGAATAGCACAGAAACTGATTGAATCAACTTTATTTCAAAATGATGCCACTTAAGCGATGTGTGTCTGTGCATGTGAGTGTGTATGTGTGTATGTGTGTGTGTGTGCTTGTGTGCTTGTGTGCACACGAGGCAACAGTTTTGCATGTGGCAGCACTGAGTGTGCGTGTGTGTGCTGCACAGAGACACGTAACTGAATTTTGTAGCATACTTTTTGACATGTGCCAACCAAATAAACTTGATAACAAGCAATTTCGCACGTCTCTCTGGGGCGTGAAGCGTGCCGTCAAGCAACAACCATTAGTTTGCTCGAGTTGCAAGCTTGTCAGCGATGAGATATTGGATAGGGATCATGATGGGCCATGAGCTTGATAATGATGAGCTGCTGCATGCTGCATACGTAAATGGCATGCCACACAATTTTGTCAGTCAAAATCGCACAAATCAATAGCATGCCACAACTTCAGCTCAATCTCGAGCCCCCCGCATCCATAACGAATGCTGTTTTGACTTATCATTAGTTTAATTGGTGGCATGATGCCAGTCGTTCTGCTGTAGCAAACTCGCCGCTTTCCGCATCCCGCATCTACCCAAATTGTATGCCATTTAATTGGATGTTGCTCAATGCCAGCGGCGCAGCAGGTTACACCTTACGGGTGGTGAGGGGGCAACGGATGGTTCACTTTAGTTGGGTTGTTTATTTTGACATTTGACACAATTTGTTAGCAGAAACAAAGAACACACACACACACACACACACATATATATATATAAATATATATATATATATATGTATATGCACGCCCCCTTGGAAAAGTAGCAGCAACCCTCGAGGCGCTTCGGCTGCAGCTTTGACTTTTAATTTGTCACTTATTTGTTCATGTCTCATCAAATTTCAACGCCATCCCTCCTCCTGCAGATGTTGCTGTTGTTGTTGTAGTTGTTGTTTTTTTTATGTATTTGTTGTTGTGCTCATTAACGCCTTTTAAGCCGCGCAGACAAGAAATTATTCCAATTTGTTGACGTCGCTTGACCAACTTAATGAAAGTGTCAACTTCAACGAGCCTCAAATTGTTTTTATTTTTACTTACTAATAATAATAACAGCATTAACTACAACAACAACAACAACAACAACGACAGAGACATCGTGATGATTTCCTGCCCAGGCAAACATCAACTATATTGTTTGCTTCATCAGCAACGCTCCTCTGCCTGCCTCGCCCCACCCGACGATCCAAAGCATTTTCTTGTGCGGCTTTGCTGATTTGATTGATTGGAAAAATGATTCAATCTTGTGGCACATTTTGCCATTATTTCGTTTATCTCGATTATTTGGTATTATTACATTTACTTCGGCATTATTTCGACATGGTCACCAAATAATGGATATTAAGTGGGGACATTTGACACACACTGTGCAGACACTTGCCAAATAAAATGGACGGCCATTGATATCACAGGTAGCGAGCGCAGGCAGGTGGCATGTGTGGCATGTGTGGCATGTGTGGCAAGTGTGGCAAGAGGCATTCTGACAGCAGAGCAATTGTGCAATAAGTAAGTTTTGATTGACAAGTTAGGCACTTTATGGTTATTGATTGGTATTGATTGGTGTTGATACATTTACTACTATTAAATAAAAAAAAAAAACATTACAAACATTTTAACCAATGTTATCGATACGTATGGAATGGAAAGCTATCGATATAAAATCGATATAAGTTGCCAACAAATGTTGCCATGAAGCCTGTCAATCGTCTTTGTACTCTGATCACGTAATTAATTCTTACTATCGAAGTACGCAAATGATCGTTAAACGGATCCTTAAAGTGATCAGTGATCAATCCTCATCATCAATATGAATGTACAAATATATATATATATATAGTGGCAATCGAACTCAAACCAGGGTGACTGTCATAAGTATTTATCGAATGTTCGAATGTGTCGATTGTGAGAAGAAGTTTACTTAAATTTAACTGCTGCTTTTCAAGGTTGCTTGTCTGCGAAAAAGGATTGCAGGACTTGATTCACAGAAGGGCACATTCGGCAAAAAGATAAGCGAGAACCTATTTAGACAATTGCTGTCAAAACATTTGGTAATTGATACGAGCACGAAGTCGGAGTACGATAAAGTGTTGTTTAGTTGAGTGGGAAAGGGGAGGGGCGCGGGGGAAGGTAGCGCGTGAAGTTGATTAAATTGCGGGCAGAGCAACAAGGTCGAGCCGACCGGCAGGATGATGACAATGGGGGAGTCAAAGGGATGATTGCGTATTGCCCGTGTCATGAATGCTGATCGGGATATCAATTACAAAAGGAAGTGCGACTGGAGCCAGCCTCCAACTCCGGTGAATCTAGCAAAGGCCAACCGGCAGCTCCGATTCCAATTTTCAAAACCAATTCAATTGTCGCTTCCTGGCGCAAATGTCATTCGTCCAGAGCAAGGACAAAACACTCGCTGCTGCTACTGCTGCTGCTGCTGCTGCTGCTGTTGTTGTTGTTGTTGGTTTTAATTACGTCAAGTGACTCGCTGCCTGCCAGCCACAATAATCAAAATGGATATCAAATGCGCCATCTTGAAATTGCAACAGCCGCGATGCCAACAAAGGGGTACTCATACCCCTTGGCCTTGTTTCCCTTACCTAACCCCTGCTCCATTCAATTCGCAGCTCTAATTTCAAGTGACATTTTGCATGTTTTGACAGCTCGTTTGATGTGCAACGCGCAATTAGAGTGCGCAACCAGCCAGTCAACCCAGCAGACCTGTTATCCAACAGTGCCGCAGAGTCCATTAAAACGGCGGCGGCATTCAGACCAATTCCTTAGCCAAAATGGCGGGCTCGTTAAATTACGATTCACTGTGTGTTTTTTTAAATTTATTTATTATTATTTTTGTATTTTTTTGGAGCCACTGCGATCCATTAATTCGCTTGCAATGGGCAACCGCCATCAGCACCTCAATCACAACAAACAAAGGGAACCAAACGCAGACCTCAATTCAAATTTAAATCCGAACTCGTTTTCCACTCCAATCGGTTCGCATAATATTCACCCGCTGCCTCCCACATCGCCCCATCCTTTGTGAGCGCATTATGCAATCATTATATTTTTATGCCTATTAACGTTAAATACACCAATGAATATTTGCATAAATTTGCGCAGGTGATTTGAGCAACGAAGCGTGCCACAAAAAAGGAATCCTAAAAGATTCGTCTGATTTATTCCATTGCTCAGTCGCCCATTCGCACTGAGTTTGTAATGATTCACAAGTATGATTCAATACATAATTCAAATCAGAGCAATATTTATGCAAAGTAGTTCACAACAAGTCGAATTGTTCAAGTACAGCGTGCACACTTTGGCTAAGTCGCGGCTGTTGTTGCCTATTATTCAAGATTATCGCATTCAGCAAGAGGACATGACTTTGTAATGCCAACTTTATTCCATGTGAGGTTGTATATATAATGACATAGTGATAGCCAACTTTATCTGGAATATGTATGTGGGATTTCACATAGGAGATAAACAAAACAAGAAGCGCTCAAAGCTATCTACCACAAAAGGGGTCCAGGGGTCCTATCTTTTAAAATGAAATAAACTATCTTATATTTAATAACCGATATATATTATTAATTGATTGAATTTGATTGATTTGGGAATTGTGGCAACTCCATGTTCTATTCCTGCACTTGTCCTATAGTTCCAAGTACTGTGATGTACTCACAAAACCGCTTATCTCTCAAGATATGATCCAAACTAGTTCGACCTATAGAAGACACATAAAGTTGCATACAATTTAGATGGCTAACTCCCTTATTTTGGACACTCACTTCCATTGAGTTGAGTTGAGTTGAGTTGAGTTGAGTTGAGTGAATGATGTAATGGGGGCCTTGTGTCTTTGGGCTCATCTGGTTGCACAGCAGCTGCATCTTTTTGGATTCTCTCGTGAATTCGCATTGGGCGCTGTCCTATTGCATACTGAACTCACTTCACATCACATCCTGCCCAATTTGCAGCTCAATTTGTGCCTTAGCTCGTAATTTGCTCATTTATTCTTTTACACTCCATTTGGCACTCCATTTTCACATTTATCCGACACTTGGCGCAAATTGAATTCTGAGCCGAAGACACACCGATGGACGAGGTGGAATTCAATTGCAGTTCATATGAGCATGTACTTGGAATTGAATTGCTTTTAAATGAATCGGATGGCATAAGATAAAGTAGAGATGCAGAAAAAGAAATAAAGTAAAAGGAAGAGGAAGAGGAAAAGAGAGATAGAGAGAACAACGGATATCATTATGATTATCATCATGATAGTCAATGTCTTTAATCTTAATTTTGTCGGCTTGAGCGCTAATTGCGCTAATTGCTTCGCGCTCTTTGGTGTCGGGCGAAAAGTCAGCCATGAAATTTTAATGACTGGTAAATTGATATGCCTTTTGAGTGAGGACAACTCGAGCAAAGTGTGAAGGAGGAATGGGGATGCGAAATGCAAATGAAGGCGAACTTAATGCCTTGTCAACCCACTAAAGGCAAACAACACAGATTTCTTATTAAGTATCAAAGGAGAACTAAGCAACTGAACAACTGAGCAGCGCGTGGGCGCTGAGATAGAAAAAGAAAAAAGGAAAAAGTAAAAAGAAAAAGGAAAAAGGAAAAAAAAAGAGAACGGTGGAAAAAACACAAAAGAAATAGGGGTAGGGAATTGGTGAGGGGGTAGCGCACGTCAAAAGATTATGACAATTTTCCCACCACAAATGAGCGCTAAATCTGACAGGCGACAGGGCGACAGGGCGACGAGGCGAAAGGAGCAGCCGCAGGACCCAGAGCCCATTGTTAGCTGTGGAGTGTGTGTTGACAAGGATTAAGGACATCAGCGCGACAGAACGGCGGCACAAGAAAATTCCATGGAAAACTGCCGAGCAACAACAGCTCGAGAAAATGAACAAAATTTGTAAAAAGCCAACAGAAGCAAAAAAAAAAAACAAAAAAAAAACACACAAAAAAAATAGAAGGAATAAGTAGAGGAAACAGACAACAGATACCAACAGAGTGGAGAGCAGAAAGTAGAGAATAAATGTAATCAATGTAACGAGAAAATAGCGAAAATTATGATTGATGTCGATTGTTTGATTGGGTCGCCAGACGCGCGCGACTTAATGGGCAAGAGGAACGGGCGGGAAGACGGGAATGGAGGTAGCGAAAATGTCAAAATGGCGTCGCTTAAGTACAGGAAGTGGCAATCAGGCTGGGTAACAGCACAGAGTGTTATTGATTGATCCAAGTGAATAGCGCGAATCTAGCTCAATGGACAGCAGCCATTGGTAATTCCAAGTGACTATAACAATCGGATGTGGCTAAAATATGTTAACAATTTCATTAAATATGCCTTTTGTTACCGTTGCGACCGTTAGTTAACGTGAATTATTGCACGTTTGCCCGACGTACTTTATAAATTCCAAGTAAAATTCAATCTTTAACATTCCGTATTCCATATTACACAATAGCCATTATAAGTATTTTGCTTTTATAGCGTCAACTTGAATGCATTTTCTCTCTCTACCAGAAATATTTCTTCATACTTAATAGCCTAGTAATTGTCTGAATAGTTTGAGTAAATGTATATAGATGGAACCGGTTACATTTTAAGAAACTTGTCAACTGTTGTTCTGCAAAGATCGCACTTAATTCGCATTAGCGGAGATATGAGAGGTTGCTGAGATAGGCACTTCAGTTGCAGTGATGCCACCTGGGGCGTTACCACTCTAGCGGAGCTAGGAGCAGAAACGTCGTCGCGGCAAGCAACCCTTTAGACCCCATTAGAAATCATTTAGGCAACAATTTTTATAATTTCAACAAGGTCCTCAATATTCAGCAAGTTCAGAATTCGCATTTTGCATTTCGCCGGTCTCGTTAAGGGTTAAAACTCACAGCGACGGGGGGCGTGCCAAGCGCCATTCATGCTGGCTGCAGCAGCCACATGGGACGTGGAGGAAAGGCGGAAGTGAGTCGAGTGGAGGGCAACGCATGCAGCCATCACGGCCTGCAGCACCTTTTGATCGAATTAAGGCACAGCATGGCGTCCAAATATGGCCAACTTGCTACGGATGCCCCACAACCCCCTCCCCATTTCGCACTTGCACTGCACTTGCCGCACCACCTAGCAAGGCCCCCGCCCTTTGACAGCCCCGCGACCCGTGCTCGAGTGCAGTTTATTGTTTGATTTGACTGTAGAAGAAGTCAAAAATTAAAAAAATAAAATAAAAGGGCGTCAGCGAGTTTTGTGCACTTCTTGGCCGGGTCCAAAAGGCGCCATTGTTGCTGCTCTTGTGGGCGGTCGTCAAGGGGCCCTTTGAAATGCAAATGCAAACTCTCAATTCCAAACGCAAGTCCAAAATCCAAATTCAAATTACAAAAAAAAATTTTAAAAAAAAAGAGAAAAAGAAATTCGTCCGCCATAATGGCAACTGTTTGTTCAACGCCACTCAAGCGCCGCTTAATTTATTCGTGCCTGCACTTCTTTCTTCTATATTATACCCTATAACTGAATGCATGGCCGACGATTGTCATTAATTTTCTGGTAAATGTACCAGAAGACAGCAAGAAGCCTTATACCATAATGCATACCATTAACTTTCAAATTGATCTAGGTATATGTGGCATGATCATGACCACAACTCACCAAACTCAGAGTCTATAAGAGGTATTTATGCAATTTTTGGGTTGCATATGATGTATATCATTATCAGTTGACGCCTTCATTTCTCGGCCAAATCATAAGTTAAATATTTGATTAGCAAACCAACAACAACAACAGACAAAGAAATGTTCCTTTTTTTGTTTAGGCCAAACTCGTTTAAAACATTTGTGTATATATTTAAATTTTTCTGCTCTTGCTGAAGGCATTATAATCTTGTTATGAAGACATCTCCTCGACCCTATAAACTATATTTATTCTTGATCAGCATCACTAGCCGAGTAAATATTGTTATTTCCATCTTTTGCACCTGCCTTAAAGCTATTTTTATGAATCTCGGAATATATCCGTCTTCTTGATACAAGTTTGTTTTTTTCACTATTTGATATAGATGCCATAGCATCGATCACTATTTGATATAGATGCCATAGCATCGATGGATCGGTTTTTTTATTTTTTAGTTGTCAAGTTGACACCGGCATGCAAGGGTATGCAAAATGCGGCGTGCTTACGATGGCATTTCCATTTCGTTTTCTTCCTGCAATGGACGCCGCCCAATTCCCAGTGATGTCGCATTCACATTCGCATCCGCATCAGCATCAGCATTCACATAATTTGTAGACTTCAAAAGAGATTGGTTCATGGCTGATGGCTCATGCATATGAAATGCTTAAGCGATGCGTCTTTTGCCACTCGCCTTTGTAATTGTGCAACTTTCTTCCGTCTGCATCGTCTCGGACAAATATTACAAAAAAATACAAAAAATACAAAAAAAAAATAAACAGAAACCAGCCAGCCGACAAAATGCAAAGATATGAGTGACGAGTGAAAAGTTTTTCGCTTCACCGCCAAGCATAAATGAAAAGTTGACTCAATGCAAACGAGCAGACCATTAAGATGCCCATTCCCGCCCCCAAAAGGTACATGAACCGCCAACCCAGCCACACCTCTAACAGCCAGAACGATCCATCAACTTGCAACGAGCTAACTGAGCCAACTGAACTGCAAGTGAAGCATAGAAAATGTAGACTATTTAATCAATAAAGCGATATCTATACCAAAGTGTATGAAGTCTGATTGCACAATTCAAAATCTATTTATTAACACCCTGATAACGACGGTATCATAGGATATTTTCCGTTCTGTGTCCGCCTCTGACAAAGTGTAAAAATTGGAGTGAATAATCGAATATAGATAAAGACACACATCTCCCACAATTTTAGGGCTACAGTCACCAAGTTTGGTTTGTAGGTTTTTGGCGATATCCTTGAAAGATCGGCATATGCCACGCCCATCTCCGCCCATGCCCCTTCGAAATCTGAAATGCACATATCTCGCACAATTTGTAAGCTAAATTCGACAATTGTTAAAAGTATGTTGCTCGTACCTCCCCTAAATTATCGATAAAATCTTGGATGGCAACGCCCACTCCGCCTTCTCAATCCGATATACCTGTTAGTGTAAATCGATAAGACCACATATCTCACACAATTTGAAAGCTAGAGTTGGCAAATTCGAAAGGTATTTTGCCAAAAACCCCAAATACGATAATACCCTATATACCCCGCAATTTAAAGGCTGCAGTTAATAAACTTGGAATTTAGATTACTAAGATCGGCCTTCAACATTTCATTCTGTCTATATATACCGCAATTTTAAAGGTAAGCTTGGAGGATTGATTACCAGGAACCTCCTTCAAATATTGATATTTCTTGGCCACATCCACCATGTTCTGTGGCATCTGTTATCAGATGACTTATTGGTCTCTAAGAATTTCGTAGTCGGCTACGCCCGTTGACAATATTCTTTCGTGTTTTATTTATTATAATTTTTATATTTTTTTTATTTTTTTTTTTTGTAAAAATCTCTAAAAATAGGCAATTATTAAGAACTGTATTCATTTGAAATTATTAAGAAATAACAAATACGGCTTTTGATGTTAGTGGAAAGTATGGCATATACAGATGTCATTACTTAGTTAGACAATTAGAGAATTACATATATCAAATATTTTCAACTCACTGAATTCAACTGATTTAAAACTAGCTAAGAGTTTTTTCTGTACTACAGTGACACACTGATGAGCTTTTTATGGTTCAGATGTTCAGTTCATCAAGTTGATAAGTAGTTCATGGAATGGAATGAAATGGTTTTTGTTTTTTAATGGCCCCTGGTTTTTACAAGAGGAAAATGAATTGGTAAACTGTGCAATGGGATACAGAAGGGACGGGGCACGTGTGGGTCCTGAGAGGCAGTCTCAAGTTGGGGATGTGTCAAAAGAATGTAGTCTCAAAGTAAAATGCAAAATAATTGTTTTTGGTGTTTCAGCAATTTGTTTTGAATATGATGGATAAGGCGAATGTCTGTGAAATGCAAACATATAACAATTATAGCAAGCCAAGTTGAAAGGCAACCAAATGCAGCAAGACGCAGCAGCGGAAGGAAGCACTGTGCAATCGTCGGTTGCACATTATGCAAAGCAGCCAAAGATATCCGCATGGGTATGGGCCAGGGGCAGCATGGGAGTCTGGTGGGGCGTCTCATTATAGAGCCACCCGAGTGATATTCATATACACATATGTACGACGGTCGTTATCCTTAATTTATAAAAGTGTGCGCCGCAGCTGCAGTGCGTTTGAGTTGTTCTGCTCCTAGAGTCCTCATCGTCGTTGTTGTCATCTTGTGAATATGCATAAACCTGGAAGGAATTAAATTTCCGCTATACACTCATACGACGTCATCCCCTCCACCCACTTCTCACGCTCCCCCTCTGCGGCAGTCATAATGAAATGTAACCGAATAACGAACCAACCAAGCGCAACCGCCAGCCCACCAGCTCCCCGTACCCCATCCTAGTCAGAATCGTCTCTATGGTTCCATTTTCTTTTCTCTCGGCTGTCATCCTTTGTGGCAGGCAACGTCAGCGACTGCTTTATAATTTGCATTTGCATTAATATGCTCCAAGGATCCGTATGAATAACACAAATCACTGCTCCGACTTTCTTTACCTTTGTGGACATCCTCTAGTCCGTTTTCTACAACGCGTAGGCAAACTTTCACTCCTCTCTTCCTAAACACTTTTCACATACTTTAAAGATTTAAAGGGAGTTCACACATGTGATAAAATTTTTCTGGCAAATCTTTTGACTTTAAAGGTAACAAAATACGCTTTCCACATTTAAAATCGCCATATCATTTCATATATCTATTCCGACTGAGGGTTGATGCTAATCAAGAAAATATATCATTTATGTGGCTAGACAATGGCGCACTCAGCTTTCCACAAGAGGGATTTTAAGTCCTTGATCCATTTAAACCATTGCTGTAAGCATTCAATTTGTAGCGAACTCTTTATCACTAATTCAGATTGCTGATATAGCAGCCACCACTCGAGAGATACGATCTTATCAAAATATTATAATGAAGTTAGCATAACCATGTAAAAGGCAGATATATATACTATATAATCACCAACATCGGTTTAAATCGATTGCCGCTAGCCATAACTATATATATATATTAATCATTCTGTGTGCACTCCACAAATCTCGATATTACAGAGACACATACAATCGTATTTCAATGTATGAAGCGTGCTTTAGATTTAAATGTATGACAAATTACTATTCAGCCTCCATTAACGAAATTTTTCGATTTAGGGTATTTCGTAGTCGAACTCTCTCGACAAGGACATTCCTACTTGATGATTATTATGATATCTAGATTAATACTGCATTTAAATTTGGCTACAGGATACTGTTTTTTCTATTTGCTTAATGGCTTAATAAAGATTCTTGATATTAATGCTAAAGCTTCCAATTTATAATCGGTAAACAATAATATAAAAATAAAAACTTATATATACACATAACATATTTAAATAATAGCATTTGATGAAAATGCAAAGCATTTGGTGAAAATTCAATGCATTTTTACATTGGTTTTTTTGTGACTTGAGAATGTGAATAGTGGAAAATGTGGCAATGTTGCAATTGGTTGATAAGACATTAGCTGAGAGTGGCACATTACGAATGGTGTGGGCTAGTTGAAGTGTGCTATTGGTTGTCTGCGATTAGGCTGGGCCTTGTGTGTGAGCTGGGCAAAGTCCATGAGTCAGGCGACATGCCAAGGAGTTGCCCTTGCCTGGGAACTATCAGCAGCAGCTTGCGAGGACCTGTGAATGGGCCATGAATTAGTTCTTTTGCTGCCAATATAATGCTGGTAGTGGCCGAAACTTCGGCGCAGGAGTGCTGCAACCACCGGCAAGGAGAAACGTTAACAAAAACAGCCTTCGCCTCCCCTTTCGCAAGGGTGTGCAAATCGAGTAATCACCGTTTTAATAAATGCTCAGCCCTGAGCCAGAGGAAAATTTTATAATGGCTTCCTCCTCTTGCCAAGCCATGGTGAATGGACAGGAAGGACATAGAGGACGAGGCGCGAACGAGACACCAAGCATTTCATGCTGTTCAACGCGAGTGCGAGCGAGAGAGCGCGAGGGCTGAGCGCAAATGCAATTCATAAAATGAAAATGAATGAATGAATGCTGAGAAAAAAGACGCGAGAGAGCGAGCGAGCGAGCGAGAGAGAACACCAAATAGAGCAAGAGAGAGCACGAGCAAGAGAGAACAAGAGAGTTGTTAGATTAGGCTGACAGGCAGCGTGAGCGAGAGCAAACAAATTAACTGGGAGGGGCATGCGACACACACACACACACACACATACACACACACACAGACACAGACACACACACACACACAGACACACACACATTCGCATACACACATTCGCATCCATTCGCATACACTCGCACAGCCGTGAAAGGAAAAAGTCCTATCAAGGATGATTGCAAAAATCAGCAGAGACTATGAACAAAGCGGTCTGAAAAAAATGAATATATAGGTAGCTGAGTGAAGTGGGGTGGGGGAGTTGTTGGCGTACGGCAGCTGGGGTTGCTGACTGTTTAGCCGCAAGGCCACTCACTGCTGCTGGGAGGAAGCAGCAGCAGAAACAACCACCAGACGCCATACGTGGGTGCAAAAGTGACAGCCACAGCGCCATATCACCAGCTCCCGCTGTCCCCCGCTCAAAATACAACTAGCCACCCCTCCGCTGCAGGCCCTGGTCTCGCTGGCAGTGCTGACCCTGATTGGGTTTTGGTTGGTTGGCTGGCTGGCTGGCTGCCTCGACTCCTTCGACTGGACTGGGCGCCATCGAAACGGATATTAGATTGGAAATATTGACGGCATATAATGATGCTCCTGCTTGGGATTTGGCAAGGGATTGGGGCTCTGATTCAGGTACTCTTCCTCTTCATCACTCTGGTAAACAGTAATCGCGACTTGAACTCAATTCAATTTCAATTGCAGTCAAATCGAATCAATGCATGTGTGTATGATCTCATGGGTTGATTTTATGCACTCTTAATGAGGCATATCACAATCAGTTTTAATGAGGCATCTCTGCGGTCTGCATGCAATTAGCATAAGCTAAGGACCAGGGAAACAGAGCGCACGAGAGAGAAAGGGAGGGAGACTGGAGATGTTTGCTGCTTGCTCCGTTAGCGTTGACATCGATAGATAATATTCGAGTTTATCTAGACTAATAGTTAAATATGGAATTAGTTTAAATTATAAAGTCAAGAATAAACAAGAAAGATTGCTCTTCGCGAGTGAGCACGACTAGCAGATACCCTACACAGCTGCAAAATATATTAAATTGATTAAAACACACGTTCCACTTAAAATACCCAATTTCTTATTAAAAGGCCCCTGAAATCATCGGCTTGTGGCAAATAGTAATGAAATCAATATGATAATACATTTTCGATTGTAGCTTGGGAGTTTTTTATTCAATCTCAATGAAATTTGTCCAGTTGATCAACTATATGTCTATATATATCATGCATTGGAAAGGTCTGCCTTTGAAATTGTGTTTTTCATTGCTGTAGGAAATATTATATATATTATATAATATTTATTGATATTAGTGAAACGTGGGCAGTTATGAATAAAATGAATTAACCTCAATCTGCAGTCGCGGTATACGTGAAAGTAGATTCCAAATTTGAAATCTCTAGCTTGTATCGTCTCTGAAATCCGTGTGTTTTCAAACAGACAGTCAGACGATCGTGTCTCTATCGACGCGGCTGTTCATTCTGATCAAGATTATATATACCTTATGGGATCGAGTATTGATCCATCTACCTGTTACATACTTTTGAACAAACCATAATACCATTTTTAAAGGATTCAGGGTATAAGCAAGAGAGAACGTTGCAGTCGGGAGTAACCGACAACGAAATTCTCTGATACCAATAAGTCATCTGATAGCAGGTGCCACAGAACAGAATGGGCTTAGTAATCTTCCTTTCAAGTTTGGTAACTGTCCCTCTAAATTGCGGGACATATAGCCTTTTACAGTTTTTGGAGACGGGATTGGTACAGATTTGTTTTCCAAATTTGGTAACTCTTGTTATCGATTAACATTACCTGGTGTATCGGTTTGGGTAGGCGGAGTGGGCGTTGCCATTAAATTTTGTTTCGATACTTTAGGGGAATTACGAGAAACATACTATTAAAATTTGTCGAGTCTATCATTTCAGATTTTGAGCGGTCAGCGTGACATATGCCGATCTTTCAAGGACATCGCCAACAATCTACAAACCAAATTTATTGAATTGTGGGGGATATTTAGCCATATCGATTGGCGGTTATCGATTTTATCCTATTTCCTAGACTCCCAGTTGACGTATCACTCTAATTTTTACACTTTGTCTGACGTGGGCAGAGACCAGTATATGTTTCAGGTTTCACGTCTTTATCTCTAAGTGTATCGCACAAAGTTGCAGTCATACAGACGAACAGACGGACTGACAGCATAACGCTCATTGCACAAAAGCAAAATAACATGAATACAATTTGATGTAATACAACTAGTATTGACAATAATCAGCGCAAATTATTTAAAAATGAATAATGAATTTAACTACTTAATAATGTAAAGATAAAATGTCTCAACATATATATATATATATACATATATGTATATGTTGAGAGAACAATTATGTCATAAACTTTGAGCTAATTGAACAAACGGAGCTGGCAAAAGGCACACGAAATTTCCAAAATAATCGCCAACTATTGACACAGAAATGAATTCTCAATACAAAACCATGTAATCTCTAGTGACAGTTAACGAGTAGAAAATGCTGCTCAGCAACGAAATTCAAACACAAATCGCATCGCTAAACTCTGTATTCCCCATTCCACTCATTTCTGTGGCATTGAGTTGCCGCTTCATTTGCTTTGCTGATTTCGAGGTTTTCCTTTTTTATGTCATTTTCATTTTAATTTTGTAGAAAATTTGCGACATTTTTTTCCTTGCCCCATCTTGAGCGCAAGAGTCAGTTGATTATGGCGTTCTGGGAATTGAGTTTGGGAATTATGATGCGTGAAATACGTATGCATGTATATACATATTTATGTATGTATATATATATATGTATATATGTACGTACATAAATAAGTATGAGTATGTGGCAAAAGAGAAGCTGTGACTCGCATCCATATGCAAATCTCGTTAGATGTTGGATTCGTCGTTAGCGTCTCTCGAATGCAACCAAACGGGAGAAAAAGGTACAAATTGAATTTTGCAACTTGGTGGCAAATACTTTTACACAATGACATATTAATTTCAAATGTATAAAGTGCTTCAGCTTAGATCTGATCCACACTCATCCAGCGCCCATTCGCCCCCATTCGAAGTGCACTTGAGCCGCGACTATGGCAGCAACTACGGTTTCTGTCTATGAGTGCGGGCTTTAGTTACGGCTAACGAGTTGCAGGCTAAGTCCGAAACTGCGAGGAGCTTGGGGAGGTTTACTCATTCATTATACGACGATTCGCAGTATTATGGCCTCGTTTGGAGTGCCACGGATTCCTAGGCAAGGGGACTCCTTTGATTTTCACCCGCGGCTACATTGAGCACTCATCAAATTTCTTCTATTTTTTTATTTTTTTTTTCTTCGTAAATTTGCATTAAGTGAAGTAGTCATCAGTTATCAGCATCAGCATCAGCATCAGCATCAACATCATCATCATTCACATCCACATCTTCGGAACACCCTTTACACTGCATCATTCCCATCCACAATCATATTCAGGCAACGCAGCAAATTTGAAATTTGAATTCAATGGGCGGTCGCTCGGGTTCGGTGCTCAACTAACAAGCAACCAACCAGCGCAACGTATATGACAAGTTAAGCCAAGGGGAAAGGGGAGAAGGGAGAGACACGGAAGAGAAGGTTTAGATTGGGGATTGGAGGTACTGCTGAAAACAGTTGCGGCATTGTTTGCGCGATAAAACTCAGAACTCAACCTCATTTAGACTCGAAATATGCCAACCGTTCGTCGTGCTCGGCTTTTCACATAATGGAGATAACAACAGCGGCCAGGGGAGAAGAGCCGAATGCAGCGAGGAGTCTCCAAGCAGGCTAGGCAAGGCAAGGGGAGGGGGGCTAGGCATGTTCGCAACGCAACGCAACGCTTCGGTTGCTGTTAGTTTGAACGCAAAATCAGCGACATTATAATCGTCCTCATTAATGCTACGCCGACGTCGTCCACGCCGTCCTTCTTGTCACTGAGCTGCGTTAATATCCTGGCAAAACCTAACCTACCTCGTCAACTCATCAACGTCATTAGCGAAAAGCAGTGTAACGGAAAAAAAAAATCACAAATATATTCAAAAGGTTTGGCCAACAAGACTTGAGTTATACCCTCAAGCGAAAAGTGTAACTAAGCAAGAAAATCTGTATAAAAAGAGCGGTGGAGAGGCAGAGAAATAGATCGGCACAGAGAGAAAGAGAGAGACAATGGGAAACAATAATTAAACCAATGATAAAGGTATTCAAAGGTATCGAATAGGAGATTATTGAAAAATCAACAAGTTCTTCTTTTGAAAAAGTTATGAAATGAGTGGACAAATAAAAAACGATTTAAAAAATGTCAGGAATGTAATATTAGTATTTTAAGGGAGGGAGAAATGAGAGAATAATAATAATAATGGAAAATGTCTTAGTCTATTGTCTATGGGAATCTGAAAAATAAATTGATCGATTTTGGGAAATCGATGTAGTTAGAGATTCAACGAAATAAACTTGCAAACATATATTCAAAATATTCTATAATTCGGCACATTAGAGATTAATATATAAAATTTGTTTATTATTGATAGATTATTACAGTATACATTTTTGAACAGTTTTAAACGATATTATGACTAAGTAATAGTCAATTTCAAATGTATATCGAGATAAATTGCTACAAAGTTACATTTGGCTGACTGTGTAGAGCACCAGCGATCAATCGATGCAGAGCGCGTCGAGTTTTCAATTGATAACACACTTGACTGGGTAGCTACGTGGAAAGCCCAATACCCAACCGAATCGAACCCACCACGCCCACCAGATAAGCGACCATATAACCCAGCAATAACCGAAGCTGTATCCAAGCTATGCCCATTCAACCATGCAGACAATTGCACAGACTCTGTCATCCACTCAGGTAGTCAGTCAGTCAGTGAGTCAGTTAGTCAGTTAGTCAGTTAGTCTGTTGTGTGAGTTAGTCAGTCTGTTCTGAAACGCAATTTTCTATTGGCAGGCGAATCGCTGGGCTAGTATTGGATAGGATAGGAGGCGCAGGATGCAAGAACGGATGGCAGTTGCCGAGCGCTTCAAAACGAAACGAAATATTTTCTTATATTATAATTTTCTATTTTTTCCCCCGTTTTTTTTTTCCTTTGTATAGCTCTTAAGTGCATTTTGCAAGGGGTTGTGTAAATTATGCAGTTTAATTCATTATTCGCTCGTGGCACCTACCCCTTCAGGTACAGCTCAAAAGCCAAAAGCCACCCACTCTGGCTGCAACCATGCGCTCACTGTTTTGATTCGCTTTGGGTGCCCCCTTTTGTTGCTGCTGTTATTGTTGTTCTTGTTATTATTGTTGTTCTTGTTGTTGCTACTGGTGCTCAAATTTCGCTAATGGCTGCCTGCCAGGACGGCCGCAGCCTCCTTTTGACAACCTTCTCTCAGCTCTTGTTGTTGTCGTTGTGGGTTGCTTGTGCCTGGGTGAGGGGCTGGGCCCAGGAAGTCATTATGGTGCGCAACTGCAATGATGAATTACAGTCACTGTTTCCCTACGCCTCTTGTTGTTCTTCGCCTTGCTTTTCTTCTCAATAATTAAATTATTTCGAAATTTTCTAATTATCGAATATTAAACTCATTAGATCATCTATAGAAGCGGTTCAGTTATTCTGTCATTTTTAAATCTTCTGTTGGTCTTGACACTAAAGACTTAAACATATTGCATATTTTTATCAACCATGGGAAGAACTAATAGCCTTATTCCACTATAACCATTTATCACATTCTCGAATATCTACAGAATGCACAGCTGTTGCCAGTGCATTGTCCCATAAGGGGCACATTCTGTACACTCAACATTCATATAGTTTCAAAATGTTTTAGAATTAACAGTATTGGTAACAGTTGGTATATCAAGCAAGGTAAGTGCTTCTCTTAATATTCAATTCTAATGTAACTTTTATTTTGTCATTTACAATAGTTTAATACGGAAGGCGATAAATAAAATAAAAATAAATTACATCCTCTACCATTTTCAAATTGGTCTCTTATTCAGGAAAGACTATAAAGAATATAAATAAGTTTTACTTAAATCAAGCAGTAGTTTTGCCACCCAGACAATAACAATAACATGGAAGACTTCATGTGGAATCGCGAAATATGTGATTTGTGAAGATATGAAATGTTTGGCAGACGAATGATCGATAGCTCTCTATAAAAACGACTCAGCCGTTGATGATATCAAACGATTGAATACTTTGTGGGATCGGAGATGCATCTTTCTGACTGTTGCCTACACATGCACAGCTTTCTGGGAACCATCTTGCCATTTTTACCATTTTACCACGGTGTAAAAAGAAGCAGAATTCCAATTCCAAGAGCAATATCAACAGGCAAATAGTCAACATCGCAAATAGAAATTCGTTTCGTTGCAACTTGCAACACATTGTGGCAACTTTCAAGGATGCTGTCAGCAGCAGCAGCAGCAGCGGCAGCAGCAGCCGTCTATTCACAATAGAGTATATTGTTATTATGATTTCACAATAAATATGACGCAAGCAGCGAACTTGCACCTGAGCAGTCAGGAAACAGAGAGGTAAGCAAGGGGTGGGTAAGTTGGTTGCGACTAGGGGGCAAGTGCGTAAATCGTAAATCGTTGCCAGACATCAGACGTCAGTTAAAAGTTGATTCGATTTAATAACTTCTGTCAAACACACGCGACTAACGGCAAATCGCAAGACGCGTCGTTATACCCTGTAGCGCTAAAAGCCTGCATTGGGCATTTTGTTTGCAAGTTGAATGATTCAAACAACGATTTACACTACAATTTAAGATTGATTTTAGGAGAATTAAGTAACTATTAAATTTGACTTAAGCTTGTAGTACAAAGATGTGGACTTCTGTGTCTATATTTTATTCAGCGAACAGCTTTAAGTGCCTTAGCTTAAAATATAAACTTACAAAATACGGAGTGTCTGCTGGACGCATACTCGCCTCATTTCAACTGTTTGCTGCCACTTGCGAGCTGCATTTAAGTTGACTTCAGCACTTCGAGTGCTGCCAATATTTGCCATGTTTAGTTGCTGTGGCAACAACTTATTTATGATGAGGAGTGCAACACGGGGTCCCAGGGGGGGGGGGGGGGGGCACAGTGGCACAAGAGGTCGCTGGGCTGTGTTGCCATTGTCGAGCAAATAGCTTTAGCTGTAAACTTGTCAAATGCAACAGAAATACATTCGAGCGATATTATGAGGCGGCAATCGAAAATTTCAAATCCATTGCTTGGCTGTTAAGTCGCATGTGTTTACTAACCAACAAAGGGGCAGAGGCGGGCGAGCGGATACAACTTGCCTAACAACCTGTTGCTTTGAAAATTTCTAGTGATTTACTTTTATTTACTTTTGCTCTCTATTTACTTTGATAAGTTGATAAACAAAATGTAAAAAACAAAATCTAATATTGATTAAATATATATTCGGATGTTAGGCAGACAATTAAACTTTCGCTATGCATGTCGGCGTCGGCCAAACCGGAATACTATATAATATTTCTGCCAGAGCAACTTGCTGTCGCAGATGATCATAAATCTCGCCATATTTCTATATTCATCTATGGCCATGTGAATAACCATGAGCAACATAGAACCACTGAAGCTGAAACGAACGGAAAGTACGTACATATACCTAAAAGATCGAATGTGGATGGGATGGGGATGATTTAAATGATGATAAACCAATAATAGCCCCGCAGCCCTTGTATTCGTATAAGCCCGCTTGATTAACACACACTTCATAAATAATTATAATTATCATTGTTACGCAGATCATAATCACCCTCATTGCCATTGGCTTTGCTCAGCCGTCGTGTTGTGCCACTTCAGGGGCAACCTGTCAAAAATTTCGAATTGGTTGACATGTTTGCTATAGTTATTCTTCATATTTTTCTGCTTCATGCTTATGCTGTCAGTAGTCTGTTTGCCTGCGTGTTGATGCGCAATGTTTGCACTTCATCCTTTTGTCTGTCGCCTGTCGTCGATGGCGATAAAAGGCCATTGTATCATTGAGATACGCACAGGAATATGTGTGTGTGTCAGAAATACGCACAGGACACAATGTGTCTGTGAAATACGCACAGGCGCTACTCTATTTGGAGACAGATGTTGCATTTGTTATTCCACTCGCATTTCTAACAATATTTTTCAGCATAACTAATTTTTTTTTTAGGCAAATTCGAGGAACAGCCAGGAAAAACAAACGAAAAAACACTCGATCCTTCTCCTTGTGGCCCTTCTTGTTTTATCCTCGGTGCGTATCTATGGAAAATAAAATACTGCCCAGCCAGGTGCACGACACGAAGCTATCTTAAACGAGAGGGGAGCAATATGGCTGAGGGTTTTTTGCGGCATAAGCTAAAATTTTCCATTTGCCATTTGTATGGTTGTAAGGAATGTGATAAAACGGTGCAAGTAACTCGCCTTCAGTCGAAATCAACCAAACACCCCAACTCCCCCTCCCCCCCCCCCCCCAGCCACACGCTCCTTTTTAAATCGGCTTGAAACTTGTTGCAATTCAGCATCGTTTGTTCCTCTTTGTGTACTCCGATATTAATTCATTTACAGATTTTCTGTATTTTGTATAAATTGCAGTTAAGCAATTTTCATTCGAATGGTTACAAATATTTAGCCAAACGTATTTTGGCTTAAACAAGGCTGTCTTGTCAGCTCTGCTTGCTCATTCATTACTTCCCTATGTATGTTTTGAATGCATACAAAGTGAAGATTTCATTCAACCGAGAAGAATAACAAATTTTAGTTGACAGATTATTGAAAACGTAATTCGTAAGCAACTGTAGATTAATCGATAAGCTTATCGAGATACTTAGCAATGCTGAGTTGAGTCTAATTGTATCTTGTTCTCATGTGAAAAAATATAAAAACATCAACAAAAAATCCATGTTTAGAATACCGATAAATTGATTGACACTCGATTTCTCTGGGTCTTAATGCAGCTTATGCCGAGCTTATTAGATATGTTTTATTGTTAATATAAAATAATGAAATTATTTACACTAATGATAAAATGTTTATGTTATCGATAAGCTATTTGATTTAATCCTTAATCGTTCTCGTTTATTTAGTTAAGTGGTTCATTAGATAAATTCGATTCACTTACTATTACCTAACAACAATATAAATTTGCGTCAGTTATAATCACTACTCCCCACTTATCCCCACTTTGGCCACCTTGTGCTTGTTCAGCGTACGCTTGACTGCAAATAAATCTTGAGTCCAGCCTTGGGCCATGCAAGAGGTCGCCCCTTTTGGGCGGATAGGAAAGGGTGGCTTTGCAGACGACGGATTAGAAGCTGGCCGAAATGTCAACACACAAACAGGACGCAGCAGCCTGTTTACAATGGACAGACAACTATAACAAGAACAACAACAGCGACAACAAAAGCATCACGACAACAGAAATAACAAGATGAAGATGGGTGAGAAGAACAAGAACAACAACAACAACAATTGGCAGATTGTCAAGTGGAGTCCAAAGCTTTTAGCTTAAATACACTTTGGGCCAACCACTTAAACAAACTAACTGAAGCTGGCAGAGCGTTGCGAAGGCGGCGCAAGGGCGGGGCTCAGTCGTTGACTGGCCACTGTCCGTGACACATCTGCAATTGTTATTATTGTTGTTGTTGTTGTTGTTGTTATTGTTGGTGCTATTGTTAGTAGTGTACTCTCTGAGCAAAATGTAATTGAATTTATCGTTGGGCTTGTGCAATTTGTATCGAGAAAATTGCTAAATGCAACTCAACCGCACAACAAATCATGCGATATTCAGCAGGGGCTGGGGCCACGCCCACAGCACTGATAAATTATCTCAATTGAATCATTTACCAGATTAAAAAAGGCGTTTAATCTCCCCACAGTCTTAAAGTCACCCATGACGCATACGCAGCGTTCACATCCAAATTGCCAGGCAGGCGCAATGGCAACACACATACGCATACGCATACGCATACACATACGCATACGCATACACATACACATGCATAAGCATGTTAGTGAACGCTCCCGTTTGTTCGTGTGTGTGTGTGTGTGTGTGTGTGTGTGCGTGTGAGTTGCGTCAACCCTTTTTGGGCACACAGGAAAGCTCTGTTGACACTTGAAAGCTGTCCTTGCTTGCAAACTTTTGTGAGCGTAGCGAGCTCGGAGCTTAGCCAGGACTTGAACCCGCTGCAACAAGATTTCGTAAAGTTTCCGCTGCATCTAAGCGAACTTGAGATCGGTTTTCCGCTATACATACACATACATGCGCGAATCTTCATATATACCTACATCTGTAGCAATATATTACAAATTTAGTAGTCTATCTATTTAGGAGTCTATCGAGTGAAATTGGCACCATTCTTTTTGACACCAATATTGCAAAATATTACACAAAGCAATTTATTAACAGAATTCTTAGATAAGACTTTAAGTTAATACAACATTTGTTAGCTTAATTAAAATATTTGAGATTAATTAACGGTGGTAACACGAAAAAAGGGTTTGCACTCTAAGCCAACCTCAACATATTTTCTAATAACATCATGTTATATTAACTTTGCTTCTTTTTTTTGAAATTTGATATACTATTTATAGCATTCAAATCAATTATGTTTGAATTTGTAAACATTTTGATGATGATAATGCAAACAGAGGTTGGTTTATAGAAGTACAGTTAGTTTAATATTAACTGATAATCAAATTTAACTACTTCTTATGAATTAACATTTAATAACATATCGTTCTGGTGATAATGCACAGTATTTTATGATTATATGATGGGCTATAAAAACTAGATAAATTCATTTCATTATGATATTTCTATACTTAGCAATTAGATATGATTTAGTAATTTCTAACCAATTAGTCGACTGTAAATTACATTTTGGCTAAAGGGGGTCTTGGTAGCTTAACCATTGTGTATGGGATATGAGTGTGGGACATTGCACAGATGCTGAGAGATGCATTGAAGTGCAGCAGCCACTTCAAAGTGCAAATGTGAGGCATTCAGCCATTAAAATCGGGCGTTAAATGCACTTCAAAGTGGTTTCCAAATGTCGAATTCTGGAGCTTAACAATTTAAGAGCCGCTTGATTACTTATTTAGCATTTTTCCAATTTCCCCCACGACCCAACAATTGTAATTGTCTATTGTAAATGCAGGCGGCACACGGCACCCGGCACTTGCCATTTGCCATTTTGGCTTCTAATTGCAATCCGCAAATTGTAGAACGCCAGGACAGTCAGGACAGTAAGGAGATGCAGCACAGGAGCTAAAGTCAAACGGTTGCATGGGATCAACATTGGCTATGTGAACGGCCTATTATGCAATCAGCGAACGCGCCTCCTCATTTAAATCAGTAGATGGATGAATGAATGATGAATGATGAATGATGAATATGAATGTGAATATTCCTTTCTTTATTTTTGTTGTTTTCACGCCACTTGCGCATTATTTAAATTTTGTAATTTTGAATGAATGAAAAAACAACAAGGAAAAAAGTGTATAAAACAAAAGGCGAGGCTCTCTATTCAAAATTGTTATATGGAAATGGAAATGGGCATGGAAATGGAAATGGAATTGGAATGGAACAGAATCGTCGTCGACGCTGCCCGCAAATCCTTTTATGATAATTTCTCAAGAGTGTCGTCCTTTGATCAGGCAAGTGCCCTGCGTGCAGAAAAAACTCATTCAAGCATGAATGTGAATATGATTTTCAACCACACACACACATAAACACCCAACACGTATAAACGCTGCACACTCACTGCTCATAAGGATTTAATAATTCGTTAAGCGAAATTAAAATTGCCATAAGGCAGTTGGACCACAATGGGCAAAAAACCGTTAATTGCGCTTCAAAATATATATTAAGGTATTTGGTTTTAATTTGCATTTTCAGTAAATTAATAATAGACAAAATTTTACTCCTGTTCATTTTTTAACATTATTAACGAAACATGAACAATAACAATATACATATGTGTTGTTTCCGATTCCGATTTCCGATTTCGTTCGAAGCCGCGGATACTAAATTAAATGAATAAAATATGTCTACCCAAAGCGTGTGCATTTTATAGTATATATTTTAATAACCATTCACTTTCCAATCGAGCAGTATTTTCATACTTTCCTGATTCTTCACATAATGTAGAGTTTCTGGTTTTAAAAATGTTCTACTCATTGTCCACTGTAGTTGGCACCTGCATTGTGCATTATATTGTGAGTGTGTTACGGACCGGAGAATCAGTGCAGCAGCTCCAACACAGATCTGCGAGGCTTGCTCCTACTACCAATGCCAACAAGCCCCTCACCCCCTTAGCACTCAGTTGCACGTAACTGCAACTCGTTTGTTCGTTTTTAGCTCAATTTTCGTTAGCACTGGGGCTCGGTAGCGTTTCCAGGGGAAATCATTGCAATTAAAGCGTAATTGTTTTTACGCATTTGTCCAGTGCCAGCCCGCTCTTTTTTTTTGTATACCCCTCGCAGCCACGTTGCTTAGCTTGGCTCGTGTCTTTTCAAGTGGAGGCGGGTGTCAAACGACAGAAAGAAGGAGAAAAAAAATCCAAAACAGCCCGCCAGAAATTAATTTACAACATTCATAATGTCTGCACCTCCGCTGCTTCCTTTGCTGCTGCTGGTGCTGCTGCTGGTGCTGCTGCTGGTGCTGCTGCTGCTGCTTGTGCTGCTGCCTCTTCTTCTTCTTCTTCTTGTACATGCGCTTAATTTCCGCATTTGGTGGGTGTGTCGCTGAAGGACAACAAGCTAACCGCCCGCCTGCCAGGCATGTCCTGACGAGCAGCGAATACGAATCCGCGAATTCATTTGCATAATTTTTAATACTCCATTTCGGTGCAGGTGCGTCGGCGTCGTCGCTAACGAGATGCGTGTGTTGGTTTGTCTGCATGTGAATATGTCTGTGTGTGTGTGTGCGTGTGTGTGTGTGGCCTCATTATTATATTTCGCCGACTCGACGAGCACATACTCGCAGTTGCTGCCTCCTACCTCTTGCCCACTGCCTCCTGCCTCCTGCCTCCTGCCTCCTGCCTCCTGCCCCATGCACTTTATCCGTTTACATTTTTCAACTTTTTCTACTTTTTTTTCCATCTATCCTTTTTTCTGCATATTAATGCGGGCAACTTTTAACTCGTTTGCCCTGTTCGGCCGCGCCTTGCTTTGCCTTGCCACACCACGCAGAACAGTCGTCGCATCCAAATTAATGTTAAAATATGTTGATTTCCTTTGAGAGGCGCGTGAGCGCAGTTTGCAACCCATTTGGAAAATATTTCTAATGAATGCCCCACATGCCACATGCCCCATGCCCCATGTCCCATTCAAAATTTGCTGCCTACCAATTACACTGCATTTTACGATCAAATTGTCAAGTCGAGCAAGAAGAAACTAATGAACTGCGCCCTCTTACTATAAGCAGTGAATCCTTCAGAATCTTTTCATATCTTTATCCCTGAAGAGTATTTTGGAACTATCCAAGCTGCATTTAAATCCCATTGATATAAGCAGAAAAATTCGGTTATTAATCATTTTGCGTTTAGAAAATATTCTATGCAAGAAACATAAAAATTAAAATAAATATTAATTTTAACTTAAACAATTTACAATTTAAATATATTTTACTAATCTTCGCATAATTCTAAATATATTAATTAACAGCGTTTAACTCAGAAAACTGATTTATCAATATTTATTTTACAAAGGAGTAAACATATTTGTTCATATATACGTAAAGCAAATAGCATCCTGAATTGGCTGCACTTGCGTGATGAGAGAGAAGTGTTGGAAGGAGATTTGGGACTTTTTCATTTCAAATGAATTTAACAATGGACTGCTCATATTATTGATTATTGGCTTTATAATTAATGCGTTTCTTAAGCGGCATAAGTATCCAAGTCTGGGCCCACAAGCTGCAATTCATTTGAATTGGTTAACAGGTTAACTATATTGATGTCTATAGACCAATGTGAATTCGTTTGAGCAGTTCTGACTGCTCTAAGTTATGGCGTCTTAAGACAAGATAAGATATTGGTATCAGCTTTTCAATAATCACATATGCACAATTCACATACATTTTGCATTAATTTTAGACTGGTTCTATTTTCTTGTTTTCCAAATTTGAAATAGAAGTAAAGGCAAATCTCTCGTTGTTCGGTCAATCAAATTGAGCGAATTGCTGCCCAATTTGTAGATTCCACAATTGGATTTTCATGTGTTTCTCGGTTTTCAATTTTCGGTACAGGTGGGTGTGGCTGAGTGCCCAAGAGTCACGGCTCGATGGCCACAAAACATTTTAATTTGAAGCCACTTGAAAACAATTTTTGCGGCTCGTTTTGACTTGTTCAAAAAAGAATAAAAACCAAGGTGGACCAAAAAAAAAAATAATAATAATAATAATAGAATGGAGAAAAGAAAAGGTGAAAAAGTGTTGTAATTGTTTTTACAGCGGCAGCGAGTGTGTGAAAGTGTGTGTGCTGCTGCCTCATAATTGGTTCTGTCTGCTAAATGAACCATTTACCAATTAAACGCGATTGCCAGGAAGCTGCTGTTGTTGTTGCTGCCACATGTGGAAATGTGGAAATGTGGAATTGTAGAGCTGTAGAGCTGTCGGCCTGACTCTACAGCAGCTCGTTAACAGCTTGTTAGGCGAAACGCTTTAGTCACGCTTAAGAACAAACCGAACCAGAAACCCGTATCCACACCTCGTGAACCACTTGTCTCTTTGGCAAATGTTGGATTGTTGGGTTCGCCAGGAAAAAACAACGCCAACTTCTTCCATAAACTGTGTGTGTGCTGCAAACAACAACAAAAAATAATGCATAAAAAACCAGCGAAGCCATAGATCTGGCTCAGGCTCTGACTCTGACTCTGACTCTGCCTCTGCCTCTGACTCTGCCTCTGACTGTAGCCCTGGCACCTGTATTCGTTGTTCTATGGTGCCTCGTCTCGGGCCATGTCAAGTTGCGCCTGGTGGCTCCTGCTGCTCTTTTTGTAAGCGTGAAAATGTTCAAGTGCCTTATCGACAGGCGTCGCTCTTCACGCCTGCTGCCTTAATGGATGGAGTATCTAGTACTCGTATCTTGTAACTTGCATCGCTCAGCCGGCTGTAGATTGACGTTAATCATGCAATTAATTGGGCTATGAGAGTGACTAGCGCTAAGTGCACAAGAAACACCAGACGAATGGCACCAAGGCAATAGACAAAGAAATATACGCAAAGAGAGAGCGAGAGAGAGAGAGATAGATGAGACTGCTTTGGCTTATTACTATTAACAAAAGGGAATACAATACGTGGAAACGCACTTAAAGCCCTGTAATTCTGTCTACTTTTATCATATTATAGAAGGCAGCTGAAAGAATATATTAAGTATATTCAAGTACATTCAAATCTTAATAAGACATCCACTTTATATTTACTTATTGAATTATTGAATTAAATGAGAACCAGGCTCTGCAAGAATTTCGAAAATAAAATCGCATACAAAAGATCGCTTATAAAACCCTTGAATCTTCTATAAACTGTTTGAAAATAAATTTAAGACATTTGGCATTAAAATTGTTTATGTTCCGAAATATTATTTCAGCTACGCATTGTTTTGGATTCTATTAAGATAACCTTCGGTTGCTGGTGGAACCTTCATCGATACAGAGATTAGGCCAATAATACCTTATATGGTTACTCAATTTAAATTTAATCTTGATTGTGTCTATCCACGACGGAGAGTCGGAAAGAATGTGTTAAATGATTATTTAAAAAGCAGATATTCTTTAAGCACATCAACAGCTAAAACTAATTAGATATAAAAGGATTATATTGCGTTCAAATTTTGTTTCTATATGTGTATTTGGCGATTCTCAGGCTTTCAATAGTTCTAGCTGCAGAGTGCAGCCCCTTAAAGATGTCAATTGCCCACTTCAGGCACATCTTCAGCTTCAGTTTCAGCTTCAGTTTCAGTTTCCTATCCACATTCGCATCCTCATCCCCCGCCTCATTCTTATGCTTATCATTGTTTGTGCTGGCCGTGCAACTGTTGTTCTTGCTGTGGCCGGTGTTGTTTTTGTGGCTGCCACTTAACGCTGACCATTTGGTAGCTGTTAACCAGATTCAGTTCAGTGTTCACACCACTGCTAATCTCGTCCTGGCCAATGTCCTCTTAGTTCGCAGCCCAACGATCTATTTATTTACATTGCCACTTCTCGGCAGAGGCGGTCTGGGGGATTAGGCAGGAAAAGGCAAAGGCAAAGGCGCAAATCCTGTGTGTTGGCTGTGTCGGGCGTGGCATGGCAAAAATCATTAGAACACCTTGAGTTCAGTGTTTACTCTGCAAATAATATAATTACAAGTAATTGACGGCCCCTGAAGATGAAAATGATGATGTTGATGACGAAGATGATCCCATTTGGAGAGAGACCTGCTCATAATGGACAGACTGGAATGTCCTGTGTCCCTGTGCGCTTGTTCACCTTCATCTGCCTGTTGTTCACACATCCAGCTGACAACTGTTGTGTAAATATTTTGACAGAAGAATGCCAAAATTCTTCCTTGTTCTCTTTGGCTGCTTCTTTTCTTTCCCTTTTTTCTTCTTTTTTTTTGCAAAACAAACGAGTGCGCAGGAAGAACAAATCCAATGGATCAACAACAACAGCAGCAGCAGCAGCAGCAGCAGCAGCCGCAGCAGCAGCAGCAACAGCAACATCCCGACTATCCCGGATGACTCACTCATACAGGAAGTCAAAACAGATCGACCAACGAATCATCATCTTCAATCAGTTGATGATCACTGTGAGAAAATATTTGCAATTAACTAACAGTTTTGATTGTTAATGATGTATGGCAATGTCGCATTTAAAGCAATAACATCTGAGATATTCAAGAATTTCACACAAAGAGGAAAGCATTATTCGAAACGACACACAATATCGAAAATTTGAAGAAAAGTTCTTAGAAAATGCAGAAAGTACTGCTTTTTGTCTTTTGTGTACAATGTACAATTATAAATAGTGAAGTTTTATTAAGATTAAAATAAAATAGTAGATTATTCCTATCATTTTGTCTTATTATTAATATAATATAAATAATAAAGAGGAAAAACACTCAGAGCATTCTTATCTATTGCCGAATGATTTGTAATCCTTAAGCCCAAATTCACGTCGGACATGTATATTTTTTGTATTATTATTGTATTTTAAATATACATAAATTTAGCAAAGCACTTTTCACCTTATTTGAATATCTGCCAGATAATATTGAACTATGTCAACTCTTAAGGAATTTCTTCTTAGATTATCTTAACTTGTAAGTAAAGCGAATCTCCGGCTCCGGCTTTTGTTGCACTCTTTCACTTAGCGACAATTGGAGCATTGCACACATACATTTGCATTTATGAAGGGCCCACAGATACACACAGACACACACTTAGGCAGCATTTGCATGAAATGACAACTAAAATAGAAATTAAGAGAAATGCAAGAGAATACAAAACAAAGTGCAGCCTCACACGAGAGACGGAAATGAAAAGAAATTATATAGCATAGAGGCAAATATGTATATATATATATATATATATATAAGTGCATAGATGAGTGTCCGTGTGTGGGTGTGTGTGTGTGTGTGTGTGTGTGTGTTGGGAGGGGGGTGCTTAGACAAGTAATATACATATAATGAAAAAGTACTTCATTAAAAATCAACAGCAACAGCGACAACAACAACAACAACAAAACTTCAAGTGTGTGTTGATTTCCATATAAAGCAACTGAGCAAAAAACTGAGGAAATGCTAAGTACACGTAATGTAAAGGGATATGAAGAGTGGGAAATGGGGATAGGGGAAAAGAGGAAAAGTGGAAAAGGGGAAAAGGGGAAAGGGGATAGGGGGTGTTGGGCTTGGACCATGGCTTGCATAATGCGTCAGAGCAGCGCCATTGTTGTAGAAAATGAGGTACAAGGGGTGGGCGGAGGGCGGAGTTAAAGAGTGGGAAAGAGGGAGCTGAGAAACTGTTGTTGGAATTGGTTGGAGGTAGCCTTAGGGGTCTAGGAGGGCTGGCGGACTTAGGGGTTGCGGGTTGGGGCTGCTAGGAATCAGAGCATTGTATGCCGCTTTGACTCAGAATTAAAATTAAAAATGTGTAAATGAAAAAATGAATAAATATGTAGAAGGCAGCTTGTGGCAGTTGTTGTTGTTGAAATGCTATGCAAAAACACATAATTGCTACATTTCGTATTAAGCAGTTTATGCCACTCCCCCCATACCCCATATCCCGTATCCCATATCCAATAGCCCATGCCCATACCCCATCCACATCCACATCCACATCCCCACCCCTGCGCTCGTAGATTACTTTGGCGCTCGGCGCCGCCGGCAAATGGCAACAATTGAAATACGTCTTTGATCTTTCATTTGGAAATTCATTTGCAGCACATCGTTTTGTTGTTGTTTTTCACTGATTTGTTTGTTGTGATTTGTTGTTCATATTTGGGGAAAACGTTGCGAACAATTCCTCCTCGGATTGCTGAGAAAAAAGTGCCAGTAATTAAAAGATGTGTAGCGCAAACCATTTGAGTTATTTTCATTGGCCAGATTTAAAAGTGAGATCCATATGAAATTTTCAAAAATAAAATAAAGGTCTTTTAGCCTAGGCCACAATGGAAATCTAAATAAATACCAATATGTCTGGGTCTAGTGCCATTTTTATTTAATGGTATTTCCTATATAAATCAATGTATTTCTCTATAATTTCTGTAAATAAAACAAGCAAACGCATAAATCATTATCCCATACGATTCAAAATAAGGCTTCAGAATAAGGTCCTTTCAAACTACATGATTTCATTATTAATTATTGATCTATACTAAACATTAAGAGACATTTCATGATATTACGGGAATTGTTCAACTGTGCAAATAAATTTGCATAAAATGCTTCTTTTAATCACTCTAACGAACTATCTGGTGAGGCAGGTCTGTCTAACTGTAAAACTGTAAAACTGACTGCAACTGTATAATCAGACCATTGCATAATTTTTGGCGCACACACACTGCAATTATGATTCATGGCTGGCAGCGCCTGCAGTCGCAATCGCAATTGCAGCTTATAATTATGCAAAGTCTGCGACAACAGCTACCACTTCTCTCGCTCACCAACCCCGCCCAGCCCCCGTTCCCCGCTACCCCGCTACCCCGCTTTCCCTCCCCAATGCGTCCACACCCTTCGCTTAGACACCGCCTCGCTTTAGCTTACACCAACCATAAAATCATAAAAAAAATTACAAGAAATAATTGAAAATTGCACAATTCACACAAGTGGGAAACAGGACGCGCGTCCCTCCCTCCGCCCCCCCCCCCCCCTACCATCCTCCACGTCTCGGTCTGTCCCCTAGTCCTCTGTTAACTCGCTCCCACTATTTTTTTTTTGCTTCGTTTTTTTTTTATTTTGGGTTTTGCCAGCAGTCCAACAAACACCGCAATTAACCAGACATATAACAGAAGCCACACAACCACAAACTGCCACGCCTTTTCACATAAGAATCACACATCCTTTCTGTCACTCGCATTAAGTCCTTTACCCTGTAAAAGTTGGCAGACAGAGCTCGCAATCTAAGAATTTCTAAAACATTTTAAGAGATGAGAGATACTTCCCCAGAATATAAATGCAACGAAAGAATTTAGGTGCCGATTTCGATTCAGGTACGTAATATATAAGAATTGAATAATAATTAAAATTAGTGAGAACCTCTTAGTCGGACGTAACTGACTGCGAAATACTCTGATAATGATAAAAACAATTGTAAATCGATCAGAAGCCGAGTCGATCTACAAAATCGCCTTTAATTATTGTGTTCCGCAAGAAGACTTTTGTTTCTCTTTTTTCTTGATAAATATTAAAATTATTAGTTCTGGTTCTATTTGAGTTTTAACCAAATCTTGAAATTAGTGCACACACATACACATACATACATATATATATACATATATACCACGATATGCATTGCAGGATATCGTGTAGTTGGGCTGCTGAACTGATTCCATATACATACATACATACATACAGACATACATACATATATATATATAAAAATATATATTATATTTTTTTTTTAATTCTGCCGCATTTTGCAAACAATTCTTTTTTTCTTAGCTTTTCTCGTTTTTTGCGAAACGCCAACGCCCTGGCCCCAGGGGCAGAAAATACACACATCAGTATATTGGTGTGTGTGTATGTGTGTGTGTGTGTGTGTGTGTGTGTGTGTGTGTGTATATGTGTGGGCATGCCAATGTTTATGTTGTTGCTGGTCTGAGTGCGATTATTATGATCATGATTATAATGCACAAATTGCAAAATTCCGCGGCATGCAGCCATCTCACATGTGTGTGTGTGTGTGTGTGTGTGTGTGTGCTAGTGAGTGTTCTTGTTGTTGCAGACAACGCGCAGCAGCCACAAATTGCTGCGGTTTTCAGCCTGCATTTTCCCATTGTCTCACAAAATGGCGTGAGGCAACATTTCAGTCCAATCCACTCCACTCTCCGCAGCCATCCACATGTGAGCTGCTGCAAGCAGCAGGTTGTAGGCAAAAAGGTAGCGCAAGGAGGATGGCTATGGGGAATTAGGATGGATGGGCCCGCTGAGCTGGCCTGGTAGGCGTGTCGCTTTGTTCTACTCACTTGTCGTATTTGCATAATTGAAATGAAAATTCACACCCAACAGCAGCAGCAGCAGCAGCAGCAGCAGCGACATCCACAATAGCAACCTTTGCGAGTGTGCGCTGTGTGTTGGGGCTAAATCAGCCTCATCATTATCATTATCAGTGCAGAGAACGAGCATACAGGGAGGGAGGGGCACGGCAGTTGTGGCAAAGGCAGCTTCATTTACACCACAAATTCCGCACAAGGTCCGCAGTGAAGTGGAAATGCAGCAGGTGCGGGAAAAGGGAGGGGTGCGGGGTGTATGGTTTAAGAATTGCGGGGGAGCACAGCATGCAGGAAGAAGGCAACCAGCAACCAGCAACCAGCAACCGGCGACAGTTGACAACTCTGCGCATTGCGAGCAGTTTTCTCTCCTTCGCCCGCAAACGCGTTTCAACTCGACAGTTTTTCATTTGCTCATATCACAACACAAAATTTCATCCACACACATTTTTACACACACCCGCAAAATCAGACTGATTATTAAAGAAGATTTCTTCTTTTGTAATTAAAAACAAATTATATATAAGCTTAAAAATGTTGAATCTCCTTTAGATTTCCGATATTTGTTTATTACTGTTAACAAAATGCATTTTAAAACATTAATATTATAAAATAACTAATTAAATCGACTTTAAATTTAATTACTGTTTACTTTTAGCCTATCACTTATTTGATAATTTCTTATTGGTTATTGGCCGAATCATTGATTATCATTAATATTAAATATACAATCAGAATTCGCCTGCTGAAATGCAGTCAGAACATGAAAATAAGGCAAGGAAAATTGTTAGGAGCATTTTCGGAGATATCGCTTGAGATTTCGCTTTAGAGAGCTAATTAAACGCTTTTCATTTTCAAATTTACCCTTCAATGCGTAATAATCATACTCAAATTGTGCTGATTTGGTTTGCACTGCTAACAATATCATGATTATTGGGTTTAAAGGGCTCAATTTGTCGTCGCTGTTGTTGCAACCTTATGTAACGCCTATTATACTATTATTTACATTTCGCGATTACATTGAAGAGCCTCCGCTGTTGAGACTTCAATTATTTTGACTTTGCAAAAAATAATATAAATAATCGATTAGAAAAGAAGGATCCATTAATTAAATTTTAATTTCATTTTAAAACAATCATTTGCCTTTCTCGCAATAAAAACTGTTTGTGATTTGATATTCCCATAGTTTTCATAAGTACGTACGTATGAAATTTGACAAGTCACCGCAAAAAATGAGAAATACTTGTGGCGATTTTACAAAAATATGCAACACACTTTCCCCAAATAGACAATAATAATAGTCAAGCTTTGCAATTAGCTGCAGTTTTGGTTATGACCTTTGACTTTTGCTGCACATCTGTCAAACACTTGCTGAGGGAAAAAACAACAACAACAAAACAAACAGAAAACATAGAACAAAATCCAGGCAATTATTATGAGCTTGAAAAACAATAAACAATAAACAAGTGCAGCCGAAGAAGTGAGATTTGGATGAGAGAAACTGTGAACTGGGAACTGTGAATGTGAATGGAGAACTGGAAGGCGAGATTGGATTCGAAAACCACCCACTAGGGGGCGTGATCTGGCAAGCCTACCGAAAAGCAATTGGGCCCGATTCTGTCCGTCGGCCTTTTCTTTCCAATTTTTTCAATTTCTCATTTTGTTGTGAATTTCTGATTAAATTCTGTGTTTGGTCGCCCCGCAATCAAGGACTAAGGACCTGGCAGCAGGAGGAGTTCCTGTCAAACCTTTGCCCTTCTGCATATGCAGATTGTTTTGTTTGTTGTGATTTTTGTGAACTGCAGCTTAATTTCTTTTTTCGCTTTTTATTCCTTCGGTTCTTTTTTCACAGCGAAAAGCAATCAATTTGCATATTTTACACCATTCGGAAATTTCAAAGTGACAAAGAGCGAAACAAAGTTGACGACACAGAATTAAAGTGCAGTGGTTTTATATACGAAGTACGGGTTTAAGTAAATGTTACGTAATCAACTCATGAGACTGTTACATTCAGTTTACTACTTAGTTACTATCAACTCATGAGTTGGTGAAATTCATCTTAATACTTGGTTACTGGCACTGATAGATAATGCCACTTTAAGTTGATGCTGAAAATAAAGAGCTTAAATGTCTCTTCAGTTTTGCGAAATTTATAAAACTTGGGCGAAAAGTCTGAAACTTTGCGAAAAACAAACTGCAAATCATCTGTCCTTATTATTCAGAAAGTATATTGTATATATCCTAAATTTAATCTAGCTCTAGAACAGTTTGCGAATAGAGTATTTAGCTAACATGTTTAATCTTACATTCTTGTTTTCTAAAAACATCAACTGTGATTTTAACATTTAAGGATTCGTGGAACTGACTTGAAATCTAAACTATCAAATGCTACTTTGATGAATTCTTTTATAATAACCTCGTAAATTGAAGTCTTCGCACATTTCACATCGCCTGTCGTCATATGTAAATAAATTCATTTATCGCATCTTAAGTATACAAATATCCTAGTTTTATATATACATTGGTCCCTTTACAGTTTATTTGAATTGTCGCAGCTAAGTTTCAATTGAATGGGAAAACTTTCATATTCTTCGATTTCCACACATATTGGTTAGTTATGATATTAAATTTCTTAGTTTAGTTGGGCATCTTTCTTAGTATTAAACTTCTTCTTTCAATAGATGCTTTCATCTTTTCCATTTCAGCCTATTCCTATAAATGGTAACTATTCTCATTATGTATTTTATTGTAATGTTTGAATTTACATATTATGTCCGTCCATTGCCCATTAGCAAAAAAAAAAACGGAAAAAAAATACGCTCTGCGAATGTTGCACAAAAGCTGGGCCAACCCTCAAGCTCAAGCTGCAAGTAACTAGTCAACCCCCTGCTCGCCTCCTACCCTCCGCTCCTCCACCCCTCCGCCCCTCAGCCACTCTTCGGCCAGTTGCTATTCACAGCTTGAAAGCGCAATAATCAAATTTGCGTCATGTCGCATACTTCAAAAATGTTGATTTGTAAATTAACAAATAAAATGCCACAAAAAAATATATTTCAATGAGCAACAAAAGATACACAGAGCCAAAGAGAGCGAAAAGGAAAGGGAGAGAGAGAGAGAGAGAGACGGAAGTAGAGCGAGAGATGCGAGCTGAATAAAACTGAAGTAATGATGGCAGCCGGAAACGCCTGCAATTTGCCACAATTGAAAGTGGCTGCCGCTGGCGGGCGCCTCCTCCTCCCCCTACTACTGCCTCAACCTTATGCAACCTCAAGTTGCTGCTGCTGTTGCTGCTGCTGTTGCTGCTGACTGACTGATGCCTCTGCCCTACCGCCCCTTGGGCCAGCAATTGCTGTGGCAATTGTTCCACTCTGCCTGCCATGTTTATCATGGCTGCCTTTTGAGCTGCGCCCCTTTTTGGTTGGCCATTGCTGCTGCTGCTGCTGCAACCGCCACCGACTACCCTGCCTCTGCCTCTACATCAGCCACTCCCCCCGCTGACAGCTGCGCCTCATCTAATTGAAGTTGCTGCTGCTGCTGCTGCTGCTGCTGCTTTGCATAACTTATTTGATTAACCCACGACGCGATACTTCCATCATCATCAGCGAACCATAGCTACCTCCTCCCACCCCCCCCCCCGCTCTCCCTTGTCCCCTTCTACCCCCTACTCTCCACCCCTCTTCAATTGCACTGTCCGCTGTCGCGCACTTCTCCTGTTACACTTCAATTGTAATTCAAGAGCGTCAAAGCGGCCATTTTGCCTGTGTGTGCGTGCGTGTGTGTGTGTGTGTGTGTAGTGTATTAGTTTTTTTGTCTACTGCTCAACTAATTTCACACCCCTGCGCCCAATCGCGCAATGTCTCACCCCCACCCCGCGGCTGTCACTTTTGTTTGCTACTCTTTGTTGTTGCCTATTTTCAAATTTGCCACCTCGACCCCCCACCATCCCTTCCCCTCCCCCTCCCTTCCCCCATAACTACAGCTCTGTTTGCAATTGGTTTACACTCAAGTGTCTCCGCTCCGCTTCGCTCTGAACAGAACTAAACTGAACTAAACTGGCCGCCGGTTTGAACTGTCCCTTCAAATTGGTTCCTCGTCATTGTATTAAGCACACACACTTTAGCCACTTCGGTAGCATACACATATACACACACACACACACACACTCACACTCACACTTAGATAGGGGCAGAGAGAACCCTTGTCAGCTCTACATCACACTCAAGTGTTATCAGATGATAAATCATTTTTAGCCCCCCTGAAACAATTTGATTATAGTCCAAAAAATGAGTGCAGATAATCCTATTAACATACTATTGAACGGCCTTTATAATGATGGGCATGATTAGAGTAAAGAAATATCGGTTATAGTCGAGGAGCCGAATATGAAGTACCATTGCACATGTACAACATAATTATATATAATATATGCAAATTAAAGTCCTGGCGATCCAAACTAGAGTTTTGCAACAAATAATTCAAATTACAAAGAAATTGTTTCAATCACTGAGCTACTCATCTGATCAGTAATTTGATCAATCTGAGATAATTTTATAAGGACATGAGTTTAGAATGCATACCTTAATATTTGAACTTATGGAATATGTTAGTTCAGTTTGAGAAAACAGAAAGCTTAAATCTGCTAATTGGCTGTTAATTGAAAACTATGCAAAGTTTTAATTAACTTTGGCAGAAGCAGCCGTTAGTCGAGACACAAACCAACCGCAAAATTAGCCATAAACGACGCAGTGGCGCCATCTGTGCGCCCGGATACAAAATAAAGGACCAACATTTCAGTTCAATTTCTAAATTAATAAAACCAATATGCATTAAATGACTTGTTCTACAACAAAACTAATAGTAAGAACTGCTTGAATATGAGATAGGCTATAGACAGACAGCGCCTTTGTACTACCGTTAAGATACAAGGTCTCTTTTAACTAACAATTATATTATCGCTTATCAACCAAACCAAGCAATCAAATTGCGAGTGAATTATAAAATATAAAAAACCATATTAATTTAAGTAAGATCTGCATTCTCAAATCATAAGAATTAAGTAGCAACAAGCTTAATTCAAGATTCTTCTTTCTATACTTGTTTTTAAATTGTTTTAAATTTTGAAATCATTGAGCTCTTCGATTAGATTAAACTCTCTTGCCTTACAAGCTTGCTCTTGATCGGGTCGTTAATAAAAAATAACCCCAAAACACGTTGAACTCCAACGAATTAATTTTCTCACGTTCAATTAAATGATTGGAAAATCAAATCTCGATTTAATTGCTGGGCATCAATTAACGGCTAATACAAAATATCCTATACGCTCATATTTCTACAGCAACTGAAATATCTATACCCTGCAACGTTGGAGCATATTAACTACTTGATGTAGTATGCCATTAAGCAACTATGTTCGAATTACCATTTGATTTATTCAAATATATTTACAGTGAATTTATTTTGAACTGGAGCACTGACTAAAAATAAGGAAACAAAAATGCTATATATTTTGTATATAGTAGCTTATAGTAGCAGAGTGTCAAACTGAAATTTAAGTTCTAATTCTGATTGTCGTACGAAGAATTTACAAATTCTGGTAGAAAATACGGTATTTTTTGAAACTTTTTACAGGCTCCGGTTAAGTATTTTTACGCAATGTTGTACCATGAATAAGATTTAAAAAATAAATTAAATACTCCGGTTGTAGTGTAATACGTCGGATAGAAGATGGCAAGGAGCCTTCTTGCATTTGAGGACAATAATTATCAACAGCAGACATGTATATTATACAGCTCGGTCGGTATTTTAAATTTATTATGAAACTGAGATTACCAAGGATCTGCTATATTTATTTATTTATCTGTTAATAACAATAGAGATAGGCAATTTTATATATATTCTTGATCAATATGAACAGCCGAGTCGATCTAGCCTTGTCAGTCTGTTTTTCCCTCTGTATTAACAAGCGGATCTCAGAGACTATAATAGTTAGGGACTTCCATCTTATATGTATACACCTAAGTAATGTTCCGCTACGATGTTTTGATTCCGATACATACATTTCGGTTTAAATCCCGGTATTTGGATTTTAAGAAAATAGTAATTACCTTTAAATCGGCTCGGCGTAGCGTAGAAAGTCAGATAGAAATATATAGCGTATAGTGTACAAGGTGTTTTGAAACTTTGATGCTGCCTAGTTGTGAACATTATTTGATTGATTATTCAATTATTAATGTTTTCGCCCATTACCGTTTAACATGCTTATGTATTATTATAGTTATGATTGTTATTAAGCTGCCATTGTGCGGCAATTAAAGTTTCAACTAATCATTAGACAACAACAATAACAGTAATAACAACAATTGTGTGACAATAATATCGTTTTGTTGTTGCTATTATTATTGTTATTATTGCTGTCGTATTTTTTGGTGATGGCTAACACTAAAATGGCCGGCAGCTGGGTTTGAAGATCGAAGAGATGCGTTCATTATATGCTCATATGTCCGACAGCGAAACAACTTAATTACATAACAATAGAAACAACAACAACAGCAACAACAACAATAAACAACATTTGAACAATGGCATTTTGGCAAGTTTTACAACGGCTCTTCAGTTTTTTTTTTTGTGTTTTTTTTTGTGTGTTTGACAGCTCTTCTTTTTTTGGGCCTTTGGTACTTTTGAAGCTATTGCCCAAAAATAAAAAAAAAAAACAAAAAACAACAATGAAATAAATCTAACTGAACTTTAATTGTTCATAATTAAGTTTGTCGAATTCGAATTGAAAATGGAATTGTAAGCATACTGTGTGCACTCTCTATAGTTAAGTAAATAAATCTCGACACATAATTGACAGTCGCAACACTTTTTTGGGTAATCCGAAACTCGAAACTCAAAACTCGAACTCAAAGTCGAACTCCTTCTGCGAGATTTTTATTTGTTTTTTTTTTTTTGTTTGGTTTTTTTTTTGTCTTTTGGGCAACTTTCGCACTCGACGCGAGCTACTTGAGCGTTAAAGCGATAATTAAATCATTTGTCGGCTTGTCAACTACCAGAAATCGCACAAATCCAGGCACCCTGTATCTTGTACATAAAAAATAAAAATAAATAAATAAATAAGAGCAGATGGACAGATGAACCGAATCAAAAAATTCAGCAGCTTTCCCAGGTATGTGCATGTTGTGTGCTGTGAGAATCACACGTCAAAATATTTGCAAACAAAGCTGCAAGTTGAAGGACAAACAGCTAAAGGACATATCTGCAGGTACCTACATATGTACATATGTATGTATTTGTGTATGTATTTATTTATTTATGTGCTGCTTATGTCCAAGACTGTAGCCAAATGATCGCCAGCTGAAAGATTCGTATGCCAAATACGACAGAACTATGCGAGCATATTATATTACCAGGTATCATCATTATGCCCATAATGATCATTACTTTACTCACTACGCTCATTATGCTCAATTCTAAGCGCTTAGACGAAATACAATATTTATTTTGACAGGACAAGAATTAGATTAAATGTTTTTGTTGTTTGTTTGTTTTTCTTTTTTATTATTATTATTAGTAGTGGCATTGTCTTGCGGGCCGCAGTAATTGCAAGTTAATTAACAACAAAAAAATCAATGAAATGGGAAAATTCGCATTAAAAATGCTCACTGCGTGAGTCATGCCCCCCAGTTCTCCATTCCATTTCCATTCCCAACCTGCGCACGAATAAAAATATCAAATTACACCAATCCGCATTCTTTTGCTACGCAATTGCGATGCGATCACTCACTCTAACCTTCTGCTTCCAGCTTCCAGCACAATAAATGCATTCATCTCAGCGCAAGTCATCTCTCTCTCTCTCTCTCTCTCTCGCTCGCTCACTCGCTCGCTCGCTCGTTCGCTCTTTCTCTATCACGCTCGCTCGCACACACACACTAAAAACTCAAAGCGTCTCCAGACTGCGTGGCAACTGCGAGCGCAGACAAAGAGACGACGACGACGACGACGACGGCGACGTCGGTGAAGTTGTCGTGAGAGCGCGTAAATACACACTACTTAACTACCCAGCAGCGAACTAGTGAATGACTAGCGAATGAGTTCAGCATTAACGAATGCATTCTGCGTATGCAGACAATGTAATTCATTACCTGGTTATGCAATTTGTTTTCCATAAGATTGCATATATATTAAGCTGTCTACAATTTCAATTTGATATATATATATATACCACATTTCAATGTTGGTATCTGGAGTCGTAAAGCATTCCGTTCTCGATCCGAGCCTGTAGAGCGCATATAAAGCTTTTGGCAATGCATACTTTTTGCATTACAAAGAAATGCAGCATGTAAATTTACCTTACTTTACTTATGGAAAAGTAATATGAATTCGAAGCGCTTACAAAGTTTAGATTACGAATCGATTTCGTAATGGGGTATTTTCGCCGCTGGGTACTTAACAACTTATTGTTGTTGTTGTTGTTGTTGATATTTTTAGGCTTTGGCATTTCAATTGTTTCACGGACTTGCGGCAGACAAACTCTCGCGTGGGCAGCCGTTTCTTCAGTTGCTTTTGCGGCCTCCTCTTGCATGTCACGTGTGGGCGTGAGAAAAACCGTTGCAGGTGAGTGGAGTGCGATCAGAGAGCGCAGAGCAAAGCACGAGAGCACAGTTATTTGGCAAGTGCTTTCTAGTTCCCGTCGCTTTCCAGCATATCTATGGCCAAATTGAAAGCTCACCTCTAAAATACTTTTCCGAAATTGTTTTTTTGATGCGATTTTGAAAACGTTGGTCTTTTAATTTCTACTCAAAATGAATCGTAATTTTTATACAGTAAAAAAGTATTTCGTTTATTTATAGATTAACTATATATCCATTCGTTTATTAGAAATTCGTTTAAGTTTGTGAGCGGATAGTATTTGACTTTGATTGGCGCACAACTTTTTCGCTTTCTAGCTGTCCTTTTGTAAATTGTGTAAATTGTAAATATCAATTTTGGGCATATTTAATGCGACATTAAAATTAGTCTGATTTTTTAGTGCCACGGCTGCTGTCTCATTGTTTGCCTTTCGCGCCCAAAACAAATCTCACAGCGAAAACAGCAACAGCAACAGCAACAACAACTACAGCAACACATAAGCAAACAGATAAAAAAAAAAAACAACAACTGCAGAGCATAGTTTTTACAACTCTAAGCGAGTCTCGGCTTGTTTTTAAGACTATAAATTGGCGTCCTTCATTCAACGAGTGCAACGCAAAGCAACGTAAAACCAATCCCTCCCCACCCCTCCCCCTCCTATCAACCGTACAGAAAGCAGCAGGCAGCAGGCAGCGAGTATTTCAAACAATACAAAATGGGCACTACACACACACACACAAGCAAAGACCCACCACTACACGTGCAGTTCGCGGCACGCATACTAACGAAACGATATAGAACGACTGGAAGGCTTCCAGCGTACTGGAAGAGTTGCGTGTGTTAGAGCCGTTCAGCTAGCCACTCAACGGTGCACATCAGCTGTGCCGCTCTCGCACGCACACATTATGTGTTGCGCACATGCGCCATATTGGCATCTCACGATGCGCTGTGCAGGGGAAATTTGCTGCTGGCAAGCTGGCAAGCGTATGTTCAGCGTGTGTGTGTGCGAGCAGTGCAGCTAGCGTAACGGCAACAGCCGACTGACGCCGCCCCTCAATGCTGGCGTCGATATACCGTTGCGTGGCAGCGACGCCAACAGCGCAGCAGCGTCGCTGCAACGGAGGCGACGACGACGCAGCCAGCGAGGACAAAGTCAGGCAACAAAATCCCGTTGCCGTTTGCCGTTGCCGTTGCCGTTGCCCGTGCAAGTATCCGTTGCCGTTGCCGTTGCCGTTTGCTGTTACCGTTGGATGAGAGACTTTCTAGCCAAGTCGCAACCACCAAAGCTGGGGCAGGCATCGACGTAGACGACGACGACGACGACGACGACGACGACGACAACGACGATGGCTATGGCGATGGCGATGACGATGATGACGACGACAAAACTCCAGTTGCACATTAAGTCAGGCAACAGTTTAACGTGGAAATTATTGCGAATTTGTTGTCTGCTTTTGCGACAGGCGACAGGCGCGACAAAAAACGCGTGTCAAACGCACGCGACCGTATTTTTCACCAAGTTGCAGCAGCGCAAACAAAAATAACGCAAATATCGCCAACAACAACAATAATTTTTTTAGTGTTCTGTATTCTGTTAAGTGCAGTTATTCTTGCCGGCCAACAACCAAACACACACACACACACACACACACACACACACACACACAAACACACACACATTCACACATCGATAATTGCGTGTAAACAAGCAGCCGGCACATTAGCCAAGCAGCAAGAAAGGAAGAACATGCCATGAGAGCGAGAGAGAGAGAGCGAGAGAGAGAGAGATAGAGAGAGAGAGAGAGAGAGCATAAAAAATCGTTGAATTTAAAGTAAAAAACACACACAAATAATAACAATAATAACAAGCAACAAAAATAGCTCACTGTTTACTCAAATGATTCTGCGAAAAACACTTGGGGAAACTGTTCGGAAAATAAAAAATTCGTTTTAAACGCTTACGCTTTCGAACTCGAATGCGTTCTAATTTTTAATAACTGATTAAGAGAGAGTGAGCGAGCGAGCGAGCGAGCGAAAGAGAAGATAACAAGAGCGTTGGCAGCAGCAACAATAATTAGGCATTTTCGAACTAAACTTCAGTTCACTTTCAATAAGCAATTAAGAGCGAGAGAGCGAGGAAGAGACAGAGACAGAGACAGAGACGGAGACGGAGAGAGACCGAGGGAGCGATGCCGCAGCGTTCGCCGTTTGCTATACAAGAGCTGCTCGGCCTGGCCGTTGTGGCAGCAACATCAGCAGCAGCAACAACAACAACAGCAACAACTGATGATGCTGCTGCTGCAATAATAACAACAGCGACAACAACATCAGCTGGTTTAGAGGCGCCAACTGATTTAACAACAGCAACACAAACAACAATAACAACAACAACAACAACACCAACAAATGTGGCATCAGCAACCACTGCGCACTACAACAACAGCAACAGCAACAACAACAACAACAGCAGCAGCAGCAGTAGCGCAGATGCAACAACAGCAGCAGCAACGGCAGCAGTCAGCTTGGCGGCAATTGAGCCACTACAACAGCAACAACAATTTAGAGATCACCGGCAACAACAACAACAACAACAAGAGCAACAACAACAACAACAACAACTAACAATGGCTGCTGCCTCGCGAATGGCGTACTTTAATGCACATGCAGCGGTTGCCGCTGCCTTTATGCCCCATCAGCTGGCTGCTGCAGTGCATCACCATCATCATCATCCGCATCCGCATGCACATTCGCATCCACATCCGCATTCGCATCACCCTCATCCGCACCACCACCAACATCCGCATTCGCATCCGCATTCGCATCATACGCAACAACAGCAACAACAACAACAGCAGCCGCCGCCGCCGTCAGCAATGCAAATGCAACCGCACCACCCCCTGCTGCATGCTGCACAAGGTAAGCCAATCCTCCCACTACCCACCAGCCACCACCCACCAGCCACCAGCCACCACACACAATTGTCTCTACAGTGACAGTTACAGTTGCAGTTGCAGTTACAGTTACAATTACATTTACAGTTACAATTACATTTACAGTTAGCTTAAGAGTTGAGTGCAACGCAATTAGCAATCGGCAACTGTTTTTTTGTTTTTTGTCACCTCGCTCAATGAGTGCGAATAGAGCGACAAACGTGGAGAGGAACGGGAACAGAGGCAAAGCGTATCGAATTGAATCGAAACGAAACGAAACGAAGAGAAACGAAACGAGAGCCGCTTAGTTTGCATAAAAAATAAATTAATTAACGAGCCATCGACAAGCCCAGCAAGCACACACACACAGACACACACAGACACACACGGCAACAGTGTGTAGGGCTCAAGCAACAGCTTCAGCTTCAGCTTCAGCTTCGGCTTCGACGTCGGCTTCGGCTTTTGAGGCACTTCACTCCACCTCCACTCAAGTTGAGCTGCTAATTGCAATGGCAATTGCTAAACTCAAATGCATGTGTAAGTGTATATATGCATATATATATATATACATATATGTGTGTGTGTGTGTGTGTGTGCAAGAGACAACAGTGGAACAGAAAATTGGACAGTTGTTTTCTTAAGACTCGTTTTGATAACGTGGCTTTTCTTTCCATCGATTCCTAATTCTACATTCCATTCTATAAAATAATAATAGATTTACAACTTTCTGAAATAAAAACAAATTGCTTGCATGCAAAAATTAAATGAATATACTCGAAAATAAACTCTTGTTTAACGGTTTTCACCCAACTCGATAAAACAAGAAATACTGAATATTTATAAGTTTTGCTTCATTTTGCCTCACTGTAAAAAAAACGATTTTGTCTGCGGATCAGCGACAGAAAAAAACATTTGGGTGAAGCGAGTAGTAAGAGGCAAACGGAGAGAGAGAGAGAGAGAGACAGAGACAGAGAGAGAGGGAGGGAGTTTGAGTCGAGCAAGTGGCAAGTGACAATATCACCGCAGCGAGACGGGCAACAACAACAAACAACAACAGCAACAACAAAAAGCATCAAGCAGCGACTGAAGCTCGCACAACAATTGACTCGCACACACACGCACACCTCCACATACACATAAGCCGACAAATAATCTGGCTGCTTGAAGTGCCATCTGTTATTGTTATTATTGTTATTATTATTTTAATTAGCGTTAAAATGTCATCGTCATCACTCGCATTGTTGTTACTGTTTCAGTGTGCCAAATTGTTGCCAGCCTAAGTTGAAGCTTCACTTTACCCCCTCCCACTCACACTCTCTCTCTCTCTTTCTCTCTCTCTCTCTCTCTCTCTTTCTCTTACAAGTTAAATTTGAAGTTTTGTTTGTAACGAACTTCCGGGCGATATTTGTTTTTTAGCATTGCTTGCTTTCTCTTTTCTTTCTGCATTGTTGTTGCTGTTGTTGTTATTATTTGGTTTGGTTCATTTATTAATTGTACACATACATGTGTATTTACATATGTATTTACATATTCATAAATATATACACAGATAAACACGTATGTGTATTTATTTATCGCATAGTTTGTCTACTCTGCGCCTCTGTTCGTGTAATTTGTTTAATAAATGTGAGAAAGAACTTTTGGCACAGCTTTTGCCGTTGGTTACTGGTTACTGGTAACTGGTAACTGGTAACTGTTATTGTTAGCGCTTTTTACTCGCGTCATCTTATTTAATTTTGCATATTGTTGTTGCCGCCGTTGCCGCCGTTGCCGCCGTTGCTGCTACGTTCTACGTTTGCCTTATTTTTTTCTGTTTGTCTCTCGCTGGTTCTGTACAATTTTGTTGATTTTTCCCATTTGCCCCTTTCGTCAATTAAAGTCGCGTAAAGTTTGGGGCCAAAAGCCCAAGCGGATTTCCTGCTGCAGAGCCACCCAGTCAACACCAGTGGCATCTCCCCGCGCCCGATCCCCTCTCGTTCCATCGAACGCCCTTCCCTCTCTCTCCCAAAAAACGGTCACACTCAGCCAGGCCATTAAGTGCCTTTGATCTTTTACATAGAGACAGATAGACAGACAGACAAACAGCCAGACAGACAGACAGACGAGGAGAAAAGAAGAAACAAATCGGAAAATTGAAAAATCGGAAAATTACATACATAAATATGTACATATGCTTATGCAAATACATGGATTTATTTGTCCACCTAAAAAGTATTGTTTTTATTTTTTGTATTTAATTGACAATTTTCACTTTGACTCTATTCGCTATTTGCTGTGACATTTGTTTTGATGTGTATAAAACCACAACACACACACACTCGCACACATATTTATAGCGGTCTTTTAACTTTGAAGGCGCCACCTGGTGGCATTGACAGGGGCAAGTCCCTGTACACACACATAAACATATATACATACATATCCATACATAAATATTTCAATAAATGTCCAACGTAAATTAACCATTTAGAAATTTTTGAGGTGCTTGTGAAATTTGACAAAAATGTTGACGGCTTCCGCAAAATATTTTTAAAAATCTCGTAAATAAACCATAACGAAAAAATTGGTTGAAATTCAATCGAGATAAATACATAAATCGCTAAAAAATTATAATTATAATAATAGTAATAATAATCAGAATAATAAATATTACTAGAAAACGAGATACATTATTATGCCTAAGAAATTGTATTTTCAATTGGTTAGTTCGATAAAGTTATCAGAGCTTAAGTCTTACAATTTTGAGTTGTTCTCTAATCAATTTACAAAAATGAGTGAAAACCGTCAACAGGTTGACAAGGGTCTGTTAATACTTAAATTAAAAATGGGTGAAAAGAGTTTAATGAAGTTGAGCAAAAGTATGCAAGAGGCAGAAGGTCGCATCTACGACCCCATACCCCATGGTATACCAGCTTGAACAGAGATTAATAATGGAACCGAAAATAAAGATGTTTAACTACTGTATTTTAGGGACAAATAATATCAGTTTCGGTTCTGGTTCGGATTCTGGTTCTGAATGTCAGTCTGATTCCAATAGCAATTACAATTTGATTACCTTGATTTAACATAATATCAGACATAGATACATTCATTAGACATATAATAGATATTGCATTGCAGTGTTGCAACAATTTAAACATAATTATCGGGAGAATTGCTGCTAATTGCTGCGTGTCAGTGGTTGAGTGAGGCAAACGCCTTTTCCGTCCATCAGGTGGCAAGTTGCTGCGACTGCCTTTTGATATTTGAGACAGTTTGCTAATAGCCTCTACTTCTGACTGTCCCCCTCCCACTGGCCACTGCACTTCACCCCTCCGCTGTAAGATTGTTGTTTGTTGGCTGATAGAAATATTCTTAATTGTGTGCGTGCTCAATGTGTGCGGTCTGGTGTCTCTATATAGACTACAGCTATATAGACACCAGACCCTGAGACGACATATTTGCTTTGACTTTGCTTTGATTTTGCGTTGACGTAAATTCAGAAAAAAATCAAAAGATCGAGAAAAAAAAGAACACAACAAAATACACAAACAACACACAAAATTTCATCGTTTTCGCGCCCTCCACTGAGGCGTGTGAGCGAACTGCCTACACGCCCCCCGCCCGTTGCCGGGTCCAAGTCCAGTCAAGTGCCCCAAACGCGTTGCCCGCCCGCCCGCTGGCGCTTGCCTCGCCTCGCCTCGCCTCGCCTTGCCTTGCCGCATGCCACTTGTGTGCATTGTCTGAGGTGTGAACATTTTTATGACGACGTTGCCAACACGAGTGCAATTGTTGTTATTGCTGTTGCTGCTGCTGCTGCTGCTGCTGCTACTGCTACTGCTGCTGCACTTTAGTCGTCGACCTCGAACGTCCTACACACTCTCCGTCCCCCAACGTACTCAGCCGGTCACAGTTTGTCGCTTTGATTTTTGTGAATTTCTTTTTGCAGCAAATTTAAAAGTCAATTAAAGCAACTTGACAGACGAATCTGAGTGCCACTCAATGGGTTAATTTGCTGTATGTGAGTGTTTGTGTGTGTGCGAGTGTGTGTGAGTGATTGTGTGAATATGTGCAGCCCTAAAAGTTGAGTCACATTTGACATTCAACAGAATTAGCCGCAATTCAATTTAAAAATGTACAAAATTCACAAATAATTACAAATCTCCCTAATAATAATAAAATTTAATAATAGCCGATAATTATGCATGTGTGGGTGAACATACATACACATATAGACACAGACACATGTATATGCTTTAAGTGTACACTCGGAAAAAGAATTGCACTAAAAACGATCACTATTTTTTATGTTTTTTTTTTAATTTTTTAGCAATTATTTGTAAATATACGAAGAAAAAAAAGTGTACTTTTTTTCATTTTTCAGAACTATAATCTATTTTTAAAAAGCGAAAACTAAGTTGCTAAGAAGAAATGCTTGCGAATTTAAGAAAATAGTAAGAGTTTAGCTGCTGTCTTAACTTTAGACCAAATGGCTCAGATGGGAAAAATAAATTATATTAATTCTAAAAGCTATTTGAAATGTGTGTAAATGTGACGTCTTTAAATGCTAATGTTTAATAATATGAACAATATGTCTAATAAATTAGACATATATTTTTCCACACTTTAGAAAGATGTATATTTTTTTCTAAGTGTAATAATAATAGCAGTTAATTGTGCAAATGTGTATATGTGAATATATGCTGTATGTATATGAACATATATATAGCACATAATCATATGCTAGATTATATGCTGCGTCACATGGTAATCAGCGGGGTAATCGTGCCCAAAAGCATAGCTAACAGATACGGCGCACAGATACAGAAACAGAAACAGATACAGGCAGATGACTATTGAGATACAGATACATTTCTGTAGCTATAGGTAGACAGCTTGAGCTTGACGCTGCGCTAATTTTATAGCGCAAATAAACACGATTTGGCACTTGAGCCTCTTTGTGCATCTTTTCGGTTGCTTTGCTTCTTCAGCGGTTTTGACTGTACTCACTTTGAATGTACTCACATTTTTCTAACTTTTTATTTTTTGGTGTTGTCTTCAATTTGTTTTGATTTATTTGGCGGCTATTTTTATCGGCTTTCACTGTTTGCCGTCGATGGCTGCTAATTATGCAGCGCATTTTCATTCATATTCAGGCGAGTATTCATTTGAAGTGACCACTCAGCGATTTGAGCAAGATACAGCAAATACATAGTATGTATATATGTATGTAGTTACAGAGCTGTTCGGTACAAAGCGTAAGTAAGTGTATTCACTTGATACATCAGGTACTCGGAGTCAATCATTTGTAAATCATTTAATATTTTAGTTGCTTCCGCATCTCATGGACTTGAAAATCTTGTTGTCATACGCGCTTTCACCAAAGTGAATACACTTAATTGCATAATTGAATATATACTTCGTCAAATTCATTTACAGGACAAAAGCACTTATTCATAGATTTGAATCGCAATCAAAGGAAATCTATAAGTGAATCATTTGTTTTGGGCTTGGATAAATGCATTCAATACATATTTCAAGTACTATTCATTTCATCCATAAGGTTTGAATATTTCCAGTCACAGTCTTACTATTTATATATATTACTTTCACTAATTGAAAATTTAATTTATTTATTATGATAAGGTGCACAGATGGATATGATTTTTGGTTTATATATCAGAGTATATATCAAATATATATGCTTCCGATGGAAACTGCCTTGCTGCTTATACAAATGTCCGAATTTAATGAATTTCTCAAAAGTGAATGCTCTGACATTAAGCACACACTTATCAATTGACCACACATATTAATTTGAAATTTATTCACTCTACAACGTATGCACAGTATATATATATATATTCAAAAAGGGCAAAAGCCCAACTTTTTTTGCAATCTTGACAAACCGATTCACAGCAAATAGTTATGACTCATTGAGATTGCAGACTAGTTGATGGGATGAATGAATTCAAGTCGAGAGTCGAGTACTCGAAACACGTACCCACGTACCCATCAAACTTCTGGGACATTGATACGGTGCATAAATGGGTTATTTTGATATGTATTATTATTATTGTAATATATAATATACAAATGCCAGAATTGGATGAGTGAATGAACCCATTGATTTCAAATTCACACCTATCAATTGACTCTGAAATAATCATTTGGAATTTATTCACTCTACTTAAACCATTAACTTAGATAAATGTATTTACAACGGGTCTTTTTTTTTTTTTTTTTTTTTGCATGTTTACCAAAAAGATTCACAGCAAATATTCATGACTCATTGCGATTGCAGACTAGTTGATGTGATGAATGCATTCAAGTCGAGTACTCGAATCACGTACCTACCGCTGGCCGCCATTCACTTATGCCGCACCGCGTAAACACTTGAAGAATTTGCTGCTTGTTGTTGTTGTTGTTTTGTAGACACTGAAGCGGCTACTTTGCATGCCCCACGGCCATCCCTTACCCGCGAGTGCGACTGTGTCAGAGATAGATAGAGAGAGAGAGAGAGAGAGCGAACGATAGATCACGACGCGACTTTTAGGGGCCGCTTGGGGCACACTTTGTGTGGTCGTGCGCTTAGAAAAATGTGATGCAAGTTTTCTCTGCAAATCGACTAAAGCTCAAAAGCCTATCGCAGAAAGTAAGGGCAGCTACTGCGAGTGTGCGGAGTGTGGTGGGGCATGGAAGGGGCATGCGGCACGTCCGTTTCTGTCGACCCATATCAGCTATTTTTTAGCGCTAATCAGTTTGTAAATACTTCGTCACTTGCATTTCTATAGAGCTGTGCGTTTCCACATACACAGAGACACACACACTCACTGAAATACACATAGACATAGAAATACACACACACATACACATACATACACACATGTGTGTATATATTTCTGCAAATACTCACAATTCTTAACATACATTTCGAGCAGTATCGAATTTCTCAATTTATAGAATTCTTGTTAAATCAGCAACGGCAACAGGGGCTGCTGCTGCTGCTGCTGCTGCTGCTGCTGCTGCTGCTGCTGCTGCTGCTGCTGCTGCCGTTGACATGCCATCGCATCGCACTCTAAACCAAAGGAGTTCAGTTGGAGGGGAGAGGGGACGTTTGAGTTCTTTTAGGGGCCTGGCAACGAGGCGAAAGCTAATAAATGTGGTTTTCAGTTTGATGTGTGCTGATTGTTGACGGCCTCCGCTCATTCACATCACATAGCGCGAGCCGGGTATGAGGAGTGAGCTTGCATACAAGCACACACACACACACATACACACACACACACATACACATACACACTCGCTCGAGTTGTGCGCATATTGTGTTTGCCGCATTTTTTGAAATGCGTCAGCATCATCAACATTGCCGCACAACAATTGAAAGGCAACCCCCTCTTAAGCCCCCTCCCCCTCACCCACCACTGGCATGCCCATCACAACCCCAGCCACGCTGCTCTGTCCGCTAAAGCGACCGCAAACGAACGCCTTGAAACAATGAAACATCGAGCAGAAATTAGCGGGGTTGTCTGTCAAATTTGATTTTGCTTTGATATGTCACTTGGAGGCTCCGAGACAGAACTGAGCTGAGCTGAGCTGAGCTGAGCTGAGCCACTCAATTTGCATTTCTGGCGCTCGTTTTGAATTCATTTGCGGCCTGCAATATGCAGAGTGGGGAGTAGGGGCAGGGGTAGGGCTACGCTAAAGAAGAAGTAAGGCGCGGTCAGGGTCAGGTCGTGCCGGTCGACTGTATTTATAACGCTAATAAATGCAGCGAGTGATGTGCAAAATGACACACATACACACATACATACATACATACATACATATATATATATATATATATATATACATTTATATATGTGAGAAACATTTGCCCTCGAAGTGTGAAAGCTGTGGAGCCAATTCTTGTGCCTTTGTATACGTGTGGAGGACAGTGAAGCTTCAATCGAATGTACCGAGAAGGCAAAACTACTTAAACATTTATAACATTCACTTAAGATTGAATTGAATAAGTACTGATATTATAAATAATATATTATTATGAATTATGAATTATCGATTGCTCGTTAATATTATACTGTTCATAATTCACGGGAAGTGATTAGAACAGTATTGATCGGTATATATGCTAAGAACGACTATTGTCGATATCGCTTTTAAGTGTATTGATGATAAAAATCTAAACCACTCAGTAGTTAATGCATTATAATATCAATGATATTATGTCTATAGATTTATGTATATATCTCTCTCTCTCTCTCTGTCTTCCCCGCAGGATTTCCGCAGCTGAAGAACTTTGCTGGCACTGGAACGTGTTTACCTGGTAAGCTAAAGCCCACTGTGATCCTTCCAAGTTGAATTAAAGTGGTCGCCCAAAGGTAGGCAATAATCAGGCTCAAATGCAATCCTTGCAAACTTAACCACAGCCAAAGACTTTGTGCTTTGCCCAACAGAGGGCAGCACTCGCTCTCTCCTCGCCATCGCTCTCTCTCTCTCTCTCTCTCTCTCTCTCTCTCTCTCATGTATATGTATATATATATATATAGATATATCTGTGTGCACGCTAATTAATGGGCATTCCAGCGCTTAATTTCGAATCGGTTACTCGATGCTCGGCGGGCTGTAAAAGGTCCTGGCAAACACATAAATTTCTCAAATTGCTAATAAAATAAACAATTTAACTTAAAACAAGCAACAGAAAAGTAAAAAAAAACACACACACACACGCAGAACACATGTGTGTGTTTGAATGTGTTATTTGAATGCGAATGCCAGCAAAAGTCAACTAATGAAATTTTCATTTCATTTTGTTGCATTCGCAACGGGCAATAAATATTTTCAACATACGCTTTTATACGCAATTTACACGCGCATACATCTCCTCGTCACACATCCTCTCACTACACGGACTCAAGGACATGTGTGTGTGTGTGTGCGTGTATGTGTTACTTAACCCTTTTGGCACACACATGCCCAAAACAAAAAAAGAAGCCAAAGAAATGAGAGGAGCACATAAACTTGTCTAATAAGAGGCACAAAAACCAATTGAAAGGGTGTGCGCCCGCATAGCAAGCATCATTTGTAAGGGTGCGGGGTAAGGTTAGGGTGTGGGTGTGGGTGTGGGTGTGGGTATGGGTGTGGGTGTGGGAGAGATGCGTAGTAGTGTTCAGTGCAAATAGAATTGTTTGCCCTAACATTAACAAAGAACTGGTACATCTTCTCTACAGAGCAAACCAGGCAGTGGCAATTTGCGTCTGCTCCAATCGATAATCCTGGCTTGGACTCAGACTATCAAAAATAGTAAGAGTTCCATGTAAACCAAAATTGTGGTTTGGTAAAAGTTGTAAAGTTTTATTAAAAAAAAGTTACAATTACAATTACATTTACATCTTATAATTACAATTACATCCGAAAGCCAACAATCGTTGTTTATATTTATCATTTATTGTTTGCAGACTTTTTCATAATTTAAAAATTTTTTCGCTATTTTTTATTTTTTTTTTAAATATATAAAATATAAATATAAATAAATATAGAATATAAAAAAATGTAAGCAAATATTTCGAATACAAAACTAAAAACAAATATAAATAATTTTATATAATAAATTAATAAATTTGTTTAAATTATGATTATGGTAATTTTGGCAACTTTGCCAATAATGAGCAGAATATTAAGTATTTCATTAACTTCTCAAATAATTCTTTTACTGGCTCCTGGTCAAGTGATTTATTATGTTGACTCGAATATATTTCGAGTCCCGTCGGGATTCGTCTTCAGGGAGACATTCGCAGCGTTTTCTGTCTATATTGTTCCCATCGTTTGTCAAAGCAACTTTAAAAATTCGAGCAAGACAAATACTTTGTTTGACATTTAAAAGATCTGCAATGATCATTTTCTGCCTCAAGTTTTCATAATTCTCCAGAATTAGTATGCTTATCTCTTAAGTAATCATCTGCATCTGTTTGACATAAACTTTAGTCATTTATTTATTTATTTTGAACTTACAAACGTTCAACAGTTCTTTAAAATGAAAATGGCCCAAATCAGACCAAAAAGTGTTAAGCGTAAAGCTTAGTAATAAGAGAAGTAATTAATTTTTTATTTCCCCAGAAAATTCGTTTTCGAATCTTTATTTCTTTATTTGACGCTTTTTGTTCTGAGTGGAAATATTTACAATAATCGACTATATTTGGCTTTGGCCAGCTTAAGCTACAGTTACTGCTGTTGTTGCTGCTGTCTTAGCCTAGTTAATTGCCTTTTTGTTGAGCTCGCACTTGGGTCTAATCTCTAATCTCTGGGCAACACGAACTTGGCCACTTGGCAGCACATTCTTGGCTATTCTGTTTTTATGAAGGCCTCAAGTGCGCTGCTGAAGTATTTTAGTAGCAGCCACTCGACGCTTGCATTCGCCACTTGCAGTAGCAGCAGCAGCAGCAGCAATAAGAAGAACAACAGAAACAACAACAACAACAATAATAAAGAAAAGCAGCCACTTTTGCTCCATTTGCGAGCGGATAGCACGACGAGCTCCACAAGTGGGGCAATTTCCCTTGACTCGACTCGAGTTGCGCAATCCACCAACCGGCCCAAGTAGAGCCCAGATCCGAGAGCCCAGGAAACCAGTGCCCAGAATTCCCAGCTGCGACCCCCACTTGCATTGCTTTTGCCCCACAGTGCTCTCTTCCCCATTTTTCTTCATCTTTTTTTTTTTGTGTTGCAACCTCTTCTTGCTTTGTCTTGTCTGCCTGATGGTGCACTTGTCCCGGCTAAGATTTTAATTGGCATTTTTTCTTATTTTGCTGCGCAGCTACGCTTCGGGTGGAGGGGGAACGGTGAATGGGATTGCATCCCTTAACCCTTGCTGTCTGCTCACAGCTCGCCATTGCCATGGAGCGTGTCTAAGTTTTATTTGCTGGCCATGCCGAATGCATCTGTCTGCCCCCGCAAGGCTGCTTAATTGAAACAAACACACAACCCACACGCACACACACACACACACACACACACACACACACATGCACATACATCCACGCATATAGGGCACATGTGTGGAACCAATCGCATTTGGCTTCGCACCAGTTGAGTGAATCTTTGAATTGCCTCTGAGCTGCGGGGTAAAGACGGATGACAGAAAGAGGCATTCGTGTTGCCAACCTGTAGAACAACTGCAGAGTAATAATACTCTCATGTATAAACAAATTGAACACTGCAAGTTTGTTGTACAATTTATATTAAATTATTGAAAATCTTTCTTGATAATATCCATAAAGATCGAAATCTTACAGGTTCTTTCGATGCACACTTTGATTGTTTTTCTCACTCTATTTCTCAGCAAGTGTGCCTTGTGCACAACTAACCACAGTTTTAAATAATATAATTTTTTAGCTTTGAATGCATTACATTATTTAAATAAGAGTCTGAACGGGAAATTGAATTGGCTGGCTCAGTAGCCAATGCGTGGAAGCTCAACAGTGTTTCAGTTAATAACGTTTACCAATACTAAAGCATCCCCTTCCTGCTAACAAACGCAACCACCAACCCATCACCCCCTCATCCAGGGATTAGGTCCGTTCACCGCATTCGTGTTATTTCCTGCATAAGTTACCGTTGCAAGATTTCATTTAACCGGAACCTGAGACACACTGCAACACACAGAGCCACCAAATACAAATACAAGCAACGCAAATAAAACACACTCATTTGTCGACTGGTAAAAAATGAAAGAGCAAAAAGTTTAGTGCAAAAATTGCGCTCTCTGTTGTTGTTTTAGTTGATGTTGCTGTTGCTGTTGTTGTTGTTGTTGTAAATTGCTTTGCACTTAAAGTTCGGTGTGTTCGCTGAGTTGGTGAAGCGGAAAGGTGGTTTCAAGCAATTGGTAGGTGAAAGGGGGGCAGCGACAGGGGTAGGGAAAGAGAGAAGAGAGAAGAGAGAAGAGGGAAGAGAAAAGAGGAAAGTGGGGGAGATGGAGCCAACAGCAATCACGTTAACCAACTTTGACACAAAGCTCAGGCTAAAACGCTCCAGCCGAGGGGCATGCTCCAGTGGTGGGGTGGTGTGGGGGGGGGGGTTCTGTAGTGCGACTGAGGTTAGGTATAGGACAGAACAGGTCATGGAAGCATGGTGGTGAAGTGTAGGGGTGCATTACAATGGCCGACGACGACGTGGTGAAGAAGACAAAGTCACACGGCAAGCAAGGAATCTAATTAACAATTTTCCATTGAGTGCGCAAATTACGACGAACACCCAAACGACGGCAACACCAGACAGCTTCGAAGAGGATACAGTCGTATGATGTGTGGTGGCGGGATCGGGGGCTGGGGCTGGGGCTGGGGCAACTGATGGGTGCCGCCTCTAAAACTGGGTTGCTGTGTGCAGTAGCAATTAGGAAACAGGTGCTCAGAATGACGTCAGACAACCAATTTAATATAAATATACAAAAATTTTCATCTCGGAACATCAATGGAAATTTACAGTAAAACAGTAAAGAAATTTATATAGGAATTATCATCAGCGTATACATAAATGATGAATGATGTGTGCATGACATCTCACACATAAATATTTGCTTAAGAGTGAACAACAATTTCATAAATAATAGAATTGCTTTGTTTCAATTAGAATCATAAAATCGCTTGATTTAGGTATTTTAGTTTCTAAAGTAGGCCGTCAAACAGAAACCATAATCAATTGAAATTCAGAATCGAAATCGGAATCAGAACCGAAATTGATAAATGTGTTTAAGTCCTATATACCGGACCTGATACTTTTTGTACCGATAAACTTGAACTAGGTTCGGGATACAACAAATAACTTTGGCAATCCTAGTCACGACAAAGATAACTGACACTCGCAGACCTTAGTCCACCTGCTTCATTTCATTATGAATGCAAGAAACTTACACAACCCTCAAACTTCTATCTCAATTTTAAAAAAGTTAAGATTTCTTCACGTAAAGCTATAAAAAAAATAATAAAAAACACCTCGGAGTCTGCACCGTAATTCGTATACTTTTTTAACCCGAATCGGAATTGTGACGAAGATGCGAAAAATCGTTCTGAGCCTTTTCTAGAAAAATTACGACGTTCCCTTCACTTACAAAGCGACGTAGACGATACGTAATCTATATATTTAATTTTTAGCAACATACTAATAAATCAAAAAAATATAGTTAGAGTTTTTCGCAACCGGGAATGTAAACACAATTTGTGTACCAGCTTCATATTTCGTTGCATGCGGTTTCAGTTAACGCGATGGTTACCAGGGCTCTGGGCCCAGTGTTAATCGAGGGCTACCTGTACAAGCGTTTCGTTTAGCACTGCCTTTCTTCGTACTTCTTTAGCCAATCCTTCCTTTTCTGTTGCTTTTGTGCTTTTGTGCATTTTTGGTGTTCTCGTTTTTTGATTTCTCAAGCAAATAATTCAATTTAATTTCTAATTAGTACAAAAAAAATGCTAGCAAAACGTCAACAAATGCAAATGCGAACACAGACTGAGAGAGTGAGATGGACAAAGTGACTTTGGCAGCACCCACACACAAGCACACACTCACACACATACACACACACACACACACACACACAAACACTTGCACAAAAACGCAGCCACTTTGACGCTAATGCAAATTGCGATTCCCCTCGAAACGAATATGTTGACGGATGCTCTGCCGCTTTCGCAGTCGCATTCGTCGTTGCTGCTGCTGCTGCTGCTGTTGGCGACGTAACCAACAACTCAGCCACTTTATTAGCGTATTTTGCCATGCAACTGTTTATGCGGCACACACACACAAACACACAAACACAGAGTCGCACTCACATATATAGGATGTAGACTCACACATGAGCCACGAATTAGTCATTTTGTTGGTTACTTGATGCATGTCTCTTCTACGCCTCCTCCCTCCTCATTCAGCTAGCACTGACAATAAACGCACACACACACACACACACACACACGAAGAGTCTGTGAAGCCGGAACAAAAATGGCGCTCGAGCAGGGACACCGCATCAGCAAGAGCATCAGCATCCAAAGGCGACCAAGCTGGAAGCGAGCAGTCAACGTTGGGCGACATTTTTTATGCGCTTTTGAGCAAATTAGATTTCCTAATTAAATTTTCTAGTGAAATGCGCATAAATTTCATAAAATTCACTTCGTCCGCCGCCCTAACGTCCAATCCCCTTCTCTGCTCTCCTCCCTCTCATTTTCTCTCTCTATCCGTAACTCACTCACTTTCAGTGTTGTCGCCTTTCATTTGCTGCGACATTTTTCGCTCTGGAATTTTCGTATCGTCGTCTGCTTAAAGTAATTAACTAAGAAAATTTTAATTGCTAATATGTTGTGATGCATGTGCGTGTGTGTTTGTGTGTGTGGGTGTGGGTGTGGGTGTGTCTCTGTATATGTTAGTATGCATGTTGGCATGTATTCTGTGTGTGTGTGTGTGTGTGTGTGTGTGGCATTGGCCACCCTCGACTTTTATGTTGGCAAAACTTTCAATAATAAAGCTGTGTGTGTTTGTGTGTGTGTGTATGTGTGTGTGTGTGTGTGTGTGTTTGTGTGTGTGTGTATGTGTGTGTGTGTGTGAGTGTGCGTGTTTCGTTTGTGTCCACGTATGCGTGAGCTCATTAAAAGTGCGCTGGCGCAAGTGGCAACCTACAAAAACAAAATTAATGTTGCCTACTTTTGTGCGCACAGAATTAACTAATTTCGCACATTTGCTCATCATCATAATTGTATAATTAGATTTATATAACACATAAACATAGTGTTGATTAGCGTCAAGCTGTCATATAATATTTCTTGCACAAGTTCAACCCCAATTGAATTCAAATTGAAGTCAGCATATAGCCAACTATGGAATAGAATTAGAAAACAGATTATATTAATGATCGATAATCGTTATCAATAAATTGAAGTTGGATATGAATCGAAATTGCTAGCAGAATGTTTACCGGTTATACGAGATAAAAATATTAAAGTAATTGAAGCATTCATTATACTTACTCAACGAGCACTCAAATATGAAAACTAAGTGGCTTAAAAAGTTGAACATTTAATTGAAAACCTTCTGCGTACAGGCATAATTGAACATATACAATACAACAATGCACACCTTAAATACTGTTATTGTCTTTGTGTATTTGGTAAATTGCCTTTGCCGCGTTTCGATTGTAATTCAAGACGGCCAAATCGCATTTATTACACGATTCCACAAACAAAATGCGACTCTTTTATTTACGCATATTTAGTGGGAAATATGCGTCGACTTGCTCCGACACACACACACACACATCTCCCCCTCTCTCCCCCTTCCCCCGCTGAATAAAACCAAATAAAACAAACAAGAATGCTGTATTCGAGTGAGCTCGACTCCGATATACCCTAAACCCAGCTGTTAAAGATATTCTACTTATATTTCCAATTTCACCTTTAAAAACTCGATCTTTAATTATGCAAATACTATATATAGATTGCATGTTCGATTATGACTTGGGATGTGCTTATCCGATCATTAATGAAATTATCAATAATATGTATTGATGCATATTATTATTATTTTGTCAATTAGCAGCGTCAGCCTTTCATATTTTGGATTCCATTGGCATCCAAAATTTGTGAAATTAGCGCCGTTATCGATAAAATACAGAAAACTGATCTGGACGGGGTATACGTCAACTTATATTCCAAACTCGAAGTATGCAAATCTTATAGTCTCTGAGATCCGCCAGACCAAGACCAAGAATATATATGTGTTTATATTGTGGGGTCGGAAATGCTTCCTTCTGTTTGTTACATACTTTTGCACACAGCCATTATACACTTTTTATAAAAGTATATAAGTACATAAGTAAGAAGAGCATCAACAATAGATGAGAAGGATACACGTCAGCGCTTCACTTGAACAACTCGACAGCGACAACAACAACAACAACAAAAACAACAACAACAACAACAGAAACAACAACAGCGAAAATAAAATATATGCTTCTACTTAATTTTCATATCGAATTTCAATGCGAATTGGTTTGGTAGACTCGCACATGAGTATGCGGCATGTCTGTTGCTGCTGTTGCTGCTGCTGCTACTGCTGCTGCTACTGCTACTGCTGCTGCTTCTTCTTTATGCCGTTGTTATGTTGTTGTTCCTCTTGTTTTTGTACTTTCCCAAAACCTGTGAATGCCGCTGACAAAACGATGCTGTTGTTGCTTTGTCTCTCCCCCCCCCCCCCCCTCTCTCTCTCTCTCTCTCTTTCTCCGTTTCTGTGTCAGACTCTCTCTCTCTCTCTGTCTCTTTTGTTATGCGCACTCCTGGGATCCGTGGATCTCGCTGTATTCGCTTTGCTGTTCGAAAATTGGTTTTCCGGGTGCTTCAGTCTTCGATTTGCCTATTGAAAGGCAGCTACAATTTGCCGGCTTCAGCCAAGTGAAGGTTTTTTTTTTGTTTCAGCGCTGATCAGCGGCGAGACGAGATTCGATCCTCCTCCTTCTGCTTGTGAGCACTTGGCGCTGGCAACAACTAAAAAAACAACATTAACAGCCACCTCCATGTGGGTCTGTCAACGCTCATCATTATTGCCGCCGTCATCGGCGTCTCATCCTCAACGAAATCCTCAAACACTCGGCAGCCGCTTTCACTTTCCCCCATTTGAGCGGGTCATGATAATGTCAAGTGGAGTTTTCCTTGAAAGAGCAGAGAGAAAAAAGGAAGTGAGAAACTAGATACAATTATTAAATATTTAAAATAACAGACAACCCCAGCTGATTGCCACACCAGTCAGTGGAAAGAACAACAAAGAGCAACATGATCAACAAAAACTATATATAACACAGAACCACTTAAAGTCGCGCTTCAGCGCCGACTACAACTTGACATGTGCTTGATTCGGTTGAGCATTGGGGCTAGATGGCTGTCGGATGGGGGCAGTGTGGTAAGGTTTTCATTGTGTAGGTCATGGGAGCACCGCTCAAAATGCTGCGAACCAATTTTGATAAGGAAGTGGCGACACAGAGACAGAGACAGAGAGAGAGAGAGAGAGAGAGATAGAATGACGAAAACTGTTTGTTGACAGTCGGTTAAAACAGAAATTGAATTGCAGTTGAAGTTGAAGTTGAAGTTGAACAGCACAAAAACTTGAATCGAAAATGATATTATACTTAATACTAGTCATACACTGTATTCGATTTTATTATCACAGTAATACATTGTACATGTCGCACACAGACTTTAAATTGATTGTAAAAGTGAAGTGGCCACAGCTGAAATTGAAATCGACTGCAGTAAACATTTAGTTGAGAATGTGTTGGCTTAATTAAAAACTTTATTAGTCTGTAATTAATTAGATACATTGTAGTATTATGACACAGACACTCTGAATAAATCAGCACTCACAGTAAATTGTCGTGACTATATTTTGATGATGTATCTTTCTGTGTAACTCTTGCGTTATTCGCTTTCTATGTTTTTTATTTCGTTGTTGTTTTCTAAAAATTACCATTCAAATTGTAACTCTTAAAACTTATTTGTATTGAATCGGATGTATCTATAAATATTTATATATAAACAATATATATGTCAATATACATTATATATATATACACATATATGAGTCAGCAATTGCTGAAGCTCAGATATGTTTATACCCTGAACCCATTCAAAGTGCGTAAAAGGTGTGTAATGGTTCTGGTTGGAAAACAATGTAATCGGCAGAAGAAAGCATCTCTGACTCCATAAATTATATACACATATTCTTGATCAGAATCCGCAGCCGATTCGAGAGAGAAAAGTGCGTCTGTATAAACTGGGCGATCTCAGAGACTTCAAATTTGTAATTTCAGTTCTCGTATACCCCTACTATATCAAGATTATTTCATTATCGCGAATATCGATGTATATCGATTGCGGATATCGATATGTTTTTAACTGTATTTCTCGATTGGAGCGTTTCTAAAATCTGCTATAGCAGTTCTTCTATCTATATTAATTTAATTGTAGCTTAGAATAAAGCTTTTAAATTATTAGGCAATATTTTTTTGGTTTATTTTTTTTCTAATAAATTTTTAGAAATACATATACAAGATACAAGATAGATTCTATTTATTTATTTGCAGGCCCATTGGCTGCCAAGGACTTTGGCATGGATGGCCTGAACGGTTTTGGTGTTGGCGCTGGTGTTAGCCCAAATAGCAAGAAGAAGAAAAAGAAGCGTCGCCACAGCCGCACAATCTTTACAAGCTATCAGCTGGAGAAGCTGGAGGAAGCCTTCAAAGAGGCGCATTATCCCGATGTCTACGCTCGCGAGATGCTGTCTCTCAAAACGGAACTGCCCGAGGATCGCATACAGGTGAGTCACACACTGAACGGAGCGAAACACATTTGAGTGTGTGTGCTCAAATGAATGTTGAATGGCATGAGGCATCAGCATTTGGGTAATTGGATATTATGTCTATTGTTCTCGTCAGTGCCAGCAAACGGATTGCTCTGCGGATCTATCCTTAATGAATTAACAAACTAATTACATCCGCCTTTCAGTTTCTTCGGAAGGTGTTACCTGTTGGCAAAACAGAACAACAACGTCAGCAACAAACACATACGAAACCAGACGACGGCATGTATTTTGTTCAGCATGGCGGCAAAGGGGGGTAGTTTGCGGGAGAGGGAGAGGGAGGGGGGGGGGGGGTGTAGACATACGGAATTTGCATTTCCTTTCTGTCTCATTGTCTTTGTTTGGATTTCTGTGCGCTGATTTTTCACACCTTCATTGTATATGCAGGTACATCATCATCATTGTTATCATCAGTCCTGGTCCTTCTTAATCTTTGCGTCTCCGTTGCTGCATTCCCAATAAGCAATTCAACTCTGGAACAGCTCAAGTGCAGCTCCAACAGCCGCTCAAAATAACTGCGTGCATAGAGTCCTGTCCCTTCAAGAGTTCCCTGTGCAGAACTGAATGGGCCGAGCATTGGTCCGCTGCCACGTCAGCGTGCTGCCTTTGGGGAGAGAGAGGGGAAGAAGGGAGGATTGCGGTAGGCCACAGAAGAAAAAAAAATCAGCCACGTTTGCGAATTTATAATTAAGCATTTTAATGGCCGTTATTGTTCTAGCCAAATGTCAGCAGCAGCAGTGCGAGCGAAACAGAGCACACCACCGGGTGAGAGAAAAAGGGAGAGTGTAATTGCAAATGTGTGTGTGTGTGTGTGTGTGTCTGCTTTTATCGAGTGAACTTGAACGCCACCAAATTGCCACCCTTAAAAAGCTCACAAATTTCATGCGCTCTCTCACTCTTGCATTGTGTTTGATTAGCAGAAGAAATTAAAAAAAGAAAGAAGAAAAAAATATGTGTGATTATGACGCGGTTACTGCAGCCCCTTGCCCCTCCCACTCCGTCGCACAAACTAATTTTGTCCTTTTACCCGCATTGAATGCGCTTCTCTCTTTCTCCCTCCCTCTCTCTCCCTCTCTCACTCTCTCACTACCTCTCTCCCTCTCTCTCTCTCTCTCTCTCTCTTTCTCTCTCCCTCTCTCTCAGTCGACCATAGGGCACAAGAGGAGTAGTGGGGAACACGAGGTGAGCTGAAACTGGGACGGGCTACAGATGGTACGTCCTCGTTCTCATTGTCCTCTCAACTCATGCTAATGGCTGGGAGGTGACTCAAGTGCCCAGGCACTTAGCTCAAGCTAAGCTGACGACTTGACTTGGGGCACAGAAACACAGAGACTACGACTCGACTGGCTGAGATTACGGCAGCGAAAGACATTGCATTGCTTGTGCTGGAATTTAAAAAAAAAAAAAACACAAAAGAAAAGAAAAGAAGAAGAACTAATCGATAACTGACAAATTAAAGCACTTTTTATGGCTACTTATTTAGCTGTTTAACCCTATTTGTATTATCTAAAAGCAATTATTTGCTACCAGAGGTAAACAAGATTTACAGTCGATACAATCGATAAGAACAGTTGCAGATATGCCCAGCTCTGCCAAGTGCAAATTGGCTTAGGCCCAATAGGCTATTGAAAAGACATAATTATGAGTATCGATTCACAATTCCTATTTAGTTGCATGCTGTAAACATTATTAACTTACTAACCACCACCAAATCCTTTGCGGCAACACCACTCAGCATTGCGATCACCCCTTGCTTGCTCATCAGTTCATAAGGCACCTACAACACAACACCCCCTCACCCCCCCCCCCCACCACACGGCATGAGGACAATCCGCTATCCCCCGCTAACAGTCCATTGCTAATACTCACTTACATAGCCCATAAGCCCATAGTTTCAACGATGGCATCTACAATATCCTAAACTTCTGGTTGGGAATTGAATTTCGAGTGTGTAAAATTTTCCAATTATAGACTTTGGAGCAGCATATACGCACACACACACACACAAACACACATATATATATATATATATATATCCACTCACACTGACGCATGTCGGTATGAGTGGGCACTTTAAAGGAGTTTTGCTGTTGGCTTGCTTGGGGACACATGAAGCGTTGCTAAAAGCGAGTCCAATTAGTGGCATTACAACTAACACTTCAATTCTGGCCCAGAGTCGAGTGTCTCTCTCTCTCTCTCTCTCTCTCTCTTTCTTCCTTTCTCTCTCTTTTTCAGTCACTCTTACGCACATGCCTGCTCTCTCACTTACTTGGCAATAACGGCAATAGTCATCAGCAGTAGCAACAACAACTGAGGCAATGGCGCCAAAGTACGGCCATTTTGTGTGTAACTGTTGTTAGGATGTGAAGGAGACGAGGTGGTGCTACTGGGGGTTGACATGGTGGGGCTAAGGGTTGGAAGGGATGGGACTGAAGCTGATGGTTATGGGCAATGCTGCTTGGCGAAAATTTGCATTTAACGTTGTTTGCGGTGCCCGCAAATAGTCAACGACTGTCTATCTATATATTTGTGTGTGTGTGTGTATATGTGTGTGTGTATGTGTGTGCTCATATAGCTAGTGGTGCTTACAGACATGTGGGTGTTGTGTCTACACATCCACACTAACGCTTAGAAAGCCACAAAATACTCTAAAGACCAAACGACCGCAACGGAGCAGAGGAGTAAACAGCGACCCCAAACACACACACACACACACACACACACAGATACACGCACAGCAAACCGCCTGCAAATGTCATGCAAAATAACGGCACTATTTGTATGTGTGTGCATATTTGTTGTGTGTGAATTTTCCCAAAAAAGCTTTTGAAATTGACTTGATGGCAATGAAGGAGCCCGAAAGAACTAACAACAACAGCCAAACACAGACACACAGCCAACTCAGCAGACACAGAAACATATATACATACACAGGCACACACACACACACACACACAGATAGAAAAGCTTGCTTGCCTGTCGCATGTGGTGCATATTTTCAGGCACTTAAGCTATTTGCCTGAAATGTGCGCAACAACAAACAGGCACACACACACACGCTTACACATAGCCAGATAGACATACAAACACACACACACACACACACACTGAATTATCATGTGCAGATGCAGCTTACACGTCTCCATCGCCAAACAAAAACTCAATACGCCCAAGAGCCACCCACATTTGCAGTTGAACCCAAAAAAAGCACTCGGTATTGATTTTAATTGAAAAATTGTTAATTTTCCATGCCAGTGGCAGCAGCACCAGAAGGCGACAGCAGCCACGCCCCTACCTAGCACACACACACACACACACACATATACACATGTATATATACATATGGCGGTAGCACAGCTCTTCAACCTTTTGCCAAGTGAACTTTTTGTATACTGCCAATTTTACAACTGTGGGCGCGCGTGTGTGTGTGTATGTGTGTGTGAGTGTGTGTGTGTTAGTTAGTATACTGTTGTTGCTGCTGCTGTTGTGTTCTGTGGCTGGGTAATTACACAATTGTGTGTGAATAATTTCCAACCCCGCAGCGTAGACCAAAACTGTAGACGAAATATTCATTTGCCTCGGATTTTGGGCTTTTGAAACTGAGTTTGAACATTAAATTTTCATCGAGTGGAAATTCTACACACTTTAATTTCTATAGTTTAGACTATATACACACACATTAATATTATATATATATATATCTTTTGGAGTAGTAAATTAAAATGCTTTGGTTATATGTAATTTTTAGGCTTTTACATATATTGCACAAGTACTTCAAATATGAAACTATATTTTTTACTAGCAGCATGTCAAACGGATAATAATATAGGGATTTTAATGGACAAAATATAAATATAAGGTGGATGACAGAGACTTTGATGCCAGAATTTCTAAATAAACCAGTTCTTTATTTATTATTTATTGAAAATAGTAAGCATGACCAATGCATTGACATATGTATGTATTTATGTCCATAACATTATATATGTACATTCTTTCAATTGCCAACCAATGTTTAGTGAGATTTCAACATCGAGCTGATGAGCAAAGCATTTCTACACTCAACAAAAATTTTAGAAAATCGCCGTAAAATTAAATTGCACCAAAAACAAGAACAATCTTCTTGTTTTTAGAAATAATTTGTAAATATTCAATATAAATTTTCTTAATTAGAAAGGCTTTCTGTCGTTTTCATAAATGAATTTCTTAATAATAGCAATATTATTTTTTATTATTATTATATTTCTAGAAAAGTTTGAGTTGAAAGCTAAATTGGAAACACAAAAACCCTGGTTATTAGAAACATACCGTCTGGATAATAAAGTGTGTTATCCTTGGCACCAAAAGATTGATGAATTTCTAAAATTCATGACGATTTTTCCTGAGTGTAAAACTGCTCAGCTCTGGCCTCTCAGTCACAGCAGCAGATTTAGCACATTGCAATTGGCAGACTGATCTTCAAATTGGCATGGGGGCAAACAATGCTGGCAGACATTCTCAGGCAGATCCAGTCAGTCAGTCGGTCAGGTGGAGCGTCGGTCGTGTTTCTCTGAAAGTTTGTGGCCGTTCAACTAATTTCAATGCGCTACTAAAGCCAGCCTACAAGTTCTACGAAACTAATTTACTCAAGTGCCGACGCGTCGTGGGGCAGACCAATCGGCAACAACAACAACAACAACAACAGCGATGCACTCGACAATGGCTGCTTGGAGGCTGAATGAAGCTTTAGTTCGTCTCTCTCTGTCGAAAAAAAAAACAAAACAAAAAACAAGAAACAGAAATAAAAAATGAAATGTGCAATCGTCATTGGAGTTTTGGAGTAGCTGCGACCCGATTGGCAGCTTCGAAATGCGCTGGCCATGGGAACCAATCCTTAACTGCAACCAAGCGTTCGTTTGGTCCAACCAACTGGGTTGGGCACCAGCCACCAGACTTGTGGCAGACTTGTCGACTCGCCGATGCTGCCACTTGACGCAATGCCGTCTGCTGCGATCGGCCGCCGGCGATCATGTTACTCTCCTGCCTCCCTGCCTCGCTTTAGCTCTCTTATTCTATCTCTCTCTCTCTCTCTGTCTCTCTCTCTCAGTCAATCAGCTTGTCAACGCTTTTGGGCATTTTCTCATGCATTCGCCCAATGGATCTTTGATTCTGATAATCATGATCATGATGATCATCGGACTTCTTCATTTTGTTGCTTGTGGCTCGGCGACTCGAGTACCAATTCGTTTAAAATGGTATCAGTTCTAAGAAAAATATTATTTTTTTATAATTTCTCGAGTGCGTTAATCTGTTGAAGAGTTGCTTGAGTGAGTGGCTCGACCCGGGGCCCTTGCAGTCGATCGTTTTGGCTCGTCTTCGCCTCGTCTCGTCATCGTCTCGTCTTCGCCTCGTCTTCGTCTTGTCTTCGGTTTCGGTTGTGCATAATCACGACACCGACGCGGACCTCACACTCCTTTTTTTTTCTTCTTTTTTTTTTTGTTCATTGCTTTGAGTGAAAACAGACGGGAGAGCCTCGCTGCCGTTGCAGAGGTGCTGAAGTAGAAGAAAACATAACCCTTTCCCCGCCTCCCCCCTGACCCCATAACTACCCACACTGTTATCTCCCCTCGTTTACTGTGTCTGGTGTTGGTGGTGTTGTTGGTGTTGTTGGTGTTGTTGGTGTTGACGTGCCCCGCCGAACCAAAATGAAACGTCAATTTCAAGCGTTTTTCCTGGTAATAATTAGTAGCTGAGGTGGGCATTTAAATACTTGGCGGTTGCCATCATCGTCTTCCATTTTTATTTTCATTTTTTATTTTCTTCGTTTCTTCCAGTTTTTTTTTTTTAATTTTTTTTTTTAAATATATTCTGCGTATTTTTGTACAAAAATACGCGCACAACAGCCAAATAATGCATATAATTGCATTTTTAAGTAGTTGCTGCTGCTGCTGCTGCTGCTGCCTGTCGTATTGTGTTACCTACGCATTACCTTCCTCCTTCTCTCACCACCAGCACCTCTTACTCTCCCTCTCTCTCTCGCTCTGTCTCTCTTTCTTGGTAGATGTCAACCCTGCGTGTTAATAGACCTCGCATGGAGCTGAGGCAAGCTGTAGGTATAAGTGGTTTTTAATTTTCTATACTTAAAATTCTGGGGAAAAAATGCAACGGAAATGCGACAGCAAGTGGGTGGCTCCGAATCCAATTGAATTGCAACTCGGACTGGAACTGGAACTGGAACGGGAACGGGAACTGGAAACATGTCTGATGGTTGTAGATTTAACATAAGATTGCTGTAGCATTTATTAAAAAGTCCCCTTGCACAACCAAGTCTTCAAATGCCGATAGCATTGGCCAAACTTAATCGATTTATATACTTGAACTCTAGTTACCTGAGGTATATATATATATATATATATATATTTGCTATATATTATTTACTATACTGTATATACTATACTTAACTGTATCACTATCGAGAGGCAGAAAGCATTAGGATCAGCTATCAATATTTGTATATAGAAGCTGGTGCATGAGCTCGTTAAGCCGCATAATATCCAATAACAGCCAACAAGAACAACAAAAAGAAAACAACAACAGAAACAACAACGGCAACAACAAAGAAGACCAGTGGGTTGGGTGTTGTTCTGGTCTGGGCACACATGTAAAAGTCAATGGCAACAATGTGTGGCACTGTGGTTTGACTAAGCAGCAGGGTTGAGTTCGGGTTGGGAGACGGGTTTTGGGTTTATGTTTGTGTTTGGATGGGCTTTCGAGCGTTTTGGGTAAAGGAGCTAAGGGTTGCAATTGCTTGGGGAAGTGTGTAACAAGTTACTGCCATTCACTGATGAGGCTGCTAATGCTCATAATGATGTTGTGAATGATGATCATAATGATGACGATGACACGTGTAAGTGCAGCAACATTGTCGCAATTATCCGACTGTTAGCGGCGACAACAACGCTCCGAGTAAAGTTGGGCGACGGCTACAGAACAGAGTACAGAGTAGGGTAGTACAGAAAGATTGGGTTGAGTTTGGTTGGGTTTGGTTTGGTTGGTTTGGGTTGGGCTCGGCTGTTGTCCGGCTGTTTGTTGCTGGTTATTATTAATTTGCTGCGTTTTGTTTGTTGTTTATTTCAAGAAGGGAAGTGCCAGTCGCACCAGTTGCCACCCACAGCGCGAAAACGTGACCTTAGCCTCGTTTTGATGCCAGCGCTTACCAGCCTCAAAGATAATGATTTTTGCGCAGCATAAAAAAAAAAATCATGTAAAAGGAAAGTTACCAGCGATTCTAGAAAATCCAAAAACAGAGAATCCCATCAGCAGTCCATATAACCCACGTCAGAGGCGCTCGACACGCACAAAATTTGTCCATTTCCCTCGATTCAGTGTTTGGTGTTGTTGTTGTTGCTGTTGCTGTTGCTGTTATAGACTTATTAGCGCAAAATGAGCACAGCGCGCAGACTCATTTAGATCTCATCAGCCAAATTTATCATCTCCAAATATTTCAGCCGCTTTGGTTTTGCTTGATTTTTTTTATATATTATTTTTTTTTTCTTTTTTTTCTTGTGAGTTGTTGCTACTTTTTTGGTGCTTTGAAGTGGGAAAGTAGCTTGTTAAACACTTAACGCTTCAGCTGATGGCACAAATGGATTTTGTACGTGCTGAACAATTTTGCGGGGCGGAGCGGGGCGAAGCGGGGGTGTCGGCGTCATTGGCCATTGGAGTGTACTTAGCCGACGCATATGCATTCATGTGGAAATTGCTATCGGATTTGTTATCAATTACAATTGGGGCAGCAATCGAGCGATAATTAGGCAAGTAAGATGAATAGTCGAATGTCGATGAAAAGTATTTTAAGGTATACACTAGATACAGCTCAATTAATTTGTAAGCAACTTTATTCATTTTATTTATTTAATGTCAAATAATATCAGGCGAAATTATTGAAAATAAATTACATAAAATTTAATATTGTATTATTGTACATAAGAAAAATTAGAAAATGGTTTAAGAATTCTGCGGGTATGTTAATTAGACCAAAACTAAAGTATTGTTAGTAGGAATTAGTTAAGATACTCATCTAAAAATGTATTGGCAAGACGATTTAAGTTAAGCTCGTTTTGATTATTATAGTAAGATTTTAACTTCGTTCGATAAAATATCGACACTGTAATAAATTCATATATTAGACAGTATATAGACATGATCACTTATCTTACTTTATTACGTTCGATAGTAATTCAAAATAAATTGAATCGCTTTGGCCATCAAAATCCTATTTGTATTATTAAAGTAAAAAATCAAATAAAAAATATTTTATGTAATATTTATCGACCAACTTGTTAAATACAGCCGTAGAATATATATATTTTGTATTTTTTACCAATCGCAATAAATATTTTCCGTGCGAAGCCCATAGTTAAAAGTTCAAACTCATCAAACAATTAGAGCAGTCGCTAACAAGCTGCTCTCTAAGCATGTGCAAAGTGCTGTCATTATGATCATCGTTCACATCATTATCATTCACATCATTGTCATAATCAGATCTTGTCCGATCGAATCATCCGAAGCCAGCCGGCAAAGAGAGAGAAGGCAATCAATTGGGCCGCCTGTCTGAATGAGGCCTATTATCGAATTTTGAAAAGCGTAATTATCGCATGACAAATCAAACGTTAGATGTGTATTCACTTTATTTACTCTATAAATATTATCGTTAAGTCGCCGACTGATCTTTGAGATGCTTGGGAAACTCAAGCAACTCCAGTCCATCCAAAAGCCAAAAGCCAAAACCAATTTTCAACACCCACAACAACACTTCCACACATACGCACACAAATTGTTGTTATTATTACACATTTGATTGGGGCATCGTGAGTGTGAGAAGATGCTGGCAAAGTGTTTAGACACCGAAAATTAGTCATTCGAAATTTTGAAAGCCACCTAGCTGAATAGATTTCCTGTGCCGCAATCCAATTAACCAATTGAAATGTGGTCGAGCTCAATCAATGCATCTCTCTTCACATCTTGGAGAGGTATCTCAGTTTATGAGACTTACAATTAGGCAAAGACCCAGCTAAAGAGGCGGAACTCTGTTTAAAAACTTAATTTGCATGTGCTTTAATCTCTGTACATATGTGTTGAAAGCCAAAAGTTTTCAGTTTAAGTTTAAGTTTTGAGTTCGGCTCGTTAGCTGCTGCTGTTAGCCAATAGGAATCCAAAAATTCCCCACAAGCCTAATAATTGAAATACAACAAAGTTAGATTTTGCTATGAAATCTTAGTTGTAATTCAGTCAAGATTATGGAAGTATAGTTTTCAGGCGTTGCCAGGCTTACATCGACTATCTGCTGGTAGAGTTATTAGTTAGGAGTACTTCTGCATCTCTGTCGAACTGATGAATTTTATATTTTGGGCCACAGCAAAACACAATAATTTTCGTTTCCTGTTTTCATCTGTTACTCGCAAAGAAAAAGAGCTTTTACTCATTTTCTTCTCCCTCTCTTCGTAATAATTGTTGCTTATTGTCTGTCCTTACGCTTCTTTATCATGGACATTGAGGGATTATAACCGTTCTTATGTTCGCTCTCGCATTTATCGCAGTTGAGAGGATCAGCGCTACTTCGAACTCTTAACTATTTAAATGTTTGGTACAAGTATGTACCTGGCATACGTATGTACAATTGTATGTATGTATATATAGTTAGTGTTAGCATGTACCTGACACTTGGACCCTCAGGTAAGATGAGTTTGTTGTCGGCCCTCAAGTGGCTGCTGTTTCGATTGTCGCCTTGCCAGTTTTGCTCTCACAGCACCCCATCCGCCTGCTAGCGATTTGCTTTGAAAATTAAATATAACTCATTATCGCAATCAAGAAATCCTTTTTTTTTTCCTCATCTCTGTCTCCCTTTGTCTCGGTCGCTCTTGTGCTTCTTCATCGTAAGACACTTGACAACAGCAACAACATCATGCAACATTTTGTTTGCCTTGCACTGCGTCGGGATTTTCGCTGCTGCTGCTGCTGCTGCTGTTGTTGTTGTTGTTGTTGTTGTTCTTGTACTTGTTGCCTGTGTTGCACACCAATTTTCTACTCAAAACTTATGACAGCCAATTCGAGAGAACGAACGAAAATTATACAGACACTCGGCGGCTGCTCATCGCCTGGGCGGAGGGGTCCACAGGGGGATGAACTACACACATAGCTGCTGTTAGCTACAAATGCGTTGGGTTGGGGGAGGGGGCATGGTTGGGGTAGGCAGTTCGTTGCATGACTTAACAGTTTTTTTTTTTCTCAATGTGAATGCATTTTGCTGTTGTTGTTGTTCCGTCTACAAGTCCAACTCCATCTTCAGTTCCAGTTCCATATATTTTCAGTTGCCCCTCGGCTCTCGGCCGCCCGGGTGCCGCTTGTTGAAATCAACATCAAACCTTTAATTTGATGATTCTGCAAATAATTCGTCGGATTCAGAGTCGTTGACGTTTTGGGCCGCTAACCGCCCCCCACCCCCCCTCCCCTTTAGCACGCCCCCTGCCGGCCCAGAGGCAATGCACGCTGAATCTTTGACTCTATATATAGAGTACGAGTACGACTAGTTTATATATATTTATATGTATTTATATATGAACATATATATATAAAATATATATATATATATATATATATGAATGTGTATGTATATGTATATGTGGATGAGTCGCAGCTTGTTGATTTTTTCAGTTGCCGTCGCTGCAGTCGAGGCGTGAAAATATAATAACACCTTTTTAATTGTATTTTGAAAACCCCTTCACTTACCCCCTAGCCCCAGTCCGCACCCCGCAGCCACCACGCTTTGGCTAGCCACCTGTCGTAAGCCCTGTCAGCTATTGCGAATACAAAAAAGTGAAAGGCTGGTGCAAATTAACCAACATTTGAAATAGTCGCTTAATTAGACTTATCATCGGGGCAATTCACGATTGCATTCACAATTGTTAGCACTGCTCGTTATATTGTGACTCAGAGCGCGTTGTCGAGAGTCACTGAACCACCCGCAAGCGGCAAATCGATTGTTGCCTTTTCTTCTCCACAATTGTCTTTTCATTCAATTGTCTTAGGTGAATCATTTCGGGGTCGGAGGATGGTAGGGAGTTACTCGTTTGATGTGCTGTCTCTTTGTCGTTCGATCGATTTGGACCAAGTTGAATGCACTGTTGAGTCCACCTTATATGGCGATCGATTGTGTAACCATTTATAGCGACCCTCTTCGCTAGATACATATATATTAGCTCTTCTATCTGTGGTTAATTGAAATAAGTTTGGCAACTATGCGAGTAGTATATCGCATTCATATTATACAATTTTTAAATGTAAATTATGTAAGTTAATAAATGCAAATTAATGTTCCCATTTCTTAAAAGTGTTATATGTATATTTCCTCATCACAGATAACAATTCAGTCAAAATTAAGTTAGAAAAAAAGAATTTCATTCGTTTTACTTATAAGTAAATTCATAATTAGTAAAAGTGTAATAACCATTTATTTTTAGTTTAATTTAAATTATATTATTGTCAGAATATGTACTAAAAGATGCCTAATTCCATCACCTCAAGATATTTAATAATTTTACAAAACTTTATTTAGTTAAATGCTTTTCCCATTTAATAAAAATTATGATACTGATATTGACAACAAAATATATTCTCCAAACTTAATAAATAGAAATGAGAGCATTTGAACTAGTGCTAATGAAATGCAATAGAAGTAAGAGATAATTAAAACTTAAAGCGAAATTAGTAATACAAAACCGACATGAGCAAATACGAATTTAAAAACAAAAAATTAAAGCAGTTGAAATGGGAGACAAGCTAAAACTGAAAATAATTAATATTGCCTACGAAATACATACAAACGTATATATATATATAACATAAATACGTACATATAGAGTGATTACAATAATGAAATTGCGAATCGCGAAAACTAAGTGAGCTCAACAAATATTTACGTTTAAAGCATAAAATCCAACTGAAAGCTGCAGCCATTACAGTCCCGTACTTAACAACAAAATCATCATCATCATCATCATCGTTGTTGTTGTTATTGTTCTTATTAACGTCATTAACAAACTGAACATTCAGCAGTTTTCAGCTACTTCTTTAGCCATTTCTGTGCAGTTGAGCGACAGCTAACGAATTTCCTTCCTTCCGCATTGTCCAGTAAAAACTGTTGTCCATTTGTTAGAAAAACAATAACACAGCAAAAGAGAACAATAACAGCAAAATGTGTTTTATGCTGTTCTCGCTAAAGGGTTGCTACCTGCAGATACGGATAGTGGGTAGGGCGTGGTGGGTGGGGCGTATTTGCATATTTGCGTAGTTGTGCTCCTATAGCTAAAAATTAGGCGCGACAAAATGTTATCCAATTACAGCAAATAGTTTTCAGCTAGACGACTGTCCTGTGATTGATGGCCCAATAACAAGTTGTATGAGGGGTAGAGAGTGGTGGGAGAGGGAGAGGAGGGTGCGGGGCGTTGATGTTGGTTAACTGCTGCAGCGCTTTGATTGATGGGGACGAGCATGAGACTGAGACTGAGACTGAAAACCAGCCAGTCTTTAAACTCACGCAATTTTGCAGGTTGTGACTAATCCACACTTTCATCTCTCTACCTATTTATATATACATACATCTATGTGTCTCTGTGTGTGTGTGTGTATGTTCTTGTGGATTTGTGTGTTAAGCATATTTTTCAATTATGGCCAAGCTGCGGTAAGTCGATGGCCGCATTTCATGCAGCTCCATACAATTGACATTATAAATCGCATTTCACGCTAATTTGCAACAACAAGCAGCAGCTTAAAGCCAAAGGCGCATTGTGGCGGGGGAAGGGCACTGTTGAGACTGCTGATTAGTGAAAGCGAATGCGAGGGAGAAGCGGGGAGAATGGAAAATCAGCCAACCAACAAAACAGACTGAAAACCCCACACAAACTCAAAAGCAGAGCGATAATATATTTTACAATTCTTGAGCGCATCCCCAGGGAGCTGTTGCCGCTAACCCCGCCCTGGTAGCAGGCGGAGGGTAACACTTTAAGGCGCCAGGGGTTGGGCAAAGACCAAACAAAACACTCGACAAGATTTTGACAAAATTAATTTTATAGATTAGAAAACATTCATTTCGAGTGCTTACCGTTTTTGTTGTTGTGGTTGTTGTTGTTGTTGTTGTTGTTGTGAGGGGAGTTGCTGCGAGTGTGGGGCGCAATGAGCCTTGTCTACCTGCGCCCTTAATTGAAGAATTGTCAACAAATTATGGTTTCATAATGGCCACACAGCATGCAGCAGGAGTCCCAAAACCGACCCGAACCCCACTTGCCAGTAGCGCGCCAAGTTGTGCACTTCATCAACTGTTGCAACTGTTTTGGGGGGGGGCGTGGCGCCACGCGGCGTCGTCTCTGACTGCGTCTGACACTTCAATTGGTTTAGTCCCGCCAAAGAATACCTTTCACGACCCAGTCGGCGACAAAATACCAAATACAAAATAAATAATCTGAACAAGGACTGACAACACATCCCTTAATTAATGCATCGAAGATTCTATACACTGCGTAAGTCGATATTGAAACACTTGATATCGAAGCTTAAGTTTAGTTGCAGCATTTAGCTATACCGTTAGCGCACTTAAATGATCTTGCTGCAACTGTAAATGGTGTTAAACGCGAATGCACTAATTGTGCTATGTCAGTAAATAAATTAGTCAATCAATATTGTTAACAACAATTTGAATCAAGTTTGATTATCTAAAAGAAATACGCTTATAAGTCGATTCTACTGCCAGACTTTACCATCTTGAATACATGTTGCATATACCCAATGCGCGAGATTTGGCAAAGTGCAAATCAGTTGAAGGACATTTTGTAAGCTGACAATTGAAGGTAGCTTCTGCGATGCGGCAGGTATGAGCTGATGCTAATAGGCGTGGCATGGCGTCTGGCACACACGCACACACACAGCCACACACACAAAGGCACACACACACACACATGCAGGCACTATACACATTTACAGACAATCGCACACGCAAATCAGACAATTTGTATCCAGCGGTGAATGTAATTGAAAAATGATTGGTTTACCATCAATGAAAATGATGATGACAACGCACTGACAACACTCATGTTGTTGTTACGCTGTTGCTGTTGCTGTTCCTGTTCCTGTTGTTGTTGTTGCTGTTGCTGTGAATCGCTGTCAATGACACGCACCTGCAGCTGTGACTTCAATTGTTGGGTCAATCGGCCATTCAACACTGATGAGTTGTTGATAAAACACACTTAATATTATCGAATACGGGATTGATGAGCATTAAGTATTCACATAAATAAGTACATATATGTGTGTAAGAATTGGTGTATATATGTATAATTGCATTTAAATCAATTGTTGACCGATTTTTCATAAATAGTTACAGTTGCAGCTTGTCAGCGCTGCGCACAGTGAGAAGAGAAAGCGCTCTCAAATCTCTATGCAAATTGCTGTCATAGGAAGTATGGGATGAAAGATGCAATTTTGCCATGTATTAGCTGCCATAACTTTTTCAAAACTAAACCGATTGTCAAAAGCTGTCACTATTTAATAGAACTGCATGTTTTCCAACGCGTAAATGACTGTGAAATGTTCTTTGCTGGAGACTTCAAACTGGGAATATATGTGTTCTCTTCTACATATGTATACCTCAAAGTAATAGGATCGACTATAAAGATGTTCCGCTACAATATTTCGGGACAAGTAATATCAGTTCCGTTATTTGCGTGTTTAGTAATCACACATAATTATGAGTATATATATATATATATATTTTGTCTAGCTAGACTTCGTGTAAGCTTTCAACTATTGATGAGCACACTTCCAGTAATCACCCTCTTAGCCACAAGTATGAGTATTTTTGTTAAGCTCATCCAATACTTAGCTTTGTTGGCCACATGCTTTCACAGCTGGAGACACGTTGCCAATTGTCATTACGCATTTCAGCTTAGACTTATAAAAACATATAGAAAGCGAGAGAGAGAGAGAGAGTGGGAGAGAGGGAGAGAGAGGGAGAGAGAGAGAGCATTGTGTGTGGCATGCAGGACTGTCAGACAAATAGTCGTTCTGGTTTTTCACTTGAGTAGTTATCAACAAATTGGCAAGTGCAGAGCCGTCGGCTGGTCGCGTGTTCACACAGCAGGTTGCAAGTGTAGCACATACAGATTCTAACCGTTAGCAAGCCACATCTACCAAACACCCCCTTCCACCCCCCCCCCCCCCCCAATGATCTTCTCTTTCAAATTTGTGAGAACTGTTGCAATTTGTTGATTTTGCTGTTGTTTCTGTTTCGGTTTTGTTTTGTTTTGTTTTTTTTTTCAACTTTTGTGAATCATGCATCGCGCAAAGGGTTGCTCATCAGCTCATCAGCTCAGCAGCGCATCCAGCGAAGGATTACAATAGGACTACCCATCCCTGTGTAGTGGGTCTTTAGTTTGTTTATGATTAACGTGCGCTAATTTCATTCATTTCGCACTCGTTCCGTCCTGAGCTTCAGTCCAGTCCCTCGGGATCGCGCACACTTATGCTTATTGGATTTACGAGTTTTTCTAAGGGGTCAGGGGATGGGGGTTGAATTGAGGGTTTGTTTTGCTATCTATTTATTTGAATTTCACACGAGCCTCGACCACAAATACCCCGGACATCGCACACACACACACACACACACACACAGACACACACACACACATACACAGAAAGAGCGTCGCTGATTGGAGTTGACTTCGAGGTGTCAAAATACACAACAAGCAAGCAACGACCGACGTTCGACCTTCGGTCGAAATTATTCGATTATTGCTTCTAAGTAATACCCTAACAAGGAACTGCTTTCGGTCGTGTGACTTAGCTGGCATTTTTGGGCATTTCGCTGGCGACGCCGGCAACTAATAATCTTATTAGAATTAATGAAGGAATTTCCAATTTCAACAGACAGGCGCTAAGCGGACCCACCCCTAAAACTACCAGAACGAGGGGCGGTGCGGAGCGGAAGAGTGCTGGCAGTGAAAGCGATTTAATGTTAATAAGTTCTAAATGCCAATAATGCCAAGTGCCCCACAGAAGCAGCTGCCCTGCGGTCCTAGGCAAAATAGGAATTCCTGAACGGACGTGCGGCAATCCCAAAAGCGAATCGAGAGTTGCCCAGCAGCTGACACAGATTGTGATGGGGCTGCTGCTGCTGCTGCGGCTGACGGGGCCACGCCCCGAATGAGTTAGGGTCTAACTAACACAATGTGTTCGTTCCCTTAATAGAAGATTTAGCACAGTCCACAATAGTGTCAGTTAAAGACCTTGAAAGTGGGAAACGTATCCAAGAAACGCACTTTAAAGAGCAGTCAAACAGAAGAGTTGTAAACATAATTATGGATTTGACGGTTTCTGGCCAATAAAGCCAACTCACTTAGGCCAGAACTAGCCCGTTGTGCCACCGTATTCGAATATTTATACATATTATATATATATATATATTAGGAGGATCCCCTTCCCCAACCGGATAAATTAATAAACTTTGCAATTTTTGTTGGCCTTAGATTAGGGGTCTTAATAGTAGGGCCTAATCTCTAACTGATGATGAGGGGAGCAGAAGAAGTGTTCTGGAGATACATCGTCTTCCTCATCATTTCAGCTTCTGCGGACATCACTTTGACATATTTACATGATAATATTGCTATTAATATTACGCTTATAATCATTTTTAGGCTAGATCCCAGCTAAATGTAATTTGAATTTGTTTGAAATTACATTTGATTTAATGTTGCATTGAGTTTATGTTGATACATTTATAATAATAATTATGATGAAATAAATCAAAAAAAATATCGAAATATCTTTGATGATAATAATCTGTAAGCAATAACTACATTCAATCTATTTTATTTAATTAATTGTGTCTTTAATAAGTTCATATTCATATTCCAAACCAGAAAATTGATACACATAGATCCCATTCATGTACGTGTGTATGTATATATATTTATATATTTGACGTACTAGTTGCTATTAAAGAAATATATCGTTTTTCTAAAGTCAGTCAAGTGGCTGTTCGAAGCTGAATCAAAGTCTGTGGCAAGTGGCAATATCCATTATGTCAAGGTCCAATGATCCAATATGTGTGTGTTAGAACATTGAACGTGTTATTGTTCAATCGTAATTGTTAATTGTTAATGCACTTTGTAAATTAAATTACTTAACGAACTGAAGGCTCATTTGCTCCGGCACAGCCCCTTCAATTTGAATGATATTTAGTAACCCTCCGCTCGACAGCTCACCCGTTCCCGTTCCCGTTCCCGTTCCCCCGTCATTAAGTCGTATAATTAGAAAATCGCAACCATCCATTAATCATGAGGCATTTAAAATATCATTTCAATTGTAATTAATAGCCAACGGCAATGGCAATTGCATCGCAGCTCAATGTCAACCAAAGGTCATTAATATTGCGTTTCGTCAATTTATTCAGTATACACAGTTAGTACATGTTTGATCATATTCAATTTGTAAAATCATTGGGTTTTCAAGTGCCTCGACACCAAATTCAAGCCTTTTATTCCATTTGCGTAAATTAATACTCGAAAATAACAACAGACCAATATTCAAGACAATTTTATTACACCCATTTTGATTGTTTGTTTGATTGTTTGTTTTTTTTTTTTGGTTTTGTTACTTTTGCACGGTATTAAAAACGTTTTGCAATAAATGGGGCCAGACAAATTTTACACTCACATTTTGTAATCGCAAAACTGAAAAAGAGTTGTGTAAAACAAACGGAAAAACAAACAAAAAAATTCGCGACCATTCAACTCATATGAAAGTTAATATGAAAGTTCCAACTGCAGTGTGTGTGTGTGCGTGTGTGTGTGTGTGTGTGTGAGAGTGGAGACCAATGGGTTGGGGAATATATGGAAAAATGCCGCGAAATGCCTTTGCTGAATGTCAATTGAATATTGCATGTAAAGCGGAACAGGCTGAGTATGGAGGAGTGGCGGCAGGGTGCTGGAGAGGAGCTAGGGGCTGCTCGTAGTCGTTATGAAATTTCCACACGCCTCAAATGGTTGACTGACTGGCGGACTGAAGTACAGATGGCCAGACTGACTCACTGGCTGCCTGTCAACTTGATGAAGTAAACTAATAAAAGCCGCATGCCATACAAACTGAAAGCCAGGCCAAATCCTCTCTCGCACATAACACGGTGAACGAGAAAGAGAGAGAGATAGGGAGAGAGAGAGGGAGGGAGGGGGTAGATAGATAGGGAAAGAGAGTGGTATGCACTTATATGGTGAAGCGAGCTGATATACTGGATGTCGTATGCAATCGAATGCATTGCCCTGACATGTCACCTGAAAAGTACACATTGAACTCGAACTGCCTTCCCACTCTGACTCTGACTCTGACTCTGACTGTGACTCTGACTCTGACCCTGCTACCTGTTCATTTGCCACATCCTGCTCTCTGCATGCAATTTGCGCAATTTTGCAGCACGAGTGCACAAATATTTGTACTTAAACCCAGCCCCATCCTTAGTGGCAGTGGAAACATGCCACAAGGGTGCGTTTTTAACAGAGAAAATCTTTGATTGGTTAACAATATTTTAATTATGGCTAACAGTTTGAGCCACAACGGCCGGCTGCAAAAGCTGATCTTTGTCGAAGTGCAGCCGCCCGAATGAATGTGCAAAATTGCTTTCACATTTGTCCAGGGCATGCATGGAGCATGTGGCATGAATTGGGACGGTAACGGGAAAGCAAGACGGAAGGTTGCTTTAGTTGCTGGAAATGCTTGAAGCACCTTTGAACTTGAGACCACAAAGCAACCAAATTGAGTCCACTGAGCAGCCGTTCAATATCCCTAATGAAAATCGTCACATACTTGTATACATAATGAGACTAGTTGCAAGTGTCATGGAATTAAACTGCCAGAAAATAATAAAAAAAAATATATCAGTTTAAAGTGAAAGCGCCAAATCATACACATTTCTCGATAGCTAATTAAATAATAATTGTTTTCAAAGTAATCGCATACACTTCTTGGATTATCTGCTGATATTGCTATACTTTTCAGAACATCGATCGAAATTCAATAAATCATCATAAAGAAGACGAAATACTTCTGGCGAGTCACTAAGTTTCGCAACAGAATGTTGCCCCTTTAAGTCTCTCACATCCTGTAGGCATCCGAGAATGTCTGAAATGCTGATAGGGGAATAGGTGAAACGAATTTAATACACTTAAGGTTCTAAAAGATGCAGAAGATTATTCTTCTGACACTACACACAAAATGAATAATATCCTACTAATTACAGGCTAGCTAACCTAATCCATTATATATATACGTTTCGTTATATATATATATATATATAGTTGTGACTTTATTAGTGCAATAATTTTAGACTGCGATCGAGCATTGGACTGTTTCTGATTTGTGCGTCGATATAATGCTTTCTGAGGTGCAAAGGCTGTTTTACTTCTGTATTAGCTGCTCGCATCCATGACTTTTCAGAAATATAAATACCTGTATTACTTATTTGAACTTTCGGTTTGAAGGAAATGCATAACAAACAATTGACTGAAAGTATAGTCCAAACTTAGACACATTAAAATAAATATCGAATTGTTTTCTGGGAAGTCGAGTGCTTAACTAATCCATTTCCTAATGCCAACAACAACAAAAACAACAGCTATTAACTATTTAGTATGAAGAGCAGTGCCATTATCATAAAAGGCGTGCATTATGTTTCAATTGCTGTCGAGCAGCTTCATAGTTCAATAAATCAAGTGCATTTTGGCTTGGCGAGGGCTCTATACGAGTGGGCGTGGTCGGGTGCTGCCATTGAAGCGCATCCTCGTTGTCTGGCAAACACTTGAGCCATTCGACCACCAAGCTGACTGTAAGCCCAGTGGCCAGTGGCTAAGAAGGGGCGCGTCTTGCAATGTCTCGAATCGTTGCGGCCCATAAAAACGAGGGCTCACAACCCAAGCTCAATAATAATAAATTTTCAATCAGCAAATTGACATCGTGATTCTCAGCGTATTGTCAACGGAGTGAGTGGTGAGGGAGAGGAGTACGGTCAAGTAATCATTTACAGACAGATTGCCAATGCTGTTATCTATATTAAAGTGGTCTAGCTCAAATCCAACCACAATTGCATATCGCCCCGAGTGTTGGCATAAGCGGGCTGGCTTGATTTTACTTCTCATTAAAAACACTGATTATTGCAATCATTTTGCAAAAGTGCGTTTAACCAATAATATTGTAAAACAAGAGTGGACTCGACTACGATATACCCTGCACCCAGTTATTAAATATATTCTATTATTATTAGCAAATTCCCCTTTCAAAAGAATTGCACTAAAATGCGAGCAGCTATGCAAGCGCCCTCTGCCGACAAACTCAGAATATACTCAGAAACATATACATTTTTATGCAGATCAATATGAGAATATATTATCGACTATAACTGGGTGTTTCCTATCCGATCTTGACGAAATTTGGGCAGTTGATCAACACTATGCATATGCATATTATGTATTAATTAGAAGAAACTGCCTTTAAAATTGTAGCATTTATTGCTATTGGAAATTTAGTTATATCGATATTCGATAAGCCGAGAATGTTATCGATAAAATAAAGCAAACTTGATCTGCGCCTGGTACACGAGAACCTATATTACAAATTTGAAGTCTCTAGCTCTTATAGTCATACAGACAGACGGATATATCAACTTGGCTATTGATCAAGATCTGATCAAGAATATATATACTTTATGGGGTCGGAGATGCTTCCTTCTGCCTGTTACATACATTTGCACAAAAATCATTAAAAAAAATGTAATTCTTGCCCAAACTTTGCACTTCTGGTTAAATGTAAATGGGATATTCAAAATGCAAAGATCATTTCATTTGTTCATATTTAGCGCAATTAATTGAAATTTTGAATTGCATTCGTATCGATTTGAGGGGAGGCGGTCTCCATGTCAAAGGGCAACCAAGAACGGTCTTAATTATCACACAGTTATTCAAGGGGTAGCTAAAATTTGGATTGATTACACTGAAGGAGTATAGAACAGCACCTGGATACAACTACACACACACACACACACACACACACCAGCACATTGAGAGGGTCCGAGTTAGGTTTCCGTTTTGGGGCAAATTCATGGCACTTCCTATTTTGATTTCCGCACTCAAATTAAACGCTCGATGAAGCGACAGTTTGTTGGATGCTATCATAATGAGAATTGAGTTTCCCTGGAAATGAACGAAGGGGAAGTGCTGCGAGAGATAGCAGGATAGCAGTAGGGAGCATACAGTGGGCATTTTGCTTGCTGCAGTGGCAGCGTCGCCAAATTGCAAAATGATATAATTCAATGAGAGTTGATTAAATTATCAGGGCTCGAGGCGGCTCTGGGCGCTACGAGACGAGGCGAGGCGTGGCGAGGCGTGGCGAGGCGTGGCGAGGTGGTGCGAGGCGGTGTAGGGTGGTGCGGAGCAGGCGCTGTGCGATCCTACTGCAACAGAAAATTGTGTGTTCCTAATTTTGTTGTTGTTGCCTTGTGTGCCTTGTTAATGAAATTTTCCGCTCCTTTGGCAGACGTTTGTTTACATGTGTGTGTGTGTGTGTGGGTGTGCGTGTGTGTGTGCGTGTGCGTGTGTGTGTGTGTGTGTATGTGTGTGTCTGTGTTGCTATTTATTATAGCAAATTGTTGTTGCTGGTGGTATGGTGCTGCTGCTGTTGCATCGCCTTTTGTCTGTTGTTGCAACTGATGATGATGACGTTGACGTTGCATGATGAAATAACAAACCGGATTAATTTGATTTCGTTCGCCCCGGAATGGGTCCAGCTCAAGGCAAGACGAGAAGACATGGCAAGGCTTTGTGCGCTGCCCTGCTGCCCTGCTGCCACGCCCCAAAAGCTCTTAAGTGCAACTCGTGTTGCCCTCAGCATTGGAGGCTGCGTATGTGTGAGTGTAAATTAATTTAGCAGCTCCGCTCCAGACCAATTGGAAGCCACCTGAGCAGCGGTCACAGCCACAATCACAGCCACAACTTCAGCCACTGCAGCAAATAAAACTACAACGATTACAACAATCACAGCTACAACCACAATTACAACCAAAACTAAATGCAAGTGGTAATCGCATCCTAAAGTTACCTCGATAACCATCGATCCAAATCAAATAAGTGCACTTCACTCTAGCCAAGCACTGGAGGCATTTCACAACTATGCTCCATGTGGAGTACAACAATTTCAGCAATTGTCATTTGCATTCAGTTCTCCAGATTCTCAAACTATATTCAAAGCAATTTTCATTGGCATAACAATTTAATTATTGAATTATAGATATTATTTCTTATGGCAGGCACAGGCACAGGCACAGGCAACGCAAATAAATGTATATAATAAAAATAGTATATTAATTACAAGAAGACTCTGCTTTTAAAATGTTGGATTTCATTACTATAGAAAATGGATATCTATCTATCGATTCATGCAACGGGAGCAGTTATCAATCAAATGAAGTAAACTTTATCTGGTCGGGTATACGAGAACTTACATTCCAAACTTAAAGTCTTAGTCTATGGAATCCGCGTATTCATAAGGACGGACAGACGGGCTATATGGACTCGAGTGTTGATCCTGATCAAGTATATATATATACACACTTTATGTGGCCGGAAGTGCATCCTTCTGTCTTTCACCTACACCCTTTTTGAAAAGTTTTTGAGCATAAAATACAGATCCATTTTTTTCAAAGATGAATTAAACAAATAGTTTTAAAAATGCTTTAGTGGAAAGAAGAGTTTGTCAGAATGTTGGGAACCAGTTGTTAGCTTGACATTAATTGGTGCACTCCATCGAGTGCCCACTGTAATGTATGCAGTTTTGTTGCTACTATTGGCAGCACTTAAGTTGCACATTGTTCCACACTCATCCATGGCATTCCGTTCCATTGTCAGTCAGCGTGGCACTTGGCCAAAATGCAGCCTAGCCACTAAATTTACTGGGCTGCAACGAAGCGCACTGAGTGGCTGCCAGCCATTTTGGGCGCTGCCATTTCTCAGATGCCCAGATTTATGAGCCAAGTTGTCAGTTGGCCATGCATAGAGTATATATATATATATATATATATATATATATGTGTATATATATGTAGATGATTATGACGCCAAATGCGTAGGCACCTAGCCGCCAAACTTCCAATCCCAAGTGCCCAACCACTTTGTCTTCGTTTACAGAGGCTGAAGCCACCCCCATATACCCTCATATACCCTCAACCACTCCCCTTTCCCCAAATCCCCAATGCGATTTGTTGCGATTTGTTCAATCTCTCAGTATTTTTGTTTGGCCACGTCTTTGGGCCGTGCCAAAAAGAATTTCAGCAAAAATGTCGCCACATTGCTGTGCAGACTTTACCAACACTCCACTATCTTTAGACCTCACCTCCCGTCTCCCCGGCCCCTTTGCACTTTTTGCATGCCAACCTATTTTGCATATTTTGCTTTTTATTATAAATTGTCGTCGTCGTCGTCGTCGTCGTCGTCGTCGTCGCTGTAGCCACTTCTGCCTCGTCGCCAGCCCCGATTTCACTTTAGTGGGCAATCTTTATACCCAACCCACTCTACCCTTTCCATCTGTCGCTGTTTGCTGGCTGTGTCTCGCACATGACTAATAGCAGAACTAAACGATTTGATGGACCAGAAAAATGATGACTTCTTTTTCGGTCTTCGCCAGTCATTCACAACCAGAGGGTTGGACGTACTCAGGTCCTGCGTCCTGCGTCCTGCGTCCTGCGTCCTGCGTCCTGCGTCCTGCGTGCTCTCAGCTGTATGATGTGTGCTGTGTGTGAGGGTTGCTAAGTCAAAGTTAAATCCTTTGGCTTGACTCTGCCCCGCGCTATGCATATAGAGTGGTTCTTTCACCAACTCGACGTCCTTGCTCATCCTTTTCTTTATTTATTTTTATTTTTTTTTTGCCTTGTGGCAAATCCTTTTATTGTGACAGTTGTTGCTCTTGTTGTTGTTATTGTTGTTGCTGTTGCTGCTGCTGCCGGTCGCTTTTGTGATCAACATTTAATGTTTTCTTATTATTGTTGTGCTCTGCTCGTTGTTGATTTTATTGTTGTTGTTGTTGTTATTGTTGTTGTTGTTGCTCTTGCATGAAAATCGGTTTAATGTTTTGGAAGATAATCTAATTTGGTCACTTATATGCGAATATGTATATTATTTGCTATTATGTGTGAACACAGTTGCCATACGAGAGACCTCTCTAACCCCCTCCCCACGCCCTAACGCTTACTATCTGTCTCCCCCCGTCTTCCTCACTCTCCCTCACTCTCTCTCTATCTCGCTCTCTCTTCCGGTTCTCGTCGTCTTTCATGTGGGTGCTAAAAGCCTTCACGGTCCGAATGTATTAGCATTTCGAATACATTCCATTTACATTTTTTCAATTTCAATGAGCTTTTTATTTAATAATTTGCAATTTGCATGACATTTACGAAGAAGAAGAACAACGAGAAGAGCAGCTGCATCATTTAGAGCCGGCTACAAACGGCCAATGACCAATGACCAATGACCAATGACCAAATGGTCTAAGTTCCTAATGGGTAGCTCATTCCATATGGTGCGATTATCAAGTTATTCCAGCCATAACATTTAACGCATATTCGAACAGCTTAAAGTGCGATTTTGAAAGCTACCTGAAATCTTTGCAAGCTTTACAAGAATATACAATTAATTTCCTAAAATTCCCAAATCATCCAATATTCATTAAATAAAGTGTGCGAGATATGAATTTTAGTATTTTTGTCCTTTCAAATTTTGTGGTTTCTTAATATTTTTGGGCTTGTATTCTACGTTCCAAGATAAGTGACTCTAGTTTTGATTTTGTGTAAGACCTATTTCCAGCAAATGTATAAGATTTAGAATGAGAATAGTAGTAAATAATCGACAGTTATTCATTCCACTTGCAAATCGTTGCAGATCTGCCAAAACCTACAATTTAAAATTCTGCTCTATATATACATTTGTACATATATATTTTTTCCTGATTGCATATAGTGTGTGTTATTATAATCTGAAATAACGTTTGTGTTTTTGCTTTTTCCAGGTGTGGTTCCAGAATCGACGGGCCAAATGGCGCAAGACTGAAAAAGTCTGGGGCGGAAGCACCATAATGGCCGAATACGGTCTCTATGGGGCGATGGTGAGGCACTCGTTGCCCCTACCGGAGACCATACTCAAATCGGCAAAGGACAACGATGCGGTGGCACCCTGGCTACTAGGTATGGAACAGAAATGTAAATGCAACAATCTATCAAAACTATGAACTTTGCCGACATATCCATGAATCGAATATCGAAATCCAAATCCATAAACCGAAAACCCAACCAATCGAATTAAAATCACTCCTCCTCCCATACTCGCATCCTCACCGCACCCATATTCATACCCATATCCGTATCCCCTACCCCTACCCCTACCCCTACCCCTACCACTACCCCGCTCACTGCCTATAAATCGCATTGCATTGAGGCAACTTTAATTGAATTTTGAGGAAGACAAAGGACAGCAGCTCGGGGATTATAAAATGATATACGTAGCTCTGAACTTCAAATGTCCTTCAGATGGCCTGTCGAAAATTGTGAGCATATTTGGCGTGCATGTCGCCCGGGCCAGGATGCATCTTTCGGCGCGTCCTTTTTGTCATCATATGTTGCGCACATTTTATTTGGCTCTGGCTTCTGCCTCAAATGACTTTGCGGATTAGCGAGCTACAGCTCAATGGCTGCGGGATGGGGAGGAGGGCACCGGCCGGGGTTGGGGTATGATTGAGTTGGAGTAGGGGTACCGCAGCATTTAACAAGTGCTTGTCGGGGTCACGGGGGTTGGTTTTGACTTCAGTTTTGGCTTTTATTTGTTAATAATCGCTTAATAAATGCAAAATGCACACGCGACGCCAGGGCAAGAAGGGGATTGAATCTCGGCCGGGGTGGAGGGTGTGTGTGGGTGGATGTATTGTGTACTGTGTACTGTGTACTGTGTACTGTGTACTGCTTTAATTTGGCATTTATCTTTTATCTATTTCAATTGTGAGAAATATTTGAAGGGAAGCCAATGGTACTGCAGGTCTTATTGGCACTTGTCTCCCAGCCACATCCCTGCCCCACTCCCCTTGCGTTGCAGCTCTCATAATGCTTTGGGTGTTTCGGAAATTAATTCCCAAGTAGCCGCCGCTTTGCGCCTTAAGTGGCTTAAAGGCTCAGCTTTGAGGTTAGATGCGAACATTTTTTAATTAAGTATGTGTATGTCCAATTAGTTGGCAATTGATGAGTAGGACAGAGGGAGAGAGAGAGACAGAGAGAGCGAGGGGGAGAGGCAGACGAAGTTAATATGCTCAAAATGCTGACAGCCAAACGATCCCTAATGACTTTTATTAGATGCTTTCCTATGGGGATTATGTTAGATATGACAAATTTAATATATATACATATATATGTACATACGGCAAAAGCAATTAACATTTAACAGTTTTGTATTTAGTTTAAGCCATCTGTTCTGCATTCTGTGGCAGGTCCAAGATTAGCTACAAGTGTTTTGATAAGATTAATCAGATTGAGCAATTCTATAAGTTACATAATACTATTTTATTTGCTTACACTAAATCCTTCCAAATATTATTATAGTATAATTATATATAGTTAGGCATTTCATAGATGGTTGAGCTATTTTTGACCATAAGTGGAGTTTAATATAGGAGAATATGGGAGAATAGAGCCAATAGGTTAATAAGCACTCTAAACACGCTTTTCTATTCTAACCTAATGTCAATATCCACTTTCCATATACCCAGCTCTCTCTCTCTCTATAACCAGTACCCATTCATGTGGCCACACAAATAATGAAAAGCTATCTCTCTCTCTCTCTCTCTCTCTCTCTCTCTCTCTCTCTCTCTCTCTCTCTCTCTTGGTCGGTGCAGGCATGCATCGCAAGTCAATAGAAGCTCAGTCAACGCTGAAGGACGACTCTGGTGTCAGCGATCACGAGGATTCAGCCGGCTCCAAGTCGGCACACTCGGATGAGCTGCGCTCGCATTCGCGCACCTTAAGCTCCTCCACGGAATCACTTAATGTGGTCAGTCCGGCGCCGAGCAGCTGTCAGACAAGCGCTTCGACAGCGCCACCGACTTCGACGACGCCGCATGGTAGCAGCGGCTATGCGGCTGCCTCATCGGCGGCAACGACGCCCACCGGTGCCACCACCAACAGCTCCAACTCGCCCCACATTGAGCTTAGCTCGCCATCGCCCCAGCAGCAGACACAGTTGCTGCAGCACCAGCAGCAGCACCAACAGCAACACCCACACCAACACCAACAGCAACACCAGCAGCAGCCACCAGTTCAGCTTTATGCAACTGCCACACCCAGTTATCATCCGCTGTTGGATGCGGCGAATGCGGCGGGTGCCGGCGCTGCCGCCTCCAGCAAGGACTTTCATCTGATTATGAATACAGCGGTAGCTGCTGCCGCAGCGGCAGCTCAGCAGCAACAGCAACAGCAGCAACAATTGTCGCCCGCAGCCTTGCCGCATTCGGCGCTGCATGCTCATCATTTATCTGCCGCGGCGGCAGCAGCAGCGCTTATGGAACACGATCCAGATGCGTTTAGGTAATAAAGTAGAACACAACTCCAGACATACATCAATTGATTACAAATATATGCAAATTATATTCAAAATGAAGTGTAACAAAATTTGGGGGCTATCTTAGGCACGCCGAAGACTACATACCCTTCCTTAAATTATATTTTTCTTATCTAATTCCGTAACTCCTATCTCTGTTATTTATTTATAATTTATTTCATATAATTTTTTATTCTCTAAACTCATTTTTTAGATTTGAATATTTAAGGGTTTGTCGACTGTATTTAGTCTACATTAAGTAAGCCCGGAACCTACCGATTGCTCAATCAAAGCTATATGATATAGGAGTCCAATCTTGATAATTTTGTGTTCAAATGCTAGAAGCGTAACTCGCATAACTGCTGAGTTGAGTTAGTTAGTTAACTTGTAAAAAAAAAAGGGATTCATACAAGAACTCAGCTTTCGACAGATTGTTGTGATTATTTTTGCCACTAACTAACCCTCAGTATTATAATGAAGAGAATATACGAATTGTGCCGTAAAGTTTGTAACGCTTTGAAGGAGACATCTTCGACCCCATCTTGATGAAACTTGGAAATATATATCATGTCATATGGCTCCAATTGGCACCACAGGTCGATGTTTTAAATCAATAACGAAACTTAGATATTATGTAATCTTCTGCGTGCCTAAGATAGCTGGTCTTTCTCGATTGTTTATCATATTATAAATAATTTCAACTTTTGTTTTTCGAATTTATTGATTTATTTTGTTGTTTGCAGAAATAACTCGATTGCCTGCCTGCGGGCCAAAGCGCAGGAGCATCAGGCGCGTCTTCTAAATAATGGCGGCCTCTTTCTACAGGTGCGCAGCTTTGCGGCTCAGGCACAGGCGCAGGCTCAGGCTCAGGCCGATATGCTCAAGAGCGAGGAGCACAACAATAACCAAATGATGCACGTGCAGCAACAACAAAAAACTGTGGCAGCTGGGATGCCCATCAAAATGGAGTTAACCTCCAGTGGCGGCAGTCACGCCTCCAGCGATGACGTGTGACGTCATACGTTGGCGCTGCCGGACAGCTTCCACGCAGGTTTCGGCTAAGGATCTGCACGAAATCGTATTTTAGCTGTAGAGAAACACACATAAAAAAATTTAAAAAATAAATCGATTTTTTTTAATAGATTTAATATATTTATTGTCATACTTTAACCAAATTGCAAACCAATTGACTTCACATGGGGACGCTAATAGTCTCAAAATCCATATGATATGATATTTTAATTTAATGTTTCGATTAGCTCTTAAGATCCAAGAATGTAATATTTTTAATAAATGCATAATCAACATATCAACATTTGTTCTAATTATTATTTTTTTGTTTTCTTAACTAAGTTATCAGCTTTAAAATTCATGAAGATTCATGAATTATTTTCCAATTATTATTGCACGTTAAAAACGTAAAAAGTTATCAAAATTTCCGTTATTTCCTGAATTAACCGTTATCAGCATGCTGCCAGACTTTAAAATATAAATTGCAGTTAGATTAATTGTTATACGCTCGCCTAATTGACACATAGATGTCGCTGTAAGACGCAAAAGTCGTGGTGTGTGTCACCGCTAACACCTAATTCGGCTTCGCTAACAATTAAATAAGCTGCGTTAAAAAATTCAAGCGAAACCAGTTTTGCTACGGACATCAAATATAATTGCGATTTTATGACAAATTACTTCTCTAGAATTAAATCCATTTCGGATTATGGATGTGAAGGTGGGGATAACTATCGATTGGCTTATCAAGATTCTGAGGATTCTAACAACAGAATGAAAAACTTAAACGAAAGAAGATTTTAAAAATCTGGACTAATTTGGCCATTTCGAGGACTATCTGGATGTCCATCAGAGCAAAGACATTCCTTATGCTGCATATTTCAATAAAGCAATGAAACGTGCCAAAATTTTTAAACAGCTGAAATAGTTTTACAAATTATATCGAAAAAGTTGTAGTATATTGTTAGAAATCAAGGAAAATGTGATGTCGACTCATTTTCGTTCACTGTGAAAATTAAATTGTTGAGAGTGTTACTCAATATCCTTGAATGTATGGATGCTATGTCCTTGGACAATCTGCAAAAATTTTAAAATTTGTCTGAGAAAGCAATTGTCCTGATGCGACCTGTGAGAATTTTTTAAGCCTATTCCTGATTCCTGATTTATTTAGCCTAAAACTTATGATATTTTGATAATGATTATGATCGCATAATTAATAATAAATAAAAAAAAACACTTTCAGTTTGTTTTTAATTTGATCAAATATGCTGATTACTTTTATATAGCTATATTTAAGACATACTTACACTTAACATTCGAAACACCTATTATATTCATAACTGTATAGGTTATTGATTTAAATAAATACATTTATTTATGATATGGTGCTTAATGCTTAACACATTCCAAAACACTTTCCAAAAAGGGTAAATTCGTACGTTAGTTCTTACAACATTCAATGCTAATTCGTAAGGGGCGATCCAAAAGAAGTACATAAGTGTACAGTATAGTTTGGTATGCTCTAAAAATGGTATGTGGAAGGCTCGATAATATTAATAATAATTCTAATACTAATTCATAATAATATTATTATAAATACAAAAATTTCATTGTAATATGCTTAGAGTCTAAATTTTTGGTGAACGCAACAAATATGCGGCAAAATTTTGTTAATAAATAAATAAAGGCTTTACTATGGTGTAAATAACTAAAGATTGCGAAAATCCGCAGATGAAAAACGAATTGAAAAGAGACAGAGAGTGAACGAGTGATTAGCGATAGAGAAAGATAGAGAGAGAGCGAGATATATATACTATCTCATTCGCTGGGCAATGTTGTCGATTTTTTTTGTGGCGATTCGAGGCTGCTCAAGAGCTAGCAAATATCGTCTCGCAGTGCATGATCAAAGAAGAGAGCATGAATATCTCCTCCGTCAGATTCGTCATGTGCTGAGGCGTGGCAATCAGTGTGGGCGCAAACACAGTGGCTAAATTGTGCTCGTTCATCTTGTTGACGGCATAGTGCGAGGCAACGCTGTGAATGTTTAAATAATTTATATAAAATATTTATATATATATATAGATATAGATATACAGAACATATAGATATAGCGAATATTTAAATTATATGTACATGGAGATAATGATGCAAGCTGTGCACTTTTCCTTACTACAGAGTAGAGAAAATAATAGAGATTCTTAGCACTGGACCCTCGTCCTTCGTCAAAATCGACGATATCCGATCTCATTTTCAAGGTATTTCTCAATGTACACAAAAAAAAGAATCAAAAACTGTCTCGTCGAAAATTTGAACAGATGATCAACATTATGTAAAGATATGGCCAATTAGAAATATATAATTTTTTTATTGTGGCTTGTACGAAATTGTCGATCAATTGTTAAACTTGATTTGTGCGTGATATACGAAAGTTGATTCGAATTCGAAATCTCTAGTTCGTAGAGTCTCTAAGACCCGCGTCCTTGTACAGATAGATAGAGGGACATGGCTTTATTGACACGGCTTCCAGGGTTAAATAAAATCCGTGTTAATTACCACATTGTATCACAATAAAAAAAAAAGGATGACAGCCAAAAGTTTGCAAATATGAATACAAAATTAAAGTCTATCCCAGTATAATAGAATGTCCTTGAATTTATACAATGCAACGCACCAAGTGAAACGAACTTATATGAATAATGTGAAAGATTGAATGGTTGAGGCATGACCACGTCCTGTTTTGTGGTATTAGTATCTTATGCTAACTCACCGCTTGAGATGCTCCAGCATGTATTGCAGGCAACTATAGTGGGCAGGGGGCAGGCGACGCACTGCCTCCGCCATGAGCTGCAGCTGTTCCGCTTGCTTGGCGTTGCCTGTAATGGTTGGACCAACATTTGACAACACCTTTGTATAATTAATGGATGGGGCTACTCACGACCTGCGGCCATAAAGTTGGGATACGCCTGGAACGTGATGAGCGGTACGGGCAGCAGACGCAGGTATAGCTTCAATGTGCCCGCAATGACATTGACATTGCCATAGGCCACCTCGGACATGTCAGTCTTGTCGCCATCGCGATCGAGGGCCAGCTTGAGGGCATCGATTTCATCGGCAAAGCCGGAGACGCGATAGATGCCCTCCTGGAGCATGCCGCGTGCCTCCACCTCCTCGACACACCGACGGACGACAAATGGTATGTTGCATTGGTGCAGCTGCACCATGGTGGTCAGATCAGTGCCAAAGACACCGCGTATGCACTTCAGATCTGGGACACACTTGGGCGGCACCAGCTCCGAGCACTTGTTGTGCGCCATAAAGCCACAGGCATCGCACTTGACGCCCTGCGCGGTGAAGCCCCAAAGAAAATTGGCGCAAAACTCACACCAGTTGAGCCCCTTAAAGGTATGCACTTTGAAATGGTGCGGCTTCTCATATACCAACGGCATGGGATCGACGGCAATCTGTTGTTGTGACTGTTGTTGTTGTTGCTGCTGCTGCTGCTGTGGTGTCTCCTGGCCTGAAACTGCCGCATCCGACTGGACAACAGCTGCATCACAACAATCATCAGCTGCGGCGTTGGCCTTGCCCAGCTCATTGGAAAGTGCGCGCAGCTTGCGACGATTAAGCGTCATGTAGGGACTCTGCTGATAGCAATTTTTGGTTTGCTGATTAATCTGCTGTATGATGGGGCTGGCGTGCAGCTGCATGTGAAAGTTAATTAGTCCATCGGCGACCATTTCATGCACCGTCTCATAGTGTTTATCCTGCTCCCGCAAATAGTGCCCCTGGCCCGGCTTGTAGAAGACCTTGTAGTGTTTCGTGCGCTTGTTGAAGCGAATGCTTAGCGTGTAGTAGCCATCCGTTTTGGGGCTGCGCCGCACCAAATAGCTACCATCACTGGAGTTCGCCAACAACTGCTCGGCCTCCAGGTGGCCCATCACGCCATGGTATTTGTTGCCATACAAGCGCACTGCCTGATTATTTTCCTCAACGGCGTCGGCGGTGCTGCTCGCCGGTGGCAAAAGCAGGGTACGCTGACAGCGCACGGGATGCGGGGCCGGTGCGTCCAATTGTATTTTATACACTGACGCACACACACACACATGCATACATACATATATTTAATTTAGATATGGTGGTTGCCTTTATATTCAGTTACTCACATTCGGGTTTCCAGACCTTTTGCACTGGGGAACTCGGCTCACCGCCGCCGCCTGGCAATGTGGCTACTACGCCCGCAGCTTTCGACATGACAAGAGCAAAGGGCGCAACTAAAAATACGCAACGCTAAGCGCTAATTAAGGAATGCAGTTTAGCACTGTTTAAAATGCTTGAAGCTTAAACTATATGAAGCATTTTGCTTTTGTTTATTTCTATTCTCAGGCCTTAGAGCGGCCAGTGTGACCGTCACACGGAGAGAGAGAAAATACCATTAAAGTTATACTATAATAATACTTAGTAATACTAGCTTGCTCAAATGGGGAGTGCCACACCTTGCAACAGTTTCGACTAATTTATGTTATAGAGCAACAGTTTTCTTAATTAATCAAATAAAACTACACTGCAATTACTCTTACATGACCCAAAATCGAAATAATTTCGTCTCTTTTGACGTTTTCGGCACTGACTATCGCGTCTATCGATAATTGTGTGCATTTAAATAAGCTGATTGTTACGGCACTGGAAATTTAAAAATTGGCAAGCACCTTGCATATTTCTTGTCACCAGCTTTTGGTAAAGTTATTGACTTGTGAACGAAAACAAACAATTTTAGTTTTCATATGTTTTAATAACTTTAAGTACGTTCCTTTTGTAAAAAGATCCACTTTCATTTCTTTCCTTTATTAAATACAATTATTAAATTATTTAAAAAAAAAACATGTAAAACTTCGAAATGCGCATTACAGTTACATTATACGCTTCATTAATGTAGAAATACTTTTTATGATACTCGCTGAAGACTTGAGTCCCATCATAGTTATGTATGTAAAAATCAGGCATAATTTCATTTCTTGATAATAAACTCGTTAGATTTAGAATTATATGCAAAATTTAACGATGCGACCATTTCAATGGTTTTCTTTTGTGTCGATGTGAATTACCCTGCATTAAACAACGGTTAAGTGTTGTGTGTGTGTGTTTGTGGGTGTGTGTGTGTGTGTGGTATGCTTAAGTTTGATGTTAGTCGCAATAAAGGATCGTCCGTTTGTCTTTAAATGGAATCGATTATATTTGCATCCAAAATGCAAGAATATATAAAAAAGAAATATTTAAAAAAGTATACAAATTTGTGGCTAAGAGAAAACTATTAGACAGACGCTTCTGCTCCTAAGGCTGCTGCTACTGCTGCTGCTACTGCTGCTGCTACTACTTAAACAAAGTGGAATCTTGGAATTGGAGTTTGGCGGAATGAACGGCTAGCTAGCATGGCAGGTGAGTGTTATTATGGTTGCTGTTGTTATTGTTGTTGTGGTGGTTGTTGGTACTTAAGGTTCTGGTTCTCTATCCGCTCATGACCATGCGCACGAACTCCTCGTAGTTGATGTTGCCCTGCTGATCCTCCATGTTGGCTAACAACTGTTCGACCTCCTCATCGGTGAGTTTCTCGCCGAGGGTGGTCAACAGATGGCGCAACTCAGCAGATGATATATAACCGCTGGCATCCTTATCAAAATGACGCAAGCCCTCAATAAAATCGTCGGCCGTATCGCCAGAGCGCGCCTTCGAAATCGCCTGATAGATGGGGAGAAAGACCTCGAACGAGATGCGCTCATCGGGCTTCAGCTGATGTGTGCACTTCTTCACATCCGACTCGGTGGGATTCTGGCCCAATGCGCGCAGACACTCTCCCACCTGCCCAAGCTGTATCTTGCCATCGCCGCGATTGTCGAAAAGATTGAAGGCCTCCTGGAACTCTGTAACAATAAAAGAGCAACAAAACAAAATGTGTATTATATATATGCCGTATATTGTATATTGTTTTGCCGCAGACGGAGCCAACCTTCCAGCGTGGTAAATGTGGGTTTCACGTGTGCCGTGTAATAATACATTATGATTTTATCCACGAATCTGAACCGTTTGCCTGGCTGCTCTACCTGCTACTGAGTTAGTCCGTTGCTCAGCGCACAAAAATCTGTTGCAGCAGCAGCAACAATTGTTGCCGTCGATCTTGTTGTATTTGTATACCCTTGCCGAGGAAACTATCATAAATTTAATTGAATACATATTTTTAAAACATTTCATCCTTTCAACATACAGTTACTGATCGTTCCCTTCGGTCATTCTTCTTCGATTTTTCGACCAAAACCAACTTTTAACTTGTAGCATTTTGTAACAATTTTTAATTTAGCATCGAATAATATAATCATATTAAGATCTTTGGAAATATCTTACGAAAATCGAGTATGCGGTTAAAATGAAAAGGTAAGGGTATCGTATCTTCGGCATTTCAAACATTGCCAAAAATGGCATTAAAAACAACAACAGAATATTGTCCATTTTAGGCAATGAATGAACAGAATCAGAATCGACAATCACGACGCGTTCTCCTCGTTCGTGTGTTCAGGTAAATCAATACGTGCAATGCGGTCAGCTGACGTCAATGCAACAACAACGACAGCAACAAGAACCCAATGTCTGTGACTTAAAATTATCGCCAAGCGAAAAGCAATAGAATCGCTTTTGATTAAGTTATCAAAGCAGCAACGAAAAATGCCATTCCAGCAAGCAAGTTGCGTAAAAATATACGCCATATTGCTCGCACGAAGGCGTTGGCAGGGGCTGCGGAAAAGGGGTTATTGCCCAGGGCCATGTGGCAAGTTGACCCACAATAAAGCCCCTTAAATGGCTGCTCAGCTGGCTCAGCTGTCGTCCAACATGGATATGGCCAAAAGTTGTTGCCGCTGCTGCCTGCTGTTGCAGCAGTTGCTATTGAAGCAGTCGCCGTTGAGACTGAGCTGGCGACAGTTCGCTCCGGTGTCCTGGACAGGGCGGCGGCAGCAGTAATCAGTCAGCAATCATCCTTCATAGCAATCATCCTTAAGCTAATCGATTTTGTATGCTTCCATTTAATTGTTAATCGCTTGCTTTGCGCGTTCGTTCGTTGAGTGTTGTGTGAGTCATTGACGCGATCGTATGGCTGCTCTCGTCGGCTTTTGTATGTGTGTTTGGGTGTGTGTGTGTGTTTATTTTATCAATGATTCATGCCTCGCAAAAAATGTTTAACACTCACACACACACACACATACACATAAACAACATAAACACACTTACACACGAGCAAAGAGACATGGAAAATGGTGACAACGTATGCACAAATACTTGTGCTGTTTTTTTGTTGTTCTCTTTGTTTCTTTTAATGTTTTCACTTTGAGTTGGCACTTTGAACTTATGCGCCCATTTCTAAACCAACACCCACTTACAAACACACTCATGACACACACTCACCAGCCAACTGATCCTCGGTGTAAGCTGCCTGTAAAAACAAAAACAACAAAATTATAGCATTCAATAATGTGTATAAAGAAACCACAATGCTGCTGATAGCTGCAAAAATAGATTTGTACAACTTACCATGTTGATTTAATGTAAGGAAACAACACAAAACACGGGGTAAATCGAATGCCAAATGCACTTAATCAAAATTATTTGTTGGCGATGGTAGTGCTAGTGCTGCAGAGAGCAATCGATAATGTTATCGGAAAGTATCGCACTTGCAATATGCAGCACTAGCTGCAACAACTCAACAACACTGGCTGCCACTAATACTTTCTTTTAAATCAGGAAGAACATAAAAATTCGTTTTATTTTAATTTTAATCGTACATCAGTTTCCGAATGGATTCAAGCAATCAATTATTACATATTTTTACAAACTACTTAATCCAAACATGTTGACGTTGATATATAAGAATATGATTTTTTTTATTATTAAATCTAATCTGATTTATCAAATAAAACAGTGTAAAAACACAAGTACATTTGTATTCTTAGTTGATATATATATATATAATAATGTGGTTATTTTGTTTGATGTCGCTGGTGGTGTGTTTGTCATTTGAACCTTAAATTTAGGTTTAAATTGTGGTGAAATGTGTGAAAACTTATGAATTTTTAGGGTTTGTTTACTGACCAATACATTAGCTAATAAATATATATTTATATGCATCGATATATGCAATTCTTACTTAGAATGTTCCATTTTGCGTCCGATTCACTATTTAAGTGTTTTAAAAGTGCATTTGTTTTACTTTTTTTTCGTTGAAAAAAAAAAAAATTAAAATTGATTTTAAAATAAAATTATTCAAGAAATGTGTGTGTGATTTTCTGTGTGTGTGTGTGTGTTATTTTCAGTGATTGCTACTATGAATTTGCACAGGCCAATTGCAGAGCCAAAAGCACAAAATTAAATTGAACGCTCATCCGCATTGCTCTGTGATTCGCAGTAGCAACAGCAATAGCAATAGCAACATTGCTGTCGCTCATAATATTTGCTCTTGCTATTTTAATGCGATTCACAGAGCCGAGCAAAGCGAATGAGCAATCTTTCAGTTTTGTGCTCTGTTATTGCTCTATGCAAATTCATAGTAGTAGCAATAGCAGCGCAATGTTTCTATTGTTCTTGATACTACGGAGTAATGAATTCAATCACTGGATATTTAGCAGGAAGCTCTAAGTGTCCGACTTCCACAGTTTTATGGTCTTGTCGTTTTCCAATGCAGCAGATGCAATGATGTTTTCAGTGGGATGGCAGGCAGTGCAGAGGACGGTGTCCGTGTGTCCCTGTAACTTTTGTACTACCTCTTTACTTTGTAGATTCCATATGTAGACCATGTTGTCTTCGCTGCCGCTGACGATCCACTGAAATGTGCATATAATTCAAATAAATCAATAAACTGCATTTGTTTGGTTTGGCTACTAACCTTTCCGCCGGTGACCGAGAAATTTGCAAATATGCAATACTTCTCGTTCTTGTGGCCGGTGTAAGTTTTCAGGCATTTGCCCTTGGAGTAGTCCCAGAGTTTCAGGGTGTTGTCAAGTGTGGCTGCCAGTATGTATTTACCGTTAGGCGAGAATTTTACAAAGCTAACGGGCGGATTATCATCATCGATCAGCGTCTTCAGGCACTGTCCGCTGGCCGTGTCCCAAATACGGCACAGGCCATCATAACTGGAGCTAACTATCAGTGAACCATCGCGATTGAAATGCACCGCCGAAACGGGATCCGAATGGGCGGGTAGCGTCTTCAGGCATTTGCCCGTGCGCACATCCCAAATGCGTACGCTCTCATCAAAGCTGCCCGACACGATCAAATTGGATTGCGGATTGAAATTACAGCAGAAGACATAGTTGCTGTGGCCCTTGAGCGTTTTTAAGCTCTTCCCAGTGCTCAGTTCCCACACTTTCAACGTCTTATCATCGCTGCCGCTGACCAGCAAACGAGAATCGGATGACCAGGCGACATCACTAATGCCCAGCTTGTGCCCGGATATGGTCTTCTCGAATTTACCATCATACGCTCCCCAGATCTTTATGAGTTTATCCGCAGCTAAAAGATACAGCACCGATAAATAATATATTCAATAGAGATATTGGAGCATTTCGCTAGCTAACTCACATGAGCTGGCAAGCCATTCGCCATTGGGGCTGAACTTGACTGCGGAGACGGCCTTGGTGTGGCCAGCAAGCGTGAATTTCAGCGTATAATTTGGCTTGACCGACATGGAGCTCTTATTCGATGTTGTGTTCGACGATGTCGACGATGCAGAGCCCGGTTGCAGCGTATTTGGGCCACTGGGCGCCGTAGGCATCGGTTGCTGCGGCTGCTGATGCACAACGCCGGGATGGCCACTGTGCACGGCTCCAATGGGCACCATGGCGAGTGTTCCTTATGCCTCAATTCAACTTCACAACTTAACTCTGCAATAAATAATACACACACACGCACACGCTAACTTAGTTCGAACGAAATGCAATTATCCAAAACAACAATAAAAGCAGCAGCAGCGCTTGCATCTAAAACAAAAATCTAACCACGCGGTTTTCTTATTTTTTTTTATATATTTTTTTTTTTTTTGGGTTATTGGCAACCACTTGGTGACCGGTGTCTGAATTGCTCTTGTTTTGTGCTCTGCGCTTAGAGAGTCTGCGCTGCTGTTGCTGTTGCGGCGGCAGCGACCGCTTGCAATTTTTCCACCCTCCGCTCGTGTTATTGTAGCGCGGCGTGCTCTTCTTCTTCGTTGTGGGCCCGAACGGTTTAGTATTGTTATTATTTGTGTATATTAAAAATTACCTAGAGCAGACTTTAGCGCCGGTGGCGTTTGGTAATGGTTTTTTACTATTGGCACGGTGGGGAGCTTAATGGTTGTGTTTGTTGCAACAAATGCAATTTGTTTGCTTTCTGCTTGCTCTACTTTTTTAGCACGTGCTTCTTCTTTCTACTGCAATGCGTGCGTGAGCAAAAACATGGCGCATACTTGACAGTTGTGATGACAGTTTGCGGCAGTTCATTCACAGTGCTGGGCAGCGGCAGCACCATTTTTATACACTCCGATGCCTACTGCACATCGCTTACGGACCAAGACTATTTGCTATATCACGCGCTCTTTTAAATTATAGCGGCCCTAAAATATAATGAACTATTTATTATTCAATATGGTTTAATGGTTTAATTATTTATATAAAGAGTTAAATGCAACGTCCGATGCTTATACAGTGGTATTTTACTTAACAATAATATGGATAATAATAAAAATAATAACAGTATAGCCGCATCTCTTTTAATTTGAATTTATCAGTGTGACCAAATTTGTAAAGACTTCTTACGAATTGCGCTCAAATTTAAATGTATATGAGCGTCATAAATGAGTGATATCTTGCAATTTAGTTGGGAAGCTGTGAAGAAAAGAGCATTGTGTCGATTTTAGTGGTCATTTATGTAGTGATTGCTGCAAGCATGCAACTCTCATGACATTTTGCTGACTATTTGCCAGTTGCAGCATCTGCAAACAAACATTGCACAATTACAATATATTTGTAGTTGGGGTGGAAAAAATATTACCAAAACAATAATCTGCCTTTGCTATTCGATAACCCAATACACACACAGCTTTTGTGTATGAAAATGAAAAGTTGCATCCCAGCCATTACGTTCGAAAAGGTTATCCGCATTATTATGGCTTTTCAAAAAATTATTTTCTAAAAACTATGAAAATAAGCCGGTAACAAAAATAGGAGCTTTTATGATAAGTTATGCGGTACATATGTATATATTGAGTTCATTAAACTATGTTCGTTATAATGGCAGCACATCACATCGCCAACTGATAAATAGGCCCATCGCACAAAGCGGTATTAAGCGGAGCACATGGGCTTAATTTAATGATGTAAAACGCAGATGGCACAGGCAAACATTAGTATCAATCACAGCTGTTAGTTGACTATAAAATTGTTGGACAATAATTAAAAATAAATATTCTGGAGGAATTCGATTTTGTTATTGCTGTTTTTATGATTGTCAATTTGAACATGAAGATAGAAAGGGGGTGTCAAAGAGATATGAGATATTTGCATAGCAACGAACCATTGCCAAAGCCAGACAAGTTGTGAAAAATGCATTTGACCATTTGGCTATATGTCAATGTAAGTATAAATTAATCACTTTTGAAGGCATTCTTCATCTATGTTGGTTTTATGCTTTGGCGGCTGTGTATCATTGCAACATTGTTTGAAAACCTTTTTCGCTATCAGAAATTATTCTTCATTTGCTTAACATCGAGTCCAGTCAATTCGACTCCTTATTACCTTAGATACAGTTATTTTAGAATATATTTTAGTAAATATAATAAACTTGAAAATAGTAAAATCTACTTGCTACTTGCAACTGCATCTCACACTAATGTTGATGTTGCCAATGTGATGATATCGATCTGTGTGATTAGCCTAGCCAATTAGCCATTGTCACCCATTTTATAAATCCAATTTGAATTCCTTGCAGTGGGTTGGTTGACATTTTTGCAGAGAATGGCAAACACTTTGAGTTATACACCAGCCTAATATAATTAACAGTGGAATTATTGCTACGCCCACTATATATAAATGAATATATACGCACATGTATAACAAAACATATATGCATGTGCATACGTAAACACTTCCACTAATGTGCGCAATCTTAACCTGTAAATGACAACTTTAGACTCCCAGATTGCACAAATATATTGACACATGCACTTTCCTCAAATTAAAAATAACAAATTTGCAATTCTAAACTATACTTAAGATACGAATATACAAAATGTACTGTAGAAGTAATATTATTTATCATTATTGGAACAACGCAGTTTTAAAGGTCCAATTTGCACAACCTTTAAATAATCATTCATAATAAGTTTAAGATCAAATATTAAGATAACATTAGAATTTTAGAATTTTTTGTGACTTGTGACTAAACTAAATCTCAATTTGTTTGGTATAGCATTTTTAATTGTACCCTTTTTAATTATTTGTGAACTTTTGGGGAATTGCAAAAGTTAATTTTCTCAAATTGTGTGTGTTGATATTTGTGTTGGCCAAGGTCAAACAGTTTTCAATAAGAGCCACAGTAATAACATTTTATTTGCTGTCATGTGCGGACTCTTTTGTATATTTTGACTGTTTGTCTTTGTTGTAGGCTTGTGCGTTTCTTTTATGACTTCATTAAATATACGAGTACGCTAAAAATTATGGAAACGACCCAAAATGAAAGCTACAGCACTCAGGGCTTAAAGAGCACAATTTTGCTTATATACCCTTACATTTATATTGTGTTGATCGCCGACCTATCTGAATTTGGCCCTTGACCATATAAACTGAACTTTTTAGAGGAATCTCAAATGCTGAAAGAGTGCTAATATGTATTTTGTAGATGCCGTAGAAACAATCGAGTATAATTAGCGTTCTTGTTCTGCCTTGAGCTCAAGTTTTCCCAATTTGTATAGAGTTTTATTTGTTTTTAATCAGAATTGGTCATCAAAATAGAATATAGCTATCATTATTTAATTTTTATCTGCAATATAATGTTATACACGGTTATAAGCATACAACATAAATATTTCCCATTTGTTTACAAGGGAACTTGCACATTGTTGTAAAAATGTTGCTTTCTGTTTTTATTAGGCATTCTGAAAAGTGTTGCTTTTGACTGTTGGTTATTGGTCATTGTTGCTGTTGTATTTGTCTTTCTGTTTCGCTGCCAGTTTCTATCTCGGTTCCTGGGCTGTACTTGGGCGCTTGTTGCTACTTCTTCATCTGCGTCTTAGTTTCGACTGTTTTGTTTTAATTCAATTTGTTGTGTCGCATAGTTAAACTTCCGAATCACGTAAAACCAACGAACAGTCGGGGGGCAATAGGGAACAACAACGTCGGGCATAGCAAGTGGAGCGCATACGAAAATTGTTTGCCAATGTCGCGATAAATCGCCGAAAACTACAGCAACAAAGAAATACATAGAGCGAAAATGTTTGACTAACAGATACTCTGTACTAATTAATAAGAACAGTGTTCGCTTAAATACTAGAACTTTTCAATATTTATAATAATATTTATATGTTTTTAAAATAATATAATATACATTTTTTTTTATTATGTTCAAGAAATGAAACCTACTTGGAAATTAGCTTCGTTTCTGAAACTAAATATTGAAATATTGCTGTGCACAACTAAGTCGAAATCTTCACTAAGCCCTTCTAGCTTCCAAGTTCAATGAAGTATATAAATATATAGATATCTATGTTTATACAGGAGAGCTATGCAATTGTCGCTTGTGGATGGTGTTTGACGGCCCCATTTTTGCAGCGTATGCTTAGTGGGTATAGAAAACGTGCAAACTTGCAATGCAGACAGACACATGGCAAAGAGAAGTTGAATTGGGCCGCTGGACACAAACACGAAAACGGGCCTCACCACGTGTACGCTTCATAGAACACACACGCACACACATTCGACCTTCCGGCACATACAACAATTGCAAATAGGTTATGTAAATAGCACAACCGACCAAAAAAAAAATACAACAAATTTCGACAAGCGCTGCATGAAAAGCCAAGCAGTTGTACACAATAGCGCTGTGTCAGTTCATTTCAGTCACACACACACACACACACACACACACTGCATACGTGCATTTGTGCGAAGAGGGGGGGGAGGGCGAGTAGAGTAGAGATCTCAAGTCGCATTGGCGAGTGCAATGCCTTAACGCAAACCTACGAGCAGCACAATAGTACCCCTGCAATCAACCCCCCCCACCTACCCACAAACACAATATTTCCACTCCCTCTATTTCTCTCTCATTATACCTCTATTTTCGTAGATAAACTTTGTAGCTGTTATTTTTGTTGTATTTTTTTGTTTTTAAATTTTTGCGAACGCTGGCAACGCTAAGAAACGTAAGAAACTTCACACACAATAAATCAGTTGCAGTTGCGAATTAGCGTCGCACAGACGCGCTTTTTATTGTCTCTCGCTCGCAAGCAGTAATTGGAGATTTCATTAAATTGTTGTTGTTGTTGTTGTTGTTTCAGTTTCTGTTATTTTTGTTGTTGTTTTTATTGTCGTTTGATTGTTTGAAGCTATCAGTTGGCAAAGAATGGTGCACAAAAAGGATGATGAACAACTGATGGCACAGCGTGTGGAAGAGTTGCGACAGTTGCTCAGATCGCAGCCGCAGCTACCCCACAATATACGTATGTCTCAAGGGTAGTTGCTAGTGGTAAACGTAGTTGGATAGATAATACAAAATATTCCAATTATCAAGTGTAGAGCAAATGTAAACGTTAACTTTAAAACGAGTTGGAATCCAGCTTTAAATTTGAGATCGTAAATGCGCTTATTCCTTGTACACATATGATAAAAATAGAAAAGTGTTAATTGGGATTATTATTTAGAATATGTAGAGCATCAATTTGAAATAGTACAATACCCCGTTAAAAGTTGTGCAAAACAACAAGCTTGAAATACATAGCTATAAGTGCACTAAATCAATAGCATTTTGTTTGGATTAGATTAAGTTTTTAAACGAACTTAATGGTGCATAAGAGACTAAATTCTTCTCAAGAAGAGAAAAATTAAAGTTCATACAAAACTTCAAACTTAATTTAAAGCCCACATATAATAGTATAGTTTAAGCAAACTTAAGCTTAGAACACGTAAATAAATTGTTTACCGGAGTTTGTACTGTGCAAGGTTATATATATATATATATATATATTGTTGTTTTTTTGTTGTTTTTTGCAACTTTAGTTAGCGGAATCAGTTGAAAATGGAATTTGAATTAAGAGGTTTTAGAAATAAATACTTATCGAAAGCTAAGCTTAAAAAGACAGAATACGATCCATAACATAGATTAGGCTCAGAGTCGACAATTCAGAAAAACTTTATAGTTGCTGGTAAATTGAAATGCTAGAGGTTGGGTCTGCTTTACAGTATTTTTGTGAATGGAAATTCCCACAAACTAAAACCACTAACCGCAAATCTAACTAGCCGTAACACATAATCAAGGGATAATTGCATCTATGTAAATGTAATTGCCAAAGTTACGTAAACTTTGTCCAGTCGGTATTTGGCATTAAGTTGTTTAGATTCATGAGCTAAGAGCCAAGAGCACATGTGGAGGTTTGGAGGTTTGGCTGGGGCACAGTGGCCACTTTTGTGGGTCAACTAACTTGAATGTTGCAGCTGTTGCATAACCGTTGCATCGACCACATTAACAGCAACTAAATTGCACACTGTTTTCCATCCATACCGCAACCGCAACCGCAACTGCAACTGCAACGCCAATTTTGACTGTAACCGCATCTTTTCTGCCACATTGATTAGCGTCCACTTTGTTACGACGTTTTCTACACACGACGAGGGGTGATGTTGCTGCCTCACAGCGTCTGTTGCAGCTCAACTATGCCATGCGCAACAAGCACCCGCAAATCTTCATCGACCGCGATCCATTCGATGCCAGCTCCCAACAACTGCTGCAAGTCGCGTGAGTGCAATGCCACAAGCTAGAGATGAGCGCGTGACACGTATCTTTACCAAAACACTAACTCGAAACAACACTTCACGACACCAAACTATGATCAACACGCCGAAATGTGACACCCTCAAATGCTTTAGCATTTATTCATTTGCTATTTTTACATGCTATATATAATTATATAATATTATATATATAATATATTCTCTGGCATTTTCTAGAAGTGTAAATTTGAATGCTGCTGTTAATGAATTTTTTTTTAATAGTTATATTTATATTTTGTTTAGTATCACAAATATTATATTCTTTTTGGCAATGTGTTGAGTTGTGTCAGGTCGTGTTATATTATTTTAAACAAGTTTTCGTGTCGTGCTGTTGTTGTCTCTTCCAAAACTAACGTTTTAAACCTGAACAAGCAATGCAAACACGAGTCTACTCATCTCTGACGCCGTTCACTCAACCGGTTTCTTGTTTCTTGTTAAGTTTTGAGTTTTGTGGCAACATCTAATTAAATCTATTTGTTGCTGTTGTTGCAGTGATCTGGTGCCGCTGCCCGGCCTGACGCCGGAGAATAACAAACTGCTCTTTTACCGCCTGATTGACTACGATGCGGACAAGGTAAGCGCATAATCAACTTAAGCTGAAGGTAGTCTAATTCTGTTTGTCAATTTGTCAACTTGCTAAATGCAATTTGCCAATTTGCCAGTTTAACTTTACGTCCGGAATCAAGGTCTTCTTTATGGTCGCCGATTGTCGCTTTGCCACTGAATCTGGTGGCCGTCTATCGGATGGAGAGATACCCATCTTCGACATGGCCGGCTATACGCTGCGCCATCTGACAAAGACGGTGCTCAGCTCGCTGCGCGTTTACATGAAGTTCGTGCAGGAGGCGCATCCTGTGCGTCTCAAGGAGATCCATGTGCTCAATTGTCCATCGTATCTGGACAAGGTGCTGATGGTCGTCAAGCCGTTCATTAAAAGCGAGGTCTTTAAGCTAATTCATTTCCATCTGCCCGATGCTGATACACCCTACAAGCACTTTCCACGCGCCATGCTGCCCGAGGAGTACGGCGGAGAGGCGGGCAAAATGTCTCAGTTGAAAGAGCATTGGATGCAGCTACTCCAGCAGCAACGGTAACTTAAAGATAATCGAATTATATTTTTACAATTGTCTTTATTGACATCCGTTGATTTCTAACAGAGAATACCTGAGCGATGCCGCCAACTGGCAGTTCAACAAGTGCAAGAAGAACGGAAGCAGCAGCAGCAGCTCCTCCGATTCGGTGACGCAGAGCCTCAAGACACTGGAAATCGATTAATTGTAATCATACCTTTTTTCCTGTATATATCTACATACATATTTGTACATATTTCCCCAACTGGGTTTGGCTTTAGTAAATATTTGCTTTGAAATTGTAAAACAAACAAAATTCTACTTACTGAGGGGAATAGAATGAAAAGCTAAAATGAAAGATGGAGAACTTTAATTGCCCTTGAGCATATATAAAATACAATAGCTCAAATACAGTTCAAGCCAAAAATGTTTTTTGATTGAATCACTCGAACTTTGCTTACTTGCTGGGCAACTCAATTCTCGACCAATATACCTAACAAGAACTACCTGCTTTAGCGATCCAATTTGATCAACAACTATATGTTATCTATATTTATATCTATATTATAGTAATTTCAACTGTTGCATTGCTGATCCCATGTTTTGTATCGGTTGTTTGATTTTAATTTCAACTTTATTTATCCGTTCTTGTGAAATGTTTAACTAAATCCCTTGAAAGCAGTTGCGCTTGTTGTCTTTATCAGAATGAGAAGCATTCGCATATTTTATATTCCTAATGCTGCAACATAATCTTAATCAATGCCATCAACATCATCATCGTTGTCGTCGTTGTTGGGCACTTGATGCAATTAAGTGGCCAACTAGAAACAGTAAAGCTGATAAAAGCCACTGGAATTAAGCGAGAAGTCCCAGCACAGATAGGCAACATTAGTGTAAAAGCTTTTCTACACTGCACGTAAATAAAACATTGGGTTTCAACCAGAAAATATTTCAAATAGATATAAATATCAAGAGTCAGCTTTAAATTGTCCGTATTTTCGTATTATGAAAGCAACATTTATCGATACGGTTAAAGTAACTTAAAAGGCTTGAACCGTGGGATATTAATTCGTTTGTACTCGTGACATATAAAGTATTAAAATTGGGGTCCTACGTCGAGTTGGAAATCGATGAAATCACAAATTGATTAAATCACATCTCACAATTTGTAAGTTAATCACCAAATTTGAAAGATATATTACCAATTTTATAGCTCGATTGTAGAATGTAGTCGGCTTGATTTGAATATGACTTAACTTTTTTTTATCAAATATTGTGCATTAAATCAATGTTATTTTTCTTTCTTTATGAATTTATAATATTTTTATGTTAATCCCTAAGAGATTGAAAGGAATCGAGCTTTAGTGAATTATAATTATAACAACAATATGTAAATGATCAGGTGAAAACTACTTTCAAGTTCGCTCAGTTTTCTGCCAGTGCAGTCCCTTTCCATCTGATGTGAGCACATATTATATGTGTATGTATTATACATAAATATATAGAGATGTCATACGTGCATATGCATGTGTTGTATTGTATTGTGGGTTGCACATGGACACAGAGACAGACAGACAGACAGACAGACAAACAGATAGATAGACGGGCATAAATACACAAGTGGAGCAGTAGCAGCGTTCATAGAACACTTGAAAGCATAATGCGCATATTGACATGTCCATTGGTTGGTTATTCCAGCCACCCTGTGACCCCCTGTGTGCAGACCGAACACTTCAACTGGCGTCAATAGAACATTCGTCCACAAAATAGAGAGTGAGATCTGACACATTGCAGCTGTGCTCTCGTATTATTGTATGTTTATATATATATACATATATGTGTGTGTGTGTGTGTGTGTGGATGACGCATTAAAGTGCAGGTTTAACTAGCAAGAGTGAACGCGACTGCGATATACACTCTTTGATATATTCTAGTTTTATTGGCAAATTTCTCTCTCAGCTCTCATCTATTATGGCAGATCCAGGTACTGAAAAGTAAAGAAACCCGATCTTAAATCGCATGCATTAACATACGTACATAGATAGTTTTGCATTTCAAATTGTGTAAATCTAAATATGTTAATAATCGAGATTCAATTCGACTTGGCTGTTGATCCTGGTCAAGAATATATACACTTTATGCTATCTTCTGTTCTGTTCTGTTCTGCTCAAAACAATTATACCCTTCTTACAGAAATGTCATGTGCTCAGCAAACCATTGAAACGCATAACCCAATAAGCGATTCTCTACTGTCCCGTCTGTATCAGCGAAGCGTTCACATTTAAATATATATATATATATATGTATGTATACAATGTATATAGGAAAGCAACGCTTAACATCGTTTATCGTCATACGTCAGTTGTGAGTTTTGCGTGTGGCACTCCCAGTTCAGAGACAAACTTGCACCCTCACAAAACCGGCTTATTCGTTTATCCAAACGAGACGTGCACTGCATGCAATTGCATGCCAATCGAATTATATGGCAACTCTGCTTTACCGTTTACCTTTCTTCTTTTTTTTTTTTTTGTTTGTTGGCAATCAACAATTAAGAAACATAAACGTGGAACGTCCAGTCATGCAACGGCGCATGGAACTTTGTGGGCAGCTCGGACAACTGTGTCCAAAAGGGCATATCAGTCTTGCCCACGACCCTGATAGTTTATGCTAGTAGTGCAGCATAAAACAGAGGGTAAATGATTCGTAAGGGTGGCAATTTTTTAATGCAGTTTTTTATTGCTTCATCTGGGACAAACTTATCGATTTACATTGGGTGCATAACATCAGTAAAAATCATCTATAGAAAATATACAAACACCTTAAAAAACACCTAAAAAACATGCATGAAATCTGCGACAGCAAGAATTACACTCAAAGTAATGCTGTTTTACAACCAAGTCGCTAATATTGTGTTAAGACCAAAGCCAAATATGATGATGTGTTTTAATAAAACAAGTGTCACGATGATGCTAAAGTATGTTTATCCATCTGGCAAGGGAGTAAACCTATGTCCATAAACAACTTTATACCTAATTGGAATTCAAAAAAACAAAGTAAAAAAAAAATATAGATAAATAAATAAATTATGGGAAGCATTAGTCTGGTGCACGTAGCGCATAACAATGTTATTGGTGTCTCTTGCCTCACAAACGGGCACATGCAGCATTACGACAGCAGGCAAATGTGTAACACAATTATGGCGTACCAAACGATGCGATGCGATGCGATGCGATGGGGCACAGCGGGCAAACGCTTTTCAGCGTCAGCGTCAGCGTCATGGCAACCATTGAATAAATGGATTTGGCCGCAGGGCTGCACTGCACTTGATGTGTGTGGGTGGATGGGATGGTTGACATGTTGGCCGGCAATAATTATGCTTATGCCAATGTAAAAACCAATGAAATGGTCAGCTGGCCACACACTGCACACTGCACACTCCACACCTGCAATCGATGTGGAAGACACGACGTCCAAAATTGTTCAATTTTTGCATTTAGCATAACAATCGAATGGAGCGAACACAATGGTGCTGGGCGCTGGGCGCTGCGGTCGACCCCATTTACATTTACATGCAGTTGAGCAAGTTTTAGACTTGCTCAGCACTTTGACTTCCACTTTGAGAGGGTACAAACCAACATCCGTTGCAGCAGCAGCAGCAGCAACAGCAGCAGCAGCAGCAGTAGCCACAGCAGCAGTAGTAGCAGCAACATGAACAAGAACAAGTAGCAGGCAAGCAGGCAACAACGAGCAAAATGTGCAGTTGTCAACAATGGCCGCACACACACACACACACAAAGACACACACAGACGCGCGTACAGACAGGCGACAGCTTTGGTGTGTACGCACGCACACAGTGACACAGAATAGTAGCTGTTGTTTGAGAGAAGCTTTGGCGGCGTCCGCATTCGCTGCTCGGCTAAGTGAGTGGTAAGTTGTTCAGTTGGCGTTTGGCAGGCGCCGTGAACGGTTACCGCGTCCTTATTTTATTTGCTGTGAGTTCGCTTTAAGCGCATGTGGCTCCGATCTAGTTGAAAATCGCTGGTGTTTTGTTTTTTTTTTGTGTTTTTTTTTGTTGCTAGTTTTTTTTTATTGACTGTGCGTGTGTGTCTGAGAAAGTCTCTTTTATTTTAGATTGCAGAGCGCGCGCGACAATTCAAACATATTTGAATCATTTACATCTTGGATTTGGTTGTTGTTGTTGCCGCTCTCCCCCAAAAGCGTGCATGCAACACAGAGCTCAGCTGTTGGGGTATGTGTTTCGTGTTTGTTGGCGTAGTATTTAAGTAGCCCCCAAAAAGGTATGTTGCCCTTTGGTCTAACTGATTTATGATGAAAGTCGAACAAACACATTTACTTATGTGTGTATTGTTGCTGTTGCTGTTGCTGTTTGCTGTTTGTTGTTCGTTGCCTTAGTTTTTTGGTGAGTGCTTGCCATTATGTAAGTCAAATAGTCCCAGGCCCTGTTACCAAGCACTCATTCCGTTAGTGACATCAATAGTGAGCGTGCTTCGCTTTTTACGGTCTTCATATTCTTTATGTTCTCAATTTCGATTACCTACTAACAATTTTCAACCAAAAAACAAAACACTTGCAACAAAAACCTTCCAATTATAGTTTGTAGAAGGTCTACTGTTGCTGCGATAAAACAGCTGATGTTATGACCATATATAAAATGTAATTTACAATTCAAATCTATTTACCCACAACTAAAATAAAAGCGCCATTCAAGACATGTGTCAAGATCAGCCACAACTTTTTAAAGCACACTTATTGGCTCCTAAGCAGTTTATTTCTAGCTTATAAATGGCATGCTATCAAAATGATCGCAAAATTACCATTTCGCATTTCCGAGCAATTCCAATATCTGGTAGATCTCAATGCAGACGGTTCAACTTTCATAGTCTAACTTAATTATGTATTAACATATTAAAAAGTCAACACAAAATTGAGTAAGCCAGATTGAGGCAGGGGTAGATGTGACAATAATTGTTTTTTTGGGCACATCTATGAAGATGCTATGAGTAATCAACAATAGAAGATTCACATGTTTGCCAATATTTTTGCATATATCGAGATATTAACAAGACTTCACTTTTAAAACTTTAGCTGCGAACAGACGGATGAGGCAAGAGCAAATCAATTCACAATATTTCAAATATCTAAAAGAGAGCAGAGAAATAGAAAACTTAAAAATCGAAAAACTTGCGACTCCAATGACATCATTGAAGTCTGAAGCTTATCAGAAAGTTCCGCGCTTGTTTTTGTTATTTTATTTTAGTTTTTTTTTTTTTTAACAGCTTCAGATGTTGTCATTGTTGTCAGTAGTTGCTCCTCACCATCCAACATGTTACTCGTTCCTCGCTTTTTGTCGCTCGTCGCTGTTTCCTTTTAGCAAATGAGGCGCAAGCGACACAAACTGCAGTGAATAACCCCAATGTGTGTGTGTGTGTACAGGTTTTCACTGTGTGTGTGTGTGTGTGTGTGTGTGTGTGTGTATGTGTTCCATTACTTAACACCTACAAGCTGCCATTCGTCTGCACGCTATTACACGATTACAGCAACAACAACTGACGGCTTGAACTACCCCCAAAAGACGTTGACCAGGTCAACAGTGCGAACATTTGGGTTTGAGTCTCCGGTTTGAGTATTAGTCATGGCTCACTGTTTGCCTTTTGTTATTGCATGCTAATTTCATTCAATTCCTATTAGCTCTCCCCTCTCTCTCTCTCTCTCTCTCTCTCTCTCTCTCTCTCTGTTTCTCTTTCTGTGTTCTGTCTGTCTGTGTCTCATGCTGCCTTAAAGTATGCAGTAAAATGTGTAATCGCATTTAACATTACTATGAAGCGGGCTCATGTCCAGGCCGAGGCCCAGAAAGCGACTAAAGCGAAAGTTTAGCCAAAGAGTGTAGAGCAATGAGAATGGCCAGTGTTACAGTTACCAGCCTCATGTACAGTTTCGGTTAGCATCGTTCCATGTGCCACTTGGTTGGCACAGACAAAGGCCAACAACGGCAACCAACATCAACAGCCAACAACAAAGAAGAACTAGCAACAGTGCGCCAGACGAGTGTGCTCGATTCTCAGATACCCTGCACCCAGCTACAATATATATATATATATAAATAAACACAACTTCTCTCCCTCTACCACGCTCTCTCTCTCTCTCTGCTGCCAGATCGTCGATCTTGGTATCAAGTGTGTGATATATCTCCACATAAATTAATCGGTACAGGGTATAAGAAATGAGCAGCAAGCAGCAAGCAGCAAATGCAAAAACTGAGCACCTGCACCCGCTAGTTGGCCTAAATTGGCAAGCCACCGACTTTGTGGCAAAGTACAATATAAAATGAAAACAGCACACACACACACACACACACACAGAGAGAGAGAGGTATATGTTAACTGATTTACTGGGCTGCAAGCAGTGCTCGCTTATCAAAAGCTGGCGATCAAAAGCAACGCCAACAGATTTTAGTTCTTCTTTCATTCTGCTTTCTCTTTGCGTACCTCCTTTTCTGACTTGGCACATAGCGTGCAGCACACACTCCCACCACACAGTTGCCATTGCCCATATCACCGCCTTCTGTGATTTCGACAATGAACACAAAATGTTGCTATATACATATCCACATACATATATACAATATTTGTTGCGAACATTGAACTGTCGTCGGCTGCTGCGGAATGAATCCGTTTTGAATTGAGTAGTATTTGATCATATTTTGTTCTAGCTGATTTGTATAAGCCGTTAATAATAAATTGAGTTATGACTGCATTTTGTGGCAGCTTAAATTCCAGCAAGAAACTCTTGGAATCGAAATAAAAAAAAAAAGATGTTGCTGATACAGTGGTTGCACCAGTTGCCATTTGACAAGTAATACTTATCGGAGCTAGTTGTGCCAGTTTTTATCCAAAATTGTTCCATGGTGCCGCAGAGGTTCTAACTTCATTTTGGTTAGCTAACAAACAAATAATCACTACATATTTAGTATAATGCATTTTTGCATATGCGCTTCCGTTTCCGTTTCCGCTGGGCCATTTAACAAACTTATATTGAAGGGAAGGAAGGTCAGCCTTCAGTTTTGCCTTCGCCTTCGCCTTTGCCTTCGCCTTGGACTTTCGCCGTTTGCCGTCTGCCGTCCGCCCTCCGGTCTCCGCTCCTCCTCATTCTGTTCTCCTGCTGACCAACACATTTGTATTTGTAGCTTGTGGCTTCCACGAGTCCCGAGCCGCTATTAATATTCTGCCGTTTATTTCTTATTGTTTTTCTTTTGTTTTGTTTTTTTGTTTTTGGGGTTTTTTGGGAGCTAGCTGTGAAGGGGGGGTTCGGGGGAAATGGCAGTTTGGCGATGGGAGCTCGTTTTCAGAGGGTTAAGGGGAGCTTAAGAAGATCGAGTGTTTTTTTTGTTTAGCTTTTGTTTTGGTCTTGGGCCAGAGCACTATTTATGAGGTCAATGAAATTGTTGCCTGTCGCGCAACTCTCACCACTTGCCTCAAAAGTAAAAGCAATTGGGCACAGCGACGACAGCGGCGACGTCGCATAATAAACCGCGCTACTCCCCCCCCCCCTACACCCTCCCTACACTCCCCCCACAACCCGAGAAGCCCTTCCACACCCGATGCCTTGCCGCTCTGCGCGTATTGCCAATGTCATTGGGGCCAATGTTGTAAAAGGTTTTTTTTTAGTTGTGTATGTGTGTGTGTGTGTGTGTGTGTGTATTTCTTTTTTGGCGGATAGTTTTAACGCACTAGAAAGTTATGTGCGGGAGGGGGTGTGGTTACAAAGGGGAAGCCAGAGCAGAAGTCACCCACTCTACGCTGCTTTGTGCTGATGATGACGGAGCAGTCGCCATCCTCACCAGAACCCCCCGAATTCTTGCTCTGCTTACTGCCTGTCAGCTTGCTATCGATTTTCAATGAATGTCGCCAAAGTTATGGTTTGCGGGCAACTAGGAGCACACAACGGACAACGGTGGAGGCTGCGCTCGTCTGGCGTATTTAAAAGCGGTTAGGTGGCTAAGCGATTTGGGTGGTTTAAGTCATCTGTCATCGCGTTAAGCAACTTCGACAATAAGCTGTTGGCGCCGCATCGGAACTATATCTGAAAACTACAGCGAAAAGTTTGGATTGTTTTTCGGTTATCCATTGTTTCATTATTTTTAGCTCTATTAACTTGACTTTGATGTGGGTACATATTGTGGGCTTGGCAGTTAAGCCACTCGCAAGTGCATGGATTTAAGTGTGGTATACTCATGAGTACACTCGCAGCATTCATCAGCAAATGCCAAATGTTATGGCATTCTGTAAGTATTTCCATTACCCGATTCATATATGTATACAACTTGTTGCACATATCCACTTAATCAGTTATGCATGTATGAGAATAATCATGAATGTGGTTATCACCACCACAAAATCGCAATCTTAATTCGATTTATTCTAGAGAGCCTCTCTTAAAAAACTACAGGAAGACTTATTTGCCTTTTCTTTTCTTTCTTTTTTTTGATTGTGTTACTGTTTTTATGGATGAGAATTCAAAGTTTCTAAAGGTTCATGGAAAGTTCATCTTATATACTCATGAGTGCATTCATGAGTTTATGAGATGAGCTTACCAAAGAACCATAAAAATCCCGTGAGCGCACTCATGAGTGTATTCATGCACAATTTTATAATTCAATAAACGCCCGTGAGGCGGCAGGTTTATGTAAATTTAGACTGTCACTTGGCGGCACAAAACACACGCACACACACACACACACATAGATATAGAAACTAAATCTGCGTGTGGCAACTGTTGCAAACTGAACTACATCAATATTGGCGTGTGCGTATGCGTATGTGTGTGTGTGATTGTTTCCTATGTTAAGCTAAATGGCAGAGCCAGCTGCTGTTATGCGCTTCAGTGACGGAGCTTTATTAAATTGCCAACAAAACAATGCCAAACACCTCTAAAAATACAATTCCAGTAACATACGCACATATTATATATATACATACATATGTATGAAGTCAAGGTTAGTTCTGCTGTATGTATTTTTCGACTCATTATTGGAAATCAAAGCAGTTTAACCAAATGTCAAGCAACGAACGGTAATTGGCAGGGTGCATGAGCACAAATCTAATTTGTGATATTTTCAGATAGGTAAACAAGCAAACAACGCGTGGATTACATTAAAATTAACATATGTACATTTGTAAGCATTTGACAAACAGGAAATGAATATTGATTACATAAATATTGATACACATATTCTGAATATGTATAATATGTTCTCCTGCACTATGTGCATGTGAATCTGAACCATTTGCCAGATTGCCCCAAAAAGTAGGCAATCAATTCGATGCAGGCGAACTCCTAGAAAAGCTTTTACTCATATTGAAGCAGTCCACCATCCATAAACTGCAAACAACAATTTTGTGAAAATAAAGTGTTGCTTCACTCTGTTACCAATGGCAAAATCGAGGATATTTGTTTCGTATAAAGTATTGAAATTGTTTGCCATGTTCGCTAAAGTCTAAGCAGAAATTAGAATTCATATTTGCAATGCATTGTGAATCTTAAATTTTTAACTAGAATTCAAATATTATTATATCCCTCAGAAACCGACATTTTCTACTTTCCCAGCGTATGTGGAAGCTAACGAATTGAGTTTGTTGGATAAATAATTTTCTGCTCGAAAGATCAAACTTTTTTATGAGTTACTAATCGTAAGAATTCAGCAGTCTATAGCAAAAATAGTTCCAAGTGTATCAGAATTTTAATCTATAAGTCTTTTAAACAGAAACAGTTTTTATGTTTTTATGAGTTACTAAATCGTAAGAATCTATCTATTCAGCAGTCTATAGCAAAAATAGTTCCAAGTGTATCAGAATTGTAATCTATAAGTCTTTTAAACAGAAACAGTGTATTATACAGTCGACAGCTGCCGAGAGCAAAGATTTCACTGGTTTTTCCTGCGTTATTGCACTCAAATAATATTATTATATAAATAAACTATATATATATATATATATATATATTAATGTGTGAGTGTATGTGCTTGTGCTTTTATAGATTTTTTACTAACCGCAGCTTTCTCTGCAAAGCAAAAATGTCAACTTTGACAATACAACGTCAGTAACGGTATTCAGTTTTTGGCACAGTTTTCCCTTTGAATGTGGGAGAGTAGAGGCGATGGAGTCATGCCTAAAGCTGCAATAAGCCAATACCGTTTAGTTAGTCCAAGTCACTCAAACGAACATTCACTTACAGTTCGACATTGTAATGAAATAAATAAGGCATTGGCCACGTAACTTGCACAAAATGTCCGTCAATCAGAAAGTTGCGAGAAAGAAAAATGCAAATTTTTGTGAGATGTTCGCCAAGCCGAAAGCCATTTAAGAAAGTGAAATAATATAAAAAGGAAATTCAAATGGAAAATGTTCACCACAAACAAACAAGAAATCCTCAAAATCGACAAAAATTTAGTTTGTCTTAGCCACGCCTTTTTAAATATACATATGCATATATACAGCTGCAATTTGTTGGTATCTGGAGTCAATATTGGTCAAAGTTGATTGCCTGAAATTATTGCTGAGCTTTTGCATTAAACGTTCTTGTTAAGTGGTTTTAAATAAGTCAAGTACTTATATTATGATTGAATAAGTGGTTTTTAATATCAATGTAATTTGTTACTAACCATTTGTTGTCTTACTGCAATTCAATAAAATATTGTCGTCAACCAAGCAATTTCCAAGAATTGACAGAAACTCATACTAGGCAACAGAAATGTGTACGTTTATATATATAAATATATATATATATATATATAGGGACATATACTTTGTAGCTGTAACAAATGTAATTGTCGTTATTATTACTTCATTGGAGCCAGTTCAATGAACTGTCGACACGAAATGGCTGGCAAATTGTTGGCTACTGTTATTACGCCAACAATTTACTGTCATTATAGTATTTTTTTCCTCTTCCTCTTCTTTTCTTTAAACTAATTCTCCAGTGATTGATAGTTTGTGTGTAATTTATTGCTAGTATGCTCCGTTCTGAGAAAATGAGTTACAAAGGTACATTCTCAGATTGTGCATATTGTATTAACCGATTGATTGGAGCTTAACAATCTTATGTGCAATTTTCTACACTTAGAACAAAAATCGACATGACTTTTGGTAATTCGCCATACCTTCGCCGCAAAGTGCAACTCACCTCATTTTTTCAAAAGTATATTTCTACAAGCCAGAGCGTTTTTCTCTGAATTTCAAGGTACATTTTTGTAAAATTTATGAACAAACAAAAAAGATGAATTTTTCAGTATGTGTTGTCATACGTGTATTGTGTGTGCCACTGTGTGTGCAACTGTAACAGTAGCTTTGTTGTTTCACATATAAAAAACATTTTGTCTTACTTTATAATAAGACCACATAAATATTTAATTTGAAAACACTTACGACTACTTAACTCGAATAAAAAAGTCGATCCTGTGAATTTCATTACTTATTTCTGAACTTTCGAAAGGATTTTATTTTTTCTACTTTTTAGAAATACAGTTCTTAATTATAGAAAATATTTCTTTAAAATTAAAAACAAAAACTACAAATTTGTAAAATTGGCAAATCCTTCTACAATTAGAAATTATTTAAAAAAAAATAAAATAAAGGATGACTTTCTTGTTTTCAGGGCGATTTTCTAAAATACAGGTCGTTTTTTTTCCGAGTGTACATGCATAGCAGAGACTAAAACATTTAAATTGATACCTGGATTATTATAAACATATAAAATTCAAATAATTTTATTTATATAATTATCAATATGATTGTTAGGTGGCATCGGTTCATTGTACTGGGTATATCGTAGTCGAGCATTCTATTGTTGTTATTATAGTTATTGTTGCCTGCGGCAATTATGGCAAGGTAAGAAAAGGAAGTGTGCCAATAGCCGTCTAATGTGTTTCCTAAGCTCCTGTCTCTCTCTCTCTCTCTCGCTCTCACTCTGATTCTCTCCCTATGTGTCTTCCCCAGTTGAAGGCAACGCCTGCAGGACGACATCAAACTTAATGTCTACATATGTATATGCATGTATGAATGTGTGTTAGTGTCAGTGTATGTGCAAGTGTGAGGCCTAGTTGTGCACACTGAGAACCGGGATGGATGCGCGACGACAGAAGCGACTTGGCCCGGCGCCAATAGCATCGTTCGAAAAGTCATTTGAGGACAATACCACAGTGGCAACAACAACAACAACAAATGCGACTGCAACCCAGCAACAACAGTCGCAGCAGCAGCAGCAGCAGCAGCAGGCCCGACTAGTGGTAAGTTTTATACATATACATATGCCAAATTTGAACACACACATTTACTACATTTAATGTATGTACGCATATACATAATTTCAGTATATGTAAATCAATATGTATATCAATTATTTATGATTGGGGACTGAAATTAATGAACACCAACATATAATCAATTTGGGCATCGAATGCTGTAACGTAGGAAAACGAGCTTTGCAGCTGCTGGTGGCCAAGGTGGAAAGTCGAGGGGGTGCTGGGGTGCGGGGCTGCACTGCTGGCGAATAGACAGATAGGCGCAGCGAGCCGGGTGAATGCTCTGGGCTCTGGGTGAATGCCAAAATCATGCAAATGGCCACTTAAAAGGCAGGCGAATAAAACGCTTTTGGCCAATAAATAAGGACGAAGCCTAAGCGATGCCCACAAATATTATAAAAATCACAACAACAATAGCAGCAGAAGCAGCAGCAGCGTAACGAAAACTGCAACAATAACATGAACTCTCAAACTGTATGCTGTGGTCAGTGGGCGGGGCACAGTTGAGTAGGCACAATTTCAAAAATATTTTGACACGCGTCAAATCAAATGTAAAGTGGAAGTGCTTCAAATAATGTCATTTAACAATGGGCAAAGATTGACGTATATATGTGTGTGTGTGTGTGGGTGTGTGTGTATGTGTGTATGTGTGTGTGTGCGTGTGATTGTGTGTGTGTGTGTGTGTGTGTGTGAGGCGAGAAAATACTGCCAAAATTTGAAACTTCCAAAAGCATCGAGAGATGTGGAGTGAGTGGGAGAGCACGAGACACAGAGAGAGAGAGAGAGAGAGAGAGAGAGAGAGAGAGTGAGAGCAAAGCGAGCTTGACACAGTGCACATAAAATGCTTAGAAACGGCATAATATGTATTGTACAATTGTACATTTTCAAATATCAATATACAAACAAATATTGCGAATAATTCTTATTCTTGGAAAAATCTATTTTTGCTTGATATTATTGTATATATATATATATATATATATATATATATATTGTATATACTATATTGTATCACATCAGTTCTAGGCCTTTATAAAATGCGCTCAAAATTGAAAAATGCAAGAATTTCCATTTAAAATAAGTCGAGTTTTTCAACAGCACAGTTCGCCCTGCATTTATTAATGTGTGTAGCGCTGTGGCGAAAGCTTAGCCAGTTGAGCGTGCAGAGAAATTGAGTGAAGCTTTTGTGTTAAGCGCCTGATGTTAAGCTTTTAGCAGCAAAATCAGCAGCACGAACGGCAGCTTTCTTTGAATCCGGCCACCCTCTGCCGCGAAAGACGGCAGCAGACGCCAGCAGCCGCACATAGCAAACTTTTCGGCAGTCGACGCAGCCAGTACGACGCTGACGCTGTATGCGTGCAGTCTATCGGTAACGTAACGTAACGTAACGTAAGGTAACGTAACGTAACAAATGAAACAAATGCCGATAGAGTGAGAGTGAGAGTGAGAGTGAGTGTGAGAGAGAGAGAGAGAGAGAGGCTGGCTGAGGAAGAGCGAGAGCGAGAGCGAGAGCGCGAGTTTGGAGTTTGGAGTGTGGAGCGTGAAGCGTGAAGCGCGCTGAGCGGGCGAGCTGCGAAAGAAGCAAACCCAAGCAAAAGCCAAGGGAAGCGAACCCAAAACGCACGCGGCAACCAACGACCAAAAGTGAACCAACAAAAATTTATAGTTGACTTTGCGCCTCCCTTGCGCCTCCTCGCAGCGTCGCTTTGTGTGTTTTTGTTGTTGTTGTTGTTGCTGCTGTTGTTGTTGTTGTTGTTCGATTGCTTGGTTTTTTTATTCCGGTGGAACGCTAAGTAAAGAAAAAAATTAATGAAAAATTAATAAGGACAAGTTGGGGGAGCGAGCAGGGAGCAACGATAAAAATACAAAAAATATACAAACAAACCAAATACATTTACACACTGGGCAAGAGAGCAATAGCATCAAGTTTTGGCACACGGTGAGTAGATGCCATGTGTATGTGTATGCAAATGTGTTGGTGTGTGTGTGTGCGTGTGTGTGTGAATGTGTATGTGTTTGTGTGTTTGTGTGTGAGTGTGTGTGTGTGTGTGTCTTGGGGACACAATATTAACAATAAACAGAAACAGCAGCACGCTGCGAGTGCCTCTCAGCACGCTCCATATATATATATATATATATATATATATATATAAATACGTATATATACATATATATACATGCAAAGCTGTATATTATATATTTATATAGATATTTAAATATTTATATATGTGTGAGGCTGTTGCTGGTGCTTGCTTTACTGCAAATTTGCATTATAATTAATATCATGAGACATTTGGCAATGCGCAGCTTCCAACAGCAAAAAGTATGCACGAAAAATAAAACAATTCGTTGCCCTTTCGACTGGCCCCATTTCGTGTGCCTCCTTGCCTCGTTGCCTCCTTGCTTCTTGGCTGCGTTTCTGCGTTTTTTTTTTATTTTTTCTATCGTATTTATAGTTTTTTATTTTGCTCCTTTTCTGTACACCACAAAATATTACAAAAATAAAGGCGAACCACAACAATTCGAAGAATTCCGTTACCAAGCCGGCTCTTGTTTATCCAAATTAATTACAATTTTTATGTATGCGGCACGGCGTGCGGCGGCATTTAATAAAAGAGTGAGCTAGACACAGAGGGAGGGAGACAGAGAAACACAGAGATAGAGAGAGAGAGAGAGAGAGAAGGAGAGAGCGAATGTGCGAGTGTGTGTGTGTGTGTGTGTGTGTGTGTGTGTGAATGAGAGCGAATGGTAGCACGTGAAAAACATAGCATAGTTTCCAGCATCAGCTTTAAATTCATTTTGTTTGCATGCATATACATAAATACTTATCTATACATATATAGTGAAAAATATAGCATAGTTTTCATCATCAGCTTTCAATTCATTTATTTTGTTGCATATTTACATATATATATATATATATATATATATAGGTGTCCCAACGATTGCCCCTCCCACAATACCAAATCACTTAAGATTTGCGAAAATGCAATAATTCCATATCCATTTCCGATGCGGACGCTTTGTTCCTGCCATTTGTGGCATTAAGCGCACTTTGGTACGCTTGTTAATGTTGCATGAATGCGTTTGCAACACAAATGAAAGTCATTTGATTTTGTAACAACATATAAATAATGCAATATAAGTGATTTATTGCGCTGAGCTGAATTTTAATTGTTTTTAGTTTGATTTCTTTCGTTTTATTGCAAAACTTTTCGTCTTAAACACATAAGGCATCCAATAATGAAAACGAAAGATTTGTGCTGCTCAAATTTCAGTACATCATATTTAAACTTAACGCGAACTTCACTTTGCAATCTCTTTAATCACTTAATCTTTCGCTTAATAACTAATAATTACTTACGGTTTTTTTTTTAAAGAGCTTTTCTTTATACTATGGCTATGGAGAGTTAAATAGCACAAAATATAATAAAAAAAAAAAAAGTTACTTGTTTAATTCTGAAAATTTTCCAACAGACGCTTGCACAACTTTTCATGCCAGTTTTAAATAGTTTCTTAAGTTTTATATCCCCCCTACTTCTTTTTATATAATCATCTGTTTTATTTTTATACTCATTTTCGCTGTATCACAATGGGAAATATTACAAGTTTCTTAGTTTTTCACATTGTTGAATTTTTACTAAGCCATAAAATATACATTTTGGACCACTTTTTTTCCTCAAATTTGTGATTAAGTAAAAGTCACGAAAATCTATTTGATACGCGCTGAACTTAGTCTTTCCACTGAGACAATGAACTCAAGCTTTTCACTCATACCTCAACTGCAGCTCTTACTTCTGATGTGTCAATCAGCTTGTTTGTATATATATATATATATATATATATATGTGTGTGTGTGTTAAACTTCTCCTTGAACACATCTGATACGCTTGCATTGCATTTCAGAATTTTAGCATTTTAGCATTTTAACATTTACATGGGTGGAACGTGGAACGTGCCTCTGTCTGTGGCTCCACTATACTATTACGTGAATGCGCAGCTCAGCTAGCCATTCAGACAAAAGAAGCAGAGGGGTGGGTGTGGGGGGTGGGCGTGATGGGGGATACCCACTACGCGAGTTTAAATTGGATAATTGCATTGGCAATGCGTTTAACAGTTTGAGGGCTGGTGAGGCGATACTTGAAGCTTGCTAATGGATAGCCGATAAACTTTTGGACTTGGCGACAAGGTCACATTGTGGCGCTGTGGCGCTGTGGGGCTGTGGCGCTGCTCCTTGAATTATAAAAGCTTACGTTCTGCATATATTTAGAGTGGTTAGTTATATAAGTGCATGGTCGCTTGATACGCAAATAAATTAAGCACACAGATTAGAGGTTCTTAAATTAAATGGCCAAATGGGTGTTTAGATTGCATATAAAGTGCAGTTTTATTAATTGAAGGTTACCTAAGATAGCAAAGAACCACACAATTTGAATTTCAACTTGAAAGTTAAGAAAGACAAGACTGCTTACATATTGAAATAATGATAAAGAGAGAGAAAGAGACACAGAGAGAGAGAGAGAGAGAGAGAGAGAGAGAGAGACACTAATGTCAGGAGTCAAGTGAAACTTTTGTTTTAGCCAAGAGCTCGACTTGCATATTGCATGCTGTTCTATGCGCCATGGCTTCTGTGCCCTGTTTCGAAATTGTTTTATTTTTTACACTGATAATGAAGATAGAATAGTATATTGGCTCTCTGTCCGTATATCTGTATGAACGCATCTTTTTCGACTAGAAACTCGAGACTTATCAAATATACTATATATAAATTGATAGAATCGATAATTGTACATCGATAAATCCGTAAATATATCTCACAACGAATTTGGTTAATAAATTGTTGTTTTTGAACTAGCGTCTCCGAATTTGAAGTGATAACTAAAAACTAACTAAACTGAATGGCCACTTCCACTCCGACCCTGATATCTCACACAATTGAGCAGCTAGATTCACAAAATATCAATGAGGTATATTACTAGTAACACCCCTCAAAAAGTCCCGCAATTTAAGAGCTAAACTAAGAAATAAGACTTATGCACAGAATTTCGAGAGCTCGTCCAGCTTTGCCACCTGTTATCAGCTGGCATTACATTGGTATCAATGTATCAAAGAATTTCGCAGTTTGTTCGTGTTTGTTATTCTTGTTTTATATTTATTTTTTAGTGATAGCGAAAGCCAAATTGTTTTGACAGCATTGATGAGCATAGCATGTATATTCGAAGTCAGTTTATTTATCATTTGATGACTGCTTCATTGGCATAGCAGAAGGATCACAGATCACAAAGTATCTAGCAGTCGGTGGCACTCATTCGCGCATGTCCTGTTCGATAGAAATTGTCGCAATGCCCTCACATTCCCAAAGCTTATAAAGGAAATTTAATTAAAAGCCAGAGTGCCATTGGAGCGCCAGGTAGTCCAGTCTGCATGCTAACTATGTCTCAACGATAAAAAAAAATAATAATAGTGAGAACTAGGGGGATTAAAAGGAACTGGGGAACTAGTGCAAGCGAAAGCAAATATTCATTAAAATCTCATGCTATGAATGCCATAAAGGAATTAACGTTCATTGTGATTGGGCTCTGTGTTTTGTGGGACAACAGCATACCAGGGGATATAATACGATTGCTCTCATTACAATACGGGCAAACACACACACACACACACACACACACACACAGGCACATTTGTGTCGCACAAATGGTGCCAAGACATTTGATTGCAATTTGCAAAATGTAAGTGAGAACTGCACACATGCATCTGTGTGTGTTTGTGTGTGTGTGTGTGTGTGTGTGTGTGTGTGTGTGTGTGTGTGTGTGCGTTCTTGTGCGTCTATTATGATTTAAGTGGAATAACGTTGTGAATCAAGTTGCCATTGATCCAATTGCAGATGATGGAGCAAACGTTGCACAAACAGACAACGACACCTCGCAATACCAGTACCAATACCAATACCAATACCAATCCCAATGCCAGCGAAGCGCCAAGCATATCGGGTGCAATGCCCAACAATTCCAATTCGAATACCGGAACTGTCACTGGCTCTGGTAACAGGAACACGAGCAGCTCCTCATCCACATCCTCGACATCCACCGCCTCGTCAGCCACCTGCTCTGCGAATGCATCCAGCATCGTTGCCAAGCAACGTCCGCCGCCGCTTAAAACGGCAACGACAACCGTCACAACGACACTGGTCAGCAGCAATGAGGGCGGCCAGCCATTGCCGAATGCCACAGCCACGGGTGGTATTGCTGGCGGTGCTGGTGGCAACTATCGCGGTGCTGCCACATTAACGACACCATCAACGCCACGGATCGAGCTGAGCCGCGCATCCAGCTCATCGCACCACGAGGAGGACAGTCGCGAGAGCAGTCCAGAGAATGTTTTCGAGCAGGTAAGGCGACTTAGTTGCTCCTTCTAATCGATGTCCGGCTTAGTGGCAAGTAGCTTGGTTTTTAGAGCAGCGACACTGCCTTTCAAACACCCAGCCACAACAACAGCAACAACAGCCACAACAACAACCAGAACAATGACAAAAGCAACAAAAATATGACAGTTAACTTTGGCATGCCAAAGTTTTTTATGCCCTTGCAGCCGATGGTTAATCAAAGCCATGTTAGAAGTGCATTTACCATTTAATTAATAAATTGATTAATTAATTAATTAATTAATTAATCAAATTCTGTAAGCAATAGCAATAGGATTATTTTATCGATATTTGATATTGTTGTCTGATGGAGAAAATCAAAATCAAATTAAATTTTTTTGTGGTTTTTTTAAATTCAAACTTTTAAGTTAAAGCTGGTCTCAATTTGTTCACAATCTCGGCACATAACAATTATGGGTCATTAAACTACCTAAAATACCTAAAAACTTGAATCAAAAGTTACACTTTTTCTGATAGTTGCAATGCAACCAATAAAATATAGTTGTCTGATTCAAATCAAAATTGAGTACACAACAGATATCGTTATATTATCTATAATATAATAAATATATTTTGATAAAGTGATTTATTTATTTAATGTCAAAATGTATAAAAATTAAAAATACAATAAGAAATTAAATTGAAAAAGAAATTACAAATTAAATTTAAATTTAAATTTAAATTTAAATTAAAACAAATTAAAGATATATTTATATGATTATAACAATTATGGTACACGCTCGATAACCAAATGCAAGGGCATCAAGAAGAAGAAGAAGAACTAGTACCACAACAGCAAAATCTCGAACACCGCACAACATCGACGTCGACGTTGACGTTGACGTCGACGTCACAATCGCCGTCGCAGTTGCTGTCGACGTCACATTTAATGAATCATTTTGTGCTAATTATTTGTACTTTCCTCTTGTTTTTTTCATTTCTTTCTAACTCTCTTTTTCTGCGTAACTCTCTCCCCCTCTCTCTCTCGCTCTCTCTCTCTCTCTCTCTCTCTCTCTATCTCTGTCTGTATATTTCCTGTATGTGTCGCTTTTACCAATGCACATACACACCGAACTTTAACACACACACACACACACACATCCACACGAACACCTCAATCAATCCAAACCAATCCCAATCCCAATCCCGATACCAATCCATGCCTCCCATGCAATGCACAAAAATTGGCTGTTGATTTGTTGATTTCATTTTTTATTTATGTTTATCTTCTCCTGTGGTCTGTGCTCAATGCTCTGTGCCTGTCACACACATCACATCCATTGCTTCTTGCGGCAACTGCATGCTTCCCCCAATAAATTTAACTCTTGCTAAAAATGTCTATGAAATTCTATGTGCGTTTGTGTGTGTGTGTGTGTGTGTGTGTGTGTGTGGTGGTATGTATTGGGTGGTCAATGTGTTTAACTAATGCTATGAAGGTCGGCACTGGCACCCTACAGGAAACCATTGGTCTCGGTTTTCGCGAGGAGGGCGCCTTGGAGTTGCGCAGCTCAACAGAAGAGCTCTATTTTATGGATGCAGAGCAGAAGAAAGAGGAGCAGGAGCGCCAGCAGCAACAGCACCACAAACAACAACAACAACAACAGGTGAGTGCGGTTGGGTATGGGAAAGCCACCAAAATCAGAGCGCACTGCCAAGAGGGATGGCACCCAGAAAGCATGGATTATTACGCTAGCTAACTGATATATAATTGAAGTCCATAAGGCTACATAACGTTATACCCAAAGAATTATGAATATGTTATTTTGTAATTGATAAGTTCTTAAGTTCTCAATTCTATTTAGAATCACTTCTGGCCTAACAAACTCAACTATTTCGTCACCTAGCCACCAGCTAGTTGTACCTAATATCAGTTGTACTCAATACCAACAACATATTGTTATTCACTCAAGCAGGCCTAAGCTGTTCTGATAATGGCACAAGACGTGATTTAGTTGGTAACAGTAAGTGAGATGGCAATTTGAATGTTGTTAAAATACTTGGAATAATATCACTGCTCTGGTTATGCTGAGCCGGGTTTATCCCCAAAGACCCTGATGCCATAATTAAATTCTTGCGCTATCCATTTACTTAAATTCCTACTGCATCAGCCCGCAAGCACAGCCATGGACAACAACAAGAATAGCAAAAATAGTTTCTGTAGTTGCCAAGGACATAATCAGCTGGAAACAGAAGGGCGTAAGGGGGGGGGGGGGGGGAGGGGGCTGGGAATTTGAAAATTGACGGAACGGAAATTAAAATACTTAACATGGCATTGAGGTGCCCAAAGAGAACTCAACAGCAGCAATAGTAGCAGCAACAACAGCAGCAACAACAGTAGCAACAGCAGCAGCAACAACAGCAGCAACAACAGCAGCAACAACAGCAGCAGCAGTACAAGCAAAATGAATTAAAATCAACAACAAAATTAAATTAAAAATGATGCAGAGTGCACTTAAATATGCAGTTCCATTGCCACTGGCTGTGGCAGTTGCAGTGACAGCCTCAAACGGATGTCGACAAATCAAAAAACCCCAACACATTGCCGCCGCCCCCGCCCCCGCCCCACAACCCGACCGAGTGGGCGGAAACTGACAACTGACAACGTTTGGTTTGTTTAGCATTTACCTGGAAAAACCACTGGCGACTGCAGCTGACGCAAGTGATATGCAAACAAACAAACATACTTTTTCAAGCCATAAGCTGACAACTGCAGCAAATATGTTTGCAAATACCAGCAGCAGCAGCAGCAGCAGCAGCAGCAGCAGCAGCAGCAGAAATATTATTACACAAATAAGCATGCACGACTAACAAATACCCCTTAACCCAAAATGACTCCACTCATTCTCTGACCTGCACCTCATCAGCAAATGAGTAGCACTGTTTAACGCAGACCCCTACCCAGATAGCCTTGGTTATCCACTTGTATATGATTCGAATAATTTGAATCAATCTTTTATGAATCGAATAAAGTATATTTATAGTATATATGCTCATTTCTAGAACAAAGAAGACCTCAAACTCGATTGCAAATTCGAACTTGATTAAAAAACACATTCTGGTCTTTACACTATGCTGCTATAACTTTGTCGCTTTGCAGTAGAATGATTTCGTATAGAGTTGATTAGGTTTCTTGCTGTTTCGTCTTCGTTTGCTTTTTAAATTGACTCTGTGTAACAATAGGGTGCACAAAAGAGATTGCAACTTGTTGCATTCCGCCTCGCTTGAATACAGCTCCAGTAACAATTTTAATTGATTTCCGTGTTCCGCTTGGCAGGTTGCAAGGAGAAAGCGTAAATAAGGTAGCTAGTTGGCAAGGGAAAAGGACAAAGCGTGTTTGGAATAAACGGAGAATGCGAGCTTATTAATTGAAATAGCAGCAAATAGACAGCGTTGCCAGTCAATAACAGAGCATCCATATATTGTTGTTGGTGCGTCGTGTGTGCGTCATGTGGAAATAATCAAAACAAAATGTTTGACCAACTGCGACAGCAGTCGTTGCAGCAAACTTATTAATTAAAGCTGCCAACAAAAAGTTGTCCAGCGCCCATTGAGTCTTCCCTCTGTGCCACGGACAGGATATATTATCCGATACTATCCAACTGCAATTGAAAAGTTTCATTTAATGAAGCAGCTCAACTTTGTCAGAGTATAAAAACTTGGGCTAAAATCTAATGAATAACTGCGATAATTATTTAGTGGAACTTTTATCAATTGACAGCTTAATAAGCCTTTAAGAAGTTGTCTTTTCTTGTCACAGGTTGCAGTTATCCCTTATGGAATGATACAAAGTAGATTTAATTGGTGCAACATCTTTGTTTCCTATTAATTCTTAAATTCTATGTTTAGAGTTAAATTTAGAACCGAAAACTCCACCAAATCGACTCGAAGTGTTGTAATAAAATTCAAATATTTGAAATCATTTCTCTCTCTTCAATTTGCATCTATTATCTAAGTAGCCATATAAGTTAATTGAATGTCCACTTGTCCACTTTACACATATTCTATTTCTATAGGTTAAATACGACGCATCCTGTTTTATTCAGTTAGAACACCTTTTGGGGTCAAACCCTATCGTTCGTTGGCGAATAACTAGACTAGAATTAATAAATAACTCGACATTGAACTCACTGACACAAGGAATTTTAGATTTCATGTGGATTTTAGATGTCAGCATGGTCATTGTCATTGTCATCATTCTGATCAATAAACCTTGAAATTTGTAAATGGATATTTGTTATATATATATACGCAAATCGAGTCCTGCGACGCATTAATTATAATGAAATATTGAAAACAGCAGCACTGCAAATCCTTCCATTTGAAGCCCAACGAACTTTCTCCTTGATTTATTGTGGTCTATTATTCATTTTTTTTTTTTTTGTTTTTACTCATATCACATTTTGCACACGTATCCATGTGCCACATTTAAAAACCCACTGAGCTTCACAAACCTGTAATCAAGATAATTATACCATATGTTTTTTTCGGCACCATTATTCACAACACTCACCGCCACCCTCTTAATCCCGCTGAATACCAACTCCATGGCATACATGAAAATGATGGAACGGTTCGGGTCTGGGTCTGGGTCTGGGTCAGTGTCAGGGTCTGGGTCTGACTCTGCTGACCGCAATTGACATGCAGAATGAAAGGCAGAGAATGTGTTTCATATTGATTCAACATTTTATGCTATTTTACATTCGCTTTCTATACCCGTTTCAGCCATTCAAAATGCATGAGGGGAATTAATTCGAGCTGCGCAAATGCATTTGACAGGCGATAAATTCCAGTCGATGAGCAACAATATTCACACACAGGATATTAAAATTGTTAAGGAACTTAAAAATAGAAAACTATTCAAAGTATATCGCATACCAATTAATACCATAATAAATAAAATAGCTCTTCTATAAAAGAATTAACTTTAAATATAGAATTCAACAAGAATTTCTGTCGTTCTAACAAATTGCAAAAAGTAATTTTAGTAAAAGCAGTCGAATTTTTCAAATACTCACTCGTTATATATATATATATATTTATATACATAAATATAGTATATACAGGGTATCTGGTAGGTGGACACTTTCTCTTTTGAGGCACGGTCAAGGACTGTCCGCTTCGGCGAGACAATAAGTGACATTCGTCATTGTCGCACTATTGTCCGCTTAGTTAAACATTGAATGATGTCCACTCTCTCTCTCTCTCTCTCTCTCTCTCTCTCTCTCTGTCTGGCAATATTGATGTTACTCGTGTTGATACAAATTTGTTGTCTTTTACTTTTGTGCTCGTCCTCACACTGCTACCTGATGCTGCAGGCGAAGCGGACGTCGCCACACATTTTCAAATTTGATGACCACCAGAGCTATTTGCAGCAGCATCAGCGCAAGGATTCAGCCAGCTCCGAGGTGGCCGCCCTGCTCTGCATCTCCGGCCGGACCAGTCGCATCTCAAGCGTTGGCAGTCAAGGGTCGGCGGTTAGTCGCCTCTCGGCCGTCTCGTGCGTGTCGCGGTCCCCCTCGCCGCATCGGATGCTGCTCGAGACATCGTTCTGCGGTCCCAAGCCTGTCGAGTGCACGGATGGGGCAATGAGTGGCGCCAGCAATGCCTCAACGGCGCCCAGCTCCGCACAAAGCCTGGCCGAGGCAACGTTGGCCGTGGAGCAGCTGCTGTTGGCGCGTACCAAACACGATCCCACCCAAGCGGTGCTCGCCGAGGGCATACAAATGATGCAGTCACCCAGCGGCACAGCGGCCCCACGTCGATCCAAGCCCATCACGATGGCTAATGGTGATGGCAAGGCAAGCAACATCAGCAGCACCACCAGCACCAGCACCAGCACCTCAATCAAACCCAGCTCAGGCGTTACGAGTGGTCAGCGGCGCAGCAACAAGAGTCCCGGTCAGATGGTTATTGGCAAGACGGCCAGTGGCACGGAATATATAAGAATCAATCTGCGTCCGGATCACATGTACAGCGACAAGGGCATTGCGGCCAATGAGCGTGTGGTCGAGGCGCCCAATCAACTGACCCCCGTCTATTCAAAGTCGCAAACGCAATCGAAGCCGGCATCGCTCAGCTTGCAGGCGGGTGGTTTGGATGAGCATCGTCTGACACCGACGGCGAGCCCGAAGACATCGCGTCATGGTCATGGACGGCATGGTAGTCGATCACCATCGCCCGCTGCACCGGCGACGGCAACGGCGGTCGCCTCTGTCTCCCGCAAGAGTTCGTTCAGTTCGCTGTTTCGCTTGGGCAAGGATTCGCCGGATTCGCCGAGGGAGACGAGTCGATCGCGCAGCAAGAGCAAAGAGCGACCCTCAACGGCAATGGCAACGCTGAGCGGCGGCACCGGCAGCGGCACCGGCAGCGGCGTTGGAGGAGCCACTGGCTCACAGAATGTGACGCCCAGCAAACAGAAATCGGTGTTGGCAATTTTTAAGCCGGCCAAACGTGGCAGCAGCGCCGGCACCGATGGCACCAAAAGCTCCAAGAGCTCATCGCCCATCGATGGCAGTGAAGGGCCACCGCCGCCACCGCCCGTGCCCGGTTCCGGTGGTGGGCGGAGTCGTACGCCCGCTGGCTCCCGACCCAATAGCCGGCTGAGGTACTACGATGAGCCCGTCGAGGGTTATATACATATACCCCTTCACACGCCGCCGGAGGATCGTGAGGCACGCACTCTGCTCCAGGGCATACAGCAGCTGTCGGCGCCATCGCCACCGCCCATCGAGCAGCGTACGAGCAGCACTTGCCGTGCGCCACCGACTGCAGCCCAGCCGGCTGCAATCACAGCCAGCCAGCTGGCGGCGGCAGCGGCCGCACTGCGTCCGGTGGGTCAGCAGCGGGCGAAGGCGAATCTGGATGCCATCCAAACGATTGAGGAGCGCACCTGGAGCCTGGAGGTGCAGCGCAACAGCAGCACGCTGGCATCGCAAGAGACACTGGAATCGGTTAGCTCCGTGGTAAGTGCCCGTGCCTCCAATTTAGCCCAGGTGGTGACCAGCGAGCACGTTGCGATGGCGGTTCCGGTTCCGGTGGCAGTGCCGATGGCTGTGCCGGTGCCGGTGGCGATGGCGGTGTCAAATGTGGAGCATAGTCGCGAAAATGGTGTGGCCGAAATGCAGCGACTGCTGTCGGTGGACAGCAATCAAAGCGCCTGTGAGCCGCGCCTGGTGCAGACGGTGGCCACCGTCAATGCGCCCATCGAGGATCCCGTGGCCAAGGAGCGTCGGCGTCTGCTGTTTGCCACACGCCTCGGCTCAGGTAGTCAGGAGCAGATCTTCTCCACACAGTTCAGCATCTCGAAGACGGAGAGCCAGTCCAGCCAGCTGTCCGAGCAGGTGCAGCTGCCCGACACTGGTGCCACTGCCACCGATTGCACAACAGATGGGTTGCAACGTCAGGGTACGGTCATTAGGCGACCAGAGACAACAGCAGCACCAGCACCGCCAGCCCCACCAGTGCCACCTGCACCACCACAAGTGACATCAACATCAACAACACCAACACGAACACCAGCAGCACAAGCAGCAGCAGCACCCTCCAGCTCTGAGGAGGAGCAACCGGGCAGTTTCATTAGCACCGCTGTCGTGATGCGCTCAAAGCACAAGTCCTGCTCCAATTCCGAGGAAGAAGGTGCAACAGCACCAATTGCCCCAACAGCAGCAGTAGCAACAGCAGCAGCAACAGCAGCAGCAGCACAGGCCGCCGATGTGCGTCACTCGCGCTATCTCGAGAACTTCGATGTGCGCAAAAAGTATCACGAGAATGTGGCTGGAAGCGTGACTGGAAGCGTGACTGGAAGCGTGACCAGAGACGTGACTGGGAGCGTGACTGAGCGAGCGGTGACTGGTAGTGTCCCGCGCAAACCGAAGCGCCAAAGCGTGCTGGATGCGAAGCGTAAGTAGTTGTCATCAACTCGACTCCACTCTGCAACCACATTTGCTCATTCAATTGTGTAAGATGAAAATGTAGTTTCGAGCTGACCAAAATTGGCCAAATCTATGTAAATCCATTACTCAAATAATAAATGGGAGCCAAAGGACAATTTGTGAAACAATCATTACAATAACAATTAAGTTAGATCAAAATTAATTAACTGCATTTTGATAGAGCCATATTGGAGTCTAGTTTGCACAGTGTCTGAAAGAGCAGTGTTGAGAAACGTGAACAGGTAAACTTGAAATACATATTACGACTACTGCTCCGATTGTGATTGACAAATTCAACATGAATATATTATTTAAATGCTGCCTTGGACTAATGGGAAATCTTTTCACGTCACTTTTACAAGCAGCAGACAGCGCAATGGCCGATATGGAGGATATGGAGGCGGAACAGGAAGTGGAACAGGATGTGGAACTGCAACTGGAACAGGAACAGGAACCGGATAAGTTTGAGGAGCTGGATGCATTGACGCCACCGCCGCACGGCGATCGTTCAGAGCGCCACTCGACAGATGATCACGAGCCGATTGAGTCGTCGGAGAGCGAACGGGACTCGGATATGGCGGGCAGCTCATCGATGGCGACAGCGGTGCCGATGGGTGTGCCGGAGGCAAAGCGGCATCATTTCCCTCGCAACGTATGCCTGATCGAGGAGCACGAGAGCACCGGCCTCGTCTCGCAGGAGTCCTTTGACGATGAGCTGCCCTACATACCGACAACGCTGCCCGAGGAGCGTGCCCAGGGTGTGCCATTAATCCCAATGAAGGAACGCGCCAACATGGAGCTGAAGACATGTCCCGTCGATCGGCCACGCTCCACAACGCCGCTAAATCCCTCGCATCTGGAGGAGTACTGTACGGGCATTATGACGCCACAGGAGTCGCCGCATTCTGGCGTCCACGACCTGGAACCGGGAGCTGCAACCACTGGTCTCGTGCGCGGCGAGAAATTGCGCATCAGTTTGCCCCGCAAGGATTCAGCGATTAAAGATAAGACGCAGGCCACCAAATCGCCGAGACGCGTCTCGAATGCCAGCGGCAAGTCCTGGTTCGAGTTCGCCGAGGAGGGACTGCGTGCCAACAATCTGGAGCGCAAGGACTCCAGCAAACAGCTGCTGCCGCCCGCTGCCACCACTGCCACAGCAGCAAGCACAGCAACGACAGCGACCACCTCAGTTACGGCAAGTGCGCCTGCACCACCTGCAGTGGCCAGCGCACCACCAGCTGTCGGCCAGCCGCATTGCATGCCAGCCAGTTTGGAGGAGCCAAAACAAAAATCTTCCACACAGCGCAAACTCTCCGGCCACTGGATCGACTTTGAAAACATTCCAGAGAAGCGGAAGCCAGCCAAGCGGATCACGACGCTGCCCAAGGAGACAATAAGCACCACAACCACAGCGACAATTTCGAGTGCAGCCTCCTCGGGCTCTGGCTGTGGCAGTGCACATCGTACCTCGTCTGGTCATTCGCATGCCCATCACAGCCATCATCATCATCATCAGCATCAGCAGCAGCAGCAGCACCAGCACCAGCAGCAGCAGCAGCAGCGCCAGGATGGTGACAAGCTGCACTACAACTATGTGAAGCCCGAGGATTGCCAATGCGAGTGCCATGAGGCGGAACGTGGTGAATCCTCTGCTGCGACCACAATCACCGTCGACAAGGATAAGGATACCAGCACTGGCACTGGCACTGGCACCGGCACCGAGACCGGCAGCGATTCGCTCGCTTCGGTTGAGCTACTGCAGCAGGGCGAGGATATGCTGCCGCTGCTCGAACCCGAAACGCATGCGGATAACAGGTACAGTCAAGCACTCAATCAAATCCCCCTCCCCCCCCCCCATCGATTATTACTCATCCTGTTTCTCCAATTCCTTGCAGAGTCTACACAGATGAGCCACCGTCGCCTCCGGTGCGACACAGCAACAAGAGCGCTACACAAAGAGTAAGTCGCATCGACGCCCAAACAGAGACAGATACAGAGAAAGATAGATAGAGATAGAGATAGACATAGAGAGAGAGAGAGAGAGAGAGAGAGAGAGAAAGACAGAGATAGATTCATGTGCCTGACATATCCAATGAGGGTGTCTATTGTAAGAATCATATAGTGTTTCACAGATAGTTCCACTCGAATTTGTAAAAATATCGATTATAATTGAGGCAGCTGCAGCGTTTACAAAAAAATATACCCCCAAAAAGAACATGGTGAAAAAAGCTTAAAGAGTTTCCAAATCGGACAGATCGTATTATTGTTTAAAGACAACGCGTTTCTATATGAGCAAACGGATCAAATAAATTTATAAACATTCTCATTCTCTCTCCATCTCTTTCTCTATTTCTCTCTCTCTCTCTCTCTCTCTCTCGCTGTCTATCTATTTCTGTCTGACGACACATCGCTGATTGCTATAACACTCAAATTATGTTTGTCTTTCTTTTGCATGTCCACTCAGTCGGAGGAGTTTCCACGTCGCGACGCTTCCTCCAGTTCCAGAAATCGCAAGTTTCCCGATAGAAAGTAAAGTTGTTTTGTATTTTGTTTATGTTTGTGACTTCTACATTTTTTTTTTTTTGGTATTTTAACCTACATAACTATTGCATCTTCAGGGTAGCTAAGAAACAAGAATTGTCTCTATAAGTCGAGCAAAAGGCTACGAAAACTCCTTGGGTTTATATCCTTAATGTATGTACCTCAAGCAGTGCGGTTGTTAAAAAATATGGAAGAAGAAAAAGTAAAATGATGAAAATTTGATTAACGCCTCATCGATATTCAGATGAAACGAGTATTTCCTTTCGATTCGATTAGCTAAATATAATTATTATCGATAACATGAATTAAATATTATACTTATATATATATATATATTTAACTAGTATAACTTTTTGATAGCAACAATTAACTCATATTTAGCATATACCTAGAGGACTATGTATGTATACACTATATAAGCTACGTCCCACCCCCCCCCCCACCCCCCTTCCTACCCACCTCCCCGGACCACCCCCTCATTCCACTCGCTCGCTCACCCCTACCATTTAGCCAAGTGCAACTGCTTTTCGGAGGCTGATTCGCTGACAAATTCGATGTGATCTTGAAAATGTTATGATTTATAGTACCTACTACATGTATGTGAATTATGATAAACTGATAACTGATAAAAGCAATCTGTTGTATCTGTGTATCTGTATCTGTATCTGTATCTATATACTGTAACTGTAATTGCAACTTGTCAGATCCTAACACATAAGTCGCGTAGTATATATAAATACATATGAATTGTGTAGTTCTTACCAACCTAAAATAGCTCAGACAATTAACTTAATTCTGTTAAAGCTCAACAACAGTTGCATCATTAGTCAGCGGTGGGTGCAAAAAAAAAAACTCGATAAGCATATGCATACGTCAAGCACCAAACATCATCATATATATATATATATATATATATATTTATATATTAATATATGACAATGCATCTGACTATGGTAAATTGATAAAAACCTAATAACATGTCTGAAGACTGACAAACTGACAAACTGTTAACCTTGTTAGCATCTCTATGTACTTTATAACCGCCCACCAAATAAAAAGATATCGCCTATGCCTGTTGCCTGCTGCCTGGTGCCTGCTGCGTTCTGCATTTGTGTGGCAACCCTGGTCAGCATTGTTGTAGCCACCACCATTATTATATAATGTATGTAATGCTTCGGAATTCAGAATTCGAAATTCGGAATTATGTAATCGTAATCGTAAATAGCCACCAAACTGCCAGCATTTTTAGTTTTGCTTCGTTTTTTGTGGACTCTCATCTAGCAAATTGAAACTAGTTTTCCTTGAGCATACACATACACACACACATACACAAACACAATCCAAGCGGCAGGTAGAAGAAACATGTTTATGCCCCAACGGGTTCATGAGAATAAATATCGAGTACACCCCAATGTCATTAAAACTTATATAAATTAAAGAAAACTAATAAAGAAAAAAAAAAACTCACACTTTAGCTAGGGTTTAAATACCAAACTGATTGATATTAGCGCAACGGACATTCATTTAATTGAAGAAAAAAAATTAAAAAGGAATAATAATTCATAGGTAAATTATACAGAAATTAAACACACATACACATAAATCCAAACGAAAACAAAAAGAAAAAAATTTAAAAACAAAACAAGATAATAAAAAAAACAAAAAAACAACGTAAGAAAAAAGATTACTACATTGAAAATGTGCTAAACAATTAATATGAAACGCAATAAAAGTGAGTATACGTGAGTAGTTTTTAGGCACTAAAAATTCCCATTTACAATATTTGTATAATTCTTATGACAAAATTAGGAGAGAGTTTTCGTCTCTATACTTTCTCTTTTAGTAAATCCTGAACTTAAAAGACCTAAAGACAAATAAGCACAAAACTTGCACTTGAACTAATAATTAAAATAATAATAATATTAAATAAAATCTTTAAATTATATAAGAAATTATGCAAAATGTTACAAATTTGTACAATAATTTCAACACTATATTATATTGTATTGTATTGTACAACTATAAAACCAAAAAAAAAAAAAAAGAATCCATTTATATAGATTCCTTTCAATTTTCGACACTTCTTTTTCGGGATACCGTTATTAATGCTTCACACGTTTATATACATATGTATGTACTTATATAAAACTGATATTTTTTTTTTTGTGAGCTTTTTTATTATAAAACCTAATCAGAACTAAGAACACTGGTAAAAGAAATCCAAATACGAATACAAAGAGCAAAACTGTTGTTGAAAAAAATGCATTTAAGTAAAGAAAAAGTTAAAGTTTAATATACAAAACCAAAAAAAAATCTTCAATTGTTACGATAAAACAAAAAAATAAAAAACAAAAAAAAATATAAATAAAAATAAAACTTTCAACATTCATATACATACAAAAAAAAAAAAAACAACAAAAAAATCAATGAACAAAGTACGAGTTTATGCACTTTCATTATTTAACAACTCATATGACAAAACAAAAAGTCGGCTGCGAGAGTAAGAAACAAAAAATACAACAACCGAATGAAAACAAAATCCAAACAAAGAGAAAACCAAAAGAAACAAACATTGATTGAAAATTATTCATTAAAGTGGAAAACAAAAATATAGAAAAAATAAAAAACACAACATATTTAAACAAATGCGTATGTGAACTTTATTATTTATTTGAACTGGGAACGGCAACTAAGCCAAGTCGAAAAAGTCCACTATTATTTACATTTGCATTTAGATCGGAGGCAAGTGGCAGCAGGTAAGACATATTCAGTGCAAATGATAAACTGATTGGCATTCGTATCTATAGACCCGCATTAATTGCTACCGATTACAATTAGAATGTTTGTAAATGAATTTGGCAATCGCATTCACGTTGCCAATTTGTCATGATTAGGCCGAAGTTGGTCACGCATTAAGTCAGCTAAGTCACAATGGAGGCCTTGCTCGAAACAGTGCTGCAGCTGCAGTTATGCAACCAGCAATCGCCAGAAGTGAACGCATGCAACACGTTGCCAAAACAACATCGCGACAACATGCCATTTGCAGAGTTACGCCACCAACACAATGAACACAAGCAATGGTATCGTGTAAACATTCAAGCAGCCACAACTGACCCGCACAACAGCGCAAGCGCGCTCTCTTCTCTCCTCCACTCACTCGCTCGCTCTTGCGCTCTCTGGCATTAAAGTGCCACCTGGCGTTTTGTCTGTGCACTATGCATTTATCGTAAATGCATTTGGCAATAGGCAGAACATTCACTTTTTGACACACCAATGAGAGGGAGAGAGATTGAGAGAGAGAGAGAGAGAGAGAGCTGCAGGTGTGCGACACATTTTGAGCGTTTCCACTGTGCACGTATACAAATTGATCACGTGTTGTATCGTGAATTTATGATATTAATATTAAGATAAGTGAAGTTAGTTCACTTGACAAACACCTATTAAGTGCCTTACCAAGGCTAGCAGGAAATGTTTAAATTTGCTGGAATTTTCACATGCTATGCATTTATATGAAATTATGTTATAATTATTTTCAAGCGGCAGCATTCATGAAACGATTTTGATAATCAATATCGAATACTTCAAAGTATAAACATCCCCAAATGCATGTAGCCCCACCCTTCTCAGACTAACCGTTAAAAACAAAAAAACCGAAAAAAAAAAGACGCGCACTCTCTCTCTCTCCCTACCTCCCTCCCTCCCTCTCTCTCTCTCTCTCACTCTCTCTCTCCCTCTCTCCCTCCCTCCCTCTCTCTCTCACTCTCTCTGTCTCCCTCTCTCTCTCTCTTCCTCTCTCTCTCTCTCTTTTGACACACACAGATGCAGAGACAAAATCTGATGGGCGCACACACAATCGCTGATGACGTCACATGAGAGCGAAAGCCGCTCTCTCTTTTTTAATGCTTGGCATGCTCTTGCTTGCTCTTTGGCAGCAGACCTCGTGAAATCTGCAACGTTCATTTTAAATACAATTCATTTACAAATCAGCAGTGGCGCTGCAGAGACGTACATCGCTCTCTGCAAAAGTTGTTAACAAGCAAAAAAAAAAATATAAATAAAGTGACCGAAATTCGAGCTGAGCTGAGTTGCATTGTGAAATGCAGAAGCGAAAATAACGTGGTAAACGGAATAAGCAAAACACAAACACACACAGACAATTAGAAACTTCTGGAATAACGAGAAAACCGGAGAGAAAAAGAAGTCAGAAGGAATTGTGTTGATTGGAAAACCGAATAGTTTTTTTGTATCGAATTTTTTTTGATTGTGCTTCCCGTGTGCATTAAGCAAACAAGAAGAAGAATCATAACAACAACAAAATGGCTTTCATGATGCCAGTGATGAAAAACAACTACGATATCTACAAGGATACGCGAGGACGCTCGCGCAAAACATCCGAGTGCTCCAATGCGAGCAGCAGCAACAACGGAACCACAACGCTGGCCTCCGCTTTGGGTACACCTGCTGGTGGTGCTGGTCAGTCGTCGACGTCGCAGCAGCAGCGGCGTCGCAAGGTGTCCGAATGCAAATCGGAGAGTTTTGCAGTGTCGCCGTCGCATGGACAGTTAGGGGGCGGTCATAGGATGCAGATGCAGCGTTGTCACAGTTCGCGAGGATTTACGCGTAACGCGTCACGCAGTTCGCACAACGGTTCCATGCTGCAAATGCAAATGGTGTCGCCGACGCGTTCTAGTCCGCCCAGCCGAACGCAGACCGCATCGGCGCTGGAACGTCAGGCCGCTGCACATGTTGCAGCGCAGTCGGCAGCAGCGCAACAGCAGCAGCAGCGATCGGAGCAGAGCAGCAACGATTATACGAAATTTCATTTGCGTCTGGTTGACAAATTGCGCAAGTCCTTTCGCAAGGACAGCGGCAAGCGGTCATGAGAACGCGTCACCCACCCAAGCAACAACAACAACAGCAACAGCAGCAACAACAACAACAACAGTAACAACATAAATGGCTGGCAGGAATGCAGCGAAGCTGACAGCACACAGCGACAGCTGCAGCAACGCTCCGGCGTCGGCGTCGTCCGCCGCTTAGGTCGCCGCTTCAAGCGCTGCTGCCAGGCTTTCGGCGCAGTCGCAATCGCAGCTGGCGCCGACGCCGCTGCATCGGCATCGACAACTGAGCTGGACTTCAACGATGGCAAAGGCGACAGCTCGGAACGTCTTACAGCCGTCAGTCCTTATGCCATGCGTCGCTGTCGCCATCGCTGCAGTAGCAGCGGCAGTGGCGGCGGAAGCAGCAGCATCAACCGACTGAAGCTGCGACTGCGCCGCACAACGTCGTCGCCGGGCTAAGTGCGCAGCGCAGGGCAGCGCTGTGCAGCGTTGCTTGGAATATGACCAAAATCAAGTTCGAAAATTCAAGCGGAATTTCGAATATATGCGAAATGCTTGAAATGAGAATGCAGTTGTAGGCAGACGATGGAGAAGAGCGTTGCCCAATGTTGTTTTGATGTTAAACTGGGTCGCTGCAGCTCAAACAAAAAGGAGACGAACAGCAGCTAAATGAGAGCAGAAGCAGCGGACATTGAGGAACAGGTGCTGAAGCGGTTGTGAGAGGGGAGTGGGGGAGCGTGTTGAATAAGTTGGCAGCTGTTTGCAATATATTTTTGGGTTTTATTTTTAGTTTGTAATCTTAACAAGTTTTCCTTTTGATTCATACAGACATCAAATATATAATATTTGTGAACCATTTCTCTTCCTTACACACAGACATACATATATATATATTTACATTTTCATAGGAATGTATGTATGTGCTTCGTGAAACAGTTAAATAAGGCTTCCACACACACACACACACCGATGGTATATAGTATAGACTCAGACTCATGAGAATCCATAAAAGAAACAACAAACCAAGCTTAGTTTATTAAGCATAACGGTTTCGCTACAAAGGGAAACAAAAAACAAAACAAACGAGACAAAATTGCAACTGCCAATTGCATTGTACAATAACAAGAACAAGAACACAATAAAACATAAAATCAAAAACAAAATGAGTAGCAAAAGACACTAAAAATAAACACAAGAATTTGCTAAAAACAAACGAAACGTTGAAAAATAAACACAAAAATTAAATTTAAGCGCAATTTAATGACAATATATGTATATGTATATTTATTTATAACAAATTATTGTTATATATATATATATATAATATATATATATATGCATGTATGTATGTATATATATATATATATATATACAATTGTGAGCAAAAACAAAACAAACCTGAGCTGATATAAAAAAAAACAGACTTAACAAAATATATATTATATAATGTTATACAAGAAATTTGGTACGTTATAAATGCCATACGAGTGTACCTATACATACGTGTTATCATTATTAAAATATATTTTTATTATTATCATTACTATTATTTGAATTATTATTTTTTTTTTTGCCATTAATATACAATGGATTTATGCAAGTGCTTTGAATTTCTTAGTGATTAGTTTTTAATTTTTTTAATATCAAACACAAAGAAAAAAGAACCAAATAAAGGAAATCGTTAAAAAATCAAATGAATATATAAAATACAAATTTAGTTGTTTCTTTCGATATGGGGCAATAGTCAAGCATATAGCGTAGAGCGAGAGAGAGAGATGAGAAAAGATTGGGTGAATGCAGATGACATTCAACGCCAAATGCGCAGAAAAATGCATTGGGCGCCAGCCGTTCACTACTGAGTATACATTGTATATACATATCATATATGTTCACTTGTATATATATGTTTGAACCACCTTTTGGGTGTGTTCTACTTGGTCCCGTACTAGTCGCTTTTTAATGCGAAAAAAATTGCATGCGGAAGAGGAAGGGCTGTCAGGAAATCAATAGGAATGATGATGATGACAATAAAAATACAAATACAAATAAGAGCCAAATGTCACATGTGGTAATCTTCTATCTACATCTACACATACACACACACACACACGATATGCAATATTTTGTATGGGTAATATTTTTATACCCTGTACTTAATGCGTGCACAGTAAAACGGGTATAATGGGCTGATGAAAAGTAATAACAGAAAGAGAGAAGTATCTGCAAATTAATTATATATTTATATATATATATATATATACACATATATATATATATATATATATATATATATTCAGGATCAATATCAATGGCCAAATCGTTATACGCTATGAATCCGCGAATCTGTAAGACCTAGAGACTTTATATTTCGAATGGAAGTTCGCTTATACCTCGCGCAGCCCAAGTTTATTTCGTTTATTGATATTAATATATACATATGAGGTATATATATATATATATATATAAGTTTAATAAGTTTAATCTTAATAACAATTGATGTCATTTATATTTTTAAACATACTTAAATGTCTTATATATATATATATATATATATATATATACGTTATCGATTGAAATAAATGCCAAAATTTGAAAAGCAGAGGCTGTTTGTTAATATATTAATATAACTAGACAAATTCAATCAAGATCGAATCAGAAATACGCCAGTTATAGTCGAAAATATATTCCCTTATTATGCAGTTATTCTTCGTTAGCTGCGATTGCCTGTACGTATGTTGTGTGTCTATCTATGCACTGTCTATCTTTGTCGAGAGCCGGCGATTTCAATTCGGGCTTGTGAATAAATATATTCGCTACATCAGTTTTCTTTTCTTTCTTTCTTTTGGTTAAGAAATGAGAGCACTTTCACGCATGCTTACATTTGAGTGTACAAGGCGTTTAAAGGGAAATTTGTGAATAAAATAAATGGAATATGTTTATCACTAATCTTGTAAATAATGTTCCCTTTTCCTTATGTCCCTTTAAGTATTGTTGTGCATGATTCTTACTTTTTGATTGAGCTTTTTAAAGCACGTACTTAATATACATACAGACATACATATTGGTTGTTTTGGCATTGACATATGAAGCTGCGGTTAATAAGTTTAATCTTAATAACAATTGATGTCATTTATATTTTTAAACATACTTAAATGTCTTTATTATAATTTTGTTCGAGCAGCAGAGCTGCAGTTGGTTTGTGTCTTTTGTCTGGCATAGGAAAAAAAAGGTAAATATTTCGAATATTAAATTTTGTGTAAAAAAGTGTTCGCAGCAGTGTTTTATATATCAGGCATTTAAAAAGAGTATATATGTATATAATTATATTTTGTAATTACTAACCTATGTTTCACAATATTGCAATATAAAACCAACTTATTTCCTAGGTAAATTTGTTATATGTTCTTAAGCAATATGAAGACAACAAAATGTAACACTTGTCATGAAATCATGAATTGAGTCGAATTGTACTTTATCCAAATTCCGAGAGACAAATTGATCTGAGTGTTGGACTTTGAGCAGGAATACGCTCACAATTTCATATAAAGATACATATGGTGGCGTAATTTTGTGATTGTTATTGTTATTAATATTTTGCTTTTGTCATTCAATTAGTCATGTGGAGAAACTAAAGTTGAATTCTTTTTTAGAACAGTTGCAAGTGCAATGCAGATATAAAGATAAAGCACAACAGATACACGTTCTCATATGCATACTTACATACATATTTAATTTGATTTGAAAAATAGTTAGAGTTTCTATTTTGCAGGTGCTTATCAGTGGACTCTCACTGGCTTGGGTCAGTTCGAGGGCTTGCCATATTTTAACGTCGCATGCTAATAAACACAGGCTACGCAACACAGTTGGGCCAAAGAGATATCGCTGAAATTCGATGAATATATGCGATGTTATACACTCATAAGTGTCAACTCTTGATTTATAGGCGGGTTTTATCATTCTTATTGGTTCAATAAATTAAATTTAATGATTGATGGTAAGAATGGAAAGCACTACGCAGTAAAGTGACGCATTACAATTGTCATATAGTTTTGAATCATATCGGAAGCGTACCTTTTTGGAACGGACTTCAACTACTAAGGACCTCTCTCTCTCTCTCTCTCTCTCTCTCTCTCTCTCTCTCTCTCTCTACAAACCAAACGAGGAACCGATGATTTCATATTAGTTTTATATTTATTATTACAATTACTATTATTATCAACCGTCAGTTCATACGGTTTGCATTTTCTGGTTTGATAAAGTCGACTTCCGACTATATATTATCTGTTTGTGTACACATTTATAGGGACGATGTGAATGCACTTTGTACATCATCATATATGTACATATGTATGTAGACATTTCTCAGAAAGCAACAGTTTCACGACAGACCAATTTAACAATCAGTGACAATCTTAAGAGAACGCCAATTGATCGACGTGTTCATCAATATAAAATTGCGACTGCTTGTTTTTTCGTGCTTCATCAAATCGAAGTGGCAAATCGAATGCGTCTAACGCAGTCCAGCAAATCCATTCGATACAATGACATCCTATATGTTATGTCTTGAACTGTACTGTGTAACTGTAACTGTAACTATAACTGTAACTATAACTGTAACTATACCTGTAACAATAACTGTAACTGTAACTGTGCTTGCTCACAACCTGCCCGACCCCATCGCATTGTCTCTGGCACTATTCTTCCAATGACGTTTTCATATTTGCGCGTCTTGTGTCATTTCGCTTTTTCCTATCTCTCATCACTCACTCACTCACACTATCTCTCTCTCTCTCTCTCTCGCTCTTTCGTTCTTTCGTTCTTTCTTTCTGTCTGACGCATGCCAAGCCAAGTAACAATTGGGCTGGCCTTGATACGCGCTAAGAATTGTAGCTTTTGTTTTTGTTTTTGTTTTTGTTACATTTCCGTTGTTTCAATTCTATTTGCTAATTTACGACTCGGTCGAGGCCGTTTTCTGTTGCTCGCCACATTTTTGTGCTATTTGTATGTACATGCATGTATCCATATATGTATGTTTGCATGTATGTATGTATGCATGTATGCATGCATAGGTATTCTCAAGCTGTGCAATAGTAACCTTCTTATGTAATTGAGTTTACTCGCTTCGGAATTGAGTCTTCCACAACTCGTAGAAAAACTAGAACTCGTACAAAATTATTTTCTTTTATTATTATTATTTTCAATTTTATATTTATTTTAAGCCCATTCATATAAGGATTTTGAAATGTACAGGTATAAATTAGATCAATGTTAAATGGTGCTCAACAATCAACAATCTCTATACATGTGCAAGTGGTGCTTCGACTATATATTGTGTTTTGGTTGCAGGGTAAACGCCCAGTCGAGCAAGCTAAGCTAGAGAGATTCTTGTATGATATTTCGATGCTTAGGCGAGGCAGCAATAAATGGCAACAGGTTTTCATTGAAACAGACAACAACAACACTAACAATTTAAACCACCTCGACCCTCCTCCCAACCCCAGCCCACTTCCACCTCCCCCTTACACCGTTGAGCAATCAATGTTACCCACATGAATGAGTTGCGCGTGTTCCGTTCAATTCTCCAATTATGATTTGACAAGCAATCGTTTATCTCGTTTTATCCCCTTCGATTTGGCCAGCAAGAGCAACAATGTGTCGTTAAAGGAAAATTGCCTTACGCGGTTTGTTTTATTTATCAACTGTTGATACAGTTGACACAGAGGTTAAATATGCACCCCCCACATATCACCTATGTGTGTGTGTTTACCTAAAGGTAAGCGGCGTCAACGCTTATGCAAATAAAGTGTCTGCAGTAAGGATTAACCCCGGACCCCCCCCCCCCCCCCCCAAATTCCAATATTGAGACTTGGCTTGGTTGAGTTGAGTTGTTCGATTATCTTTAACTTCAAATGCGCTGTCGCTCTCTCTCTCTCTCTGCCTGTCTCCCATTCGTATGGCAAGTGTATAATTAGTGTTGGCAAACGCTTTTAATAAATGTCATTTCATTAGTTGCTCATGTGCGTGTGTGTGTGTGTTAATCTAATTGCAGGCTGCAATTAAACGCAAACTATTTATTATTTGTCTTTGTTGTCTGTTTTTGTGTCGTTGCAACCGCATGCAACACAGAGAAAATTGACTTGAAGCAAATTCCAATCCACATATATATTTAAGTGCATAGTACAGTTGGCCTGCATTGACTGGTTTATTTTCGTCTCTTGCGTTTTGGCATCTTCATCGCATTGTTTACAGATCCGCTGAAGATCAAGGTGAAGCGGCAGAGGAGGATAAACCAGCCAGTTGCCAGAAACTGAATAAGAAAACAGCCACGAGTCTTTTCCTCTCTCTCTCTATCTCCCTCTCTCTCTCTCTCTCTCTCTCTCTCTCTATTTTTTCACTCTGTGTGCGTAAGTGTTTTGCAATCAAATGTTTATTTTTAAGTTGCCACAATATTTGCATTGACGTCACAGTCGTACGGAGTGTGGGGTACAATTTGCGCAATGAGCAATGTTGCAAAACGTTAAAGGATGTGGATGTTGATGTGTGGGAGTTGTGATGACAAGCCTGTAATAGATGCTACTCAAGGAATGAGCCAATTAACAACTAACTCAATAAGCGCACTTAAGTGCCTCCAAAGAAAGCTAGAAATTAAATGGGATGTGTTGGGAAACGAACGCATTAAGTAAAGCACTGAAAGCCTTTCAGTGAGTGGGCTAAAATACTGAAATTCATATTCACAAGTAAAAGATAATTACAATAAGTATAATTAATAGAACAGTGCGCTTATTGGTTTTGTAAGACTAATTTGAAAAATATTTCGTTATATTTCAAGAGTTCGTCCACAAAGTCCACATTGATTTAATCCATGTACAGATACATATGTACATGATGTACGTACAGCACATAAGAATTTTAAATAGTAAATATAACATTAAAAACAGGAAAGAACAGCTTAATCTTTAGTTAAACAGCGGACATCTAAACTAAACGAAATGTTCCACAATTTGAGTAGGTATTTTGTATCAGACAGGGTGTCATTTACATATGTATGTCGACGCATATCTGGATCCCACAACAGAAACTCTTCCTTGCTATGACAGCTTTATGATCCGGTCTCCTCCGACATCAGACAGAACGAAAAAGCTTTAAACTGAAGGATATTGAAATATGTTAATATGTTATGATCGATAACTACACACGCTTGACTTAGTCCCATTTCATTCACATCTTCTTGCTATGGAAAATTCCCAAAACTTGTCGTGCAGCCCAAAATAAGGATAAGGGCTTTTTGAGAGCTCCATGGAAGTGTGGACTTAATAGTTGAGGCCCAAGAGAGTGTTGCTTCATGGCATGCTCATCGATTTAACAACGCCTGTTTATCCTGACCTAGTCCAAGAATCACCACATGCGCAACCCTCGCTTGCTCGCTCTCTCAATCTCTCTCTCTCTCTCGCTCTCTCTCTCTCACACACTCTCTTTCTGTCGCTCTCTCTGACGTTAGGCAGGAGTTGGAACTGACGTAAACATGCGTAATGTCACGTCAGCCACAGCAGCAACAATATTGACAATGTTTGTCTGAACCGTCAAAGATGACAAGTTGTCCTCGGCCCCTTTGTTGGCCATTTTCATGTTCAAGTCCATGTCCATGTCCATGTCCCTGTCCATTTCGACCTTCTCGTTCATTTCGTTCCCCTCTTGAGTCCGTCAAGAGCATTCAACTTTGGATTCGCACGTTTTACGACTGTGCCGCTTATTGATTTTGTTTATCTACGGATTTCCCTGTTATTCTTGAGTTTCCCAAACATTTGTTTCAGCCATTCACCATGTCCAAAGCATTATGTTAACAATTTGTTTGTAATAATCATTTTGGTTAATCAATTTCGTGTCTATAGATATTGTGGCGTTTACCTAAATACAAACACAAATATAATATGCTAAGAAGCTCCAAAACAAATCAAATAAAGCAAGTAGAGTAAACATTTTTGCCTTAAATCGGATTGGATTTGTATCGTTGATACCCTGTACATGTAAAACAATAACAGTGTTCAAATGTTCGAGACACCTACAAAGAATGAATACATTATACATTATATCCTCCGGCTTAGGTGTCTTTAAAATCTAGATGCTTAAATAAGGATTTTCAAATGACACACAAATATCAAGTACTCCCCATCAAAGGAGTATTACGCAGTTATTAGGGCCACATATCATCATTTTCATACGAAAGTAAGTATCAATTACTAAACATGCAGTTCTAAGTTCAAGCTAATTGTAAATTCCAAATAATTAGTGCTTATAATTTTAGAATTCAATTATTTAATTTCACGTAAAGTCGAGTGAACTCGACTACGATATACCCTGAACCCAGTTATTAAATATATTCTATTATTATTGGCAAATTCGCTTTAAAAAGATTTGCACTAAAATGCGAGCAGGTCTACAAGCGCCCTCTGCCGACAAACACAGAATACACTCAGAAACATATACATTTTTATGCATACAGAAAATGCTTGCGGCTGCTGATAGAAATGAGATCAATATGAGAATATATTTTCGACTATAACTTGGGTGTTTCTTATCCGACCGATCAATAGTATGCATATGCATATTATGTTTTAATTAGAAGATTCTGCCTTTAAAATTGTGGCATTTATTGCTATCAGAAATTTAAGTAATCGATATTCGATAAGCGGAGACAGTTATCGATAAAATAACGCAAACTTGATCTGCGCCTGGTATACGAGAACCTATATTCCAAATTTAAAATCTCTAGCTCTTACAGTTCCTGAGATCTGCGTGTTCATACAGACGGATGGACGGACAGACGGACAGGGCTATATCAACTCAACTATTGATCCTGATCAAGAATATATATACTTTGTGGGGTCGGCGATGCTTCCTTCTGCCTGTTACATACATTTGCACAAAACCATTATACCCTTTTTACCCATTTTTAATGGGTTCAGGGTATAAAAAGCTGCAAGCCCTGCACACTGAGACTGAGAAGTTTGTGTTAGATGGAGGGGAGAGTGCGGAGAGGGTGGAGACCAGTTGAGAGAGCGTCGGCAGCAATGAAAGAGAACATCCGAATACGGAATGCAACTAAAATTGTTCAACGGCAGCGTCGGCGCTGCCACCGAAGCGAACAATAAAAAAGTGCTCTAAAGTGAAAGTTGAAAACTAAAACAAAATTCAAGAGAAGAAAAAAGAAATTAAAGCCAAGCAGCCAGCCAGCCAGCCAGCCAGCCAGCCAACAATCAACAGCTGAAATGGGAATGACTGGCAGCGGCCGTTGCGGCTCTTATAGTTATGTGTGCTTTGCTGGGCACTCAACAAGGGGGTGCGCCGACTGCGACGTTGACTGCGACTGCGACTGTGATGCCTGCATATGCACCAAGTTATGTTAATAACAGACGTTAGCAGCGAGGCCGACCACGACGACGACGACGACAACGACAACGACGCCGCCGCTCAACATTATATTCAGGTTATTATGACGCTTTAGCGGCGGCTCAGGTGTAGCCGCCATTGGGAGCCACAACCATAGCCATAGCCATAGCCAGAGTCAGAGTCAGAGTCAGTGTCATTGTCGGCCTCAGTTGGTTAAGACCGCGCGAGACGCTTGGACGCAACGGTAACAAAAGCAATCATACAGAAAGACATCCACATCGACATCGACATCGACATCGGCATCCCTTCCCATTCCTCAAGCAACTCAAACAACAGCAACAACAAATAGCACAGACCGAGAGATAGCCAGCCGGCAACATTCCGTAACGAAAGCCATATTTTGTAACTCTCTCATTCTGCTTGTTGTTGTCGTTTTGTTGTTGTTGTTGTTTTGTTGTTGTTGGTCTTCTTGTTTTTTTGTTGCTGCACAAATGTGTGAAATTGGCGCGTGAGGAAGTGTGGCCCACAACACCAAAACCAAAAAAAAAAGAGAAGAGAAGACAAGAAAAAAAAAGAAAAGTTGGCTTATCGTCGCATCGTATTTGACAAGTAAGAGCATGGTTCGTCATCCAAGTCAAGTGTTGAAGTTGTTTGGAAAGTGAACTTTAAATGAGATTTAAAGAGTGCAATCGATCAATGTGAAAACATTTTCGAATTTAGGTGTTGAGTGTTGAACTAACTAAATCGATTAGCAAATCTACATATCAATTGATAAGAGCTCTTTAATCATCTTATCGATAAGTGACATATATCGACTATCGATAAATTCTTGCTGGTAATCACTAAAATAAATCAGAGCTCTTTAATTATCTTATCGATAAGTGACATATATCGACTATCGATAAAGTCTTGCTGGTAATCACTAAAATAAATTAGAGCTCTTTAATCATCTTATCGATAAGTGACATATATCGACTATCGATAAATTCTTGCTAACTGATAATCGTTAAGATTAATCAGAGCTCTTCATTCATCTTATCGACTAGTGATATATCGACTATCGATCTTGATCTTGCTTCCTAATAATCGCTGCTTTTATTTACAGGCACAACACATTATTTGAAGTGACACATCCCCCACCCCCCTCCGCCCCCCTTCTAGCCACCGATTAACGTCCACACACATACACACACACACACACACACACTCACACATAGAACAAACAAATACGCAGAGGCATAAATCAAACTATGTCGGAGGCTGTTACGCCCCCAACGACGACAACGCCCCCAGTTATCGAGGAGGAGAAGGCGCTGTGCTTTCGTGGGATCTGGGCGTGGCTGATACTGGTTGTGCTGATTGTGTTGGGCATTGTGTGCGTCATGTGGCTGCTGAGGAAGTTTATCCAGGGACCGGCGTATCGCAAAACGAATCGCATCGATGGCAAAGTGGTCATCGTCACCGGCTGCAACACGGGCATCGGCAAGGAGACGGTCCTCGAACTTGCACGGCGTGGCGCCAAGATCTATATGGCGTGCCGAGATCCGAGCAGGTGTGAGGCGACCCGCATCGAGATCATAGATCGCACACAGAATCAGCAGCTGTTCAATCGGAGCTTGGATCTCGGCTCGCTGGAGTCTGTGCGCAACTTTGTGGCACGCTTCAAAACCGAGGAGACACGTCTTGATCTGTTGATCAATAATGCGGGCATCATGGCTTGCCCCCGCTCCCTCACCGCCGACGGCTATGAGCAGCAGTTGGGCGTCAATCATCTGGGCCACTTTCTGCTCACCAATCTGCTGCTGGATCGCCTCAAGCAGGCGACGCCCAGTCGCATTGTCGTCGTCAGCTCGTCGGCATATCTCTTTGGGCGCATCAATCGCAACGATCTGATGAGTGAGCGCAACTACAGCAAATTCTTTGGCGCCTACGCCCAATCCAAGCTGGCCAACATACTCTTCACGCGCAAGCTATCCGCTCTGCTCCACGGCACGGGGGTAACGATCAACTGTTGTCATCCGGGCGTGGTTCGCACCGAGCTGAATCGCCACTTTGCGGGACCCAATTGGACAAAGAATACGCTGAAGGTCGTCTCACTGTATTTCTTTAAAACGCCACGTGCCGGAGCACAGACATCACTGCGCCTGGCCCTCGATCCCAAGCTGGAGTGCTCCTCGGGCGATTACTATTCCGATTCCATGCGTTTCCCACTGATGCCCTGGGCCAAGAACATGGACACCGCCGACTGGCTGTGGCGTGAGAGCGAGAAACTTGTCGGACTGCCGCCCATAGAGCCATCGCCACCAGGACAAAATGCTCCGAATGGGAGCGGCACACGTCCTGCCGCTGATAATAACGATGATGGTGTAGAGACCATTGTCGTCGATCGTGCGTCCAGTTGAAGGGTACCAGTCGCAAACCAGTTTGTAACCTGTTCTTAAGGAGCCGCAACTGTCTGCAAATCAGAGATCAAAAATTGCACTTGTACTATACAAATACATATACATATACATATATATACATATACATAAATATATATGTGTGTATATATACATATATCTGGAGAGTAAAACACGTGTGAAGACAACAACTTGGTGGCAAGCACCATGAATGACTGCGTTTTTAGCTTATTTAATATAGAATTCTTTGCATTTTGGTCGACTAACGTTTCTTCTGCATCCTCCTCTTTTGCAAACCAAATCAATAAAGAAATTAAACTTTTCTTTATTTTATGCAATTCGCACCAAATTCGCTATCCAGCTAAATATGCACTTTCATCAAAGAAATGTGTCAAACAATTTGCCTATATGCTGCTATCTTAAGCCAGAGATTTACAAAAAAAAAAAAAAAAAGAGAACAATGTCGCCATACTTACAAATTAATATATAGTGTTTCCAACATGATATTAAAATAATTCACAATTTATTGTCGTCACACGTATTTTACTTTCCAGCTGTGTACATGTATATGTGATTCATTTTTTTTGTTTCGAGTCAGCGCTCAGATTGCTGCTATTCTAGAGTTGGATTTAAATATTTAATTGAACGTTTTTTTGTTTTTTTTTTTAGTGTGTAATTTTAAGTTTAATACTCGAAATAGAGAAATGCAAAAATACAACAACCAAAACAGACAAATAAAGCAAAAAACTCAAAGAAAAGGGGACGAAAGCAAAAGCAAAAGCAAATTCATTGAAATTGCCGCACTTGCAGCAGCTGCTGCTTCTTCTTTCTTCGTCGTTTAGTCTGTCAGTCACTCTGTCCGCTTTGTCTGTTCCTCGCGTTCGTTCACATGCCATTAGCGCAAGCAAAAACACAACAAAAATAAAAATATAAAAAAAAAAGAATCATGTGCAACAGCATAGAGAGTGCAATTAAACCGACGCAAGCCACTGGGGGTCGGTTTGCACCTCAAGCTTTGGATTAAATTAATCGTATTACACGTGGCCTTATGTATGTACATATATGTGAGTATGTGGCGGCCACTAACTGCTGCTGCTATTGGTCACTGGTCAGCAATTAGACACGCCTAATGGAGACTTTACCATATTGTGCTTGTCATCAGAGCGCAACAAATAACGTGCAAATATATAGTTAGCTGCAAATGGATTTCAGATAATAAACACTCATCAAATTTCATTTTAATTATGTATCTTTAATAAACAAAATGCAAATTTAGAAAATAATTCCATAGGAAATCACAATTTTTTTATGTATTAGGTATGAGAGTGATCACATAAGGGTTAAACAAGAATCAACTAGCTGCCAGCAATTAACCGAAAAATTGCATGGAAAATTCCATTCGCTTTGAGTGACTTTGCATTGTGATCGCCCTTTTATTCCAAGCATACACACACACACACTCACATAGGCAAGCAGAAAAGACCACACTGAAAGATGCCCTGGCCAAACAAAAAACCCAAATTTATTCATTGATTAATCTTATGGAAGAAGTGGAAGCTTATGCGAAATATTAGGCATGTTTATACATACAAACATACACATGTTTATGAATATATGTACATATGTACATACAGATGTATTCTGACGCAATTATATTGGTTCACGAAATGCATATGCAAATCTTAACAAATGTCATCTGTCTGACAAAGTTCTTAAACCGAAACGTACATACACACATAAATACATGCAGACACATTTACATACATACATACATTCATTGCAAAATACGATGGAAAAAAGAATCAAAAACTTTCCACAGAGAGAATAGCATTTTTTCAATGCGAAAAATTACGCTTGGGCACGTACTGAGTCCCATGACCCGCACAAAGCGAGGGATATGAAGAAACGTACATAAGTATGTACATGTATGTATATATGTATACATATATGTATGTGCATACACGTGAAAACATTGATGTTAATTGAAATTATCCAATTAACTGAAAACTATATTTGAATGTATTCATATATCGGCAGTAAGCTGTTTGCTTAGCGATATCAGTGAATCGTGAATGCAGCTGATGATGCAATCGAGTATCGAGAACAAGATAGTAAAGTGGGTCGGAAAAATGCAGGCATATCAAAAGGTAGCTAAACGTATAAGTACTTATAGATAGACAATGTACATACATATATAGAAAAAGCTACTGTTAAATATTTATCAGAATTGATTGAGAAGCAGGCATTTACAGGGTATGCATATGTATGTATATTGTGTGTGTCATTTTACTGGCCATTTGCAATTTAATGCTCAATGACAATTATCAGTCTAAGTCCGAATCAGAGTCCGAGTCCAAATCACAATTAAAATCAGACTGCTACCATTGCCCCACCCCACCACGCCCCCTGCCTTCTGCCCCCTGCACCTCTATAAAAATAAAACCAACTTGCATTTATAATAACCATGCCTGCCGTAATGCAATTAACTTAATGCTAATGTTTCAGCTAGCCTAGTTACATATAAACATATACATACACTTACACATACACATACATATACACATGCATATGGTATGTACATACATACATACATATCCCAATAACTACTAACACACATATGTACATATTTATGTATAAAATGCGAATTCAAATTATTTGCTGTCAAACTAATTTTCAACCTCTTTTTGCTGGCTGATCTCTGATCATGTATACATACATATATATATATATATATATATATATATATACTGAAAATCGAGACCTCTTAAAAATATTAATTATGAATGATAATACAATTCTGCACACCTTGAATGATTTGAAATACTATTATTTTTGTTTTATTTTGTTTGTTTGCTAATAATTTTTATTGCATTTTCAGCTTATAATGTTTACTTATGTTAAGCATCTACTGTTTGTGTTTAAATAAATTTTAAATAATTTGTTAACTTTAAGCTAAAGTGTAATTGTTAAGCATTTTGTATGCACTACTATTCTTTTCACTGCAGCTGTATATATGTATATTGCATTCATAACGCCAGATCGCGAATGTTTTGAACGACATATGGTAGATCTTGAGAGCTGATTGAATGCATACATACATAGATACATACATACAAATTGTCCATGGCAAGTAGCCAAGTGTGCTTTGGAGTAGGAGGGTGCAGAATGACTTAACTCGCAATCAGCTGTGGAAATTATCAAACCCAAATGCAAATGTATGTCTAATGATGTGAAAACAAAAAAACAGACAGATTTGAAAAAAAAAAACATTTGTACGATCGCAAAAAAACAACAACAAAAAATGGTTATTAACAAAGCAATTTGAATTGATGGATTCGTTGACTTGCATAACTGTATTTAATATTTTTGTTCATGCATTTTTAAGTGCAATGCAATCCGGCCAAACCAACAAGACAAAGAAAAACTTGTTGTGTCCATTTGCGAACATTTCCATTTTGAAATTTCGAAAACACAGCAAGCTCAAGGATTTCGAAAGATGTCAATTTTTTGTATCCAGAGATGAAATCATTATTAATATAAAATTTGTTCAAACAACATTTAACATTTTTCGAAAGTTTTTGCTTTCAGTTTGTGAAATTGAAAATTTCACTTGGCCAAATTAGTTGGAACCATATCAAGAATGTTTCGAAGGACCAGTAGCGTAAGTGAACTCTAAGATAGTTTGATTCCATGACTTTTAAATATATATATGTAAATATTTGTATAAGGAATTAATACATTTCACAAGTGCACACGAATTTGCTTAAATGCAGATAATACATTTTCGTACATAAATTATTTTGGCAACAAGTCAATAAGAATATAGAACTAAAAACGACCATATAGATCATACATACATGCCTATATTGTTTTCATAGCAGACAAACCAAATAATTGAATAAAACTGAATTGAATTCAGTCAGTGAGCTCCATCTATCGCGTAGGAAGGTGTATATGCGAATAGCGCCATCTCTGTGTCAATATCACTGATGTGTATTGCAGTTGAATTTTTTAAAATGTGCCGCCAATAATTTTGCAGCTGTTGCGCAACTGTTACTTACGCTGAACTCACCGCAGCGCTCACTGCAGCGCTGCCACCTTTTCAAGTATGCATGCATTGATTTAAATACATATTTTTGTGTGCAATACAAATGTATTTTGTTATATTTTTTTGGTTTGGAATTGTTTTCAAATAAGTATTTAATGTCAATTCGATTTGGCATATAGCATTTCGATGATCAACGAAACGCTAAATTAGTTACGTTTTACCATTTGTGTGACGTAAGCATCGAGTACGTGACGTATGTGGTAAATTCGAACTGCAGCCAACTTAACGTTGAAGCGAATAATACTAAAGACTACGTAGCATTTTGGCCAGTGTGACCATCATTAGACGATGTTGCCACAATCGACGAAAATTAAGATATTGAAGTGGAAGAATTAAACTTGGTGGCAAGAAAGTCGCGAAAGAGTGTTGACTATTGTAAGAAAAAGTATAATTTGAACGCGCCAAAAGGAATTTAACAACCTTACGCATTGCTTAAACACAATTTGCTGCGATAGCGCTGACAATTCAACCTGGAATAAATAAAAGAAAACGTAACTAACACAAACTCACACACGCACGCACCAAAAAAAAAAGTAAAAATTGTGCTGGAGAAGAGCCGCTAACGCTACGCCACGCCGCGTTAAACAGCACAAAAAACACTCAATTTGTTGTGTTTTGTTTGGCACCCAACAAAAAGCAGCGAACAACTAACAAATATATATATATATATATATATATATATATTTATATATTTATATATATATAAAAGGTAGTTGTATCAATAAGAGGAAAGCGACGCAGCAAAATGAATTCGAAGCGCGTCAAATATACAACGCTGTCAACACAAACAGATGCACCATCGACGGAAAAAATCGTACCCGTTATCATCCATCACGACGATGAAGTAGAATCGACACAATATACGTATGCGTATACGACCAATGATGACGACGACACCGAGACAGCCGTGGTGACCCTTACCGATCGCGATCACGAGGCTCTGGCTAATGCTCAGGAGGTGATTATCGATGAGAATGGGCATGCTGTGACGCTGCAGCAGTTGGTCGAGAACAGCACCGTTGAGGAGGTCGAAACGATTGACCAGGGTGACGGTACACACACCATACTCCGCATTGTGCCCAACATGGCCGACGATGACGATGAGGGCGAGGATGACGATGAGGAAGACGACGATGATGATGGCGATGGTGATGGCGATGGCGATGGCGATGGCGAGCACATCGATGAATATGATGACGACATTGTGGGCGCTGAGCATGACGAAGCCGAATTGGAGGAGGAGGATGAAATGGGCTCGATTGTGTTTGAGGGCACCATCGACAACAGTTCCGAATCCGATTCGCAGTTGCGCAACAAAACCTTCTACTGTCCAAATTGTGGCAATTGCTACAGTGCCGCCGGATCACTAAAGCTGCACATGCGCGCCTGTTTGCGTCAGCGCAACGAGGTCTCCGCGGAGGATCGCAAGTGCAAGGTGTGCACCAAGGTCTTCAATTCGGTGGCTTATCTCAAGGAGCATATGATGCGTCACACTGGCGAACAGCCGTATCGCTGCATCCGCTGCTATCGCAAATTTGTCGACGAGTCCAAGTTTGATAGGCATATGGATTCTCACAAGCATCAGGATAAACTGGAGGCCGAGGCCGAGGCACTGGCCGCCCAGCATGGCGGCAAAAAGGTGATCGTCAAGGAGTTCACCTGCTCATTCTGCACACAAAGCTTTACCGTCGTCTTCGACGTCGGTCAGGTGAAGCGTCGCTACGCCTGCGATGCCTGCCGCGACAAGTACTCAAACGCGGAGGCGTTACGTCAGCATAAACAGCAGCTCGAGGAGAAGCGCGTGTTTAGCTGCGAGCGATGCGGACGCAAGTTCGTCTTCGAGGGTTTCCTGCAACGCCATTTGCCCACATGCGATGGAAGCATTAAGCGCCGTCGTGACATGAAGTAGAGGTGGCAGCAACGTGATGGCAATTGGCGGAGGCGGCGCAAAAGATCTGAGCACCACGAAGATGACGAGCATATCGACGAGGAGCAGATGCACGATGGCATGGAGGAAGATCAAGCGCTTATGTCGCCGCCAATGCGTTACGTTGTTATTAAACAGGAGCAGGCCAGAGAGCCAGAACAAGATGAGCAGGACCAGGAGGACGAATAGCAGCAGCCCTAGAGGCTAGCCAAAAAAAAAAGAAGCAAATTTACGAAAAGAAACAAATACCTTTATTTTTATTCTTACAAACACACACACGATCTATAGTTATTCCTAGCTTTTAGACAGTCCAGTATGTATATATGTGATCCCATAGATCATAGAAAGAGATACTGACAAGAACATGGAGGTTTTTTTTTTAAACATATAATAGTTATAAGAATTTGTTATGAAAGTTTCGCGGAGTTTTTTTTAGTTTATTCATCATCTTCAGGGCTTTTTTTTCCATAAATTCGTTGTTCGAAGTCAACGTAAAGTGTACGTACTTTTAATTTGATGTTTTCCTATTCATTTGCGAACCGATCTTAATTGATATTAGTGATCTAATAATACCGATTATGTGTAATCCCCTAAGAAACATGCATTCATTGACGTTGAATTCAATAAAAAACAAAACGAAAACTAAAATAAACGTAAATATGCGTTATATAATCACTAAATATGTATAAAGTTGATTATATTCTGTAACATCATTTTGTTTCCAGAGAATTGATCATCTGTGACAAAAAAGTAAATCTAAAGTAAATTCCGTATCTCCCTTAGTTTTTGACCTAACGTAAATTGATTTTGAAGTTCTTCCTCAATGGTCAGGATACATAGCTGTCATTAAATCTAATTCATTCGAAGATGAAGTTTTGGCAAAAAAATATATTCTTTCGGTCGATTATTTCGAGCAGCAGAGAGTATATGCTATATATATAGCGCCCATAGTTTCAATTGAAGATATTCAACGAGTTCTGTATACTCATAATTCTCACGAACATAAAACAACATTTGATGCTTTCTGTTTTTTTTTTTTTTATCTGTTATAGTATCCAATGCAGGCCGCAATTGGCATGTTATTCAATTTAATGGGTGATAAGTCGCAGCTAGAAACAAAAAAATTGCATTGTGCATTAACTAATTAGTTGAAAGGAAGTTTGAGAAGGAGCAACAGCAGGTGATGCAGTGGCAACCACTGGACTGCTCCCCAGATTCCACCCTCCTTTCGTCGTTTACGACCAGAGTTTCAGATTGGCGCGCTTAGCGTATGATTTCCAGTCGGTGTGAGCGTAAAACTCCTTGAAAATGGGTGTAACTAGTGTATCCTCGGGCAGAGTCTTATAAATGGGCTCACCGTACCAGGTGCCCACCTAGAATAATAATTCATATTAGATAGATCGTTTAACTTTTGGAGTTGCGCAAGTTTACCTCCCAGCCGGGCACGTTCTTCATTAGTTCCGCCTCCTCGTCGCGATTGCGACGCAGCTGGCGCAAGAATTCGCGATCGCGTTCCGCAATCAGCAGTGGGAAGATGACATTCTGGGCGGAGCGCATCTCGATTTCGTCGCGCCTCACCTTTTTGGCCGTCAAATAGTAGATTCCCAGGCCGACAGTAGTCACCGCCACATAGGCACCAATCATTGTGAAGCCTGCGTATCTCAATTATATATATACATATAATGGAAATGTATAATTATTGACGCACCTGTGAAATAGCTCTTGGGCGGCACACGTGCAAATGGGATCTTCTTGTAACCACCGGGTGGTGGCAGGTCCTGTTTAGGGGGCACATGCGACACAGCCGTCGCCATGTTGCCGGCTGCAATTTACAGAATTTAATAGTGCTGAGGTGCACAGATACATAGCGGCATTTATATTTTAGCTTACGCTTTGAGAATCTGGTGAAAATAGGATATCTGAGTGTCAAAATTTCACGACACCTTTTGCATAACATACAGCACAATGTGACCGTAGGCAAAAAAAAATTAAAATACCAAAATAATGTAATTCGCCAAAAAAAACAAATTAGTTTAATATTTTGAATGATTTGTTGTTATTTGCAAATTATTTAAAATTAATATTTTTAAATTAATTTCAAGTATATTGCGTCGTAAGTCATGCCGGTCACATGTAAGAGTCAATATTTTTAATACTGAAATAGTAATTAAGCTGTAAGCTGTTACTCGTCGGTTTGCCATAACGGGGCAGCTCTGGGCAGCCAGTACTCCCTTAGGACTGGATCCATCCATGCATTACAATAACACAACACCATACAAATCTACACATCACTACTAAACAGCTGATTTAACGGACAGTGGCAATAATTATTCAAAACACAAAAAAAAAAAACGTTACTTTCGACGTTCAACGGTGGCCTCGCTGTTATTGCCGTAGTGCTTCCGCCCTTCCTGTGGTGCGAAATCATTTATTTAATGCACCTTCCTTTTTATGTGCGAGATCACATTTTATCCTAAAAATATTTTTTTTGCGCGGTCTTTTGTTTTGTCTTTAAGCCTTTCACATAACCTATATACTAAAATTAAATTATTTTAGGTATGCAAATTTAGTTAATCAAAATAAAGATGAGATTTAAAACATTTGGGGACACCCTAACCTACCCTACGGAGCTCTTCGGGATAATTCTGAGGGTATATACTCACAAAAATTACTGTCAAAAGGAATCCTCTACAAAATTATATATTTAACGTTCTTCACGTAGAAAAAAACATCGTGATGTCTTGGTGACGAAGTTAAATGTGAATAAGGAATTTTCATATTCAAAATAAATGTATAGGAAAATTAGAACTTAAGATACTAAATGTTGATAAACAAATAATGAACACTAATTTATCAAAAATTATAAGTTAAAAAAAATAAAATAATAATAATTTACAACAAACAAAATATAAGTATATAAAATATAATATACAAAATTTGGCTAAAATAGTTGCGCATCACTGCTGATGGAAAAAAATTTCCTCCGCCATATTAGATTGGGACGGTCTCACTTTTTATCCGGTCCTTCAATCTTCTCGTCCTGCTCTTCCTCTTCGTTGTAGCCGGTGGTGTTTTATTTTTATTGTTGTAGCCATTATATATTTTTAATGTTGTTGCCGGTTTTTATTTAAATTTGATTTGGGTCGTCGGAGTTGTCGGTTTTTATTTAAATTTGCTTGGGGCAGTCGTCTGCGGTGTCGGTTTTTATTTAAATTTGGTTGGGTAGTCGTCGGCGTTTTTACATGATTGTTCTTGCCGGTGGTGTTTTAATTTTGTTGTTGTAGTCGTCTTTCCAAAAGTTGTCTTAAATTTGATTGCTGTTGCCGGTTTTTATATAAATTTTAAATTTACCCCGCCGCTGACTTTCGACTGAAGCAAAAGAAGCATTTCCGACCCTATAAAGTATATATATTCTTGATCATGGTCAACACCCTAGTCGATATAGCCATGTCAGTCTGTCTGTATGAACACGCAGATCTCAGAGACTATAAAAGCCAGACTTCAAATTTGGAATATAGGTTCTCGTATACCAGGCGCAGATCAAGTATGTGTCATTTTATCGATAAATGCCTCCGCTTATTGAATATCGATACATTTAAATGCACATGCATATTATTGATTAACTGCCTAAATTTCAACAAGATCGGATAAGAAACACCCAAATCGAAAATATATTCTCATATTGATCTCATTTCTATCAGCAGCCGCAAGCATTTTCTGTATGCATAAATATGCGAGCGCATGTGTGAGAAAGAGATGGCATGATAATCGACGCGAGCGTCAATATGTTTTTGTGTGTATTGCGTGTTTCACGAGTTCGTCGACAGAGGGCGCTTGCGGAGCTGCTCTCATTTTAGTCTAAATCTTTTTAAAGGGGAATTTGCCAATAATAATAGAATATATTTAATAACTGGGTTCAGGGTATATCGTAGTCGAGTTCGCTCGACTACAGCACTCTTACCTGTTATGTCCATCTCTTGAGCACGCGAGCTCACCCTCTCTCTTTAATCGGAGCCTCTCCCTCTTCTCTCTTAAAATTCAAACCCGGGTGCTACCACCTCACCTGGTCGACTGTTGGCAGCTCCAACTATCGATACACCGACCCCGCCGCAACAAACTATAAATCAATTTATTTTCTGGTAGCCTTGACAACTACGTCAAATCAAGACTGTGCGATAGAAATATTCTTCATAAGTCTGACGTTCTTATTAAAATAGCGTACTCAGCAAAAACTTTATTTCGTTTAATTTATTAAGGCGCTTTTGCATAAATTGTGTTTATATTAAATTAATCACTGCCGATATATAATGAAGTCAACTATCACAAATATTGCACATCTGAACTTAAAGAAGAAGCTGTCGCAAGCACAGCTAAAATCGCAGGTCAAAAGTAAAGAAATCGTGGAGCAGGTGAGCTATCAGACTGTAATAATGCATATTCAAATATTGCGCGTACATTGCCTTTATCAGCTGTGGGCGGTGCAGTATTTCTTTGGTATTTTCATCGGGTTCGATATTAGGAATATCATGCGTGCTCATCAAAATATACAAATATTGGCTTCAGCGTATTCGTTAAATAATCCGAGTAATAATAATGATTTCTCTGCTGATCTTCGATATCCTCGAATACATTTACTGCACATTTTGCTATATTTTCAGCTTTGTATGTGTAATGGAAATGTATCGATAAAGGCAACAACCATAAAACAATCGATGGTGAGCAACTGAAAGCCAACCAAACCATTCGAATTCGAATAATATTTTAACATTCAGTTGCCGCGCAGCTGCCGTAAAGGAAGGGAGAGTAGGAAACTTTTTTCGCTCGCCAAACAAAACGCCACAAGAAAAAGAACATTTCAAAAATTCTTCACTGGGGGAAAAGCAATTTTTTTCTGTGTGTGTGCGTGTTAGTGTCCAACAGTTTTGAGACAGTGTTTTCGAGTTTTCTACGCAACAACAGCCAAATTATCATAAATCATGTCGCTCTATCGCATTTCTGCACGTAAACTTGTCGACGCACAGGTGAGTTTTCCATCAATTAATCCCCCTCTCCCACAACAATCAATCATCCATCAAGTTTTATAATTACTGTTCAAATGCCAACCGCCACTCGATTCGATTCGCACGCATTTTTGGTGTTGTTTTCAAAGCAAAAGGATCTTGGATACTATTAGTCAAGCGTGGCTTGCCAACGCACACATACTCCATACACACCAGCTAGCTGATTGTATGGGTTTGTGTGTGTGTGTACGTTTTTGTTGGCAAGGGCAACGTCAAGCCAAAAAAAAAAAGCCCCAGCCATGTGCTTGCGATTAAAAAAAAAAGACTGCTAAACGCAAACAATTTATTGCTGCTCCGCGCTCCCGCCCCGCAATATTAGCAGTTGAAAATCGTAATTTTTTGACATGCTTTAATCGGCTATGTGCTAATTTTCCGGGCATAGTGGGTGATTACATAATCGCGCAGAATTTTCACCACTTGGCTAAAATAGCAAAGCGCGAATCTTTATAAATAACACTCTCACCAGACGCAGTCGCCGTCGCTGTACGGGCAGCGCAGTTAGAGTTTAATGAACTTCTTCATCGATATTCCCCCCTCCTGTATTCGCAGCTGCATCTTTTGTGACTTTTTATTTATTAAGTTATTTTTGTTGTTTAATTTCCATAAACGTGTCGACTCTGCTTCGTTTAAATTTGGCTAAAACCTTATTCTTGAACTGCTGTTACAGCAGCGGCAGCAACCAGCCACAACAACAATCTGACGCTCCCATCCAAAAAGAACGGCTCTCCGCAGCAGCAACAACTGTGCAGGTAGCTCAGCAGAGAATGTTACTCTTAGTCTCACTCTCTCGCATTAGCTATATTTTACTCTCTTGAGTAAGAATGTTATGTTGTTCTTTGAGCTCTGCGCTGCTTTGCATATGAGATGCGCTGCGATGGGGTGCTTCTGTTGCCAAAAGTGTTTCTACACAGCGCCAAAAAGATTGTCCGCCGAATGACCTTAAAGCAGAGAGCACATCCACCGCCCCCACTAGACGCAGTCTGTAAAAAAAAACCAAAATGCCACGTTATGAATATATATATATATATATATATATATATATACATTTGTATTTATACGTTTGTGTTCATTATGTAATGCCGAAAAATCATCGGACAAGTTGCGGAAAAACTTTCAATTGATAAATCAATAGAGGCAGGCAGCGGCGCAGGCAGCACTCTCATCACACGGTTTACAGGACGAGCCTCCTTTTAAGCGCATTGTTCTTGCACATCGTTTTGGGGTTGTTGCTGTTTTTGTGTGTGTCCAACAGCAAAATAAAGTGAGAGATAGAGAGAGAGAGAGAGAGAGAGTGATAATGAGCGAGTTAATGTGTGACGTAAACAACTTTTGGTGCGTAATATAAAAAGTTAAGTAATCTATTTTGCATTTTCAAAATGTTATGTATGCGAATCGTTCGTTCGTTCATTCTTTCGTTCAATAGCTACAAATTTTCGGCTTGTCTTTTTTTTTCTTCTTCTGCTGCTGTTATTGGCGTTGCGCCAAAAAACGTGCAGCAATATACACACACATACGCACACAGCCACAGACACACGTCCTTCACGCTGTTTTGGTTGTTGCTTGGCTATAAATACGAAAATAGGTAAATGACGAAAAGGGCTCGATATTTACATTGTATTCTTTTCCGGGACCGACGTTGTTCTGTGTAACACTTTCAGTTTGCAAAATGTACAACTAAAAATACATACATACACAAATATGCAATGCTTATACACTAATACACATACACACACACATACACAAGAACAAGAGGAAGAAGTAGAACAACGACACGCAAGGCCTTTAAGCAGCGGCAACATTTGACGTAGTCCGCCCGTCCAACTTAATAACAAACACGCGAAATTATTTAACGCCCAGACGCTAATACGTCACGATATGTGATTAATGCTTACGTAAAATATAGACGTTTAACGTAGCGTAGCTAACGTGCCCTTTTGGCAAATACTTCGCGCGTGTGTGCAAATGAGTGTGTGTATGTGAATATGTGTGTATGTGTTGTGTTTTGCTCTCTTAGCCGCTGACAGCTGACAGCTGATCAGACAATTGCATAATAGAAATATTGGAAAAAAAAACATTTGACATTTATCCAACTCTATTCAAACTCTTTTTAAAGTATTGATAATATATAATATGAAACACATATCCCAGTCAACATTCGGCTAAAATTATATGGTTCACTAGAGGAGTAAAGCAATTGAGCTGTTATTAAAGTTAATAAAGTGTTATTTATGGCATCAGCAGTTGCGACGTTTAGTCGTCTTATCACTGAAAACATGTACTGCCAATCTAAAGTGGCCTTGTTGAAGAGGGGCCCACCTGCAATTTGGGTTTCTTAGTTTTCTTCATCGTATTCTTTTGTACCTACCATGTGTTCAAAATTCCTCAGATATTTAAAGTTATATGCTTGCTACTTGAGCAGATAACAATGGCGTCATGGAAACTTTGCATGGTAATGAAAATGTCGGCAATGCTTAAGTGTGTTTAGTCTGTGATAAGCAGAATCGCTGTTAATAGTCAGCCGAGCCATGATCATGTGATGTAGTCGGGTTGACAAACGGCTCTCATAGCGTGCTGCTTCCCTGCATTGTATATATATACAATATATAAAAAAAAATATATATATATATATATATATATATATATATATATATACATATATATTTATATTTTATATATAGTATTTACATTGTGCAATCGGCAGACGCCCAACCAACATGGCATGGCTTAACTGATAAGCATGACAAATTTGTGTGGGGGCACATGATCGAGATCAAAATCGGAACGCACGCAGGCAACAAACGTTCGACGTGTGTTGCTGATAACAGCCGACAATCAAGACGCCAAATTAAAAAAAAAATAAAAACTCAAATATCAAGACAGTGGCCCACTCATTCTGTTAAGAGGTGTTGATTTAATTAGAGCACTATTTGATAAACACAAAATACTAAACAGAAATACTGCATAATATTTATATATCTTATATTTATAAGATCCCCAATTATTTGCACAGCTTTTGTGGCATGCTAATGAAAGGATCGTACATTGATTGAATGCAATGATAACAGTTGCAAATAACACCCGAGAACCGTGTACAGAAAGCTAATTAGCTTGTGTGACATTGAAAGCTTGAGAAAAGCTTCGATGGACCCACTGTGTGATTGATGAGCCAAAGGTGCCAAAGTAAAGACTTCACTTTGATTGATGGCCAATATGCTTGATCTTATATTGCTGTTGCATTCATTCCATTCAGCTAATGAACTTATATAAATAAAAAAAAAAAACGTTACCAACAACGGCTGTTAACATTGGCAAAACCCATTGTGTTTACTATACTTAACAATAAAAGCTGCAGCAAATAGCAACAGGCGGCATAAAGTATTGTTGCAAACCAATACCCCCCTCCGCCCAATCGTCTATTGTCAACATTTCAATGTGCAAATGTTGAACTTAACTAATTATCTAGAAATGTGTATAAAATGGAGCGGGAGTCAAACAGCCTGTTAAACAATTACACTAATTCTCTGGGTAATAAAATAGTAATTCCCGTCGACAGCAATTGAAAATAACAACGTCACGCAATGTCATGTGCAGGGAGGTGTGCCAAACAATTCGTCTTGACACGGTAATTAAAATCAAAAAACAAAATAAAATGTGTAGAGCGGGAAACGAGTTCGCGAGAAGCGATTAACTGTTTCACTAAATCTCTAAGATCGTAGAAAAGGTGCCAAGTGAGCAAGTGAGTTATCGTAAACTACGCAACTAAATATTTTGCTAACTTTAAGCATCATCGACTTCAAGTGCATCGTGCAATTCTCCCGTTTACCTTGATGCCAAAACTTGCAATCAGTCGAGGTTCCGTTAATGCGGCGAGAAGGTTACATCACATATTGTTTATAGATCTATCGTTAGTATTTAATTTATGTGTCATGCCACTCGTCTCGTAATTGCCGTTCACATGAAAATACTCGGGAATTACAAAATTAAAAAAAAAAAAAAAACAAACAAAAAAATCTAGAAACTTCTAGTGGATAGACCTTTCCGACTACGAGATACCCTGGACCCCGAGGTGTACAGCGGATTTTGATATTCCACGATATCCAAGTCATACCGAAATATATTCCTTTCGTATAACAAAGTTATAGATTAAAAAATTCAGAGTTCTTTATTTTTGCATACTTGAGAAGTTATATTCGAACCCTGATTCTCTCTGAAAAGCGACACTCATACAGAAAGACAAAGAGGCGGATATGGCTAAATCTACCCGACTGCATTTGCTGATTAAGAATATATATATATAAATATATATATGTATACTTTATGGGCTCGTTCTGTCAGTTGTAATGTGTACTAAGAGCATAAGTAAAAGTAAAAGTGCATTCTTACACAAAACATTGTAGCAGATCACACTGATCAATAGTGCGATCCACGATGTGAACTGTTAACTCAAGACCCAGACCTTAACGCGCGACTGCGATTTCTTTGATGACCATATACATATATATATATATATATATATATATATATATAGTATACACGTAAAGTTGGAAGCGCGTGAGACCGATGCGGGGACCTTCAATTTTCAATGGGACGCTTATCAGCGGTGGGGCGCTGTTTGGAACAGGGCCATTCCTCCCTCTTATCTCTTTCTGTGCAAGAAGGCAGACGACGCACGCCCGTGAAACTAATCTGATTATGTTAATGACTTTCACATGTATTATGCAAACAGATGTATTTTGTTAACAAAAAAAATATATATAATATATATATATATATATATATATCTATGCATATATATATGTATATATATATATATATATATGCATATATATATGTATATATATATATGCATTTAAATGTGCACACACAAATAATCAAGTATCTATAGGAAATAATAAGTATCGCGGCCAGCGATAAGATAATGATGGGCACCCATTTACTATGCAAACAGAAAAAACCAAAATTACGCAAAACAATGCTATGCAAAATAAAATTGAGTGCGAGACATAAGCGTGCGTTTTGCGTGTGTGACCTGTGTGTTGAGAGATGAGAGAGCATTTGTGTGACGCATTTCTTTGCGTTATTCGCACTGTTACGCAATCTTAAGCAAAACAGTTGATGTCATCTCTTATCTATCATTCTCTTTCACCCACTCTCTCTATTTCTCTGGTTGCTCGTATTCGTTATTGTTCCTTTTTGTTGGCGCATGATTAGCCGAGCAAAGAAAACACACACACAAGCAATCTTTGACATCTTAATTACCATTGTCATTTATATATATATATATATATGTGTGTGTGTGTGTGTGTGTATGTAACTGCGATGAGAGCGCTAACGTTAATATTCCCGTCTCCGCTGCGGTTGCGGTTTATACACCTGACAAAACGCCGTTTTGTTTTTCCCCGTTTTATTTATACAACAAAAATAGGTAAGATTGAATTTTTTTGAACATTTGTTCACTCTGTATTTACCGAATTGATCGTGAGAATGGTGTTTTAATGGATGGGCGTTGTAGTATTTGCAATGCAGTGATTACGATATTTTCAATAGTTGCGCATTAATCAACACTTTTTATAGTGTGATTAAAGGAGAGGAGTGTTTTAATCACTCTATTAAATTATTCTATATTGTAATTTCCATGTGTGTAATTGATACTGATTAATAATTATTTAATCATTATTATATCAAGTTATGCTATATATTATAGTCTGCAATTAGAATGATTGGCATTTGTCAATAGGGGGCTATCATCCATCCCACTCATAATATCGGTAAACGATGATGAGCAGCGCAGAGTATGCGTAAATTATATAATTTTATCAATGAAATTGAGCTTTAAAGACACCGTCCAGTAAAAACCGGTTAGTGTGTTTATATTTACACACACATATATACACACAAATCAATATCGATATGCACATACGCAAAACAAGCTAAACAATAAACATAAGGCATGGAATTCAATTTGAAAACGAGTCCGTCGCTTAGCGGCGCCCCAAGTTCACATGGTTAATTGAATTTGCTGACCCACTAGCCGCAAAATAATAAAAAAAAAAAAAAAACCAAACAACAACAGTGAACGCAGAGGCAGCGCTAAAGTCAATTGCACTTTGCGTTTGAGCATTCCGTTTTCATTACCACGTCGATTCATCTGAGTAGACGCGAGTAGACGCGCGTGGCAACAGCAACTGAACGCTATGTGGCTTTGGAATTTGCGCTATCGCTTTATGCTTCGGTCTCAGATGGCCTGATCGTAAAAGTAACAAAAAAAAAGAACTAGTTGTAACCGGATTTGTGTGACTGCTTCTTCTTCCTGCTTGCGGTCAAACATGCGTTAATTTTTTGGGTACGCTGCCGTCTTGGTCAGCGTTTTTTTTTTTGCGCGTGTGTGCTTTCGCAGCAAATTATGCAACAACAACAACAACGAGAGCAGGAAGAATAAAAGCAAAAAAACTACTGCCACTGGGGCAATGTCTGATCAGCGAGCGGTTGAGTCATGGAGATGTAGCAGTGAGACTGTTGCAGTCGTTGCTCTGCTTCTCTCTTCTCTTATCAATAAATATATACGTATACTACACAATTAATGTGTATACGTATGTGCTTGTTGTGTGTGTGGGGATTGGCGTTGCTTATCAATACAACTTGACTTTAACGTAATTTCACGCGTAGTTGCGCCTTAAAGTGCGGCTCAATGACAGCCAATTGGATTGACAAAACTCAACTGATTGTTATCGATAAACGAATCGTTTACGCCTAACAACAATATCATAAGCCTTGTAAGGAGGTAGCCAGCCAAAATGGGCATCACTTTTGCATAAATAATAATAATTTAATAAGACATTTGAACAAATTCAAATAGATAAAAAATTTGAAAAGAAAGAAAATTCCAAATGTTTTCATCCTGCTCATTTTGTTTGTAATCCGTTACAGAAAGCTCCAATTGTTGGCGCTTATGTGCGTCAAATTGCTTCTGATGGCGCCAGCCTGCGCGAAGTGCTTGCCGCCAAGATCCCTCAAGAGCAGGAGCGGGTTAAGGCATTCAGGAAACAGCATGGTTCAACAAAGATGGGGGAGACGACCATTGATATGATGTACGGTGGCATGCGCGGCATCAGGGCTCTGGTTACAGAGACCTCTGTTCTGGATCCCGATGAGGGTATTCGCTTCCGTGGCCTATCCATTCCCGAATGCCAGAAGGTGCTGCCTGCTGCCCCGGGTGGATCCGAGCCACTGCCAGAGGGTCTCTTCTGGCTGTTAATAACCGGCGAGGTGCCAACCCAGAGTCAGGTGCAGCAGCTATCCTGCGAATGGGCCGATCGTGCTGCCCTGCCCCAGCATGTGGTTACCATGCTGAACAACATGCCCACCACACTGCATCCGATGTCGCAGTTTGCTGCCGCCGTTACGGCCCTCAATCATGACAGCAAATTCGCCAAGGCGTACTCTGCGGGCGTGCACAAATCGAAGTACTGGGAAGCGACCTATGAGGATAGCATGGATTTAATTGCCAAACTGCCGGTGGTTGCTGCCACCATCTATTGCAATACGTATCGCGGCGGCAAGGGATCCCGTGCGATTGACTCCAATCTGGATTGGTCTGCCAATTTCGTGAAAATGCTCGGCTATGACACTGCCCCGTTCACCGAGCTGATGCGTCTCTATCTAACCATTCACAGTGATCACGAGGGTGGCAATGTGTCCGCTCACACCACGCATTTGGTTGGTTCCGCACTCAGTGATCCGTATCTATCGTTTGCCGCTGGCTTGAACGGTTTGGCTGGTCCACTGCACGGTCTGGCCAATCAAGAGGTGCTCCTTTGGCTGCGCAAGTTGCAGAAGGAGGCCGGCAATAATCCCTCTGAGGAACAGCTTAAGGACTACATCTGGAAGACGCTCAAGTCCGGACAGGTGCGTTCCTTTATCATAGTACGAATAGTTCCAAGACTAACTCTTATCTGACTGTTGATTTTTTTTTTAGGTTGTGCCCGGCTATGGTCACGCTGTGCTCCGCAAGACCGATCCTCGTTATACCTGCCAACGCGAGTTCGCCCTCAAGCATCTGCCCGATGATGAGACCTTCCAGCTGGTATCGAATATCTACAAGGTGGTGCCACCAATTCTAAATGAACTTGGCAAGGTGAAGAACCCCTGGCCCAATGTGGATGCTCACTCCGGTGTTCTGCTGCAATACTATGGCATGAAGGAGATGAACTATTACACCGTACTATTCGGCGTCTCCCGTGCCCTCGGCGTACTCGCCTCCCTTGTCTGGGACCGTGCTCTCGGCCTGCCCATCGAGCGTCCCAAGTCCTTCTCCACCGATGCGCTCATGAAGCTGGTGAAGAAGTAAGCACAGCTAAGCGCAGCTAATTCGTTTAATGCAAAAGAAAAGAAAAAAATGCAATAGTGTGCTGTGGCTGGGGGAGAGAGGAGTTAAGTAAATGTACAACAACAACAACATAGAACAACAACAACAATAATATATATATTAACACCAACGAGCAATTCAAAACGTGAAGCAAAAATTAGCAGTTGGCAAGTTATGGACGAGGGAAACTCCATAGAGATGGAGATAATGGAGTATTGACGATAAATCATTAAAGTATGATAGAAAATACAACAAGGTTTTTATCTTGCGTTAGCGAGAGAGAGATCGAGAGTGAGAGAGAAGAGCAGAGAAGAGAAGATAGTTAAAGATGTTGAACAAATCTAGTAAAGGAAAATCAAGAATAATAACCAAATGCGAAATCTGCAACAGCAAAACAATAAGTTGGAAATAAGGCAAACTTTATATTTAGTAGTGTAGCTAAATTATAAATGAATCATATATAAAAAAAAACACATAGAATGAAGAGAGAAATGTTAAAATGCAAATGCAAATACAAAAATAAAATCACTTAAACATATGTTTAAGCGCTATTTATACCATATTAAGTTCAATCTATAATGGGAAACAACTGTTTGCACTCATCCCATTTTTCACTTTTACCAACTTTATGTTCAGCATTTTTTCCAACTTTAAAATAGGCTTTGCTTTTCGTATGTCCTTGCTGCTTTATTAGTTTGTTACTTAATTACACTTTAAGTTTGCGGTCTCTTATGCATTGACTAAACTTACCGAAGGAAACCCAGAACCACTCAAAGCCCCGCTTATTATCTTAAAACTAACTTGATAAAACTTTATTTTTAATTTACTCTTTAACTATATAGTTTTTTTCTTTTACGTTTACTTTAAACAATGGAAACATATTGTTATTTTATGTAATTTATTGCAAACCAGTAAATATAATAACGAAAATAAAAACACAGACAAACAAGTGGAATGAAACCCTCAAAAAAAAACCTAATAAAAAAACAAAATAATATTAGAAAAAAACGCATTCAGAGCTTTTTACTCATTCGATTTTTGGCGGTAGATAATAAAGCGGATCACTGTGCTCTGTTATTAGGTGTTAATGGTCACACGGCTACAACGGCAATTTATCGACCGACCGACACAAATGCAATGCCGATAGTGGTTCATCGATAAAATATTGTTATATATATTGCAGCTCTGTTAGACGATTTGCGCACCGTGTTACATCATTTATAGACAAGTTATTGGTAAATTGAACGGCGTTTGTGCAGTGCAAAGCGAGAAGACAAACAATAAGTTGTAGTTAGTAGAAATGTGCATGCAGTTGGCAAATTGGAGCGCGATTTCTTAACGAACCAAGCCCAAGCCCGAAGACAACATCAACGTGAACTTGCGGGCTGCGTGTTTTGGGTCGCGTTCGCCGGAATATAAACATACGATGAGCGAATTAAACTCCAATCAGGTTAGTTGCTGGCCAGGTTTAACAGCTCAGTCCCAACTCAAGTTAAATACGCAACACAAGCCAATCAGCGAAAAATTATCTGTATTTCAGTATATGTATATAAAAATATATTTTTTCTTTGATTACGATTGCAAACACACACAGGCATAAATAAATTGCGCCGTTGCAGCATCTTTGACTGTGTGCGGCGTGTTTGTTTGTGCGTGTGAGAACAAATATTTAATTTTTACGTTGACTTATTCATTTAATTTTTCTTTATGTTGTTTTTGTTTAATTTTGCCTTTGATGTCATATTTTGTTACGTTTGCCTTGTCTTTTCAGTTTTGTGCAATTGATTTTTGAATATTTCAACCAAAAAATAACAAGGAATAGAAAACAAACAAAAACAAAAAAAAAACAGTAAAAGCCAGCAACAAGCAGCAGCAGAATTATAACAAGCAAACCCGATCCTGATAACGATACCAATACCTATATCCATCCCATCCCCGAAACACCAAACCAAAATCAAAATCAACTTGCACCTTTCTTTATAATTTGATCGTTTAGTTCTTGGTTTGGGGTTTGTTGGTTTCTTTTTTTTTTGCCAGTTGCAGCGGCGAGAGGGACCGGGTCAGGGATAGGGGGCAAGGGTATATGCATAGGCTGCATACCTTTTGTTTTGTATCAAAATTCTCTCTCGTTTAACAAATCGCAACGCAATTTACGCAAATTCACCAAACCAATGGCGGCTTACTTGAATCGCACCATCTCGCTGGTGACTGGCCAAACGGGCCCCTCCGGCAACGACCAAAACTCGACGGGCACCGACTCCGTGGACGATTCACGACACAATCTATCGCTGCAATCGTCCGCCTCATCGACGTCGGCCAACTACAACCCTATCACTGATATTCGCATGTATCAATCGAATGACAAATCGCCGCTGCAGATATTCGTGCGCGCCAAGAAGAAGATCAACGATATCTATGGTGAAATCGAGGAGTATGTGCTCGAGACAACCACATTCATTAATGGTAAGCAGCAGCTATCAAGAGTAGTTACATAACTTACTCACCTCTTTCCTTGCCTTGCAGTTCTTCATGTGGACGCGGAAATTGTGGACAAGGCAGAACGTGAGCTTTTTGAGAGCTATGTGCATAAGGTGGCTGCGATTCGTGAGGTACTGCAGCGGGATCACATGAAGGTTGCCTTCTTTGGACGCACCTCCAATGGCAAGAGCTCCGTCATTAATGCCATGCTGCGCGAAAAGATTCTGCCCAGCGGCATTGGGCATACAACAAACTGTTTCTGCCAGGTGGAGGGCAGTGATGGCGGCGAGGCCTATCTCATGAAGGAGGGCTCCGATGAGAAGCTCAATGTGGTGGTATGTGCCATGGTCAAAAAATCACTTAATCGTTAAAATAGTTCAAATATGTATATATCTTAAGGTCTAGGCTATATCTCGAAAACATCTCCCATTTTAATTTTAAGTACAAGTCGTTAAGAAAGATAAAGAAAATTGAGCAATGTATGCGTTCCGCGGGTTCCCAGCCGTATATAATATGGTGCTCCTAGGTTTTGTAGTGTCGGCAGACTCATCTATTTAGATGGATCGATATATATATATATACTATGCGGGATTTAGTGATATTTTGTTGTGCAGATATTGATTGGATGATTTTTTCCAGAACATAAAACAACTGGCGAACGCGCTGTGCCAGGAAAAGCTGAGCGAGAGCAGTCTGGTGCGCATCTTTTGGCCACGGGAACGCTGTAGCTTATTGCGCGATGATGTCGTTTTTGTGGACTCGCCAGGCGTTGATGTGTCCGCCAATTTGGACGATTGGATTGACAATCATTGCCTCAATGCGGACGTATTTGTGCTAGTCCTGAATGCGGAGTCAACAATGACACGGGCGGAAAAGCAATTTTTTCACACCGTCTCTCAGAAGCTTTCCAAGCCCAATATCTTTATACTAAACAATCGCTGGGATGCCTCGGCCAATGAGCCCGAGTGCCAAGAATCGGTAAGATAATTTTTGTTCGCTCTCTTTCTCTCTTTCTCTGTCTCTCTATCTTTGAATGGATATTGTTAGCGTATTTGTAAATGTTGTTGTATATTTCATTACTCTTGTTTACTATACTACCCCACCAAATTCGACATGTAATGTTAACAACGCCAGGAGCTGGCTAAGGTAATGTCATCCCAGACCCAGACCCAGACCCCGACTAACACTTAACTAAATGCGCTTTGTTGGCTGTGTTTTGTTTTGATTTGCTTGCCTACAGCCAAAGCTTCGATTCAACATGAATATGTCTATCGATAATTAATTAAACGTAGAATCACAAATCAGGTTGTAGAAATGTAAAAAGCTAAAAAAAAGTTGGGCTAATTGGATGATCAATGATCAGTGTTGGCTGTAAGAGCCACGAGTAGAAATCGATTAAAACGATTTAAAGACATATTCATGTGATAAGCTGATATTTGTGCAGCTTATAAATGAGATGCTTAATAATTATTTATATATTGGCTGCTGCTGTTTGCCATCTGCAGGTTAAATCACAGCACACGGAGCGCTGCATCGACTTCCTCACCAAGGAGCTGAAGGTCAGCAATGAGAAGGAGGCCCAGGAGCGAGTGTTCTTTGTGTCCGCACGTGAGACGCTGCAGGCACGCATCGAGGAGTCCAAGGGCAATCCGCCGCATATGGGCGCCATTGCTGAGGGCTTTCAAATTCGTTACTTTGAGTTCCAGGACTTTGAGCGCAAATTTGAAGAGTGCATCTCGCAGAGTGCCGTGAAAACCAAATTCCAGCAGCACAGCTCGCGCGGCAAGAGCGTCTCTGGCGATATGCGCTCCATGCTGGACAACATCTATGAGCGCATCACAATCTTTCGCAATCTAAAGCAGGATCAGAAGAACATGCTAACTGAACGCATTCAGGGCACCGAAACGCAAATGATGCAAGTGACGCGCGAAATGAAAATGAAAATCCACAATTTGGTCGAAGAGGTCGAGGAGAAGGTCTCCAAAGCACTGAACGAGGAAATCTGGCGACTGGGCGTACTCATCGATGAGTTCAATATGCCCTTCCATCCGGAGCGTCTGGTGCTCAACATTTATAAGAAGGAGCTGAACGCTCATGTCGAAAGCGGCCTCGGCAGCAATTTGCGCGCCCGCCTCTCCATGGCGCTGGCCATGAATGTGGAGTCAGCCCAAACGGATATGACAGATCGCATGCACGCCCTGGTGCCCAATGAGCAGCTGAGCATGCACAGCGCCAAATTGGCTGTGCGCACACAACCTTTCGAAATGCTATACTCATTGAACTGCCAGAATCTGTGCGCCGACTTCCAGGAGGATCTCGAGTTTAAGTTTAGTTGGGGCATTACGGCCATGATACAGCGATTCACGGGCAAAGTGCGGGAGCGCAGCAAAAAGCATACACCCGCCTTGGTCAATCGCCAGAGCAGTATTGGGGTAAGTTCAATCCATAACTCAAAACTAACTCATTTCATCTGTGGATTCATAAATCTTCTGTTCGCTCTCCGCTCGCAGCACACTGTCGTTACGCCTGTGAGCACTCCCGTGGAGACAACACCCGTTTGCCTGCTACCGACACCGGGCGTTGCTGGCATTACGCCCGAGCAGCTGTCGGTTATATCTCGCTTTGCCATGTCCTCAATTGGATCGCAGGGCACCGTTGGCGGTCTCGTCGTCGCTGGCATCGTAAGTGTTGAGTAGTAAGGCAGCAAAAATTGTATTTTACCAGCTGCCTGGCAGGTGCTATTGTATCGCTATGTCCTGAATACCAAACACTTACAGATGCTGAAAACGATCGGTTGGCGTGTGCTCGTTGGTATCGGTGCCCTATATGGCTGCATCTATCTGTATGAGCGCCTCTCCTGGACCAATTCAACCAAGGAGCGCACCTTTAAGAGTCAGTATGTGCGTCATGCCACGAAGAAGCTCAAAATGATTGTGGATTTAACATCGGCGAACTGCAGCCACCAGGTGCAGCAGTAAGTATTTTTTATTTATATTATAAAGCCACTTTTCTTTTGCGTATTTCTAAACTCACACTCCACATTCCAATAGGGAGCTGTCGAGCACATTTGCGCGCTTGTGCCGCACCGTGGACACCGCCACCACCGATATGAACGAGGAGCTGAAAACGCTCGAGGCGCAGCTGAATGTGCTCGAGGCCAATCAGAAGCAACTGAAGCTGTTGCGAAACAAGGCCAACTACATACAGAATGAGCTGGACATCTTTGAGCACAACTACATTACGCCGCAGTAGATGCAACTGCACCGGCTGCCCACCCATAGGGCTCAACGCGTCTAGGATTATGAGTTCAAGCTTTAACAACCTAGCTCCCAATACGAAGTTATGACGATTACAACAAACAACAACAACGACGACCACTCCCCAGCCCAACAGTAAAATTGCAATTTCAATTATTTTGTTTATTTCATAGATTCATTTTTTTTTTTTTAAATTTTAAACGCATGTTTTTTTTAATTTTTTTCGGCCTTCCGTTTTATTTTTTTTATATCAAATTTGCAGCTAGTCCTAAAAGACTATTGTTGTTGTTGCTATACAAACTATTACTATTAATTTATTTGATTTAGCCAATTTTTGTTTATAAATATATATTGTAATTGTTGTTGTTACACTCTGCATACACTGTGACATGGCCGGGAGCCATGAAAACTAAAACAAAAATTAAGAATTATACCTTATAGATTATATGTAATAGCCGTTGTTTATTATTGCATAGAATTAAAGTCACTTGATTTAAATGGTATATCTTTTTATGATTTCAACTCTGATATGCAAATAAATTCAAATTATTAAAACTTCAAATTCAGTTTATACTTCATCGGAGGCGAGTGAAGCAAACGGAAATGACTTGCTGTTGTGCGAGCGAGAGCGCATGACCTGAGCGCAAACAATTCTGATTCATTGCTTTTAATTGTTAATTTTATTTCACAATGTTCGAAGCATTACATCTAAACGTGTTTTATTATTTATATTATATTATTATAGAACACAGATTTGAATTTCACATTCTTAGCTTTACTTTACAAAATTAAACTTTCGGAGAAGGCAAAATTATTGGAGAATAGAATATACGAGGTCTTCACAAAATACATTGGTGCCTGGCTTCAAAATAAATCAACAGATTTCCCTTTGAGATTGGTTTAAGATTCCTTCGTCAAATGGTGGTCTGAAAAGAAATTCCGTAAATCAGTCGCACAACTTTCTTGTAGTTGAGCTGAATCGTAATCATTGTGATGGGTATATAGTTTTCGGTAGATTACCATCAGGGTCAAGTTATGCCAGTGTTGCAGGTGATAATAATAATATACGGTGAATCAAATCGTTTGCAATCTATATTTTACTAAGCATTTAAGATATTGTATTTGAAGGGAATTTTCCAATCAAATCATTTGGAAAATATCCATAAGCATTTTTAGATATCTAAATACAAGTACAGGCACATTAGATGTATGTATATACAATTGAAACGTTTCTCTCGAAGTTGCACTTAACTGAGGATGAAGAAAAATGAAATGCATTTACAAATTTGTCTTTTGCTTTTATGAGTTTCCTTTGATCGGGTTTCATTTGTCACGCTTTGAGCCACACAATCGGCTTTAAATACAAGTAGCACAAAGGTAAACAAATATATATTATTGATTTACAAATAGATAAGAAATATATGTAAAAATAACGGCTGAATAACCGGGAACAAAAATAGGTTGAACAAATCTTTTGAGCATGACTATGAATACGTTTTTTCTGTTTTTTTTTTCTCATTACGCGCTAACTAATGTATTAACAAGTTTGTGCGTGTGTGTGTGTGTGTACGTGTTTGTGTGTGTGCGTATGTGTGTGTGTGTGTGTAGATGGAGTTTTGGCTTATCTGCTGGCGGCTGCCGATTTCATCGGTAGTAGTAATTTTAATTCAATTTGGTCGCTGGCAGTGCGAACTGGCGAAGCGTCGTTTTGGTCGCTTGATTGTCTCCGATTCGTGTTGTTGTCTTCTACATTGTCGTTTAGAGTTCTACAAGAAATAAGGCGTCGTATTCTGTTTGGGTATGACACGATCTGAATCGGGAACGGCTAGGAAGATTTTGGTTTGGCGCTGTTGCGCCGTTTCAAAGCTGAGTAAGGCCGCCACATTGCCGCAGCGATAGCAATAATTTGGCGCTGACCAAACTGTAACCAGCTTGCCCTCGAACATGTATTTGATACCCTCGTTGACCAGCTGGTGTGCTCGACATATCAAATCCAGATTGTTGATGGTCATAAAGTCATTGGTCACATTATGACCAAACAGCCAGCCAGCACCACGCGGACTCTGGCCCCTAAAAAAGAAGCAAAAGAATAAATAGTAAAATAAAATAACATTCTAAACATGTCGACCATTTACCAATACTCCATGTCCTCCGGGTCGGACCAGACCAGATCACAGAAGGCTCCCTTATAGGGTATCTCACCATTGCGCTCAATGGTCCGTATTTGATCTAGCGTTATAATCTCAGGACTCAGGCCGCCATGTACGCACAGCACAGTCTCGTCAATGATCTAAAATAGCGGATAGAAGTCATGGAGTTTTATGTCGATTTTATATAGATACATATATTTGCCAATTGATTTTGCTTTCAACTGCAACTAATAAAAGTATAAAGTGTTTTATATGGATTTGACTTACCGCAGCGATAGTGAGCAGATCGAACACCTTGCAACAGTATTTCCAGCCATTCGCATTGCCATACTTGCTGAAGCACTCGTCAAAGAAGCCGTAGACTTTTGTTATTTGTCGCGTCTCGTGGTTGCCCCGCAATAGCGTTATGCGGCTGGGATAGCGGGCCTTGAGCGTCAGCAGTCGGGTGAATGTCTCCAGGCTGTAATAGCCCCGATCGACAAAGTCGCCCATGAATATGTAATTCGTGTCGGGCACTTGGCCGCCGGTTCGGAACAGTTGCTCCAGATCATAGAACTGTTTGGAAGCAAGATAAACAAGCAAAGTATGTATGAAATATGTAGATGTGATTAGGGAAAGCCGAATGCCGAAACAGAGAAGAGAGAGAGAGAGAGACAGAGAGAGTATTAACCTGGCCGTGAATGTCGCCACAGACTGTGACGGGCGTGCTCACTGGCTGTATGTTTGTCTCCTCCAACAGTATGTCGCCGACCGTATCACAGAGTTTCTTCAGTTCATTTTCGGGCAAATACTTGCATTCCTTCACAATCTCAATCCATTTGTCAATATCACCCATTATTATTATTGCTTCTATGTTTTGCGCCTCGCACCCGAAGCCACTCGATAAAGTTAATTAGACAAAACGCTACAAAATCACTGAACAATAGTGAAATACCAAAAAAAAAAAAAATACTATAATACCAATAAATACAAATGAAGAAGAAAACATACTATCGATAACACAAAAAACAGACCATATTTTGGCAATGACTTAAAAATATCAAAGCTATGTTAAGTAACGTAACATAGATGTAACTGTTAACAGAAGGACTGTTAAGGTTTGAAAAGTCGCAGTTGCGGCAAATAGCAGGTAAAAATTACAACAATAAAATGCCTTCAAAATGGAAATGATAAAGATTCCGCATTTGAGTAACAGATAAGTAAAATATAATTTGTATTTTCACTACTCTCGCCCGTTTTCATTTTTCATCTTTGATTTGAAAAATGAATTCGTTCAAATTTCAAATCAAATTTTTTCATTTTATTTCTCATTTGGTTTGTTTCATTTTTTGTTGTTTGTTTTTCTGTTTTTTTTTTTGTTGTTCTTGTGCTTTTGTTTTAGTGCTTTTAGCATTAAATTAGTTGTAATTAGCTTACCTTTAAGCAAATCATAATTAGCAGGCAACCCGAGCTCCCTCCAAACAAATATTTGCTGCTGATGCCGGGCATTGTTTTGCAGCATGTACATAGAAATAATCACGCTTTTAAATTTGATTACTGCCGCGCGAGCTGCTTGTTGAATTTAAGCTATGTGGCTTGTAATAGGACAGAAACATGCTGGCATCTTGTTGTCTAGGGAATGGCGCTCGAACGGGTTAACCGGGTCCTGAGTACTGCGTCCTGTGTAGCCTGATCTGAGTCGACAGTTGTGAGTGGCTAGTCGCGTGTCTTCAGCGGTTTGGCGTGGCAGGCAGCAAGCTCGGTTGTTGTTTTGGAGAGTCTCATTAGCGACGCGCCCGAGATTTTTTGTTTGTTAGTTTTGGGGCAATTCAAGTTATTCGTTTGGTTTCCATGATGTTGATTTTTTTTGGTGGGTACTTTGTGCACTTTGTCTTCCATAGTCTGTAACTGGTGGCTGCCTGCCATGAAATTGGATTCAACTGGCGTGCTGGGTTACAAAGAGTTAACCTTATTTGTAACTAACGAGTGCTGCGTAAGACAATCCAAAATTGCTAAATTTGAACGGGAATTTTATAGTTAAGTTATTAAAAGGAATACCATTTATTTGTATATATTTATATTTATATATATTTATTGATAATTATTTTACAGTCACAGTCGGGCGTAACTAACTGAGGAATATCCTGATTCGCCAATTGAAAAACTATTAAATTTCGTTTCCCCAGCTCTTTAATTGTGACAGACACAACTCTACCGTTAATATACACTCTAGCTCAAAGACTGTGGATATAGACAAAGACTAGTCCAATTTGTATATAAGCGAAATTTTTTATTTTATTTGCAGTCGGAAAAAAATCTTCTTCAATTTTTGAAAATCACCACATTTTTGTCGCCAAGGGTAATTGCGAAAGCATATTTCTAAAATTCGTAATTCCAAGGATAGCATTTTGATAAATGTTCATAGAATGCTTACATTAGCATAGGTAAGCTTATTTTATAATTAAACATTAGTATTGAAAGATTTTAAATTTTGATGTCCCTTTTAATCGGCATCCATACATTCAAACATAGATGCAAATGTAGATGAGCATCGTGAATAGACATAATTAAGGACGAGACAATTGATGAAAGCAGCCAAGGACAATGCCAGCAAGAACGCTGACTTTCACAAAATATATGTTAAGTGAACAAAGAAAGAAAAAAATGGAAATTATCCATTGTTGCTGCGCCGTAAGAGAATCAACGGCGACACCTTGAGTGGGATTATTGTGTTGTTGTTTTCGTTGTCGCTGAGTGTATTGCTTGTAATATTTGACTTGATTCAATTAATTTAATTTACGCACATACACAAAAAGATCTAATCAGATATCTTGCATATACGCCAAACCTATTCAAAACCGATGAAAAGGACACCATTCAATTGTGCAAATGTTCTTGTATATATGTACATATGAATCAAGAAGACTTTATGTGCTGCAATCAAAGTACTTACTCAACCCAGCTTGATTCAAGCCGTGTTGGCAGCACTGTCATCGACTTCCCTTACCTTTTAATCTGTGCGCACGCTTTAAAGCTGCCAAACCGTCAGTTAAACTGCGCTTAACGGTACTCATGCTCATCCCCATTCTTGTCGTGCTTTTCGACTTTCGACTTTAAGCCATAGTAGTTTAAGTTCAGCTATTTGCTGTGCTTGTACTGCCGTCTGTATACAATTTTGTTGGCCCATTGCGTGCTGCATCATTAGTACCGTTATTTTATGCTCTTCCGCTCGTACTGCTTTTCGCCACTTTCATGCGTCTCTTTTAATGTCTGCTTCGTTTCCTATTCTTCTCCTCCTTCTTAGCCTGGCACAATGTTGACAATTAAGTTAAACTTGTTTTCCTACTTCGTTTTGTTTCAGCAATTCATCTCCCTCTCTCTCTGACATTCGCGCTATTCCCTCTACCTTCCCTCTTCCTTCCTTCCCTGCTCAACTTTGGCCACTGCGTGGTGACTTTTCTATGTCCTGACAATTTTCAGCTGTTCCACCCCACACTATCTTCACCGCGCTTTGCTGATTATCAATGCTCTGGTCGTCTGCGGCTGACTCGTCTTCTGACTCTGATGCTGATGTGGTTGATAATTATGTGTCCATTTCCACCCACTCCTACCCCCCACCCACCCCCCACAAACAACTTCACTCACTTGCCACTTGAACATATCTTAAAATACCCTATAAGGATATATGAGACCTATGACAGGTATGCTGTACGAATTAACATACACATATATATATATATATATGTTTATATATATGTTTCTATATATGTTTATATATATGTTTATATATATGTTTATATATATGTTTATATATATATTACTGATGAGGACGATGAGCTGAGTAGATGAAGCTACGTCTTTCTAAATACTAAAAATACTTTTTAACTTTGAATGTGCATTTTACATTTTTTATTCCCCAGAAAAACACTGATATAATAAGGGCTACTTATCAAAATATATAATTAAATATGTAAAAAAAGGACATGAGTGCAAATAGCAACAAATTCTATATCAGCACAGGGTACTTTTATGTCGATAAGAGTTGCTTAATTTTGTGTTGTTTTGTTTTGCATTGTCTTCGCCGTCACCGTTGGCCGGCTTTCTTTTTTTTATTGTTGACGTTTTGTTAACTTGTTTTTTCCTGTGCGCCACCAAGCGTTAACTGCCAACGGCCATTCAGCTCCCAATGTCGAATAGTTCTGGCTGCGTCTGCTGCTCCTTGACTCTTTGCTGTTGCTTGTATTGTTGTCGAAAATTAAATAAAATTAATTACGGCGTGTGTTTGTATACACGCACACACACACACACAGTGGCAGGCACGCTTAGACGACATTAACAGAGAGGCTACTTCTCAACCTGTTATGCTACGAAAGCTTTCGTTTGACAGTTGCACGCCTTGCTTGATTCACGCGCGTGTGCGTAAGCGACGACGACGATGGCAACAAACAACTACCGCTGCCACAGTGTCTTATAAAAAGATTATACACACATACATACATATGAGCACTTATATGTATGTACATATTTCCATTAGGATGCTGCTATGAAGCTATGCTCAGTTAAGCCATTTACAGCCTCTTCCAGCGAATGCTATGTATATAAAATTTACATTTACATTGTGTATATTTTACACTGTTAAGTGATCTGTAAAATGAGGTGCACTTTCTGTCAAAGTCAAAGCATTCTGTCAATGATTTGTTACCAAGTAGCTGTTCTCTTTGATATATGACAGTGTTAAAGCACCAATTTAACAGGTTATGCTCGATCTCTTGAACTTAGGACGTGGGATGAGCGTGTGGACGGCATGTTCATCATCATTATTAATGCTCTGAACAGTTGCCGCTTCGCTCTCTTCTTTGCCTTTTGTCTTTCTCCTCTTTCTCTCTCTCTCTCTCTCTTCCCCATCACTATACTGTTCCAGCTTTTATTCGCTGTCAGTTACATGCATATGGGCGAGCTTGATTGGTGTGTGTGTGTGTGTGGTTGTCATTTGGCCACAGCAACAACAAAATGAGTAACAAGAATTGGGAGCACATTAGCAACAACAAACACGCTGCTCTCTTTGTGTATCGTTTCGTGCGTTTTCGTTTGGTTTGCATTATTTATTTATTGTGCGCTTTTAACTTTGTGCACACAGCGACCAACTTCTCCCCTACCAATCGAAAGACAAAATTGTTCTGTTTGCTGTTAATGTTGTTGTTTTTGTTTTTGTCGTTTTCGTTGTCATTACAGCTACAACTACTCGTTGTTGTCGTTGTTTCCATTGTTCTTGTGGCCTTTCGACTTTATAGTGCTCTGGCATTTGACTTTTTTCATTTCTTTGTGTTGCTGTTGCTTTGTGCGAGCGAACAAGTCAAAAAGTCGAATACGAATGGCAACCGAATTGCGTAGGAGTCCGACAGAGGCGAAGAGTACGAGCAAAGTGAGAGGAAGGATTACAGTAAGGGGTGGGTGAAGGACTGACTGGCAAATTGTTCAACATAGTTTGTTACTGCGATAAAAACGAAAATAAAAGCAGAGCAGATAAAATTAAATAGTGGCCGAAGCATACAAGCGGACATTGCACATCGGACTGCGCGGCAGACATGGGAGAAGGAGACACTTTTAGGCCATGGGCGTGGATGATGGGGCGCGGGGCGTGGCAGCACGTACAAAAACTAATCGTTCAATTAAGTTGGAGAATATTCAGCTAGGTAACCGTTGAATGGTGGCAGCAGTGTAGGGGACAGATGTGCTCTGCTTTGTTTAGTTAGGGTATAGCGTTTATTTAAGGCGGATCTCGCACGGTTTCCTTAACATTTCCAAAACAAGTAGCATGCACAAAAAGTTAATGAAAAAGCAAAAACACAAAGCACACACACACATACACACATATATATATAAATATATATAAAAGTTAACGACTAGACACCTACCTGCACACTGAAAAAGTGTGAAATCAAGTCGGTTCAACAAATGATAGTAATTCGTAAAATTTTATTGTTTTTTCATGTAATATAATTTTTACCACATTTAATATTTTAACTATATATAGCATAATATGAAGAAATAAAAAAGTGTCTGATGCCAAATCAGTGAATTACGCAGAACATAGGGTGGTAGCTTTTAGGAGTCCTGAAGGTTGGTTTCAGAAGAAAAAACCAATAAAACTCTTATGTTTTTCATTCGTTTTTGAAATACAGTGCAAAGAATTAGAAAGCTAGAAACTGATAATTTAGCTATATATTCCATTCCGTGACAAAAATAGTTCATGGATTAACTTTCAATTAGTAATTGTACTCTAGTTCCGGGAAGTGATTCATTTAAGAAATATTCGACATAGTTTTTAAAATGTTGCATATAGGATATTGTAGCAATTACAGAGTATATGCATAGTCGTTGCATCAAATGTCAGTAGATAAACCTTCAGCATCACACACACAGAAGCACTCATACATTCATAGAAAGGCAATGAATGTAATGGTGCGTGGAGAGCGAAAAGTGCGGAGCTAAAGAGCAGATGCAGAGTGAGTGTGTTGGAATGGGATGGGTTAGGATGAGGTGGCGTGGGGTGGGGTGGGAAAAAGCGTTGCGCATGCCGTTTTTGTTGTCGTCACTGCTGCTGTTGTTTAATTTCTTTTCAGCATAAAACAATTATCAATTAATGTAGCGGTATGTGCGTGTTCGTGTGCATGTGTGTGTGTGTGATGTGATTGTATGTGTGAGCATGTGTGTGTGTACAAATGAAATTGTACATTGTTATAAGGATGCGGCAGAATGGAGAATGGGATACAACAGAATACAGCAGCATATTTAGAATAGGAAGGGAGCGATGCGCAGCTGTTGACTGAGTGGTTGCTGCTGCTGGTGGCAAAACGAAGTGTATTTATTCGCTCTGCACAATGTAAATATTTATGATGCTATATAGTATGTATTTATGATGTTATATATTAAATGTGAAGCGGATTGTCGCCATTTAAATAAGTTAATGATTAACATAGAGGCGAGTTGATAGACAAGGAAACGTAATGTGTGCATATGTATTATACGTGCATATATATGTATGTATGTCCGGGAACTTTGAGTAATAAGCGTTGCTCTCTGTGATTTGCGAAAATGCTAATTTTGAAGTTTGAAGTTCGTTTCATCAGCAGCAAAAGCTACTAGTTAGTTTTTTTTGACCGCACTTGGTTAAAGCTGCTGACTAGTGTTCCCTCTTACTGCATGCCAGCTGCCGTTCCACAAGTTCCGCTGTTGACCGAACATCCGTTTGAATGCTGCATGCAGTATGCTCTTCTAGCTTATTGACTGACTGGCAGCCCAGCATCGTTAAGTCGATGGATCAACTTACTGTTAGCTCTCACCCACTTTACCACTATTCCACTTGGTTTCTGTTGATCTTTCGTGGTACCATTTTACTTATATGCATGTTTGTGTATGTACTTATATTGATTGTAACTATACCAACATTTGAAACTTTCTGGAAATTCTTTAAAACCTTTAGGGCGGACTTCTTAAACCTAATGAGCATTATATATTATTTAAGTCAATAAACAACACTTTGCCTTAGGCACACTGAAGTTTAAATACCCTTGTGGATCAGAGTTAATCAGCAGACATGTATATTCTTATTTGGAGTGTTTTAGGTAAATACATATAAAAAAAAAAATGTTTGCTTTTAAGAAATGTTTCTAATGATAATTGTTTTAGGCATGACTGTTAAACTGATTTGTGTAAGGATACACGGGGGGAATCATGGGTGACTTGTAACCCGACGTAACTGAGTATAGCACTCTCCACTTCAAGGATGGAAACAGGTGCTGACCTGAAAACGCACCTCAAATCTGGATTGTTATCAGGTTTGCATAGTATAAGAAGTATGGATTTTAGAGAACTTAATGCTAACAACACCATAATCTCTCCATCCTAACATGCTAATCGCAAAGATAAGTCCACCGATTAATTGCCTTCCCGTATATATAGAAGGTGCTTTTCACAACACCCAACATCGACTGCACGGTGGGTAGTTATTGATCAGAGACTGCAACGCAGGAAGTGTTAACAACTTGACAGGAACGTCAGAAGGAGTTTGTCGCACGGCGGAATAATTTACCCCTTCTATGAAACGTAGCAGTAAATGAGCTGTTGGGAACCATGGAAGGACGTGACTGACAAGGCATTGCGTATGCAGATGACGTTACCATCACCTTATCGTTTAAATTCTTACAAACTATATGAAGTATGTATCCATCTAGTGGCTTGCCCTTTACAAAAACTCATATCTTACCAAACTTGGAAACTTGTGAATACTCATCGCATCGTTGAACTGTGTATCACAGGCAGTCTGGGGACAACTCAAGGCGATGCGCGAGACACCATATTGCATATCCCCTCTAACAGCACTAAGTATGCGGGACGCGGAAGTGTGGACGCCTTAAAATTTAATCTTAAAGACTTATGCCCAACTCTCAAGCGAAACCGATCATGTACATAGTTCCTTCAAGATTTTCAACAACTTCTCCCCGGGGAAGTAGTATGGGAACGAACATCAAACAATAAATATCTGAATAGTTAGTTCTTGTAGTAATCACAAAATATACACAATATACAATCTTAGATAATTTACCATTGTTAAGTAAGCCAAGAAAATATTATAAATATATAATATATTATAAATTATTAATTAATTTTAAGCTTTCTTACTCAATTGGTTTTCATTTATTTCAAATTGTGCTAACAGGTTATTTGTTCTTTGATTGCCTTATATAAATTGGCTTGTGTACATTTTATTTTGAAAATTTCAAATGTAATCGAATGGAACTGCAAATGGCAATTTATTTATGTGTACTTATGTATAATTACAAAAAAGTTTCTGATTAATATAGAAATGGCCATCGATTGTACAGACGCACACAAATACATACATATCTGATTGTAGCTCCATAATTGCTTAACTGGTATTTATGTAATGCAATCTGAAAATGAACAACACGTTACAGTTGACTGCCTTGCTTATCCTTCAGCTACTCCACACCGTTTCCCTCCCCATTCCTTCCCTGGTCAAATTGCTTTTGTTGTAATATTAACCCAATAGTTTGTAATTATTACGTACACTTTTCGCTGGGTGCCCGTTTAAGAAGCTGCATTGATTGAACTTCAGTTTCAATTTACAATTTTAATTGTGATTTTCTTTAATTGCTTAATCGCGAATAAACTTGGTTGTCTTCTTATTTCCCATTTTGGGGAAAACATTCTTGATTTGAGATTGTAGATCTTAAATTGACAAATTTCTGTAATTAAAATACGCATTTATTGTAAGGGTATATAGAGTAAACATACGTAAGCGATATGCGAAATTTATTTTATATATAATACCCCGTAATTATATTTGGATATGTACCGGTATAGGTACTCAAAAATAGCAATGTAATTTGAATAAATATGTTGAAGTACTTGACTTGTTAATATGGGTGTAGTTGTGCGTGTTTGATTGGTTTATGCGTTTTTGTTTCCCTCTTAGGTTCAATATTTGTTTTTGATTTTGCTTTTGATGTATGCCGTTTTTTGGTATTTGCTTTATTTTGGTTTATTTTGCATAATTATTTATGAATATTCATTTTTAATATTTTAGTTGTGGTTGTTGCTTCAGGTATTAGTTAGTTGGGATGAGAAAACTTCAACACCATAAAGGATATGCTAATGAAAATGCATGAATATTAAGTGTATTCATTAAACTGTCTAAAAGCCCAATCCACCACAAACTTCAATGTATTTCATTGTCCTTGCGACTGTGGCATAAAAAGTTGGTTGATTACTAAATAAACAATTTGTTTCTAAATAAGTTGATATTTGATCAGATTAAGGAGCATGTACTAATAATAGCAGGAATATCAATAAAAGGTATTGTGTTAATTATTGACAGTTTTATTTTTATAAAATTGAATTAATTAATAATAAATTTAGTTTTGAAGTCCTCCAATTATTTGGCCTCTTCGTTTTTTCGGCTTATAGTGGGAACTCGTCGGCCATCCCTCGTAGACATAAAGGCAACAATTGCGCATTTATGAATGTATGTTTGTATGTAGCTCTATATGTATGCCTTGTGTGGTCGCATTCCATTCGAGTAGATTAGTAAAGTAAAATTGAATATAGTTCAAGTGGATACTAAATCTACAAGTTGGCTATTTAATTTCGAATGTGGGACAATGCAAGATAATCGTACATATTCATGTATGTATTTGTATGTTGGCTCTGTTGTTGGCACACCCCATTCGAGATGAGTGTGTTTATTTATTTGTTTATTTGGGCTTATACACACACACACACGCATGTATTAAACACACTCGAAAAGGAGACACATGGTCGAAAAAGCATTTTGTCTACACGCGCAATTATCTACACTTTAAAATTTGCATTATTCCTTATTTTATTTACCTGCCTATATATATATACATAAATATTTATTAATTAATATATATATGTATGTGTGTGTGTGTGTGCTTACTCACATGCAAAGTAGAGTGTGTAAACATAAACTTCCCAAGCTTGAGAGACAGAATGAGGCTAAGAGGGACAAAAAGAAAAGGCGTTACATATATATATAAAGGGACAGAGGCACGCACTGAGTCGATTAAATGTAGAAAGAGCGAGAGACAGAAAGAGGAAGCGAGAGGGCGAGAAGAGAGAGAGAGAGAGATGGAGAGAGAGAGATAGCTCGTTCTCACACAAACGCACACAAGCTCACACACCGCGCCACTAAAACTCTAAAGTAAAACTTAGCAAAATGTTAATTAAATTCCAACAACGAATCAAGTAATTTACAACGACTGAGTCGAAAACCCCAAAGCACCGACCGTCCCCAACCTCAACACCGACTTAACTCCAGCACTCCAATCCCAAGGAAAAGCCCAACGTCAACAACTCCTTACCCCAAGCCCCGTTTTATTCCATAACATTTCATGGCCTCTCTCACCTACACATACACACAGGCACACACACACACAGGCACATATACAGGCACACGCACACGCACACACACACACGCACACACGCACACACACACACGCACACAGAGAGGGGCACACTCTTGGGCCGTGGCAGTAAAATACGGGAAATGCTTAAAGCTAACTGTATTTTCGTGTACGGCGGATGCCTCTAATTCAGCCCCCAGTCGAGCTGAGCGGCAGTTTTATCCCCTTGGCTGCCTTTACTGATTGTCCCGGCTGTCCCCAGCAGCCAGCCGACACAGCAAGCGTTAAAGAATATGCCACAAAACAGGCACGAGCAGGAAAAGAGGGCGATCGAGATATAGAAAAATATATATTATGAAATGTGACTTACCCAGAAAATATCACGGATTTCTAAAAGAATTTCCAAAGATCAAAGTGTAAAAATAATGAAATATAATATATTAAAAATAACCAGATGAGAAATGCAAAAAACAAACCTGTTTGCATTGAAACAAATAGTCATTTTACAATGAAGAAAGTGAAAGTGATCGTGAATATTGTAATATCTATACAATATAATATAATATAATACATAAGGCAATAGCAAGGAATAATAAGTTAGTCAGTTGGGATTAGAATGCAGGCAAGAGTATCAGATTAGCTTTGGTGACTAAATTCAAAATGCCAAAGAGACAGTTTCTTACTTTATATGACAGCAAAGCTTTCAACTTTGTTGCCTGGCCAACTGTGTGACTGTGTCCTTATAGTCATTTATTTATGTGCCACTGTTCGCTCGTGTGTTTGTGTGTGTGTGTGTGTGTGTGTGTGTGTGTGTGTACGTGCGAAATGAGTGCAGAAAGTTGCCTCAAGTGATGTGCGCTTGCTGCTTGGTTTTGGTGGTAAAACGCGGCACAGGGCCGGAAAAATGCAGGATGGCAGCGAAAGCCACTTCCCAAACCTAAACCCAATCCCAACTCCAATACCAAGCCCAATCCCAATCCAAACCCAGGGCCCACAGTTTAGAGTTGGTCCGTTTGTTGTTCCAGCATTAAGAGCAAACTTGAAAAACAAAAAACGATTTTGCGCCGCCAGCGGCAGCTGCCGGACAGCCTCCATTTTTTTTTTTGCTTCTCTGTTGTCGCTAATGACGCAGCCGCGTTGGCCGAGGAGACGGCGGCGACAAAAAATGTTGACTAGCCCTGAAGGGAAAATTGAAAAAAATAAAGAAAACAAAAAAAAGCAAACTGCGTCAACGTCAAGAAAGTCTCGTAGTGTTTGTTTTTTTTTTTTCCAAATTCAGGAGGGATAAGAGAAAAAACCAGGCAAAACGTTATAGCTGGTCTGTATATACATATATGTCTGTGTGTGTGTGTGTGTGTCTGCGCGCGTGTGGCGAAGTTAACAACACAATTTGGCCACAAATAAAATACAAGTTAGTTAATCCCACAACGTGTTGAATTTAATCTGTGGCCAATTTTTCACTTGCCACCCGCATGTGGCCCAAATTTTTGGAGGCTACTCAGCTCAGCTGTGCCCCAGTTTTGTGTCCGTATTCTCTTTGGTCCAACGCTGGCTCATCCTCGCTCCTTGCCCACATCAACATCTACGTATGTACACAAACACATCTATGTAAGTATGTATATGCTCTGTCTCGCATCGCTGTTTCTGCTGTTGAGCCTTGTCTGACCAACAAACCCAACTGACCGCCCGTTGATTTGTTCGCGTTGTTATTTTTGACCCTGTTTGTTGTTGTTGCTGCTGGATTTGGCGCTGCGTCGAGATTTGTAGTCAATAATTGCATTGATGATGACGAGCTTGATGGTAGCCAACAAGACAGTGCGGGCAGGCGCTTAATCGAGCTTTAAACAGAGCTTAATTGGTGATTCCGAAAATGAGGAGGGAATGGGCAAATAATTGTGGATGGGCTGCTGTGAGCTGCTGCAATGAGGTCAAAAGTTATGTCTGTGTGTGTGTGTGGGGGGGGGGGGAAGTATTTAAGAGAGTCAGAGAATGAATCGAGAAAATGGACGACAAATAGAATTACATTGAAAAGAAACGTTGCCGGAATTAACTGAAAATCTAAAAAAAGTTATACAAGCAAGTCCTGACAGGAGTCGAAGAGCATGGAAAGAAGAAAACGAAAATAGAAAAAAAAAAACAAACAAAATGAATTAAAAAAATAACGGATGTCGAAAAGTCTTAAGAATGTAGCTAAACTTTCTTTTTATGTATACGATTTGAATGAGATTATAATTAATAAGGCTGAAGTTAAAACAAGCAAAAATGCAAGAAAATTAAAAATTGATTAAAAAAGCTGTGTGAATAAAATGTGTAGAGATGACTGTAGTATAAAATAGTTTGTCAGAAATAAAAACGAAGGAAAGAGTTACACAAATAAAATCCGAGCTGCAAAAAAAGGAAAAATTATTAGAGAAATAGAGATAAAAACATAATTGCTGAGAAAATGAACACAAACAGAAGCAGACAGATGAGAAAATATATTTTCAACAATTACAGGGTAATAGAGCATCTAACAAGCCATATTAGAATACAAGTAAAGCGTTAGTTTATAAAATTGAAATTAAATTTGCAAACTTAAATGATGAATGAATCGCAAGAAACAAATTAAATATAAGATAATCTGTCGAAATAGAAAAGGGCTCGATAAGTTGCTGTTTTACCGACCTAAACCGCACGACATTTCAGCTAAATCAAACGCTTATTCCCACACACGCACACACAGTGTATGTACACTCGGAACCCCCCCCTCACACACACACACACACACACACACAGAACGAAGAGACAGACAAACATTTTGTTCAATGTCCGCTGGCGTCGACGATTTGCTGTGACCATAGTTCCTGCCCCACCAATCCCCCCACCCCTGCACCCAGTATTCCAAGTTTCCCAATTTTCCCACCACACACACACATGCATTGTAAACATTTGCGATTTCGATTGCGGTGTTGGCGGCTTCGATTGCTCCTCTGGCTGCCTGTTTAGCCCAACCCAACTCAGCCCAGCTCAACCCAAAACAGGAGCCCGTTTCATTTTGCGTCAGTTTAGTCCTGGTCATGGTGTTTACGGTTTTACAATTTTGCTGATTGCTAACGGTTCAAGCGGTGGCTTAGTCCGTTTGCAGGCGTATCGTGGTGGCGACGTTGCACGCCGCAGGTTATGCGAGTGAAATTAGTACAGTAATCATCTGCTAAGACTGACAATTAGATAATGCGGGCAGGATTAGGCGGCTTGTCTTGTTGCTCCTCTCATTTGACGTTGACTCCCGCTGCTCAATAGCGAATAGGCTTATTTTTGTTGGTGGTGTTTGTTGTTGGTGTTTTGACAGCGTTTATTGTCAGCGCCTAATGAGCCATGGAACTTAATAAGCAAGCACTTGTAATGACTTCTTTCTGCTCCCCTCTCTCTCTCTCTCTCTTTTTCTCTCTTTGTGTGTGCGTGTGTTTGTGTGTGTGTGTGTCTGTGTGTGTGTGTGTATGTGCCATGCATGAAAATCAGCAGGAAAACGGACAGACGATGGCTTACAGCCACAAAGTCTGATTCGTTGCGCCTGGACTGGGATATTGTGTGTGGAGTAGTCGCTTGTCAGGGGGAGTATGGAGTATGGCAGGAGGACAGGACAGGACACGAAACGTCAGGGCAGAGCAGGGCGGGGCAGAGCAGGGCAGGGCAGGACAGGGCAGGACTTGGCCATAAAGCGCGCATAGTAAATTGAATTTTGTAGCCTTTTGCGGCAGGCGGCTGCTTCGCATTTTGATGTACGAGCAACAAGAACGAAGGTGTATTGGGCATAACCCATTCCCTTTCAGCATCGCACTCAGGAGCGAGAGCAACAGCTGCTGTGCAAGTTACGCATATTTCATTGCTTTGGTTAGCTTAGAGTAGCAAATATTTTTTACGATCTTATGTGATATGATGTTCACAGCCGATGCTATGAGTGCCAAATGTCTAGAGATGCTACAAACCGACCGATGCGGGTCAAGTTTTTCTTCTTATTTTTCATTTTGTGTTCCACAGCTGCCAGGCGATTTGCTCCTAAGGATATTCAGGTTAAATTGCATTGGCTTTCCTTTCCTATAAGTTGGCAGATTGGCTTCGAGCAGTCCGTGTGTGTGATGGAGAAGCTAATCAATTGGGCAACACTTGAAATAAAACCAGTCGAATTAGCAGTTAGTTTAGCTGTTGAGAATACGTTTAGTTATTTTGAGGCAATGTGTTGTTAGGAATGTTGAGGTAAACTTGAGAAAATTACTAAAACGTACACAAACAATGTAAACATATAATGCATTAGGTGATTATAAATGAATCCGCTTAACAATTAGTTAACAAATATTTAGGTTATAAGCAGATAAAGCGAGAGTCTCTTGCCCACTATGAACTGAATGCAAGGCCTTATTTACTATATTGTAGTTGGAAAAATATACATAGCATTAACCAAATGACAAAATGTTATATAACACGCATGGTTGCATTTAGCGCTTTGTGTAATCGCGTTCGATGCAACTAGGGATCGATAACAGATGTAACTAACAGAAGCATAGCATGAACAGCGCTTTAAGAAATCGGGATCGATGCAACTAGGGATCGATAACAGATGTAACTAACAGAAGCATAACATAAACAACGCTTTAAGAAATCGCGTTTAATGTAACTAGGGATCGATAAAAACTGTAGCTAACATTAACCTAACATTAATGTGAATTAAAACCATTCTATTTGTGCAGACCGAGCTGAGAGAGGTGTGTTTAACCATATAGGCGGAATGAAAAAAGAACTAGCCTGCCCACTCTAATATTACGTTAAAAAAACAAAATGCTTTATATAACTTTATAACTTCACTATTAAGATCTTTGGTTGCAACTGTTTGCCTCTTGCACAAGTCTGTATTGCATGCTGCCCACAATAATTAAACTGCTCAACTGTTGATGGACGATTGGTGATAACGCAATTACTTGCCACGCTGCCACTTGCTGTCGCTTGTGCATCAATTTGCACCCTAGTTAATGGACGCCTTTTGCGGTTTTTTGCCTCTTTGACACCCAATCGACGACGAGCATACGCTCGACAAATTTCAATGATACCAAAGGCATCCAGAGTATATTAGTTTTGTGCAATGCCCGTCATGCTCTCTGTCCTTCTGTCAGTCTGCATGATAACAACTTTGTTCGACCCTTGAAAGTTTGAGCATATACTGACCTGTGCCCGCGTCAGACAAAGTGTCAAAACTGGCGTGCTACGTCCACTAGGAATCTAGGAAATCAATAAAATTGATAATTGCAAATCGATGAAATCACATATCTCACAATTTTAAAGCTACAGTCACCAAATTTAGTTGATACGTCCTTCAATGATCGCCATATACCACGCTCACCTTCGCAGCCTCCAGCCCACCGCCCATTGACTACATCTTCTGCAGTTTTTGAGCTAGATGTAGATAAAAATGAATGGCCACGCCCATACCTGTGCCCATAATTGCTAAAAGCAATCTCACACAATTTGGAAGGTAATCTTCTTTAAAGATCGACATATACAGTTTCAGATCACACACCTGCCGCCCCCAGGAACTTTGGTCCTAGAAATCTAAAAAGGGCACATGTATATTCCTGTTATCCTATTGTCACTCTGTTATCAGATGGTATGACTTACAGATATCAGAGTAATTCGCAGTCGGTTACGCCCGACTGCAGTGGTCGCACTTTTGGCCCACCTGTTAGCCATTTACAAAACAGCTGCCAAAATCGGCAACATTTTCGGGCTATTGCCGTCGTGGATGCTTTCGTTCTTGTTGCTGTTGCTGTTTTTGCATTTGCTGCTACTTGAGCTCCTCATTTATTGCATTTCACAAGTACAGCAGTAATAGAGAGCATTTTACCAAGAGCGAAAGCGCAGCTCTGCCTTTTAGACCAAGTGGCGTCACACCCTCTCCGTCTGTCCGTCTATTTGTTTGTTCGTCTGCCTCGCAGTCTCTGTGTTATTGTTTCGCGTCCATATGTCGCCGGCCATTTGGGCGGATGCTATAAAACTGCATTGCCATCAACGGTTCTGCCTGCTGCTGCTGTCTTTTGGTCAAGTGAAAAGCCAATTGAGATGTGAATGCCAATGGAAATGTGAAATGCGTACGGGAATGGATATCGATATTTGTATGGGTATCGGGAATGGGAATGGCAATGGGACTGGGAATGTGTACGCGTCGCCACTTTGGCCATTAACCGTGCTAACGAATATTGCCCAGGATGTTGCAGCTGTAGCAGCATCAGCAGCAGCAGCTGAAATCGAATCGAATGGTGCACAAAACTGCAGCGTGTATGTAGCATTCACTTGGGTATGTTGCATGGCCCGTGTCGCAATAAAATCAGTTGACTTTATGACTAAATGTATTCACTTGCCACAATGGCAATTGTTTGTTGCCGGCAAGACGATATCCACACAGATACTCGTTGCCCCAAACAGAAGCTAACTATCGAAACTGTGCAGCATTTATCGCTTAAGCGATTTGAATAACTAATAGTTTCTGAACTTAACAAAAGGCAATTTTTGTGTAAATCGGATTAAGAATGTGCAAGCGAAAAATAGAATATATAAATCGAATTAATTAGTTAGGCCTTTAAGAAACCCAATATAAACTGCATATAGATAAATTGAATATCCTTTTAAATATAATTTAAATATGAAACTAACAACATAATAATTATATATATATTATATATTTTGAAATGCACTGTGTGATATATTTATAATGTGTAAAAAAGATATTTTGGTGTTAAATTACAAAAAAAAATAAACAAAGATGGAAAAGAAACAGATTTATACTATCCTATATATGTATATGTGTATATACGGGCTTTGCTCATGCAAGTGCCCAAATGATTTAGAGTTGATCAGCGAGAACCGAAAGAAAAGCGTACAAATTTGGTTGGGTTATATTTTTGAATTTCAATCTATATAAAAAAAGCCACTTGCAAATTTAGAAGCTGTAATCGAAACTAGCTTAATGGAGCAAAACACAGTAAATAATTGAGGGTGAGCATGATAAATGAGCAAATGTATGTGCAGCAATGCGACTCTGAATAGCGTGAACATTTAGGGAATAATGTAGGCAGAGTAGAGAGAAGATGGATGAGCAACGAGAGTGTAGAAAACATTGATGATAAAATGACTGACCATGACCATTTGTTAGTATAATGTGATTGCAATGAAAAGCAAAATGTTAAATAAGCTTCAGCTCATTCATATGTACATCTATATATATATATGTATATATATATATCTGTTATATATATAAGTTGTTCAAAAATAGCACTCTTACTTATGCATAATGCATTAAATTAATTTTTAAAATCACTTTAATTCGTTTACCTGCGTTGCCTTGTTCAGTTTCTCTTAAGACGTGTCCTAAGCATTTGTTTTAGTTAGCAGATTCAATGTTGACCAACACAAACATCTTAAGCAGCATGCTACAAGCTGCACACACCGTGCCACGCCGTACGCAGAAATTCGAAGATTCGAAATTCGAGGCAATGTCACCCAGTAAACTGGCCCAAAAGTCCGTAATACGAGTGGGGCCACAAGTGGTCGTGAGTAGTACTCAAAGCACTCGAAATACTTAATACACACACCCACACACACCCACAGACACACACACACACACACACGTACTTGCTTATATGCTTACGAGTAGTTCAATGACAGCAATAGCGCGATTTTCATTAAACTCATAAAAAAGCGAATAAAAGCAAAGCAAAAGAATAACAACAGCAACCAAAGTGGCGCGCTCTAAAATGCAAAAAAAAGAAAGACACACACACAGACACCGACAGAGAGAGAGAGAGAGCGAGAGAGAGAGAGAGGGAGAGAGAGAGAGAGAGCGAGAGAGAGAGAGAGAGAGAGAGAGATTGAGGCGGGAGGCGGCAATAATCAGCAGCAGTTTTCTTTTGAGCCCACAGACTGAGCCATTTGGCATCTTCATTTCCATCATCATCTGTGCTTCGCATCATAATCAACATGAAAATCAAATTTGAATTTATGAAGCAGCAGACGACGAATGAGGACAAAAAGCAGCAGGAGTAGAGAGTTGAGTTGAGTTCCCATTGGGGTGTATGGAGGAGCCGGAGTACAGGAAGTCAGCATCAACTTACTTTTGCTCATTTTCATTTTGTGTTCCTGTGTGTGTGTGTGGGTGTGTGTGTGTGAGTGAGTATGAGTTTTGTTGTTGTTGGTTGTTGTTGTTTTTATGTCTCTTGTGCGTCTGGCCTCGCATTGCTCAAGGTTCATCAACATTTTTGACTATGTTGCTTGCCTGCCTGCCTGCCTGCCTATTGCTTTTCTGTTTTTCTCTTATTTCTTGTTGGGATTCTGTGTGGAGTACAAGGAGCGCAACATGCGTTGTGTGTTCCACATATATTCATTTGTTGCAATTACAGTCGGTGTGTGGTTTTTTTTTGTTTTTTTTGTTTGTTTTTTTCTTTTTTACTCCCATTTCATTTTTATCTTATTTTATTTCTGGTTTTCATTCTCGTCCATGTTCCCGAAATCATTTAGCATAGTTTCAGCGTATGCTGAATGCCACTGAGTGTGTGTATGTGTGTGAGTGTACAACAGGACTCTTAAGGTTTAAGAAATATACATACATACGCATGTATGCATGATATATGCATTTCATTAGAGTGCCAGTAAAGAAGACAAAATGGGCAATAACTGCTCAAGTGGAATTTGTGCTTGAGCAAAAAAAAATAGCGCGGTATTTAAATTGATTTCAAAGGGAATTAAGAAGTATCTCCTTGTTGAATGTAACTATGTCTTCAGCAAATTGAAACAAAAAGATGAATACATAAAATACATCACTTAATCAGATGTCCCAATTTACGCACAGTTTCACTAGAAAAAGTCACAACAAGCAGGGATCTCAATTAAAAGAAAAAATACTCATTTATTTATCCTTAAAGTACATACAAGTATGTTGAAGAGCAACATTGCCAACATTCAGCTGCATGCAAATCTAATATTTGTTTTAGGTTTTTCGCCATTTTGTTTTATGGTATATCATTTATATTGATGACACAGTTCGTGAAGGATTCATTAACCGTCTGGACGTTGAAATATCCAAAAGCCCACCCAAGAGTAATCCTTTTAGCTTCATTATTGCAGGCACGTTAAACAAATAATACGTATACGCTTACTTATTGCGTATACGTTACAACAATGTATCTGCTTGGACCACTGTACGCTGTACATGACCAGAATGGGATTGCGATGGGCATGAGAATAGGAATAGGGGTGGATGGATGCGACTATGTATCCGAATGGGAATGAGGCTGGGGCTGCGTTAGTAGCAGCCAGATAAGTATCTTCTAAGCAGTTGGAATCTTCTGTTATAGCCAAAACGGTTTGCACAACAAGAGGTCCAGCCTCAGCTGCTGATCCAGCTTCTGGTTTTTCATCAGCTCTCGTGTTGCTTGTATTGTCTTCTTTATTGTCTGTGCAAGATGTTGTGTGTGTTTGTGACCTTGTCTGTGCTTTATTTCCCTGTCGCTTCGTTTGTTCAGTTTATCTTGAATTGCAGTTGACACAGGCCCACTTCCCCTTGCTCGCATCCCTGACGACTCAGCCATGCCACAGGACCTTTGGCTGCCTTTTTGCAAAGCAACTATAAGTGGCCGATCTCCCTTGGTACTCCTTTGCAGTTGCTTGCAGCTGTCTCCTTGCAGCTGCCTCGCTTCTTATTTTCAACAATTTTGTGCTGTCATTGTTGTGTGCCGCCTTTTGTTATTATTTATTTGGACTTTGCTGAAGGGTTTGCGCCTTGCTTGTCGCTTTCCGCTTTCCGCTTCCAGCTTCCTTTGGCCAACGACCTTTGGCATAAGAGCAGGCCATCCTCTAGCGTTCGCTCACCCTCGCCCTCGGTCCATGACGAGCGTCATCTGCTTAGCCTCAATGGCCGCGTTTATTGGCTCGTAAATTTTTTTATTATCAGTTTAAATTTAATTTATACCAGAGATCCGTCAGCTGAAGCAAAGAGTGTGAAAGAGAACGATACAGAGACGGAGAGAGTGTGGGCGTGGAGTTTTGGACTGGGTGGGTGGAAGGCGCAAATAAATACATCAAAATCAACGAACGCCCGACCAAAATCAAAACCCAAAAAAGAGAAAAAAACAAAATAAATAAATAAATAAAATAGAGATAAAACGGAGCAGGATGATGAGTGTAGCTGTCAAGGCGTGAAATGGTTGTGGCATCGACTGCAGACTGAGACTCGCAACGGTGGGCTAACTTGACCGACATGTCTGGTTAGTTTCGGTTTGATATTTGCCATTGTTGTTGTGTGTAGCTCGATTTTATTGTTATTAAGATTCGGTTTGACCTTCAATTTGTATTCGTGCCCTGCTCTTTTCGTGTGCCCCATGTGTATGCGTGTGACCCTTTGGAGACCCATTAACAATAGGCCTAAGATCACGCCCCACGCATACTTATTAGACTCTAATCGGTTGTGACCATCGACGGCAACTGGTGGCCCCCACACAATTGTCTGATGGCATCTTCCAATAAGTATTTTCACCTTGACTTTATTTAATTGCATTTCACATTCAGTGATACTTACAGCAAACGAATGCCCCATAAATGTAGCAATTCGTAATTCAGTTGAAGTCTTTCCGTTTTAAGCGATTTCTTGTTTAGCAATATGCGGAACTTGAGTTGGCGAATTCATGGAGATTCTGTAATACAACACATCTTCGGGTTTAAGCTTGACCAGCCCTCTCACACATAACCGAAATGCTTTTACGGGTCAAGTTGTGGGGAGTAGTGGGTTGGTGGTGGGTAAGATGATGGAGAGTGGTGGCGTTGAGGAGGTGTGTGGCTTTACTTGCTCTCTCGATTTTGCATGTGTTGTGTATTGAAATTTAATACAAAAAAAACCGATTCCTTTTGCGGTACTCGTTCAACGCTTATCGATGTGCCAGTTGCTATGGCCGTGATTCCAGCTAAAGCTGTCGATGTGAATGTGGTCTTATCAAAAGGTTCATCTAATGGGCACCATCCATTTGGGATTGAACATGGCCAGAACAGCGCAGAAACAACAACAAAAACACCAGCAACAACAATGTAAACGAGAATTACAATAGGGATTTGAGGGGCTGCTTTCTGGTTGGCCGTTCAACTGTACAACTGCAGCAGTTTCCGCACTTGAATTGATTTGGATGTGGCACCCAACGGTTGCCGTCGCATTCAATTCTAACAAACACTGGTGGCTGTTATTGTTCGCTTGCAGACTTTCGTTGCTGTTGCTGTTGCTGCTGCTGCTGTTGTTGTGGGTGTTGTTATGCGTTTGTTGGCATTGTGCAATTGAAAGTCAAGGCATTATTTTATTGTAGTTTTATTGTTGTTTTGCACTCGTCGCCTGTCAAAGCCTTTTGCCAACTGCTTAACAAGCAAAATAATGCAAGCAACTCAGTTAAAGCAAAAGATACACAGCAATAGAGAGAGAGAGAGAGAGGGAATAGGTAAAAAAGTAAGTTAGAGAGAGAGAGAGAGAGAGATAGAGAGAGAGAGAGTAAGTCGAATACGCGAAAGTGTCGCTGAAGGAACTAACAAAGACAACAAGCTATTATGCTCCATAACGAGAGTGCCTGACTGAGAGATACCCTGTAAGTAAGTTTAATTTGAATTTGGTTTGAATTCCGTGTCATGTTAGTCCTTAAGTTGCTAACAGCTTAATAGATGGATAAATCAGGCTGTAATTTTTGACTTTTTGATAGCTTTTTACACATTCTTAATCTCTTCATCAAATTTATGGTATATGATTTTTGTTTTATAGGGTATTGTACTTATACTCCGCTGCACACTGCTGTTTACAAAATTGGCAAAAAAAATTTCCAGCAATTGTATTACGAACGAAGCAAACGAAAATAATATGATTTATTATGCACTGTACTAGATAGAGAGAGAGAGAGGGATGAAGTGAGAGGAAGAAGATTAAACACACTAAAGGAGCTGCAACTGCAGAGATCAAGCCTCTGGTCACTGGTAGTCTCAACCCGAACTCGATGCACATTCTATCCGGCAACATGATTATCAGTGTCATCGGAAGGCGCAGCCACTTTGATAGCTAAAACACAAAAGCAACCGGTTGTGATTGTTACGTTACAATGTTGCACATAGTGTCAAACCTGTTAAAAGGTAGGCGAAATAAGCAGGCAGCTCTTCTGATTTTCTTCTTTTACACTGTACTTGGCTCAATAGGGCACCAGGCCTTTGTTATTTGGATTTCAAAACGAGTTGTTATTAGGTTTATGCTGGCTGCTGCTGTTGCTGTTGCTCTTAAGGTTCGAATTCACAAGAAAACGGGAATGAATGACTGATAAAAAATAAAAACATCAAAACGTGTAAACATAGAAACAAGTTAACTTGAAAACGCCTACTTTTATAACCGAGAAGAGCTACTTTTAACTGTAAACAGTCTTATCGAAATGTTAGTAGTCAATATTTCCATGTAACTGAGATAAGTTGAAGTACGCTTATCCAAGTAAATAAAATTGTACGCCTAAGGTTATGCTATGTTTTTTTTTATAATTATCAAGCCGAGCTTCTGCCGACGCGCTCTGTGAGATAAAGGAGTACAATGTCGAGACCTTTCTGTAAAGTTTCATCCCAATTTGTCCTTATCGCCAATTTTGAGTATAATTCTGTCCAAAAGTATTGGTTTTGCAAGTCCCATCGACTTGGACTTCGGATATTTTCCTCGCCTCTCGAGTTAACTAATGAATAAAAAATACAATTTTTTAAAGCAATTAAATAAGTTAAAAATAATAGACACCAAGACACTGGAAAATCCTCTGTGTACAGGTTCATTTTTTTTTAAATAATATATTTCAGTTTCTTTTTTCTAAATCTGCACCATATATGTATACATTGAATCCGTAACAAGCGATTCCAAGTCGAGTCGTCGCCGAATAGACACAGTTTGAAAAAATATAATAATAAAATCAGTGACTAAACTTGCTACTGAAGAAGCCAACAAAGTGCACAGCAGAGCGTCCCCAGACGATTCCACAAGCCAAATGGATTTTCATTCATCGCCTACAGCCACCGGCAGCTTGACTCAATTGTACAGTCACCGCTGCACATTAAGGGGATTAATGCTGCAAATACTTCGACAGATCGTCTGACAATCCCTTAAGGCAACCCAGCATAAATGCATTCTGTAAAATGCAAAAAAGGCCTTTAAGAAAAATGCATTAAATTTGTATTATTACAATTAAGATATGTATGTTTGGTAGTGTAGTAAGCCCTGTGTATATTGAATATTTTTAATTGAAGAAATAATAGGCAAACCCATAGTTCGAGTATACAGAATATTAAAATTATTAAAATAATTTAAAGTGCAATCAAAATAAGAATAATGTGCAAACGGCATAAAGTGGTAAACGAAACATTAAGCGAACCAAATAAAATCATTTCAACACCCATAAGCGCCAACATTAAAACATTAAATTTAATTTAACAATAATCAATCTACCACCAAGCCCATTCAGATGCCCCACCTACAAAAGATCTTTTGGATATAGAGAATATGCAAGTAAGTGCATCAGATACACAATTTTCATTTTTAATTAATTTTTATTGTTGGTGAGCAGCCAAAATGCTTCGATTTTAAAGTGTGATAATATGTGAAGGTGTACAAAATTGCACATGCAAAGCTCTCTTAAATTAAGTATGAGAGAGCCATAATATATTAAAAAGAAAATCAATTCACTCAACTTTTATCGCACAAACAATGACCGATAGCTTATTGCTCTCCTTAAAGATCTGTGTGCGAAAAATCACAATTTAAAAATTAAAAAAAAAAACACAAAATAAAATAAACTAAAATTTAATTTGAGATGACAAAATATTAAAATTCAAAAATCATGAATTTATTGTATTAGAAAGCATAAGTTCTTGAAATTGTTTTCCAACATTTTTTTTCCCCGAAAATAATCACTGAATTCGAAAAAGTCAAATTACTTAATTATTATTGACAATAATTTAACAAAAGTAATAAATATTATAATTATATTGCACTTGTACTATATATATATATATTTCAATATATATTTTTATGGATTTATTTATAACAAGTCTTCTTGAATTTACTCATCGTAATGCACAAAATTAAAATATTAGATGTTACAAAATCCGAAGCAAAAAGAATTAATCATAAAGGAATAAAATAAATGTATAAATGAAAATTTACATTATTTCTATTGGGAGTCAAGCAACGCAGACTGAATAGAGAATGAATTAAGTTAAGACAACGACTTCTTGGGAATCATGTTATTATGTTGAGGTGCCTGACGATCTTGGTATATCTGCTCAGCTCAAACAACGACAGCCCTGTAGTGTCGCCTCCATATCATATTTATGAGATCGGTCCAATTCCCTTTTCCTCTCTTCCTAGCAACTTTATTCAAACTACAACCGCACGCGATATCTTTAAATTAGAATTATGCACAGCGAGCACGTAGCACAAGGAATTATATGAAATCCCGACCAACTACTTCTTGCAGGCTACATTATAATCTGTTCGTCGATACCAGGTTAAATGCTGCAAAGCAGCTTAACGTGTTTTCGCTTAAAGTTATGTAAATGTTTGCAGCTGACAAGTATGAAAAGCTCTTAAAATGGACGGATTTATGTGAGCTTTTATGTGATTGCTGCCTTTATATTTAAAATAAAATTACAAATGAATGTATGATGTATCTGAGTGGACTTAAACTTAAATGCACTCAGCAGCATACTGCATTTTGGCCTTTGCCCTTTTTAATAAGTATCAATCACATCTCATAGTAAAGCTGGCTTAAAAGGTGTTTGGTTCTTTATAAGATTATATATGTTTTGATGCGAAAATTGTTGTGCAGATTGCAATAAATGTATTCATTTACAATGATTGAACTGCAGCTTAAAATATCAATTGCGAGAGTGATTGAGCGGAAAGGGTGGCTTGTTGTGGTTTGTGAATCGGAGGCGTAATTCAAATGCAATGCAAGTGGCATCCACCATAGTAGACCGATGCATTTAATGAATACATCTGCAATTGATTGAAAATGGTTTGCATTTGCTGCGTCTCATTTTGCTAGTGCCACGCTTTACTGCAAATTGAATGCATTTGAGCCGTATGGAGTGGAATTCAATTCAACAGGCATTTCATTTAGCATTTGACTCCCTGTTGTCTAAATTTCAGATAAACGTATGTAAAATCAGCCAATTCTAATCAGGACATTCATCGATATCTGTAGTCCATAATTAAATGTTAATCCATGTGGGGATGGAGGCGTTGTATGGGTGTTCGCTTTAAATGATGTTGAGTATTCAACATGACGCAAATATCGCTTAATTATCTCAACATCGTCCTGGCCACGAAAACAGTGAGAGAGAGAGTGAGAGAGAGAGAGAGTGAGAGAGAAGATTTATAATGTTGCAGTTAAGTGATGCGTAAATGCCGCTCAGCTGGTGACAGCTGAAAGCGATAATAAACAACAAAATATGTATATATCGTATGGATTAACTATCCCCACCACACATAATCACGAATGAGCAAAAAGTGTGCAAATTTTGGTGAAATGCGATTGGCATGCAATTAATGTCAAACGGTTTGTTTGCGTATCGATGAATGCCTCAAATGTTTCTACGCAATTTAAATCGTTAAATGCGTCCATAAAAAAGAGCAACAGCTGCAGCAGCAACAGGAGGCGCCACAAGAGACAACAACAATCGCAAACTGTGTGCGTGTGTGTGTGTGTGAATGCTCTATCCATATAGTTGGCAGCTAACGGCAAACATTAAGCATTACTGCACACATGTATGAAGCCCACGTGAGACAAACCCCATCCAACCCCATCCAACGCCATGCAGCTGAACTCAATGAAGCGAACTTTTAAGTGAGAAAGTGGAAGCGCCAGATATCATACACACACACACACACACACACACACACGCACACACACTGTTGCATGCACTGCGCCGCTGAAAAATATGCTTTAACAACCATGCACATCAGATTTGATTTATGGAATGCTACAGTTTTGACTAACTATATAGTTGAATCAACAATGTCATCAATATTGATCATATTCATTGCGATCAATTTGTGACTGACTCAACTAACAGTTGCATGCTCTGTTTACATAACTTCAATAAGCTACTAACTGAAAAGGTTAAATTTTAGAGTTCAACAGAAGCTTTGCAATTCTTTGAGTTGTTTTTTGTAGCTTAATTTCCACCCAAAAAATGCGAAATTAAAGTTCCAGTGAAAGTTTTGAAAAGGGGGTGGTGAACAAAAATGTATATATATATATTAATACTAATTACCATCGTTGGATCACACACTTTATTTCGACAGCATCCTCTTGGCAGCGTTACTCGAAAACCATCAGTTATTTTTTTTATTTTTTATTTTTTACATGCCTTTTATAACAGCTTAAGTTGCATGAGTTAACTCTTTGCTTTGCCAGCTTAACTTTGACTGCTAATTTTTTGCTTGGCAGGGACACTTCAACTAACTAGAACTCTGTTTAACTTTAACTGCTCGTCGGCCACTTGATGACGACCCTTTAACACTAACTATCTTAACAACATTGTTCAGTCGAAACAGATATGTTTGGGTCCTTTGCATGTTACGCTTTAAGAGCACATCCAGCTGATTTTTTTTTTTGTTTTTGAAAATTAAATATTTGTTTTTTAGCAATTTAACTGGTAATCTGAGCTACGTAAAAGCGAGTAGGGTTGCCAGATCTTGGCTAAACCACCAAATGGGCCACAACATTCTTGGCCATTTTTTTTTTATTTTTGGCATTTTTATTTATTTATTTTTTTTGGGTACAGCATTTAGTCGATGGGTTCGATGTCTGAGGCATAGCTTTGACCGCAGCCGGAAGAACTTTGCTCTTTTCAAATTTTTCTATTTTATTTTTTTCATTTTTTTGGGTGTTGTTGTTGTTGTTTAAGGCCGATAAAAGCCTTGGTTGAAAGCAATGTCTAGACGAAGGCAGCAATTATTTTGCCGCAAGTAAGTCAAAGCGGGCGTGTAAATAAAAATACACCAAACAAATAAATTGAACCAATACAAGGCAACATCAACAACAATAATGGAAAATTTGTTGTGTGAGTAAAAAGAAGTTGAAAAACTTTTTTGATCGGCGTACGCTGGGGAAAAGTAGTCCGCTTTGCAGGTTTTCAATGAATTCTCTTTCTCCTCCTGTTTTTTTTTTATTTATTCTTTCGCCATCATTTACTCTCCATTCAAAATGGGTAAAAAGGGTATAATGGTTTTGTGCAAATGTATGTAACAGGCAGAAGGAAGCATCTCCCACCTCACAAAGTATATATATTCTTGATCAGGATCAACAGTCAGGTCGATATAGCCATGTCCGTCTGTCCGTCCGTCCGTCCGTCCGTCGTATACCAGGCGCAGATCAAATTTGCGTTATTTGATCGATAACTGTCTCCGTTTATCGAATATCGATATATTAAATTTCCGATAGCAATATTTGCCACGAACAATAAAGGCAGAATCTACTAATTAATACATAACATGCATATGCATACTATTGATCAACTGACCAAATTTCATCAAGATCGGGTAAGAAACACCCAAGTTATAATCGAAAATGTATTCTCACATTGATCTCATTTCTATCAGCAGCCGCCAGCAAATTCTCTATGCAAATTTATGCGATCGCATGTGTGAGAAAGAGATGGCATTATGTTTTTGTGTGTATTCTGCGGAGCCATGCTCCGATTGCGTGTTTTACGTGTTTGTCGGCAGAGGGCGCTTGCAGAGCTGCAAATCTTTTTGAAGGGGAATTTGCCAATAATAATAGAATATATTTAATAACTGGGTTCAGGGTATATCATAGTCGAGTTCACTCGACTGCAGCACTTTTACTGGTTTTTTGTTGCGTGGGTAATGGAAAGCTGTTGAGAGATTTCCACGGAAAACAGACTAATTAAGCAGGCGTAAAGTTCGGATCTCAGTAGTGGATGAGTTTTGAGGTTTGATAGAAAATACAGATTCTAAGCGGCTTACAGTGCAATATGGTTAAAACAGGCTTTACTCTCCTGCTATATCCTGTTAGACCAGGAGCATCACACCCAAATTGGACTGCATATTTTTTCTCGTTGGATGGGAAAACCAAAAACTTTTCGCATTTCCATTAATTAAGACTGAAGCAGAAAGCCGGAAACCGAAATGTCACATCAATTTGCAATGAATAACTCTACACACCTATTTCAATACTGGGCACTGAATCTGCGGCTGATGCCAGCGACCAATCAGATACCCTGTTAAATACAATGTTTGTAACTAAATAGCAAAATGGCTTACAATTCTGTATGTAGATGGATTATATTTTTGAAAATAGCACATGCAATCAAAATGGAAATCGCTCTGCAATGTTGACAATCGCCACATATTTCTAAAAGGAAAGATTGTGTGTGTCTTTGTAGAAACCAGTGTTTGCATGTTTATATTTTACATGTACAAATATTGGAGGCATTTGAATAAATTTGCGACTTCCTCTCTAAAGGAGGCAGCAGGTATCTGCTTTAATAGTTTGGTTCGTTTTTAGCTGAGTTTAGTTGAAGAGGAATTTTTTTTTATCATTTTCTGAATTTCAACTGGAACTTTTTCGAAAATCTACGCCTGTATTTATATTTTGTAGCAATGTTTTTAATTGTTGAGAAATATTTTTCTGTGTTTATAATATTTTTTTTTTTTTATCATATTTGGAAATATGTTTATTTGGAAATAATATATCCATCGATGAAAGTAAAGTGGTTCATTCCCGAGCCCCGACTAACTTACAGGATAAAAGCGGCAATGTGTTTAAATAGATGACAGTGCTTGCAACGCAGGTACCCAAGCAATCACCCACCCACATACACACACACACATACACACACACGCACAGACACCAACAAATAACGACTAACTGCCAGCAACAACAAACAAACATCAACAATTACAATAACAATGCCAACGATTGAATGCAAAAAAAATATCTCAGGGTCTGTGTGCCTGTGTGTGTATGTAGATGCATGAGGTAGGCAGGGGCAGGGGCAGGGGCAGGGGCAGGGGCAGGGGCAGGAGCCGGGGCAAGGGCAAGGGATATTGGGTAGATCGAGTTACGTTTCAATTCGGTGCAGCAAACAAATTCGAAAAATGACTGAGCAAAACTCTTTGATTTATGAAGTTATTGACTATGTGTGTGTGTGTGTGTGTGGTGAGTGTGTGCATTCCTATTCACATACTCAGCCAAGAGAACCGCCAGCAGCAGCAGCAGCAGCAGCACCACCACCACCAACCACCATCCACCCCCTAGAGTCGCATTTGTTGTACTCCGTTCGCCGCTTTGGCTTTCGCCGCGCCTTAATTCAATAAAATACAGCTGACTGAGTGCTCGAATCATGACCCGGCGGTTTAAAATGTTTGAGCTTCAGCGTCGAGTGTTTGAGGGCGTCGGGGTTGGGGGTGGGGGGGGGCTTGGGAGGGTCATGGGTGGGCGGTTTTGGTTTAGAGCGGATTGCGGGTGGTGCTCCTGCTACTGTTGGACTTGGAGTTGGATTTGGAGTTGGAGTTGGAGTTCTACGCTAAAGCCAGGCAGTTGCCGAACACGCTCCATGGGGAAATCTCTTTTGTTTTTACGTATTTTTTTCTTTTTTTTTAATTTTATATTTTTTTTATCGCTTTTTTGCGAGTTTGCGCGGATTTTTGCACACATTCGGCCGACAACAATGCAACGGAAAGTGGTGTGAGTGCGGAGAGTCAGTTGGGTAGCATGTAACAAGGTATGGGAGGCAAGTAACAAGAAACGGAGCAAAAGAGTCGCAAGGCTGAAACGATTTTGATTCAATAAACGTCAATGCTTTGGCCAGGCTGTGCTTTGCCTACATGGTATATGTTATATCGGAGAGCTGGGAACTAATAAAGCAAAGTGTTTTCAGCTTCAAGTTCTTTGAAGTTCCTTAGCCAGAGTATACGCATAAGAAACACACACACTCACATTCACACACACATACGTCGTATGTGGAAGGTTGGCTAAAGTGCTTCAAGCTGAGCATCAAAGTGGTAACCGAAGAGTGCTAAAGTTGTGTTCCATAGATAATCTTGATTGCAGCCATGGGGATACCACATACCACATCGACGTGCGTGCTATGAACAGATAGATAGATAGAGAGAGAGATAGAGAGAGAGAGAAGAGAACTTCAGAAGACAGGAAGCTAAGCAAATGAAATTTTGTTTTATATTTGCGGTAAGATTACAAATGCATTTTCTGCTTCCTCGAAATGTCTGCATGCAAAATGTATGCAACAAGCTAGCCAAGTCTCATTGACAACGTTATCTTTATTTACGATATCGTAAATTTCTTATACAATACACGACAGCAACTTAACGTGAAACAAGGCGAGTGCATTTGTCACATGTGCCAGTTCAGCTTAAGGATTATTCTTCAACTTTGGTGTTGATCTGTTGGCTTTGCAGTTTGTCGCAGCTTTCATCTGGGATTAGCTGCAATCAATGCTGCTAGTGCCAGGTAATCATCAGTTGGTGAATTCACTAGCCTGGTTTTCTACATCCATGCATCCAGGCTTAGATTCGTACCTTGGTTAGTTACTTAATTGTTGTATACGTTTTAAATTGAATAATTTGAATAAATATGAATTGTATTCATTTTATAATTCCGTAATAAGCAAAACCACTTTAAACATGTGAGAATATTACCGTCAAATATCAGCTGACAACAGAAACAGAAATACCAGAAACTTCTTACAGAACTATGCTTGGGGTTGAAGATATTTTTGTTCCACTCTTTGAAAGTAATAATATTAAAATATTATGGCCGAAAAAATGTAAAGAAGATCTCTGAGGGATGTCCCCAACTATCTGCAGCTCAAATTTGATTTCTCGTTAAAATTTAGAGACTCTTATGCCATTTTCGATTTGCATTTATCGATTTTATCGATTTCAAAGCCTTTGGTATGGCACCACAATCTGAACACATTGTTTCACTCGAACGGATACGAATATATATTCCAAGTCAGGGGCGTCGGCGTCAAAATGACAGACAGTGCACAAATACAATATGCACTTTGCAAACTTAAGGTGCAAACTGTGAAATTAGTTTTTAATAACTTTTGTAGCTTTGCAATTATGATGGAAAGTTATTAGCTAATTAATGCCAACCTCATCAGGTCGTCCATGCATCGCTCGGATAATGTAAATGACAACACTTGCCACATTGTCTATTCAGCTGCCACTTTCACAGCTCAATTCTAACATTTACATAACACAATTACATATTTAGTTGGTTAGTTAGTTAGATTTAATGTGAGTTCTATAATTTTTGTTGTTCAATTTTTGTTTGTTGTTTTTTAACTAACTGTGCAGCCAATTCGACGCAGAAGTTGCGCTTGTGCTGCATTTAGCCCAGCTTCATATATTAATATATATATATATATATATCTATATATGTATATATACACAAATGTGAATAAATAAATCAAAAGACACACGCACACACATACACCGCGCCCCCCCCCCCCCCCCTCCTCCAACACCCCACACCCCGTCACGCAATGTGTTAATGTGCGTCCCAAAAGTGTGCAATCAAATTATAAAATTGCAAAAAAGTTGCCGGGCACATGAAATGCGCTTTAGCACATATACACACAGGCAACCAGAGACATACCCAAATGGGAGGGGTGTGAAATGGGAGTGGATGTGGAGGTGGAGAGGCGGTAGAGGCGGTAGAGGCCCTGCAGATAGCAAATTAAGTTAAAAGCGCTGCCGTGGCAACTGGCCAGATTTAAGATAACTAACTTCATATACCAAGGAAAAAAAAACGCACATACGCTTCGGATACAGTTGCACACACACTAACACACACACACACACACACACAGGCACGCACATCACACACTAGCAACTGGGATTTTAACAAGCTGCATGCGGTGGACTTAAGTTGAAGTTAAAGTTAATGCCATGAATTTTAAATTGAATTTAATGTGTGTGCGCGTGTGAGCAGCAGACGATGCGTCTATGTGTGTTTTTCTGCGGTAGAGTGGGGAGCTGTGTGGCTGGGGGAGGATGGGGTATGTCTGCCCGAGTAACAGCAGCAATAGCAGCGCTGCTCGCGCTGAGCAGAGCAGAGGTTGCAAAAAAAAAGTTTAAATGCGCACGAAAGTATGCTACACTTTTTTTGCCACTTATTTATTATTGGCTTGACTCGCACACACACACACGCACTCACACACACACACGCACAGAGGGAGACATTGAGAGAGGAGGGACACGCACATTTGCACATTTTGGTGTTCGTGCTGTGCGGTCTGACCTTAAGCTGCCGTTGGACATTGGCGAGTCGCTGGACAGGATTTGGCACAAGTTGAACTAATAGCAGCAGGCGGCCAGCAGCGGTGAGACTGTGTTATTGTTGCTGTTGCTGCTGTTGTTGCTGTTGTTGCTTGCGTTCGTACTCGAACTCGTAGTCGTGTTGTTGTTGTTGTTGTTGTTGTAGGTTTTGGTTTTGGTGGTATTCTGCTTAAATAATTCAGCAATTTGTATGCATGGAAAGCTCTGCGGGCTGGTCATATAATGCCTGAGTCGAATAAGCGCATCGTGGATATACATAAAATCGCATCAACGCGCCAGCCAATACCAAATGCCACAGTTGCATGAGAGGGGTAAATATATATATATATATATATATATATATATATATATGCCCCATCTTGTTGCCTGTGGGCGTTTCAGACAGACGGACAGAAATTCAGGTAGCATTGCAAGCGCATTGAAAGCATTGCCAAATGAGCATTCAAGGAACGCACATAGGCACAAACACAGACACACACACACATATTACGAAGTGCACACCTGGTGGATGGGTATCATCCTGCTACACACACACACACACACACACACACTCATGAGTTGTAGATGCAGATGAAATTGGGCAGAGGCGATTAATCCGCGCTTTTGGCCCTATGATATTATTTGGCACATTTATGTTTGGGTTCCTCGCCTTACTGCAGCCACTGTTCAGCTATTTTTTTTTTTTTTTTTTAATATTTTAATATTATTGTATTTTCGCCGACGAGCTGACTGACCAGGGCTACGACAAGAGTACGCTAAGCCGTATCTCGAACAAATTACACATTGCCAATGATGAGTTAGTGGAATTAAACCAGTTACGTGTGTCTATCTGTGAGTGTGTAGCTTCAAAAGATGCTCAACTTTGCTGTTTATTACTTTAGATCAGGCTATAAAGCTTCACATTTTCCAAGCACCCTGACAAGTCATTGCTTTGCCTAAGATCCCAATGTAAGTGTAAATAGTGATTTTTTTTAGCTTTATTTAAGCCGTTCTAAAGATTTGATCAGTTTGATCGGTTTGGCTTTGTTTGGCAATATTTAAAAGCGATTGCCTTCTGCCAGGCAGGAAGTGTATGTTGTTTGCAGCTTTCAAGGCACAACAGCTATTATTCAGATTTTCATGGATCAGATTTGGTCGGATACAAACTGAGCTGAGCTGAGCTAAGCAGAGCTGAGCTGAGCTGAGCTGAGCTGTTCGGCAGCCCTAGCTAATTCAAGCGGCCCGCAGTTCGTAAGAAAAAAGACGTCGGAAGGCGAATACACTTTGTTAAAAGAAAGTCACGTATTCATATTAAAAATAACCGAAAAGCGTTCGTAAGTGCAGGAGAACGTGCAGTGAAATATATTTGTGGCATTGGTTAGGCAAACTGTCTCCATCTAATCCTTACATATACACGCACACACACACACACACACACACACACACACACACACACACACACACAAACATACATTTATCAGTTCCCTCCGGAAACCATTTGGCCGGAAGTTGGCAACTCCTTGTCTCAAGCAGCAGCCGCGACATGTTCAACGCTAGCAAAAGGTGTCTTCCTTGTCACCCACCCCCCACCCCCCCCCCCCCCCTACCCCACACCACCCACCCAACCAACCCACGCAACTAAACACCAACTGTTGGCATCATGATGATGGCCATGATGGCCATGATGTCGTTGCCGTCATTGGGAAATGTCGCCAGCGATGGAGCCTGTCAAACTCAAAATATTCCATTGAATGGGACATTTTGCGTGCGGGCGCTCAAAGCGTTGAATTGACTCGACTAGGGGCATTTCGGTTTCTTGTTTTTTTTTTTTATTGCTGGCCCGTTTGATTTTTGGCAGCGTTGACGTCGCTGCCGCAGCTGTCAAAGCGTCAAACATTTTGCGCTGACAAATGCGCACCTTCTGTTTAACTTTGCTCCTTTCAACTTTTTTCAACTTCAGCTATGGTGGCGAGTGACATGCGGTTGCCCAAGAAACTTGTAATGTATTTCAAGAGAGTGGCAAGGGAACTGTTTAGGGAACGGGCCGGGGGTGGTGCTGGTTGCTGGTGGTTAGGTGTGTCAACCGTCAACTGGCAACTGGCAACTGGCAACTGACTTTTGCATTTATTTATTTATTTATTGAAACACTGTGCGTGCCCGATGTTCTGTCTGTGACTATTTTGGCCAGCTCTGTTGTAACTTTAATCAGTTCATTTTTCATACCTTTCGGCATATGTGAGTGTTTTGACATGCAGCAAGCCACAATCTAAAAATACACCAATATGTCAACCAAAAACTACACGAATTTAACAATTATGCAAAAACTTGTTTTTGTCAGCTGTACATTTTTGACACATTTCAATGTCATTTGTCATTGTTACGTTTTAACTATTTTACTTTCTGTCTTTTCCATCGCTGTGGAGACTGTGTAGAATTGACAGAAATAGGGTCGCAAGTCTTGAGGGGGCTGGGCTGGGCTGGGCTGTGCTGGACTAAAACCATAAGCCACAAAACGCATGTCATTTAATGCAATTGGAGTCTGCTTGCCCCATTGTCCTTGCCAGTGTTGTCCATTTTAGCTGTCCACTGCATTATTCATACCTTCATATTCATTAGATGCGACGCAAGACAACAAAAAGAATAACCAGAAACGTACAAGTCGAAATGTGTTTTTGAAGAGTGCTTGTCGAGCAGATTATCTGTAAAATCTGTATCTGAATGTTTGTACTTCTGTGCGACTGTGGCATCTACGCACTTCTGTTAATTCCTGACAATAGATTATTAAGTCAAATATTAGTCAAAACTTGGTCAAATCGTTCAAAGTTTTGCGCTTTAATTAATTGTAATTTTATTTTAAATATACTAATCCCATTCCCATTACATTTGTACAGGGTATATACAACAAATAGTTTGAAGCGTTCCACTGAGACGACAGTCAGCGTCATCGTTGTTCTTGGATTAGTTAGTTAGTTGGGGTCAAAGTGGGTCATGTGGGTTTTTTTCTTTTGTGAAACCCTTGAAAATGGGTAAATTCCATTTGCTGACTGTATAATTAGGAAGAACAGGATTACAAGTGCAAGGAAAAACAACAGAGATTGTGTGTGTGTGTGTGTGTGTGAGAGAGAGAGAGAGAGAGAGAGAGGAGAGAGAGAGAGAGAGAGAGAGGGAGAGAAAGAGAGATGGGAAGGGGAGACTGAAAAGGTCGATTGAATCAAATATCAAAAGTTACTTTTCTCATGGAAATTTAATTTGCGAATAGATCATAAAATAAGGATTTAATTATTCTTTATTAGGGTTAGATCTGCCTAATATATTTGTAAGATTAAGTTGTAGAAATATATGCATTATGTAAAGAAAATGTTTAATATAAATGTTCAATTGAGTTTGTACAATAAACATAAGTAAAGGCATTAGCTAATATTAATAGTTACAGTTATTTGTAGTAGAGTAATAACTGTAGATAAATATTATTCCGTATGGGTTAAATAAAGTCGATAAGATTCAAATTATCTAGTCAAATATTTGAGCTAAGCAAGTCGAATTTGCCATGTGGCCTGCTGCTGTGAATAATATTCCAGTTTTAAAGGCCTCACATAAAAAGCTTATAAGCTAAAAAAATGTAGCACTTCCGAGTCTTTTATATCTCCTTTGTATGGCATGAAATAAAACGAAATTTTAGGTAAATTCTAATAATGGAAGAAATGTTTATACGACTAAATGGGAAATTAAAAATACTTCGGGCAACGGCTGATCTCTGCACTTAACTTGTGCTCGAGGTGGGGCAATCTTACTGGCGCTATTTAGCTCCAAGCAGCTGCTCCTCAGTTCATGCTTAATGGCCACCTTGCTTGATGGCGTTACGTGTCGCAGCTATAACCCATTGCCTTATCTGGATGCTGCCCTCCCCCACTACTTCATTCCTTATTCACCCACTACCCCGTTCCCCCGTTCCCCTATTCACTATACAACTTCACCCCCGTCACGTGCTTGGCGTGCCGAAAAAGTGCGTCGGCAGCAGCTTAATTATTTTTATTCAGTTTTTGCTACATCTACAGTCTGTTCAGCTTCGCTTTGCCCCTCACCCAAATATACAGAGGGTAGCCCCCTGTCACGCCTCTTTTTTTTATATTTTTTCATTTGTTTATTTTTGTTGTTGTTGTTGTTGTGTTGCTTCCTGCTTATTATTTGTTTGTTTGTTTGTTTGTCTGTTTGTCTGTTTGACTGCCTGGTTTGGCTTAAGCGCACTTGAAAGTATATGTTTTGGGATTACGGCTATCCCGGGGAGCCTCCTCCTCTATCCACCAATACCAGCAACTCCACATACCTGCTCCTCAGTTCTCTTTTTTGCTGGTTGTGCTGCTGCTGTGCGTTTATGACAGCAGTGAACAACGGCGGATTGGATCGGATGGCAACTGGAGTGGCTTCGGTGTTGACTGTTTTACTGTTTCACATGCGACTGCACTGTAGTGGACGCTTGGGCTACCGGTGGAGTCCAGTACTGCTGCTGGACATCATGCTAACACTCACTCAAAAACAATGTGCACAGCAACTGACTGGGGAGTTGTTATTGCCCTTGTTGCTGTTATTGTTGTTGCTTTTGTTGTTTTATGTTCTTTTTTTTTTCTTGACTGCACATACCGTATAAATCTGACATTTGAAGAAACACAGAGAGCCAGAGAGCCAGAGAAAAAGAGATATAGAGACATAGAGCGGGCAACAAAATAGGAGCACACACAATGCGATGAAAGCTTAAAATTTAAGTGCCACCGAATGGGGTCCCTAATGAAGTACAGCAAAAAGACAGTCGTCTGGTGAGCATAAAAGTTCTTTGTTTGGCGTTGTATTGCCAGAACGTACAGTGTATGATGAAGATATATGTACGCTTGAAGATATATATACGTACATGTATGCCACATAATAATTGAGATAATTTTTATAAAAACTGGATCTCAAACAAAATCAGTACAATTTAACAATACAAATTCTGGCTAAAACTCATGTTTAAAATGCTTGTTCTTTGAAAAAAACGTTGTTGCATATGCAGGCTTATTGCAACGTCTCTCTGATAAGGCTAAGCTGTAAGCTGAGACAACATACTCAATTTGTGTGAACTATTGCTGAAATCCTTTCAATGGTCATTCTCGTTCACATGCCACACAAATCATTTGGTTGTCAGCTGCATTCAGGTGGCAAGGTGCTTGGCTAAGAACAGTGGGCGAGGAAGTGGGTGGGGCGCGTGGGAAAAGAGTGTTTAGAAATAGGGCAAAATCCAAGACAAGCTTAATGTGAAGTAAAAGCAAACAAATAAATGTGAGCAAGCGATGCAAAAACACGGAGCAGCAGCTGAAGGATAAGCCAACAAATTCGCAGTCCAGTTGCAATCACATAGAGGATTAGGGCAGAAGTGGAAGGGATAAAGGATGAAGCATAGAAATATGAAATGTAATAGTGTCAGGAACAAACTGAAAAAATGCTGCAAGCATCTGACAAGCTGCAGAAACTAAGTAAGGCGCAACAACAGCAACAAGTCCAATCGGAGGAAAAGAGACAAACTTGTGAGCCATGAGTAATGTGGCAAGTAGAAGAGGAGTAGGTAACGACGAGTGTCATGTGATAGCAGCGGGGTTGCTTGGCAAGTGCCTCGTGCGGCAGTTGCACAAAGTCGCTTGCGTTGATTGTTTGCACTTTACACACTAAAACTATGACACACGCCACACGATGAGGAACAAAAATATCATAATAATAAGAAAAGAAAATACCAAGTGAGCATATTTCAATCGGACGGAACCGACTGCAGAATACTCTGATGCCAGTGCAACGCCAGCTGATTACATGTGGCAAATACCTTCTTGCCCTGTTTATGAAAATAATAATTGACGGACCTTTCAAGTTTGCAGAATCTAGCTACTAAACTGTAGCGGATATAAGTTTTCGATATTTCTGGGGACGAAACAACATTTTTAAGAATCATCTTTTGCTCATTTGGTGGCTCTAGCTGTGTAATTGTGGGAAATATTAGCTTCTCAGGCGGTGGCCGTAGTCAAGAGAGGGCAGATGTGCCCAGCAATTCACGTCAAAGTATCTAGCTTCAAGGTCTCTCGAGAAAAGTTGGATTACACTGAAACAATATACGCTTCTGTCAGAGTATAAATATAAGAGAATAGGGACTCTGATGGCTGCTAAAGTTGTGTTGGCTTGTGAGTGGAGAAGGGGCGATCGCAAAAAGTTGACATATAAAAGACGTGGCTGGTCGAGTGTGTCTGTGTGTCGGTATGTGCCAGAGAGTCAAGAGACGAGACGAGAGGGGGGTACGATGGTGCAAGAGGAAGGACCACAGACTGGCGGCTGCAGCCACAGAAAGAAGCCAAATCAAAAATGGCAGCAACAGCAGCATAAACTATATATACAAATAACTAGAACAACAACAGTAGCTGAAGCAATCAGGGCTGGCTAAGCTCACTAGCTTAACGTTATAAAAAAAATTGAATGTGAATGTGAATGTGAATGAGAATGAGAATATTGAAACATGATTGCAGGGTAGGACAGCCACATTGAAAATAGTAAGTCCAGTTCTATAAAGTGAGGTGCGTTATATTCTCGATAAGAGTGCACTGAAAAAGAAAGTGCAGTAAATATAAGCTGCATTCTTAAGAAAGCCAAATAAAGCAAAAGTTATGCGGCCGACAAATACTCGCTTTGCAGCCCTGACATAAGCTAAAAATGGTTGCAAATATCACACATACGCACTGAGGCTCGAAGCTCTCCGCATGTTTTATGACAATGGCTCGGATACAATTTGGCACAGCGAGCTATAATAAAAAAAGAATGACAACCATATAGAAGGGGCAACGGAGAACGGGGCACGGGGATTGTGGAACGACGACGGAGACAACGAAACTGAATAGTGCAAATTAAGTTGTTGTACTGCTGGAGGGGGAGTTAAGAGATTTGGGGGGAGGGGGGGGGGGGGTGCTCCGACGCCGGTTTGGTCAGGCTAGGCTGATGGGACAGCTTGTCAACACTGCAATTTGCAGGCGGTGCGCAAAACGGAAATGGATTGAAGGCTCCCTTGGTGTCTACTTGATGAGCAGCGTAAAGGAATACGTCAGCACATGATGAAAGATTGTAAATGGCTTATAAGGGTCCAGCAGCGTGGGTGGAAACTGAAACCAGACTCGCCCCGAAGCCTACGTTGTGGAATTGAAGGTGTGTTGCTCAGAGGTAATTTAATTTAAATTTAACATGACATGCCAGATGTGGAAACTATTCAAATTTTCCATTTGAAACACATATAAAAAAAAAAAAGAGAGGGGGAAATGTCGCATATTGAATTTAACGAGTAATGTATTGTCTGCCTAGGGATATAACTCAATAATTGGCTCGGATATATGTAGTTGCATGGGTCGCATAGAAGTTAACACAATCCATTTACACATTGCCATTGGGCAGACATCATGTGGCTGATAGCTTTGGCAGAGAGTCAACTATAATTTTGGCTTGTGCCGAAGCTATTTCGAGCCATCAATCACTTAGCGGTTTCAACTTTGCCAACACTCTACGTCTGCCACCCATACATATCTAAATAGTAGTTTGAATGCGAGAAAAAAAAAACCTCAATCTTTGCAGCACACAATTTGGCTCGTTAGAGGAAAGTGTGCGTCAAATGTGCAAAGCGGCGACAATGCCACGCCCATATGACAGAACACTTGCCTAATGCGCTGCCTTGACATTTGTCTATGGGTCTTAATACTTAATGAGGTGTGATAATGGGGAGTGTTACGCTAGGCATATCCTGTAAATGTCACGTTCCTCTATAAACTGCGATTGTATTGTATAGTGTATAAAATGTAAACTTCAAAATAGATAAGCATTTTGTGCAGTGTAGCTAGTAGTGGAGCACTCTCAGCGGTCTGTCTTCTACTTGGCTTAGTTTGGTTATTGTGTAGCCTTAGTCTCCTTGGCTCCTTAAAGTTGACAAACTTGCTTAAAGCCTTGCAAGTACAATAGCAAAAACAGAGAATGACTTAAGTAAAGACAGAGAAAGGTATAGGCTGTGTGTGTGTGTGTGTGAGAGAGAGAGAGAGAGAGAGAGAGAGAGAGAGAGGCATTAGTTGCTGCACTGCGAGTGTTGTCTCTTATGACTTGTGTGCATTCCAACATAAGACTTAATAAATTTTCTATGCATATTTATGCGCACATATTTATAATCATAAATAACTGTCCAAATAAGAGACTGTGCATATGAAAAGCCCATGTGTGTGTGTGTCTGTGTGTGTGAGTAGCTGCACTCAGGTGGCAGGGCTCGTCTTATGCAGGAAATTGGTCTGCCTGAGTTGCTGCTAATAACCGCAAATAAACTGCTTTCATGCCCCAGCTGACCGCAGGATGCTGCCCAGGCACACAACTATGCGTTTACCGCATCATCAAATTACAATGGGTGCAACTGGTAGATTCAGATTCAGATTCAGTTTTAGATTCAGCCACTGCCTTTGCCACTGTCTTAGCGTCGGACGCCTTGATTACAGCACCAGCCGTCTCTGTCGAAGAGCCAGGCCCAGGTTTCAACTTCAGTCGCATGCTGTGCAGTCCTGCAACCCTAAGTGGCGTGGCACTTGTTTCTGGTTGTGCTTCTGGCTTTGGTTGCAGTTTGGTCGAGTTACTGTGCGTCTATTGGATTGCTGCTTGGCCGTAATTTCATTGCACTTGCGCAATCTTTCAGCTACTTCTCACTAAGCAGCGGTATCTATCAGTCACACGCGCCCAACAATGTCTCATCACGTAATAAAAAAATCGTTTGTCCGCAAAACGCGCATTGTGGTGCAAATTGCACGAGTTTCACTCAAAAACTGTAAAAGAATCTAGAAAATATTAAATTATATATAGAGGCTTATTCCATCATCGGTTCATAAGGGCAATTTCCAGCTGAAATCTTTACATAACTATCTATTTCTACATTTATACATACTCAAATGGACTCAACTCTATTTAATTGAGTAATTGATGTCTTTTGTATCATTTTTAAAGCTTTCTTGGTGGAACTTGGAACAGAGCCATCCTTTTGCTATATTTTAAAGCTCACATGGGAACATTCGGTTGAGAGTTTGGTTTTATGTTATCGGATTGAGTTTGCCGCAAGACATGCAACAGAATGCATATAAATCAAATTTCTTACTTGCATCAATTTAAATTAAAACTTAGATGACAGCAGGTGGACTGTGATTGGCAAGTCGTTCGTTATGGTTTAAGCCGCATCTTAATAGTTATATATATTATAAATATATATTTATTTTTTCATATGCCGAAATGTGAACATGGCAAATTGGAGCAGCATGGCTTAAGCAATGTCCAAGCTGCAATTGAACACTTTTATATTGTTTTGTGCCACTATGCGGCAGGGGATAAGGACAGGCAAAGTCAGGGATTTTTTTCTATTATTTTGCTGTGTCGTGTGGTGCTGAGTGGCGCCATAAACACTCGCGGGCACGCAGCAATTTTGACGCGTTTCGTAACTGAAGATGCAGAAGCAACATCAGCAGCAGCACCAGCAATAGCAGCAGCGCCAGCAGCAGCAGTAGCAGCAGGAGCAGGAGCGGTAGCACCAACAACAATTACATTTGAGTGCGCCCGTAAGGACATTTTACTGATTTAATATTTGTTGCAAGTTGCAACTTGATATGTGTCGAGTTGCACAGCGAAAGCAGATAGCAACTTGAGGATCTGCAGGAGGATAAACCAAGCAGGATGCCATCATACAAACGACACACAGGCAAGTCGCAACTTGCACATTGCCAGTCGCTTAGCTGCAGCTGCATCTGAAGATGCTGTTGCTTTTTTTGTTTTTTGTTTCTCACTTAGCTTGAGGTGCGCTCAAAGGACGATAAATATTGCATTACATTTCCTTGCTTTTTATGGCGAACAGCTCTTTGGGCACCAACGCCATACGATCTCCCTGGACGTGTGTACATCTGTGTGTGTGTGTGTGTGTGTGTGTGTTGCAAGTTTGAATTAACTTATCGCTGATGAGGCTGATGCCATATCATCCGACTCAGTGGCAGCTATCTACCCTTCCCAGACCACTTGCAATCCTTCACGTTTTGATAAGTAGCTGCAGCTAAAACCTGAATATCAAGCATACGCAACGTGGGCACTCTAAGAATTGTATGCCACAGGCAGCGGCCATAAACTTCCAGCATTTCTAATATGTCGAGTCAAGGTAGACAGGTTCAGGGATGGTGGTGGTTGTGGGGAGAGGGGTTGTACGACTCTTGTAGATTTGGCAAATGTGTAGCAAGCAAGTCGTAAAAAAAATTTTTATTTGCGCAGCATCATAAACATATGCATTTGGGTAAGGGGGTTTGTGGGGGCAGCGGAGGAGGGGAGGATAGGGTGGGGGGTGGGGAGGAGTTTATTGCAACGGGTGCCACTGATGAACGCCGTTGCCCACCTGCAGCATACGCAGCTGCTGCCCTGCTAGTTTGTAATTGCTTTGTGCTTTTTTTTCCTTCCGTATATTTGTTCTTTTTTCTCTTTATACCCTGAACCCATTCAAAATGGGTAAAAAGGGTATAATGATCTTGTGCCAATGAATGTAACACGCCGAAGGAAGCATCTTCAAGCCCAAAAAGTATATTTATATTTGCCTGATCAGCATTAACAGCCGAGTCGATATAGTCATGTCCGTCTGTCCGTCTGTCTGCCTGTCTGTATGAGCAGGCGGATCTAAGAGACTAAAAGGGTAGAGATTTAAAATATCGATACATATCGATTTCCGATAGCAATAAATGCCACAATTTGAATTCTCATATTGCTCTCATATCTATCAGCAGCCTCAAGCATGCTGGCATCATAATCGACACGATCCTCAATATGTTTTTGTGTGCATTCTTCAGTAATCCGATAGCTACGATTACGAGTACTTTTATATTTATATATATGTATGTATTTTTACGCTGTAGTCTGTGTGTCTGCGATAACGAGAGAGTCCTCCTGCAAACCTGCTCAAATTTGGATGCATGACTTTCTGTAGAGAAATATGCCAATAATTATTCTTAAATATTTAACAGCTGGGTGCAGAGTATATTGTAGTCGAGCTCACTCGCCTATAGCCATCATATTTGTCTTTTTTTTTTTTGTAGTTTGCCTTGACTTTATGGCGCTGCAAGTTGGTGCTCTGAGAGTACAGACTGTAGTTATGGAGACTATCGGTACCAAAGCAAATGGTTTAACCGTACGGAAAAAGTTCGCACTACTTTTGTCTTATGGCATATCCTGCACTGCACTGCACAGCTGGCAAAGTGTACATTGGCAGAGGACCACCTTCGTATGATCATCTGTTGGGAGAATCATCTATAACTTAAGAACTTAATGCTAGTTCCACAAAAATTAGACGAGTAAAAATCCAATTGAGACTAATTAATTAGTGTACGATTTCGATTTATTAACAAACAAAATATATAAATATATATTGCGAACAATAAATACAAAAGATAGAGTAACGGATAGTCGCGCCATTTTGACCGAACAATTGTTAGTGGTTGTAGCTGAGATTGGTGAAGTGAATTGCAGCAGCTGGCTAAAACTTGTTCACTCAGTGTTGCTTTGAGTTGCTAACAAACCAAAGCTGATTATCTCTATCGACACCTGTTCTTTTCTCAATTCCAGCAGATGCCATTACCAGAATCTTGTCTTTGGGCATTGCCATTGAAAAAAGTTGCAGTTGGTTGGGCTATTCTGATCAAAATTCAACTTAAAGTTGACTCTCTGTTTAATTGATAGCATAGGGTGAAATAGAGTGCTTTCTTGTGTATGAATTTGACTAATGAAATTTTCTGGACCAAAGGCCAAAGACTTTTGTGTGTGCCTCAAATGCATTCCTCGCCGCAACAACTGCTTCAATTTAATGCACGCAGCACTCGACAGCCATAACAAGCACTACCAATGTGAATGGAGTCATGGCTGGAGCAGAGGAATCTCTGCTGGGCGCCAACCAAAACCAACATAAAGAAACATCAACAGCAACAACCATAGTCTCCGCAGAACAGTGATATGAGAGGAGACAGGGGGAGGCTGGGAAAATGGGTTAAGCCATAAACGATATTTAGAGTAATTTGGTATCATCCAAATAAAGTTTCTATTGCAGCTAACGAAAACAAAAATAAATGAAATTATTCTTTAGCAAGACAATTGTCGTAAATGAAAGAAATGATTCTAAGTTTGGGAGAGGCATCAGTAGTTTTAGGTTAAACCCAAAATGCGGTTTGCTAAGCTAATTTTAAATGGTTTATCATTCCAATTTAAAAGTGCATCGAGTGTTAGCAGTAGGCTCAAGCAATAAAACCCTTCTATAATTGATTAAAGCTTGATGAAATCAAAGTATCAGATTGAAGTAAACAAAATACCTCGTGCTTTAAATTAGAATAAAACTTTAAATATACTTTCAGAGGGGCTGAAGCTATTATATATTGGAATAATCTAATGTCGAGCTAATACAACTATTGTGAACCAAGGGATAAATAAAGAAACCCAGCTCAACCAAGTACATTTCGGGCTGAATGATCTCGAAATAGGAAATACAATTGACCTTAAGGTTGTGCGAATCTTGCATAAAGTTGACAACATCATGATGATGAAAATAGTGATAACGCTTATGCTGATAATGATGTTGCTCAGTTGGATCGGTGGGCGAGAGGGGGTAAAGGGATTAACTGGGCTTCTGTGACTGTGACTGCGAAACGAGATTTGAGTGTTACTTGTGCAGCAGTTTTGAATGTTCTCTATGGTCACGAGCCTGAAACTGCGGCGACGATGATGAGAGGATGGACGGCTGCCCACTGCCCCACTGCGCACCCCCTTCCGTCCACAAGGCTGGTATTGTTGTTGGTCTGGCAAGTTCCCAGGTTGTTTGTTTGTGTGTTGCCCACTGATTCGCTTTTGGCAAGTGCGTGTTACAAGTAAGTGTGTAAATATTGCCGCAAAAATGGTACGTTGCAATTTTAAAATTGCGCATTTTCAGCTTGACCCACTGCAGTGGCAGCAACATTTGATTGGGGCCACATCTGAACTAATTGTACGGTGCGTGCCACACTGCTGAAGCTAGGGCTCAGAATGCGGCTAGTGGCATTCTCTTGTACCGACTGTGTTGTTGTGCCAACAAAAGGCCAGCACAAATTGAAACTTGATTGCCTTATTCCGGCCCAATATTGGGCCATGAATTACACCTCCATATTCCCAATTTAGCCACATGAGGGCCGAGAATTGCTGTTTACCAGCACGTTAACTAGCTTGTTAATTGATCGACTTTAAAGTGCAAGTGCGAATCCATTATAATTTCAATTCAATTAACTTGCCTGTCTATGCGGATTTTGGGTCTCTCAACAAAGGGGCTTAATCCCAAATAAATACAGGTGGATATATTTTTTAAAAATTCCACAATTGAATCACATTTACAAATATTCACCTAAATATTTCGACAGACATTTTTTCCTATAGCACATTTTATGACACTTGAATAAAATTCATTTGCAGAAAAACTGTATGTAACAAATTATATTTAATAATGCATTCTGCATTTTTTTTTATAGTGTTTTAACTGTGTATCATTTGTTGATTTACTTTGCAATATATTTTTTATTTGAAGCCATTTTTTATGCATTCTGCCCAAATTGTAACATTCCAGAGAATAATTTAAACTAACTATACAGAATGGCACGCAATATTAAATTCCATAAAATTCTATGTACATTGAAAACAATTAAAACTTGCATTAATTTCATTTATGAGAAGTACTTTAATAAACTTTCTCTTTGATGGCCCAGTTCATTAATTAAACTTTTTGTACCTTTGCCGAACCGACGCTGCGACTCTTGACAAGGGGAGGCACCTTTCTGGCTTGGGTCTCCCAATTACAGATAGCAGCCGCGACAGCGCACCCTGTAGTCCAGCTGCTTTCGGCCTGACATACTCTACATGGGGTCTGAAGCTGAGCCAGTTTTCGACTGGGTCTCTCAGGTACTTTATTGAATCCTTTGAGGTTATAGTGACGTCGTTGACTTCACTTTTATGTACCCGATCACCTTACGGCTTGTGATGAGTGCTGTCCCCGTTTTATGACCTGCGAGTTCCACATTCGCATCTCTCATCCACTGGGCTATTTTTTGCCCTATTTCCTTTGCTCCAACTACTAGCGCCAGATCGTCTGCAATTAGTCTGCAGTTTAAGCACTCCATTCAGTACATGACGTTCCACAGGAGTGGCCCTAGGAGTGACCCCTAAGGTATGCCTACCATGACGTTGTAGTTCCTGGGTCCCACTTCCGTGTCATATTTCAGGACCCCTTTCGAAAGTTAGCTCGAGACTAGCTAGATAGATAAACTGGGATTCATATTCTGTCTAGTGCCCCCGAGATGAGCATCTAGCTCACAGCAAACGCGTTGCGGTTTGTTCTTATGGCCAGCTTCAGGACGTTATTAGGAATCCCTTTTGTTGTTCCCCAAGGGTTAATAACGCCTTCTCGCATATTGCGCGAATGTCGCTAGCCTTGCTAATTTTAATGCTATTTTTAAGTTCCATTGGAATTCGGCCTGTTGCCCATTGGGAACGCCTGCTCGCGAGCAGAAATGCTTTTCTTAACTGGTTGATATTGTCATTCCTCAAGTAGCATGTAGTTCTTCCTCTGTTCATTTTCCTTCTAGGCCTAGCCGAGTCAGATATAGGCGTCTGTGACCCTTTGCATTAACCTAGTTGCGACGTTCTTGGCAGGTCGCTCAGACTCCGTTGTCTCCTCATGACTCAGTGAGTTCCCTTTCCATTTTGAGCCTGTTGATTTAACTCACGGACGGTCCTGTTCCTGCCATGAATCTTAAATAGGATCGCTTGATGGTCACTAAATATAAACTCCTCGCTTACTCTCCGCAAGGTATTTCTGAGCCATCCACTGAGGAAGGTGTGATCGATAATGGATCGTCCACCTGCCTTGCGATACGACAGTCTTCTCCCATCGTTCGACAGAATTGCATCCGTATTGGCGAATTCTTCCAGCAGACTGTGTTGGCCTCTCTACTGCCCCATTCCACGGCTCAGGCATTGAAGGCCTCGGCTATAATAAGGGGTGACCTACCACGGGCATCCTCCGATATTCGTCCGAGCATCTGTTCGAACTTCCATAGGTTAGCAACTGTACAGGGTTATCCCATTGATCTTCGCACGTGCAAAGCCGTCGTGGGCTGAGCAGACCTCCTTAGGTGGAGTTTTGAGAGACCATATGACCAAATGAGATTCAGTTACAGATATATCATTTTCTGTTGCTGAGTGCCTTCCTGAACGCCAGCCATCTTCTGCATAGATTTGATTCATCCAGGTCGCTCTTTCATTGCCTTGCCAGGTGGCCAAATTGCAGCCATTAAAAGCACTTGGTGAGGTTTACTCGTTCTCGGAGTCTCGATTTAACCCATCGAACTTTTATATAAATTATATACTCATTTTATTAGGTCCAAACTCCTAGCCGTTACTCCTGGTAGTTGTATAGTCAAAATCCCATGGTCATCCTGCGCATGTTATTCGCCTCATACGACGAGCTATGACACGCTGTGGTGGTATTGTGTGTGTGTGTGTGCGTGTGTGTGTGCCCAAATGTGCACATTGCTAGACTGCTGCTGCTTTAATCTATGATTTCAAAATGTTTTACAATTTGGCCGCATCAGCCACAAACATAATAACATCAAAAATTGCTTTTTGTGGACTTTGTGAATTTTAATTTTTAGATGGCTTTTTAAATTAATGATATTTTGACAAAGACACAAATTAAATGCAAATTGCAATAAGAAGTGGCAACGAAAAGGAACAGCAATTGACGTGACATGAAATGACCTCGACTCTCGCATTGGGCTCAGGTTGGTGCTCATCATTAAGCGACTGGCAACAGCAGCAGCAACAACAATGCCAACAACTGGCAAGAGCTGGCAACGTTGCATGCAAATGTCAGCAAAGGGACGCTTGCGTTGCATAAATAACGACAACAACAGCAGCAGCAGCAGCAGCAGCAGCAGCAGCAGCAGGAGCAGCAGCAGCAGCAGCACCAGCAACAGCAACAACCAAAACGACAACAATAACAATAGCAAAGCAATTCGCATGTTTTGAATGCAAAGCGCAGCAAAAAACAACAAAAAACACACACACACACACACACACAGACTGGTACATCAACACCTTCTGCCATTTTGGGGAATGCGCTCTTTGGATATCTTTTACATATACATAAGTAAACATATACATACATATCTCCTCTCCATCTCTCCATCTCTCCATCTCTCCTCAATCGGTTTTATTCTCGGCTTCACTCTAGCAATTGTGCTTGCACGCACAAACAATTGAAATTGTATTAAATTGAATTTTAATATATTGCTACAACAACAAACCCAGCAACAACAACAAACCCAGCAACAACAACAAGGTCATACAATACAAAAAACAAAAAAAAAAAACAAAAAAAAAAACAAACAATTCACAAAACCAACAAAGATAAAAACTATTTACACTGAGCGAAAGGAGCGTTAACCGTGTGGAACTGATAGGCAAAGAGCGCGTGCGAGTTGCCAGACAGCTAGAGATAAAGTGGCAACTGTAATTTGACTTTCGTCCTTGGCTTCGATCATTTGCGTTTCATGCATTGCATTTAAATCTCAAGTTTAAATATTAAAGACTGAGGAAAACGTGATCTAGCCTCCATATAAATATATACATATATATATATATATACATATATGTGTGTGTGTGGTGAATAGCTTATGCATTTTTAACCTCAGATAAACACTCCGCACGTACGTATTCAGACCAATAAAAGGAAACAACAATTGTCTGCATTCTGGCTGCATATTGCCTAACATAAGTTTAGGTACGCAGACCGCACTTCAAATAATAGAAATGCTCAAAAAATATATATTTATTTACCAGCTCAACACTTTCAACAAAATTAAATCAAGTATTTTGCTTTGTGCAAAAACCCAAACCGTCTGCGTTGTTTTTTGAGATGTGATTTTAGTTTTACTAAAATTGTTTTGTACAGATCCACTTTGGCTTGCTTGTTACTATTTTAATTTAATATATATATTTTGTTTTTCCAGCAGTGTAGATTTTTCCAGTAAAATAATAGCGAATGTTAACAACATTCTAAAATAATTATCCATCCAATATTGTTTCCTATTTATTTTTGCCTCGTTTCTGGTTTCTCGATAATTTGTTGTTTTGACTTGCATTGTTTAATTATAAGTACATCATGTAAAGTACATGGAATGTTCATTTTAAGTTCTAAACTGTGTTAAATTTGGAATATTAACAAGCCAAAGTTCATTTACATTTAGATCATGTGCAACTTTGTTTAATTGGTTGATAAATTCCCATTCTCAGAGTGGCCATTTTCAGTTCATTTAATGGCAATGTTCTCAATAATAAGGTCAAATGTTCTTATCGACAATTTGAAATGTCAAATTCCCCACAGCCAACACCAAACCCAACCCCAACTCCAGCATCAGCTTCAGCATCAGCTCCAGCATCAGCTTCAGCATCAGCTTCAGCTCCAGCAAAAGGTCAAGTTCGCCAACGAACCATTGACGAATCATTTGACTATTTGCATATCCTGCATTGTTCCATTCCATTCCATTCCATTCGATTCAACGACCATTTGGCATTTACATGATGCTCCTCATTGTGTCAGTTGTTATTGTTGCTTTTGTAGTTGGCAATGCTTTCTGTCGTTTTGTTGTTTTTTGTTATTTTTTTTTGTGGCAAGCGTCGCGCACAAATGGCAAATGCGGCGCCTAGCCTCGCATTTTGCTCGCCATTCTCTTTTAATATGTGTTTGGCTCCAGCTCTGTTAGTCTCTATGTGTTTTCTGTATCACTTTTGTGTGTGTGTGTGTGTGTGTGTGTGTGTCACTTCAGCAAGCTCGAACTGATTTCGCAGAAAGTTGTTGCAAGTTGCCATCGGTTGAGCATTCACCATTTTTTACATTCCCCATGCATGCGACTCGTCGCAAAATCATTTGCATAAAATCAAACCGCACCCAAAACAAACTCCACTCAAGACGCGCCTTGGCGCCCTGTTCCAACCAACCACATACACACACACACACACACACATACACATACACACACACACACAAAATGGCAAACTGGTGTCCGCATCGCATCACGCACACCTCCTATTCAGCCGGCAGCCGTTTCCGCCTTTGGTTTAGGGGGCGTGGCTTATGCGAAAAAGGTGTAAATTGTAGTGAAGTTATGGGAGTTACGTGTGGCCGCCTTTTAGGGTTGCCAACTAGCTGCGAATTGAAACCAAGTGAGTTAAAACCGATTCGACATGAACTTGCTGTTGTTATGGCATTTTGGTAGTGAAATTAGTGAAATTTCGTGGCAATTGCGTAAATCGATCGCAGCTGCGCTTGGAAACTTTGAAACAAAGCCACCTTTAAACTTTCAACTATTTCTCTCACTTTGGTTAATCCAATTCATTCCGGCACCTGACACTGTTTTCTTTTTCTTTCTCCACCATTTCTTTTCCAGACCTGATTTGTGGCACAGAGGCAGACACACACGGCGTGGCACTATGTAACGATTTTGGGTCGTGTCGTGGGCGACTCCTTGATCCGCTGCTGCTACTTCCATCCAATTCTCGCCTCTGCTCAGCAAACGGTAAGCCTTTAGCCAAGTGCCAAGTAGTTTATCGCACATTTTTGCTGGGCCACGCTATAACAACATATGCAACTCCGTTTGTCTGCGAGTGTGTGTGTGTGTGTGTGCGTGTGCGTGTGTGTGTGCATCAGTATATGTGAACATGGGGCTTCTATTATAGGTATGTGACTCGGTCTGTTTTTGACCGTGTCGCAGTCGTGTTTTGTTCATGTACCCAGACGTGTCCATGCTCATTGTCAGCCGACTTTGCCCTTGTCTTCATCTGTCGACAATCCACAACCCCCAGCCCCCACCCGCCCCCACTTTTCAGTCACAGAGGTTCGCAGTTTACAGTGCTCGTTCCCATTTCACTGGCCAGAAAATGCCGTTGCGAATTTTAATCGCACGCATTAGTATTGGTGTTAAGTTGTGGAGGCCTCGCCGCCTATGCACTCCATGCTTAGCTCAGCGCACACACTCTCTTCCTCCTCGCATCTCTTCTCCTCTCCTTGCCACGCCTCACCTCACCACCCAGTCGTGCTTGTGTGCGATTTCCTGTAGACATTGAAGCGACATTTGACCAACATGAAAATTGTGCGCCAACATTTTTTGTCAAACTGCAAACCAAACAGCCATCAGCAGCAGCAGCAGCAACAACAACAACAAAATCATATATATATATATATATATATGTATATATATATATATATCTGTATGTATATATTTGTGTATGCAGAAAATGTTTGCGCTTGGTCATTATGATTACGATTTTCACCTGTGTTTACAGAGGCTGTTGATAAATATTATTCTAAGTACGTATATACTTATCCAATTAGAAAGAAATATCTTCAACAATTTGATGGCTAACTGATTTTTCCCATATCTCGCAAATGGTCAAGTCAAATCAATAAAATGAAATAGAATCGCTTATTCCAAATTTGAAGTCCCTAGTTAATATAGTCGCTATATGTGTATCGACATATTCGGCATACTTTTACTCAACATCATGATACGCTTTTTACCCATTCTGTTCTTGGTTTTGGGCATATAACAATAACAACAACAACAACAACAACAACAACATACAGCTGCTGGGGCACAATGGCCTTGGGTCAGAACACTGCTGTTGTATTGGTGTTGTGTAGCTGCTTGTGTAGCTCGTTGGCAGCGAGAGCCTTGAGCCGACGCTTTCGGGTTGCCATTGACAGCGAGTGGCCTCGATTTGACTATGCGTGGTTGTGGCCAGATTGCCTTGTGTGACTAAGAAAACTTGAGGTGCTTAACAATAATTGAATGAAACTTGAGTTAAGAGTGTCTGTGTTGTGTGTATATATATATATATGTATTATATAAACAAAGAGGCAGACGTAGAGAGAGAGAGAGAGAGAGAAGAGAGAGAGAGAGAGCGTGGATTAAGGAGTTGCATAGAGGACATTTGTGATTGGGTCTGTGAAATAAAAGCTGTGCTTACATTCTAAGTAAGTAATTATGAAAGCGCCACAGATGCCAAGCAACTATTGCACTCCCAGGCGGCAGTCGGAAGGGGATTCCAAGTTGAACTGATTAAAACTAGTTGGCCTCATTCAACATATATTCGTCTATATACGTGTGTATATATTTGAGCTGTGGATTACAAACTACAGAACTACAGGCATTGATACAAAATGATGAATTTATATTTCGCATGCACTCGCATTTCTCTGTTGTCATGCAACCAAAATTAATTATTAGTTGATGAAAATTTGACAAAATTTCACGTGCACGAAATAATTGAAATTGATACTTTAACAATAGTTACTATGTACGTATAACGAACGAACCGACTTTTTCCGTATCAATATGCTGTGACACAAAAAAAATATTGAATGAGAAAGAAAAACTCATAATTATTTTCCCATATGTAATGCAGTACAGTAGAAATGCTCAAATCAACATCGTATCATACGTGGCAATGGCGCCTAATGAGCCCACACACACACACACACACATGCACACACACACACACATACACATTTTTGGGATTCATATTGCATGCTGTGGAAACAGATTTTGTACTTAAGCATTGCATGCGCAATAGGCGAATGGATGTGGGTCGGTCTGTGGTTTTGGGAATGACGCTGATTGCGGTTAGGTATCTGGCATGCAGAGCCTAACGAGAAAATACAGCATTTATTTATATAATATTGAGCGTCAAAGCTGGTCATTTGTGGCAATATGGGGGCAAAGAGCTGCTAGGGCATATTGAATGACTAGCAAAAAAGATGTGCCTAACAAAATAAAACATCTTAAAATGCTATAGTGGGGAGACCTCGACTAAAAGATATCATGTAACCAACCGTGGAATAAAATAAATCAAATGAAATTCAGGGTCTAGCTGGCCAAATATCAAATTATTTTACTCTGCACACTCGAAACTAAGCAAATATAAAAAGATAATTAGTTTTGTATTTCCAACTCCAAATATATATATATATATATATTCACTGGTCATAGGCGTTGCAGAAAAGATATGTAAATATTTCTGCTAGCTTCGCTTATTGTTCGTTTTACATACATATATATTTCGATGCAGATTATAGGAGTTGTGGTTGACAAAGTCTGCGTCTCTCAACCGATCGTGCTGAAGGTATAAAATGATATGTAAAGATCAACTCAATTGATATATCTTTAACATTGACTTTCAGTGCTATGTGAAATGCTTTAGTCAACTTAATCTGCCTATGTTATCTGGGAGCATTCTAAATACGAAGTCTCGAGCTTTGTTAAGATCGACTTGTTCATACAGATGGATTGAATATATATATATGCTATATGCAGAGATTCATGATACCCTTTTATTCGTTTTCAATAAGATCAGGGTATGAAAAATGAACCGAAATCATGCTCGACTCATTTGAAAAGCACTTCTCATGGCCGCCAATACGGAACTAAATTTGGGCGCTGGATTAGCACAGGTGCTGACTAAGGCCTGGGGAGTGGCGCATATTTTAGATAACTGGTTTTCAATGCACATAGTCATTTTATAACATTTACCTACTTCAATTAAATTTGAGTAATTAACTAAACATTTTAAGTCTTGATCAATTTTTCAGCCAGATAAGTGAAATGCATTTATTATCTTTAATATTTAATGATTGAGTTTAGTTAAGCAAAAACAATGAGCATTTTTTTTTACTGTGTATTGTTTCCTTAAAGCCTATCATTAGCGTAGAAATTTAAAATTATAACGTAACACACACATATGCATAATTAATTGTAATTGAGTGGAATAGGTTTCTAAGGTTTCAATTCGATGAATTGAATTGATTTGAGGCCAAGAAAGATTGGCCATCTGCAGACATGTGGAATAAAAACGGGCTAATTTCAAAAAGGGATTCTAAAAGAAAACATTAAAAATTACTATTTAAATGATATTAATTTAAAAAGTAAAAGTTAATTTAAATTTGAATGAAAAAAAAGCAAAATAGATAGATTAATTACTGGAAATATGTCTAAGATATTTTGTAATTTGAGATTTATATAAGTGAATAATATAAGAATTGTCTGAACTTCAATATTTGACATATATATATATATATGTTGATCTTTACCAGCAATCGAAATATCTTACGATTTTATCGATTAGCTTGCTTTAACAGTTTAACTAACTAACTTTAATGGTGTAGAGAAATTGCCCTCATACAATATACTCTTATACCTTTGGTAACAGAATATAGGTAGCTGAAGCGTCACACATATTTAACCGATTACTATATGTATATAGCTTAAGATCGCAATCTCAAACAGAATCTGTTGGTAAGTCAGTGCCAGCTTTATCACATAATCTAGACTAGATGAGCTCACAACTCTAAGCTGGCTAACTCAATTAGCTTGACTATGTTGATCGCCGAGCGTCCCAGAAAAAAAAAACATAGTCCAAACATTTGTTCGGCTCACACGAAAACGTCACTGATAACCAAACGACCGCAGCCACAAGGTAACAACCGCCTGGCGGCTTTTCATCACTTAAGTGGCGCACGGGGGGGAGGCAGATGGTTTTGGCTGTGGCTGTGGCTGTTGCTGTCGTTGACGCTGTCACTGTCATTGTCATTGCGGCAAGGCGGCATGCCCAGGGCAACAACAACTACAGCAACAGCAGCAGCAACAGCAGCAACAGCAATAACTACCAGCAACATGGCAAGGACTCTATTTTCATTTTTCGCGAACCAACAAACAATTTAATTTCACACGCGAGCGCCAGTGTTGTCGTGCGGCATGCGAAATCAGCCAGCCGATACGGCCACACACACACTTAAGCATACACACGCACACACACGTGCACACACACACACACGCACACACACGCACACTTCGCCGCATGCAAATGGCAAATGGTGCCTCAAGATTTGCTCAGGTGTCGCATAACTTGGTTACCAAGTTTGCCAACGCTGCCTGCCTGCCTGTTAAGTCAATGACTTTTATGTACATTTTGATGGACTTTTAATCCATACGCCCACACACATATACACATGCATACACATACATACATATATATATATATATATATATATAGACATATACACACGTATTATGTTACAAGTGGAGAGGCAACCCGCAGAGGCTGTACTCTTGTGGCCGCCATCCATGTAGCCCATCATCATCGTCATCATCGCCATCGTCATCATCGTTATCATCATCATCGTTATCGTCATCATCAGCGTCAATGGCCGCCCGTTGTCCCGTTCTGTCTGCGGCTATGACTACGGTTACGGGTTTGGCTTTGTGTTTGGGTTTGGGATCAGCACGCTTAATGTGCTTAAGATGAGTTACATTATATGGCCAAGTATCTTCCTATCTCATTTGCCGCCTCTCTCACTCACACTCACACTATTACTCTTCTCTCTCTCTCTCTCTCTCTCTCTCTTTCTCTCTGCTTCTTTATCTCTATTGTGCGTCCTCCCATTATTTCGAGCACTTTGTAATTGCCTCTGTGCGGGAAATTTAATTTTGTAATGTGGCAAAAGTATAAAGTATAATATTGCGCTTTTGATTTCGAATTCGTTCGTTACTATTTGGCCATGCCCCAACCCCAACCCCAACCCCAATCCAAACAGAAGCCCCAACCCCTTTGTCTCTCCCCCTGCTTCCTCAGCTTGCTTTCCTTTTTGACCATTAATAGGTGTACTTATATGTTTAATGGAGTGCCATTCGACTGCTCCATGGCTCTGTTGAGACTCTATCTTTCCGTCGCTTTCCTTGTCCGTGTAGTAGTCAGTCTGTGTGTGCGTGTGTGTGTGTGTGTGACACAGTTAAAATTGCATACTCTGTGGGAGCGACGACGTTTGCATTCTTTCCCTCCGTGCCCTGCAAATGACCCTCCTCCCCTACAGTGCCCGGTCTGTTCCTAGGCGGTCAGTTTGGTCGCTTTGCAACACTTAGTTATGCAACTGTTGTTCAATGTGTGGCAAATAGTTTGCATTCGACTATTTACCGCATACACACACACACACACACATAATCACACACATAAACACACACAAACACACACCCGCATCGTAGGTAAGCTAAACTGACCAGTTTAAAGCTTTAAATTAGCAACGAAAATGCCACAGATGAATACCACCAGAAAGTTTTCATTTGTAAATGTGGTATCAGCTTAAGACACACAGTTTTCGGAGCATTACCATTTGCTACGCAACTGCAGTTTAGAGAGATAAGCAGACACACACACACACAATACTGGACTGGGGACATGGCAATTGTCACATATAATGATTAGATATTCATTAAATTGCTGCAGCTCAACGGCTTGCTAAGTGAACCGTTTTCTTGCGGCAAGTGCACTTGGAATAGACAATCAAGAGAATCAAAACTTCATTTGTAGTTGAGAATGGAAGTGGCAAGTTTTTGCAAAGCTCATGTAATACTAACTAGTTATTTATCTAAGCAAGACGTTTGCTCTCAAATATTATACGTTTTCTTCTAGAATTTGGGAAATAAATATCTATCTGGGTCTGCACTTCAAATTATTATCTTCTGTAATGCCTTTGCAGAAGGAAGGAGATGTCTCCGAGCTAATTTTGCCAGGTTGATATTATGATGTAGGATCATTATAATTATTTCAACTAGCTGCTCAAACACTGCACATTTTAAATATTCAATTAAAATCCAAAAACACTTGAGCTTTAATATATTAATCCCATTGCTATCTACGATTTGTAGCACTAATTATTCGAACACATTTGAGTAGAGCGTTTGTGTTTTGTTTATGATTTTGAGAGCTATTCACAAGGTCTCATGAACCTGATTGATGTGATTTGATGTGCGTTGTAATTAAGTATTTAAATAGCCATCACTGTAGATCGAATTTACACTCAAGCATTTAATACATGCATACATACAGACATACAGACATACATACACATGTGTGTACACACACAAGTGTGTTTTGTTAAGGGCATCTTGGGCAGTGCAATCAGGGAAACCGCAAAGTGCCTGGGCAATTAACGCAATTGCATGCGAATCAATCAAACGGCCTCGAGGAAGTATTTGTTAACTATAAGCATACGACCAAATTAATCCAAATATTCGAAATTAGATTTGCTAAACTATGCGGCAATATGCCGTTAAGCCACTTAACAAGCAATGCACAACATGGCCGACAGCAACAGCTGTGCGGCATCAACATTTCGGTTTGTGCAAACCAACTACAACTACAACTACAACTACAACTGCAGTTGCAGTTGTATCTCCATGTCCATATACATATATCTGTATTTTGAACTGTGTGTCGCATGTCCTTACTGGTGTGCAGTATCCTTGAAGGCGGTGTCTGTTGTCCATGTTTATCAATTTATTACTGCTGTTGCTGCTCTTGTTGGCCTGGCAAAGCATGAGTCATTTTCTGTTGTTGCTTGACTTATTCACGCATGCGTCTGTTCGAGTGTGGTTGTGTGTGTGTGCCTGTGTGCATGTGTGCATGTGTGCATGTGTGTACGAGAGGTCATCTAAAAGATATGTCGGATATGGCAGCCAAAAATGCCGCTTTCCCTGCGAGCCGTATGTCTTGTATGGCCGATTTACGTGGCGAAAGTTTTGTGTCTTTTGAATATGGCAATGGATGCTCCGCCTGCTGCCTGCTGCTACTGCCGTAGATATATATACATATATATATATATATATATATATATCTATGCTGGCATTTAAGTGCACAAAGACACACACACACACACACATTTACTCTATATGCCTCAGATAGTAGATAGATGAGCTGACAGGCAGTCAGTGCAGTGCTCACTCTTCGAACAGGCTCATATATCCTGTTATGCTGTGCCTAAAATGCCGCACTCTATCATCTTGCTCGCTCAGAAATCTGTAACGAAGATATTCGTACCTATTTAAGGCATGAATTGTATTCAAACTGCTTGTCTAATAATATTATATTTCTTTTCAATATTTATTAATCAATTAATAATAATCTGATCAAGTGTAATACCGATTGGAGAAGATAAGATCAGATGCGACTATATATATTAGCTTTGTAAACTGCTGTTAAACAAACTTTCGGTCATTCTTCTCTTCCCCATTCTTGACACCTTATTATATAATAATTATTTGTGTCCATTCTGACTTCAATTACTCGATTCAGCAACTTTCTTTAAGAATTGTATAAAATTTAAATGAAATTTAGCTTAATAATAATGTGGGTTACTCATTACCAACGAAATATATTGTATGAATAAATGAACTGGTTCGTTTAGGGCATTCGAGGAGCTGCTTGAAAAGACTTTCAGATTGTGGTTGTCTCGACAACGGCCAGAACAAAGTGAGAAAGCCTTTTAAAATGCAAGCAAATCGCAAAGCAGCTTCTGCTGCCTAGCTTATATCTCTCTGCGTGTGTGTGGGTGTGTGTGTGTGTGTGTGTGTGTAGCTTGTGGTTTGGTATATCTGATATCCGATATGTTTGTATATTGTCTAGGAAATGGAGTTCGAGTCTCCAGCTAGCTGACTGTCTTACACTCTCTCACCTTGCCTGCTGCTGTGATGGCGCTATCCCGTTGCGTTTGAATATGAATGCACATGTATGGCAGTTGTTATATATCTATATATTTATTTATTTCCTTTTATCACTGAAGCCCTGGAATGTTTCTGTTTCAGTTACTTGCTTGCCTTTGCTGCGTGGCCAGGTCAAGACCCGAGTGGCCAGCTGCTTCTCACTGGCTCCATAAAAAGCAGCAGGCGACAAAATTTGACACCCTTTCTGTCTCTCTGTCTGTGTGTGTGTGTGTGTCAGACACCAACTTTCATACACACACACACACACACATACACGTAGCTGCCTTATTGGCATCCAATTTGATTTATATTGTACATATGTGGCTTGAAAATGCCGTTGCTCAAATTGAAAATAATGTTTTGGAAAGGGAATTCAAATGGCTCAGGCGAAAGTAGAGGAGAGGTTCTTTGTGTGCGGACTTGTGTAGTCGATTGCATTTGCAAGCTAATCAGCTATATTGATAATTTAATTAATTTAAGCAACCAGCTGATTGCATCAATGCAACAAAAACAGCGAATATGCCATATAATCCATGTAGACAGCATACATTTTTCTGTGGACTTTGAGATCTTAATATGTCAGTGAACTGAATATTCAAAATGTGTGCAGCTGTCTTGCATCAGAAATACAACAACTTAAAATTCGTGTTTCGACCGATTGCTCCGATGTCAGCTATATGATATGGTGGCCCGATCCGGTCGACTCCGAACTATATACTGTCCTTACCAAAAACATACAAGTATGGAGTTAAACTTATTTAAAAAAGGACACAGACACAGACGGACATGCCTATATAGACTCGGCTTGTGATGCTGATGAAGAATAAATGTACTTTATGGAATCGGAATTAAACCCTTCAATGCGTTACAAACTTGAAATGGGATTAACAATAATGCAAACGCATCGTTCAAAATGTTCAATGTCCAAACAATAATAGCTTCAAAATTGTTGTTGCTTGCTAAAAAACTCTATCAATACAAAAACACACACGGATATACACAATAACATTTGCTTGACTGCTGCTATTGTTAAACATGTTTATAATATTTTCAGTAAATATTGATATCATTGGGATACCAGCACTGCGACCTACTCGATCTATTATGGCCTTAGTAAATATACTAAATACGAGAATGAATGATGCAAATAGAAGTGCTCTATTCAATGGTGCTCAACTCGTAGATGTTTCACATAGCGACACACATATTAATAATATTTTCAGTAGTCATCTAGTCAATAGTGCTCAACTCGGAGATATGTCATATTCTATAACGACTAAATATGTGAAACAACTAAACAACTTATCCATGCAATATGAAATACATATATATATGTATATATATATAAGGAATGATTGTATTGTCTTCTAATTTACAAATGGCTTAGCTATATTCTGTTTGAAGTTTTTATTTTGAGTGTTTTAGTTAGTCGAAATGTAGAAAAATGCAATCCAATTTGTTGCTCTCGAGTTGTGCAGAGGATTGCCCAAAAAGGCACACTTTAATGGTCATCGTAAGATGCAATTGAAGATGAACTGGGGATTGATTTGATAATTTTAGTTTATCATGAATAACAATGGCCAGATTCCCCTATCAACACTTATTAAATACTTGATTGTAACATTTTTCCCATGAGCAACAATAATCTCTACATTCCAGTATTCATTCAGTAAAGCATTATGCTTTTTGCCATGATTTTCGATCGAATTTCTATGGCAATAATAACGTCACACACAGCTAATATTTCAAGAAAGGTAAGCACTAATTGTAAAAAACAAATATACATTAATTAATTTAATTTATTAATGTGCTGCCAATTTGCTAAATAACCAATTATCATATTACCTGCTCCCGGGCGACCTTTTGTTTTTGACGGATGTTTTTAATTACCCACTTCTCGCCGTGTTGCGTGTTGCGAATGTTGCGAATGTTGCGAATGTTGTCTGTGGCTTACCTTGGTTGTTCGCACAGTGGTATACAGTGCAAGCTCAGGTCGTCAGAGCATGCGTTCAATCATAAATTGTATACGGGGAAAGCCAGCACAAAGCGTAAACAAGTCGACGAGCTGAAATTCGCCCGAAAAGCCTTTGGGTTTTCTTTTTGTTTTCACTGTGCGTGGGCCGAGAGACAGAGAGAGAGAGAGAGAGAGAGAGACAGAGAGCGAGAGAGAGAGAGAGAAGGAAAACGAGTGGAGGGTTTTTTGTTGTTTTTTTTTCTCAGGGGTTGTAAAAGTGCAATGGAAAACATTATACGTTAGTCGCCTACTTAACGCCACTGGCATCGTGCTGCTGCTGCTGCTGCCGACCGACACAAATATTAAATGCCACAAGGTGTGGAGACTGTGTCGAGGCTCAGCAAGGCGCATAAATATGCTCGAGAAGTGTGTCTGTGTGTGTGTGTGTGTGCGTGTGTTTGGATGTGCGTTGGGGCTGTGGTAACGTGTTAGTAGATTTTATACTTTGGCATGTGTCTTCACTTGTTTGTATGCGTGTGTGTGTGTGTCTGCATATGAATAAGGCGTTGTCGCCGTTGCCCCAAAAAAGTAGGCCACACTTTTGCTGGCGCTGCCGATTGTAAAAGTCGGAGCACTCATGCCTGTGTCTGTGTGCGAGTGTGCACATATGTGTGTATATATATACATATATGTAATCCCATTTGCTACCTTCGCTCCGGTGCCCCCTTGGAGCAACCGGCGCTGACAATGTAGAGCAGCGTTTCAAGTTTACGCAAAACTAACATATGCTGGCAACGTTTGAAAGATGGCCGCGATAATGAGTGTCTGGCATGTGGCATGTGGAACGAGGCACAAGACACAGTGCATACCCGATATGCCAGTTGACTGTGTTAGGCGAGGGCGAGGGCGGAGACCGGACATATAGGTTCGCTCGGTCAACATGGCCCAAGGGCCGGCATGGTCTTCTGCCCAGTCAGGCAGCGACAACGAAAACATTGTAATCATTATGAACATAAACAAATCAAATGCTTGAAATCACAACAGAACCTGACTAAATGTAATGGCCAAAATTCAGGGGCCGAGCAAACTGCAGACACAGTCAGAGAGCTGGTCATAAGGTGTATCTGCCTGAAAATTCAGTGGGAAGCAAAACGTTTTAGATGTAGATTCGCTTAAGCCTAACGCATTTTAATTTTATTAGCTGGAATTGCGAGCAAAGCTTTTCAAATGTTTAGCAGGATGTACTACACTGTCGTGCAGTTTCAGTCTTATGTTTCTGTATTCATTTGTTTTACTCTGATAACGCAGCTGTCCATCCGTCTGTCCTCTCTGTTATGAATGTTTATAATTTTGCATTCTCAAAGCTAGATAAGCCTTAAACTTGGAAGATGCATTCATCTTATGCATACCCACTCAGTACCCAGTCGATAACATCGATTATCACAAATCGATAGAACCACATCCAAGTTTGGTAAGAATGCTTTTGGCGTCGGGAAATCCTATATCTCCCGTAAGGCTAGAGTTACCAAATTTTAAGATTATTTAATGGTCGAGATACTCCTCAAATAGATACACTGGCTTTAGAGCATTGCTCAGTCGGTTATGTCCGACTGCTGGGGCTGCGGCAAGTTAAGCCTAAGTTTGCTACAATCAAGATAATCTTATGTGAAAAACAAAAGAAAATAACAAGACTGTGAATGGGTGGCATTGCTATGAAAATGTCAGATAGAGAGAGTGAGTGTGAGAGAGAGAGAGAGAGTGAGAGCATAGAACTAACAATAACTGGACAGGGTGTGAGTCGCTAACCACCTGTTGTTGTGCATGCTGTTGCTTGTCCTCCATTTGCCACATTATCAGTTATGCGCTTTGATATCAGATAAGCCCACATCAAAAGGCGACTCGCCGAAAAGGTAATAGTAAAGCAGGGGTATAAGCACGCACAGACACACACACAGACACACACACAACATGGAAAGATAAGGCCTACTCGCACTTGAGATTTACGCTTGGCCTCTTTCTCTCTATTTTGTACTCTCACTGTTAGTGCTTCTTACTCTCCATCTCTTTCGCACATACATACTTAACATATAGTGGGCGGTATGAGGCGAACACGAATTTGTTATTTGCATATACCCTGCACCCATCAATATTTAATGCACAGGGTACAATAAAGTTGTTCAATGCTATGTAAGAAGAAAATGGCAGCATATACTTGATCCCATAAAGCTGATCTATATTCTTGATCGACGGCATTAGCCAAGTGGACTTGTGGACATGTCCCTTAGTCTGGACGATTTCAGCGAAATCTGGAATGAATATTTTAGTATACCACATGCAGCTGAAGATTGTTGAATTTCTTCGATAACTCACCCCGTTTAGCATATTTTGATCATTACTTTTACCAATAGTAATAATCTTGCAAGATTTCTAATATCAAAATTAATAAAATGTTCAACTTTCCTTAAGGTTAAGCGTGTTTCTTAACAATGGCCAAATTGTACAGTATATACATGTATGTGTAAATATTAGGGTATCTTCTAGTCGAGCTCTTTCGACTGCAGCATTGTTATTTGTTTATTTGTGAACTTGACGACTTTTGCGTTGGACTTAATGCGATTTTTATGCGCCACACAACGTACTATGCGGGCTTCAGCTTCAGCTTCAGTTTCAGCTTGAGCAACTTATTCACCGCAACCCCATGTTTATCCATCAGCGGCATGGCAACACACAGAAACTTAGCCCAATGAAGTTGCAACGCGTAACAGCAGTTTGATATCATTCTGCTCCCCTGTGTCGCGCGGACATGGACATGGCATAGTCACGTGGGTGTACTAAATAATTTTAGTTGCTGCCCAAAAGAAAAACAAATTATATTATGTTGACATTAAAATACTCTACAAAATGTATATGAAATCTTTAAGGGCTCAAAAGTTGTGTGCAAAACTAACTTTTTGTTCACAACAAACTGCATAACTAGTTGTGTAGTATGGAATTTGAAGTTGTTTTTTTTTTGCCACAGAATTCACACAGCTGTTGCTGAAATTTAATGGATGAATAAAAGTCAAAAACATAACAATTTTCAAATTGAATAATCGATCAGCGTGAAGCGAACATAATTTTATTATAGGCTTATAGTATTTTATTATGATGATTTTTTTTTATTTTTTCCGAAAGCCAAAAAACAAATTTAAATATTTTGTATGCAGATAGACACACCGTAGGTCGATTGAGTCACTCTCGCTCTCTCGCTCTCTTTCTGTCCCAGGTGAGTGTAGCAATTTTATGGAGCCTCGTTTTTAAAGTGCGTTGCAACAACAATGCTCTTTGTTTGCATTTGTTGTTGTTGCTGTTTACGGTTTTTTTTTTTTTTTTTTTAGATGTGCCACCAGATGTGCGTCCACTCAAACAACAACAACAACAACAACAACAACAACTGGCTGCGAACAAATACAAACATACAACTAAGCATTTTGCGACGGCCCACGCAGCTAGCGGAAACAACAATTTTTTTTATACCCAGTCGCCTGCTCTGCCCAGATCTGATGCCATTCTGGAGATGCGTGCTTTTCACGCTGCGCGTCCTGCGAAATTTTGCGCTTTCATCCCTTTTTGGGTCCAGCCGCTGTTGTTTCTAATCCCATTTTAGCTGAAGCATTTTTTCCGCTGCTTTTCACACATCATCACCCCTCATCCCTTTGGCCGTGCCTACTCTTTCATATATACCTGTGCGAATGTCAGCAGCAGTAACAACAACAACAACAATGTTAGCAACAACTAAAGCAATGCCAAACATTTTTTCATTTAGATGGCGCTATAAAAAGCAAGAAGGAAAACAACACCCAGTCGGCGTATAACGTAGAGTGTGGCTGGGTGTGTGTGTGTGTTTGGGTGTGTTTGGGTGTGTCTGAGTGTGCTTGCATTTGCGTATGTAGCTTTGCATATTTGCCTTTGGGTAAGTCTTGTTGGCCCCGCTCTGACCAGGTCCCCTCCGGGCTGACCATGCCCAATCTACAGAAAATACATAAGTGCGCCCTAAGGTTAAGGCTGCTGAAATATGTTGTATGTATGGATATATGTTGTTGTATGTATATGCACATATGTATGTACTTCTGTGTACTTATACTTGTGCCTCTACACTCAAACCCCACATTATTTACGTTCAATAATTTGCATGCAAAACGAATTTGATTTAGAAGCTCAAACAGCTTTAGTGCCACTAAATTATAGTAAATTATATATACATATATTACGTAGTTATAGACTTGTATGTCTCAATAATAGTCTTGATTGTCACACACTCCCATACCACATTGTAGTATTGTAGTTAGTCCGGGTAATCAAATTGCCAAACGTTTTATTTCTTTTCCATTGGCATATTTATACATATATATATATAAATATGTATATATATATATATATATACCCATGTACACATACATATGTATGATCTGAGCACGCTTATTGCTCCAATTCAATTCAGATTCAGACAGATATTTCGAGTGAGCATTTGGCAGGAAAGGATTCGCTGCATGCCGCTTTTCAGTTATCTTCATTGTTGCTTGCAGTTCCTCCCATTATGCAGCGTAAACTATTGTTGATCCGGTCTTGCAATTGTTCGCTATGTGGGCGTGGCAGATTGCCTCTAGTTTTGTGACAGTTATTTGGCCACTCAATTTTGTGACGTTTTCGGCTAATTGGGCGTCAGTCGGCACGATTGACTTTTCACCAATTTACACACGCACAGACACTCAAGTACACACACACACACACACACACACACACTCACACACCTACATCTGCACAGACTGAAGCACTCTCTCACTCACATATGTCTCGGCAATCCATTTGATACCAGACGTGGAAAGGAAACTCATAAAAAGTCAAGTTGAAAAAAGTTAAGAGCAGTAGCAAAACTTTGGAGCAAATCTTTGTCAAATTTAATGAGCCTCAAAATTGTTGCAAGAATAACGACAAACGCAATCTTTACGCCCGATTCGCAGCCCCTCCCCTCGCCCCCCGCACCCGAGCATGCCACTCTTTCTATCGTCTGATAAAGCACAAAGCACAGTCGGTAAAATCTCAAAAAGTCGATTAAAAAGCAACAAAACAAAAAAAATACAACAACAACAAAAAAATTGGCAAATGACAAATGGAAATGAAAATTGAAAATGTGACAAGGTGGAAGTCGTCGTTGCTGGTACTTTAATTCATATTGCTGCCTTGTCTACACAAAAATTACAACATGTGGCACGCCCAGTGGGCGGCGATCTGCGTGGCGCCGTCATATGAAATGCATGAACTGTTAAAAATGTATGTGATGAGAAATATTTTTAAATGTTACATTTCTTTTACATTTTCAACTGTTTTGTGTTCAGCTGTTGTTGTTGTTGTTCCTCTCCTTTTTTTTTGTTGTTTTTTTTTTATGTATTTTTTATTTTGCAATTCAGTTGGCTGTAGGAGACGGGCTACCAATGGCCTGGATACCTATCAGTGAAAGTAATAAATTGTTTAAATTTATATGTACAAACATGTTTCTGTGTATTATAAGCGTATTCTTGTTTCTGCATGTGTGTGTGTGTGTGTGTGTGTGTGCGTGTGTGCGTGTGTGTGTGTGTGTGTGTGTGTGTGTGTGTGTGCCAATTTTGTTCATTAATTTTTTAGTGTCCGCCGACTGTGCAGAGAAAGAGTCCATCCACACTGGCCAGGGGGCACGCAGAGAACATGGACATCATTCGCATGATGCGGCCAAAGCGCCACCCGTTTCAACAAATGGGTCCGGACGGTTTTCACATAGTTGGCCAAAGAACAGAGAACAGCACACTTAATTGATTGCATGACTGAATAAAGCGTGGAATACGCACAACAAAAAATTAACAAGAAATAATAAGCAAATGATGTGAAAAAATAAATGCCATATTCTTCGAATTCTTCGAATATCCATGTATTAATAAAATGCAAAATAAACATCGATTCAGGAGAGAAGGCCCAATAATATTTTCATATAAAATTGCAAATAATAAATCGAGTGTGATGAAGCATAAAAATCACTTACTAAAAACCATCTAGAAGATAAACCGATACTAGAAAAGATATAATTATATTGAAAATCGGTTCAGCCACCAAATGTTGTTCAAATCAAGTTTGAATACTTTCAACTTAACCTCATATTTTGTAAGAATAAAAACTCCAATTCTCTATCGGTTAGTGAAGTGACCATCAGCAATAGGACCAGAACAAGTAGAGCAAACGTTGGGTTTATTTGTTTTATTTTGTAGTATATAATGCATACTTTTCTTCACGTCCCATTTTACTTTGCCGGATTTTTATCTTTTTTCGTTGTTGTTTTATTTTTATTGGTTTTTTGTTTTCGTGTTTTTGCTTCGTTTTTTTTATGTAGTAAAATAAAATTACGCTTTACGCAAATCATTTTTAATGAATTTTAATATTGCCGCTGTCGTCACTGTGACTCCGCTTTGGTTGTTGTTTTTGTTTTTTTTTTTTTTTGGTTTTTGTTGCCGCTGTTCCTTCCACATGCAGCAACAACAAAAAACAAATAACAACAATCTCACAGCTATGGTTAGGTCATTAAATTTTAAATGTATTCGACGCTCTCAAGACTCGCGGCCCATAGGTAAAAATCCTGGTAAAAATTGTTGGCCACGCAGCGGTTAAGGCAAATAGCGATCCACTCATACATGCCTATGTAAGTACATACATACACATCCATATACATGTACATACGTATAAATATACATAAGTGGAATACACCTACGAATCTATGTGTATGTATAAGCGAGTGGCATAAATGCGGTTTAAGTTTCCGTTCAAGCGCCAAGGGGCCGCAGCCATAAAAAAAAAAAAAAAAAACGGCAACAACAGGCAACAACAGGCAGCAAGAGGCAACAAGAGGCAACAAGAGGTAACAACAACAAGCCCACCTAGCCAAGGACCAGTCATTTTTCTTTCGTTTTGACTGAATTTGCTGTTTTGCCATTTCATTTCGAATACTCTAACTGTGATCCGCTTTGATTGTGCAAGACAAATGGCTCCTTTTTGCATTTCTGTATATACATAAAACAGTTAGGTTATTTAAAACAGTGTCATTATTTATTACATATAAAATTTGTTTTATGTGCGACACAGACAGACACAGTACTCAAGCAATCAGTTAACGTAACAAACTCTTTTCAAAAGCATTGATTTTTTGTCTTCGTGTTGTTTTGATATTTTGCAGCATAGATATAGACATATAGTGATAGTGGACTGGAGCCCAGTGTATTTGTAGCATCGGTGTGGTCCTGATAACCTCACACACTTCTCTTCTTTGTGCTGACTTGCAGCTGTTTAACAAATAGCTTATTTTCTGCTCATTATTGGTGTGGCTCTGGTTATTGTTAGTCGGTCGCCAACGAAATTGACAGTTTATTTTTCACTTTGGCGAGTGTACTTAATTATATTTTATGATACCTAGCAGCGGGACTGAAACTGAAAGTTAAATTGAAGGACGCACGAATGTTCGAGCCATCTCCGTTCTCCATTTTGAAATCCCATTTACATCCTTGTACACACACCCTACACCTATTCGCATTGGAATTCTTATTGGCATTGTCATTAGGCTGCCTAAGCAGCTTCCACTGAGTGCTGGCCGCCCAGTGACCGGTGTCCGGTGGCCGGTGGCCGGTGAGCATCCAGCAGTAAGCGGCTTAAAACTCTGCTCCCAGTTATCAGCCAAGTGCAGCGCCAGGTGGCGCATCGAATCAACAACAAGCTGGGACCATGTCTTCCAACTGATTAACTGTCAGCAGTCCTGAATTGAGGTCTGTCAAGGTGTTTCGACCAATTTGCTAACCAGCTGGCTGTCTGGCCCGTTCATGTCCCGTTCATGTCGCCCAGGCAGTAGTAAGATTTTGTTGTTATTGTTGCTGTTGTTGTTGTTGTTGTTGTTGTTGATGGCGACACTAGTGTTGGCCATGCATAATATATAAGCATAACTTCGTAGCATTAATCATTATAAATCAGTCAATTCATAAATTCATTCCCTCACTCATTCCGTCATTCAGTAGCGATTTCAGGCAATCCAACACATACCGACACGAGGTGGCCTTGTGGGGGCGTAGCACATGCCACATGGCACATATCATTGAGGGAGCACAAAACATGGCAGTAACAGCACATCTCAAATTCCATCCGAGATTCCTTGAGCGAACTTCCGGCACTGAATGCAAATTCGAGCACAGACATCTGCCACTAAACTGGTGGATGTTGGACTTGGAGTTGCAAACACTGATTTCATATATAATATATATATATATATATATATATATATATATATTCAATAAAATAGAATAACACAAACTATGCATCAAATACTATCCACAATTAAGAATTAGGTGAGGAAAGTAGTACGAATATAATATAATCTATGGAATATTTATTTATTGTATTTATGTATACATCATGTGATATTCTTCTCCACCGATTTGTTTATGCTTACGGAATACTCAAGTGAGCCAAACAACTACAAGAATGAAATGAGAGTACAATGGGGCCAGCAATGGAACACGCTTGTGCGGGGGAGGTTATAAAATGGCAGGTGAACGCAAAGGCAGCGCCTCAAGTGTCAATAGATTGGCTGAGGGGCGTGCCTCGGGCTGCTGGGACGTTTAGCATTGTGTGTTTGGCTGTGATTCTTAGCTAAATATAAGCGTTTTCTCAAATGGTTCAGTGTAACCAGCAAGAATGCCAAAGTTTACAAAGCTCAACAAGCAGGTGCTCTGAACTCAGGAAAAGTCCAACATGTCTTAGATACTATCGGACAAACACAAATGTGTTTGTGTTGATGTCTGTGCGTATTTGTGTACAAAATACCATAGAAAATGCATGCTCTTAATCGATGTGAATGAAATTACTACAGGTGATTACGACGAGGTACGTATCTACTGAGATTTACTGAAATTACATTCAAGTCTGTAGTATCTGACTTGGCAGTTGATGCTAATCAAGAATATGTGTCTACATATACAAATTGTCAGTGGGAATTTTTTGGATATCAAATGGCTTGCTCAAGACATTATTCATACGACTGGTCGACAACAAACAAACTGTTCGTGCGTAGAGATCTCCATCCAATCCTTGATCGTTGCTTGAGTTGGCTTATTGGATTGAAGTTCGAGCTACAATTGCGTACCTTATGCTGCGGCCATCGAACATCATCCATCATCAAAATAATAGTTGCTATTGATTGGGGTCTGCTAGTTAACCCCAATGTGGTGTGCCTGGGCTAGGAGTGTAGCTTGGCAAGCGCTTTTGCAGCTGTGTCGCCCATTAGAACGTTCATTTCAATTTCTGTTGCTGCTGTTGCTGTTGCTGTTGCTATTGTTGGCCGTCTAATGGCTTCACATATTTGCAGTTGCAAATTCTAGAAATCAACAATAGCAACAAAAATCAACACATACAACAAAACAATGTTGCTGTTGAATGTGGGCTATGCAATTTTTTTGGCTGCCTGTCAGCCACTGTGTGTGTGTGTGTGACAGCCATTTTGAAACTTAACAGCGCTAACAACCGGAAATCGTGCAAGTATTTAAATACAGCTAAAGTGGTAAGTGCTGCGGGCAGGGTCAACACGGATGGGGAGAGGGGAAAGGGGATGGGGACTCATGGCAACTATAACCCAAAAACTGAAATTGATGAAAATTTATTTGAATTGCAGTTTGCAGCAAGTGCGCGCATGTATGTGTGCGAGTGTATGTGTGCGAGTGTGTGTGCGTGTGTGTAGCATGCTTCTCGTTGTATTTCGGAATAGTTTTGTCCATCCAGCGTCCCCCCGCTGTCGCTGAGACGGCTCCAGCTGCTTGACTGTTTTCTGTTGCTGATATGCTTTTTGCAGCTGTTGCTGCTGCTGCTGCGGCTGCTGCTGCTGCTGCTGCTGCTGCTGCTGCTGCTGCTGCTGTTGTTATTGATGTCTGTTCTGTTTGCATTTACATGCACTTACCATTGTCATTGAAAATGTACATTTGCTTTGGCGCCACGACGCCCAAGCAGCTCGAACACAACATCGCTTGAAATCCAAATTTGTCGCAACGTTTCTTCAGCGTTCTCATAATATGAATTATTAATTTGATTGCTGTCTCCCCACTTTGAGAATACCAGCGCAACCCTTGCCCTGCAATCAGCCCTTCCCCTAACCCACCAACCCACAATCGGGACCATGTCTCACTGTATCCGGCGATTATACATTTTTAATTTGATTTCTCATGCTATATGCTCTTTCCCCTTCTCCGTCCCTCTCCCGATCCCTCCCCCACCCCCTCCCCGTCACCCTGGCAGTATATGTGTTTTTCTTTTATTTGTACTTTAATTTGTATCTGGGGACAAGCGAATGAAACGTCGCTTATATGACAAATTAACGTTCCGAAAATGCATGCTCCGACAATTAATCATCAACGGAGCGGATGACCGGATGACCGGATGAACAGCCGGCGGAGCTGATTGAAAGCGTCTTCCAGAATTTCAGTTAGCCGTTGATGTTAGTTAGGCACACGCGAAGGAATGCGACATTGGGGTGGGGGGGTGTAGAACCGGGACAGGGATATCAGATGCCATGCGAGAGTCGGCTTTTTAGATAAATGTGGCAGCTGATTGGACTTTTGGCAAGTCGTTTTGCCCTTGTCCTTGAGCCTGGTCCATGCCTCCATTTCCACTTCTCAGCTGGTTTAATCTGGTGCCTTTTTGATTTAGTTTCATTTTCAACGATGGGCCAACGTATTTGCCTTTTGGCATCATATTTTATATGTTCTTGTTCACTGCTTGGATTTAGGTCATTGCCAGAAGCATTGAGATTGATGAATAGGCTATTAGAATGTTTGGCTTTCGCATCTACTGCATTAACTTGACTCATCTTATAAGTGTTTTCTTAGAGCTGGCGACTTTAAAAAAGTGCACTCAAATTGCTCGTAATTCACAAGTTAATTTAGACAAGTTGTCTGTCCTTTGACATGTTCACTGGCACCTTAAGAGAACGGCTTGTGTCTTTAGTCTGCCAGTTAGGCTTAATATTGTCTTGCCTTGCGCTCACAAAATGATTAAGAAGTTCTGCCTACAAATTCGGGATGCTTAAATTGTTGTAAATAAGAATTATTTCACAACTATTTGTTTGTTGTGCAGTGAGAAGACTTGTCAGATATTTTGCGACCGTTGATGTATGAATTTTATTTGATATATTTTTTGCTATAAAAAACGGTCCAGAATGCGTCAAACAGCTATCGGAAACAATGGCAGATATTACATTTAAGCAAAACTTATGCGACTATTTGTTTACTTGTGACATGTACATATAACTGACAGTTATCGTTGAAAAACTCGCTGCCAAATTGCTACCAGAATACGAACCTATTTATGAAATCAATGGGATGGGTACAGAAGAATTTGTGAGAGAACCTCATTCTTGAATATAGTTTGTCAATATTTCTTTTTGTAGAGATGAGGCTTAGATGGTATCTGCCAGTTGCTCATTTTCAGTTAGAGTCCTATGTTGTTGTGTTATTGAGCTTCTCGCAGTCTTGAAACTGGCATCAATTTGGTTTTGTGTTTTGATCGAATTCTGCCTTCAATATGGACGCTGAATCGGATTCTGGTTCATGTGTTATTATGCTCAGTCATTCAGGGTGGCGTTAGTTCCACTGAAGCCGTAAGCCTTTCTAAGCTTCAGTCTATAGGCCATCATTGGCTGTCAACCCTGATATGACCAGCGGTAAGTTGCGGAGCAGTGGTAGAGTAGAGTGAAAGGGAGGTTTGCCACACATCAGCAGTCGGCTCCAATACGATTGCTCAGTTATTTACTAATTAAATGTATACATAGAAGTGCAGTAAATCCAATTTTGAGAATGAAATTAAAATTAATTGGTTTACAATTGAAAAGAATAGTTTAGTTACAAATCAAATTCTGAAAAATTACAAATTAAATCAAATTTTAAAAATATAAAACATACTGGTATTTTTAATGCAAATAATAATATAATAATATTAATCAATCGAATCATGAAATATGGGTAAAACAGTCTATAATGTCAAATGTAAGCCTACCCACCATCTACCCGATTAATCCTATATGAGTGATAATAATTTTTCAGCAATTTTCGAACGAATTTCATTTAAAAGACAAGGTTTTACATTTCCCAAGACAACGAAATTTATTTGCATCATTATCTTTCTATAATGAATTTCCCTAACAATTTAACTGAAAATTTAGAAATTCAAATGAATTTTCCAGGTGCAGCTGTCCATTAATCTATCCTCTCATAATTAGTTAGTAAATGAACAATATATTTATTTTAGTTTTTACTTTATACAATATGTTGACACTCCATGAAGGTTGCATCAGTAATTATCGAACATGGCTGCCTGCCACTGACAGGCTCAATTTGACTAGGACAATTGTCTATTAGCATGTTAGTAAGTTAATTTAAACTTAAGTTGACTTTAAATTGAATACCTTATTCAGCTATCAATGTGGAATAGTCATTTCCCTTGTGATGTTGCCTAATGTAATGAAAAAGACAACTATACCGCACTGTACCGTATTAATAACAAATGTGTAATTTTGAGCCAAAAATTCTAATGAAGGCTAATGAAGGCAACTCCATGTAGCAGCTACATGTTGCAGCACCATGTTGCAGCAATTGATTGATCTACTCCGGGCCTATCCTTTTCAGCGATAGCTGCGTGTAAGCTTATTAAGCAACTTTCCATGTAGCCCATTCGTCAGCCCCATTTTACACCATATCACAAATGGGTTTTTGATTAAATCAAAATGTCGCTAATTAGAATGTTCCTAAATTTGGCCCTGGTTGTGCAGGCACATGTTAGCGAGTGCATATTATTATTCGGTAATTGAGTTCCTGCGTATGGGCGTTGTCCAGTCCATTGTCAATAGAATGTTTGGCTTTCGCATCTACTGCATTAACTTGACTCATCTTATAAGTGTTTTCTTAGAGCTGGCGACTTTAAAAAAGTGCACTCAAATTGCTCGTAATTCACAAGTTAATTTAGACAAGTTGTCTGTCCTTTGACATGTTCACTGGCACCTTAAGAGAACGGCTTGTGTCTTTAGTCTGCCAGTTAGGCTTAATATTGTCTTGCCTTGCAGTTCTGCATATATTACATTTAAGCAAAACTTATGCGACTATTTGTTTACTTGTGACATGTACATATAACTGACAGTTATCGTTGAAAAACTCGCTGCCAAATTGCTACCAGAATACGAACCTATTTATGAAATCAATGGGATGGGTACAGAAGAATTTGTGAGAGAACCTCATTCTTGAATATAGTTTGTCAATATTTCTTTTTGTAGAGATGAGGCTTAGATGGTATCTGCCAGTTGCTCATTTTCAGTTAGAGTCCTATGTTGTTGTGTTATTGAGCTTCTCGCAGTCTTGAAACTGGCATCAATTTGGTTTTGTGTTTTGATCGAATTCTGCCTTCAATATGGACGCTGAATCGGATTCTGGTTCATGTGTTATTATGCTCAGTCATTCAGGGTGGCGTTAGTTCCACTGAAGCCGTAAGCCTTTCTAAGCTTCAGTCTATAGGCCGTCCTTGGCTGCCAACCCTGATATGACCAGCGGTAAGTTGCGGAGCAGTGGTAGAGTAGAGTGAAAGGGAGGTTTGCCACACATCAGCAGTCGGCTCCAATACGATTGCTCAGTTATTAATGACAAGTCGTTTGTTGCTCTCCCCTCTCTCCCCTCTGTTGCCCCTATCCAACAGTCTGTTGTACAGTATGTTGACCTAGTTGAATTTAATCTAACACCTACACACACACACACGCAGTCTACTTGAAAATCTGAAACGTATAAGACGCACACGAATTGTGAGGTATGTAAAAATCGTTTGCCAGCAATATTTTATAGATATACAAGTGTGTGTGCGTGTGTGCAGTATATGTATATATATCGAAAGCAGCCATACAAACTCATAGATTTGCAAAGTGCTACAGGCGCCAGGCAGTCGTAGCGACAACATCAGCAATAGCAACAACAGCAACGTGTGAATCCGGATGTGGATGGTAGGATGCGGGGCATCCTGCTTGGCACACCTAAAGCTCCACTTTGTCCATTCGCTCGTGCTTATGTGTGTGAGTGGCGAAATGCGTAGCTAATATCGTGTGTGTGTGTGTGTGTGTGTGTGTGTGTGTGTGCGTATGCCTTTTAGCTGCTATTCCAAAAGAGATTGAACTTTTGTTTCGCACCAGCACCAGCACCAGCACCAGCCCATCAGCTAAAGGGGCTGCAACTCCAGGTCGATGGTGGTGGTGAGTCTGATTGTGGTATTTCCTGAGTGGCTCCGTGGATGCTGTGGCTCACTGGCTGGCCCAGTGTCAAGAATCGTTGACGGAAATCAATGTCGCACTTAAGCGGATTCACAAAATTGGTTATATGTTTCGTTTATGTACAAATATACAGACATATGTACACATATGAATAAATGTGGGCAAGTGTGGACGTCTTTTATTTTATGTTTTTGTACCAAGGCAGCCAATGGCTAAACGTCCACGGTCCAACACTCCCACAAGCTGCTATAGCTGCTATATGGCTATTAAGCCAAATAAAACAACAAACAAATGCATTTTCCTACCAAGTCACCAGATGTCAGCTCCCTCACGTGTGTGTGTGCGTTGTGTGTGTGTGTGTGTGTGTGTGTGATGCTGTTTAGCTCAAAATAAGAGTAACAAATACTGAACGGAATTCATTGAGTGCAAAGGAAATTCAAACGGAAAGCCAAATGAGTGAGCGAAGCGTACAAGCTCGACTCAACACATTTGTCCTTCGACCCTTCGACCCCTCGACCCCTCGACCAGCAGAGCAACACCAACAAGAGCTGCTGCAGAAAATAGTAAATAAATGGATTAGGTGCATAGCTGGCACAGTTCAGGGATCAGCAAATGGTGAGGAAATTGCAATCAAGCAGGATTTATATCATTTTATATACTAATTAAATGTAGACATAGAAGTGCAGTAAATCCAATTTTGAGAATGAAATTAAAATTAATTGGTTTACAATTGAAAAGAATAGTTTAGTTACAAATCAAATTCTGAAAAATTACAAATTAAATCAAATTTTAAAAATATAAAACATACTGGTATTTTTAATGCAAATAATAATATAATAATATTAATCAATCGAATCATGAAATATGGGTAAAACAGTCTATAATGTCAAATGTAAGCCTACCCACCATCTACCCGATTAATCCTATATGAGTGATAATAATTTTTCAGCAATTTTCGAACGAATTTCATTTAAAAGACAAGGTTTTACATTTCCCAAGACAACGAAATTTATTTGCATCATTATCTTTCTATAATGAATTTCCCTAACAATTTAACTGAAAATTTAGAAATTCAAATGAATTTTCCAGGTGCAGCTGTCCATTAATCTATCCTCTCATAATTAGTTAGTAAATGAACAATATATTTATTTTAGTTTTTACTTTATACAATATGTTGACACTCCATGAAGGTTGCATCAGTAATTATTGAACATGGCTGCCTGCCACTGACAGGCTCAGTTTGACTAGGACAATTGTCTATTAGCATGTTAGTAAGTTAATTTAAACTTAAGTTGACTTTAAATTGAATACCTTATTCAGCTATCAATGTGGAATAGTCATTTCCCTTGTGATGTTGCCTAATGTAATGAAAAAGACAACTACACCGCACTGTACCGTATTAATAACAACTGTGTAATTTTGAGCCAAAAATTCTAATGAAGGCTAATGAAGGCAACTCCATGTAGCAGCTACATGTTGCAGCACCATGTTGCAGCAATTGATTGATCTACTCCGGGCCTATCCTTTTCAGCGATAGCTGCGTGTAAGTTTATTAAGCTACTTTCCATGTAGCCCATTCGTCAGCCCCATTTTACACCATATCACAAATGGGTTTTTGATTAAATCAAAATGTCGCTAATTAGAATGTTCCTAAATTTGGCCCTGGTTGTGCAGGCACATGTTAGCGAGTGCATATTATTATTCGGTAATTGAGTATCTGCGTATGGGCGTTGTCCAGTCCATTGTCAATGGGAGTCTATGAGCTGTGCTCCAGCTCTGCAACGGGTTTGGTTGATGGGATGTTGGTGTTTGGGGGGTGTTTGGGAGCATGGGGTACATTTTAGTTTTTGGGGTTGACTGTCAGTTGAGTTTCTGTTAAGCTTTACAAAAACTTTTCGCTTGCGTTTGAATTTTATGCGAGTTTGTCGCGTATATACAGTTATTTCGTTTTCTTATGCGTGCTGCGCATGGTTCCGGAGTGGCGGGGATAGCGGAAAGGGGAAAGTCTGATCGAGGGTAGTTGTGTTGGCTGGTTATCGAGCGGGGGCAACGACGTGTCGCATAAATTTAAGTTAGCAACACATTTTCACACTGCCAGCCAGCCTCCCCACTTCAGCCAGTCTCTCGACCCCTGCAGCAGCAGCAGCAGCTTCAAGGACAACCGCAGAGTCACAATTTTTCGGTTTACCTAATGCGCCGCTAAAAGTTTTTCTATTTTATTATTTCTGCCTTTTGCAACGTTTCTTTTTATTCTCTTTTCGTTTTTTTTTGGGGGGGTTTTTGTTTTTTTTGTTTTGTTATGCCAGCTCCTTGGCGCTGGAGCTGCTTTTTCCTTCTGTCGCTTTTCAATTTTCTCTCGTCTCCAGCCAAAAACTATTTATAAATTGTATCTGTCTTGTTTTTCCATGTGGTTGAATCCATGAATCTCGTTGTGAGTGCGAATCTCTGTGCAAATGTGAGTGTGAATGTGCTGCGCGTATTTGATGTTTTGCGACCAAGGTGCACTGAGCACTGTGCGAATCAGCAGGCGGTCGACATATTTATAATGAGTTTAAAAAAATACAACACTTGCGAAGGGAATTGATGGAGCTGAAAATATTCGAAATGTTTTGCAGTCTCATCAGCACGCTGGATGAAAGTTCACCTGATGTATGATTTAATAGAATAAGCTTTAGCGGTGAACTTATGTAAGACGAAAGCGGTAAGCAATTATTTATTTACTGTATACTGCAAAATATATTTTATTAATTTTCTTTGAACTAACAACTATTTTATTGCCCTTTGGCTTGCTCCAGCGAGATATTTGCCTTGCTTATTCACAAACATACGGTGTCTCAGAGCTTATTTGGACCATTGTCTAGCAAAAAATATAAAGTGCTTTAAAGTTTAAACCAAAAAAAAAAACAAACGCAAAATGTTTAAATGCCAATTTGTTGAATGTTATATCACGTTTGAGAAAAAACGTTAGTTTTTATTAAAATATTAGTTAATTAATTAAAATAAGTCAAAACTAAAAACATATCCAAAATACATGTCAAAGTTTATTTCAAGCAGTCTTAAAAAAGTAACATATTTGCCGTATAAAAACTTAAATAAGGATGCTAATAAATTCCAGATAAGCCAGGACTGTACTAATCCGGACTTATGCTTGTGGTCGTTGTCCTGGTAGCACTTGAAAGTACGTCGGATTTTTAGCTTCTCGGTACTTTGGAGTAAATTTTCCTTTAATATATTGAAGTACACATTCTTGTCCATGGTTTTTTCAGTGAATGGTTGCACCCGAGATGCAGGAGATAACTAAACTAACTACGAAGTATTGGTCTATTTACACCAAAAATAATTAACCTAACGTAAAAAATCTAGGCACCCAGTTGTCCATAATGTAACTGTTCGAAATAAGCTTTGACCATAAATTGAGGTACTTTTTTACATAACCCAACCTAGCTGGTGGGGAAACCCCAGTATATTGGAGTCAAATATTCTTTTTGGTGGTTAATATATGTACCTGGCATAGGATTTTGGAATTTTTGGAAAATAATGTATAATTAGTTAATGGCAGGAAATTAAAAATTTTTCTAGGCACTGGGCCAAATCCGCTCTGAGCCACTGTATAAAAATATACACTACCTTGTTTATACATTTTATAACGGTGCTTCTTCCTCTTCTTCTCCTTATGATACATTGGAATGCAAGTTCCGTTAGTTTTTTCCAAGATTTTTGCATATTTTTATACCCTGACTCCATTAAAAATGGGTAAAAAGGGTATAATGGTTTTGTGCAAATGTATGTAACAGGCAGGAGGAAGCATCTCTGCTCGCATTTAAGTGCATATCTTTTTAAAGGGGAATTAGCCAATAATAATAGAATATATTTAATAACTAGGTTCAGGGTATATCGTAGTCGAGTTCACTCGACTACAGCACTCTTACTTGTTGGAGCTAGTTTGGGTGCGAAACTCGATTAAAGGCAGTCACCTTCTAGCCCTGGGAAAAGTGAGTAGGGAATTTCTTTGAATGGGATAATAAAAACAACATTTTTATTTTTTTTTATATTTTATAGGTAAAAATAGATTAGTTGCATACGAAAAATTTGAATGGGATAGGGAAAAACACTCTAAGGAGTGAGGAGATAGCTAAGATTCTAGCTTACAAGGACACTGGATTGAGCAACAGGCAAATATCAATTAAATTACTTCGATAGGCATTGGCAATTGATAACATGTTAAAATTAAAAGAAAACTACAACAAACAATGCTGAAAAAACATAAAAAATTAAAAAAAAAACTCACACAGGCAAAAACCAGCATCAGGCATCTAAAATTATATTTGTTTCAAGGTGACAAATATCGAAACATCGTGTTGAACAAATTTGATCAGGTAGTATTAATGAAGGCACACCTCATAGCCAGATTGAATGTTGCAAAAGAGCACATGGCCTGGACCCAGGAGTGTCAAAATGTTATATTTTATGATGAGATCAAATTTCATTTCAATGAATCAAAAATCAAGTGCCTTTAATCGAATCTCGCGGAGTGTATATAGAAAAATAGCTTATATCTTTTAACAATGCCTTCAATTCAACATGTGCGCTAAAGTTGAATTGCACAGGGCAGTTAAGACACAGACAGTTTGTTATTTTTGTTATTATTATTTTTGTTATTATTATTTTTGTTGTTTACTCTTTTTCGTGAAGCGACATTTTATTATTCAAACGTGTTGTTTTTACACTGTTGTGAAATATTTCATGTGTTTGACATTTTGTTGTGCAATCGCAGCAAAACGAGCAGAACAAACAAGTAAAAGTGCTGTAGTCGAGTGTACTCGACTACGATATACCCTGCACCTAGTTATTAAATATATTCTAAAACTATTATTCGCGTCGATTATCATGCCATCTCTTTCTCACACATGCGATCGCATAATTATGCATACAGAAATGAGATCAATATGAGAATATGGATTTGACTATAACTTGGGTGTTTCTTATCCGATCTTGACGAAATTTGGACGGTTAATCAATAGTATGCATATGCATATTATGTATTAATTAGAAGATTCTGATTTAAAATTGTGGCATTTATTGCTATCGGAAATTTAAATATATCGATATTCGATAAACGGACATGGCTATATCGACTCGACTAATCCTGATCAAGAATATATATATATTTTGTGGGGTTGGAGATGCTTCCTCCTGCCTGTTACATACATTTGCACACAACCATTATACCCTTTTTACCCATTTTTAATGGGATCAGGCCATAAAAATGTGTGCGGAATCCGCAAGGCCAGCAACCGTTTCAATTTCTCGCCACCAGCGCACAACTAATTGCAGCGGAGGCGTCATCATTAAATGCACTGTCGCACAACTGCTCACCTTGCAGCCAGCTGCTGCCACTGCTGTTGCAAGAGCTGACTGCAATTGCTGCTAGTGGACTAGCCTAATCTATTTGTCTTGTTCGCTTGGATCGGGAAAAACGCAAGCGTCATTGACAACGACAACGACAACGGCAACGCCATCGTAATTTGCTGCACTACATTTCCGGGCACCCGAAACAGTAACCGAAATCACTCGCCGGGTCGGTCAGCCTCCGTTTGAGTTCTCGAATCGTGCCATTCAGCGACGGAAAGGACATTTCAGAAACTCAAATCGTTCGCTTTGATAAACGAGCTGGCCAGTACATCTCTCTCTCTTTCTCTCACTTTCTCTCTCTCTGTCTCTCTGTCTCTCTGTCTCTCTCTCTCTCTCTCTCATTCTGTGTGTGTTTCGGCTGCATTATATTGTGGATCTGTTCTTTCTGTTTTCTCCTAGCCATTGGCATAAATCGAAATGCCAGGCCAATAAAAAAAGTCAGAGTTGAGTCAACGAAGATGAGAAAACTTTCAACAAAAAAAAAAAAAGAATACCAAATGCCAAATGGTTGGCACTCAAGGGCTACAGTGACTTTGGGGGAGGGGAGGGCGGTCGTTGGCATGTGGCTGAGTTTGCACACTGTGCTACAACTGCAATTGCAATTGCAATTCAAATTGCAGCCGCAAATGCAATTTCTAAAGGATTTGGCCACGCGAGGTGGGGGCGGGTCGTGGCAAATGTTTACCGGATTCGGCGGTCAGCCTTGAAGCTCGAACGTCTATGCAACTAAGCTACAAATTGCAATTTCCTTTTGTCTCATCATTCGTTCGTCTTGTTTAGATAATTTGAGAAAAATGTCTACAATTTCTTCGATTTGGCAATGTTTTGTTGAGCCCAGCAACGGGTCTGCCCAAAAGCGTATGTCATCCTGTGAACAGGAGTCATTAATGCATTTAATGATGCTCACACACAAATACTACAAAGTTCAATATTCTATGGGCAAGGCAAAATTCATTTGATTTTATATAGCTTTATGAATGCAATGCGAAAAACATAATATATCTGTTTCGAAGACAAAAGCTAAACAGTTCTTGTAAACAAATTCCTTTAAAGTTTGACAGCGTTTAATGAATAGCAAACCACATAGATATATATATATATATATATGTTAAGTAATAATAAAAATGATAATAATAATATGGTAGTCAACTCTGGTGGGTATCTTTGCTGTCGCATACCATCGAATACTGGCCGCTCTTTTTGTATCGGCTGCTTTCCGTGCTTGACTGTCTGTTGGAGATGGTTGTCTTTGTCTTTTGGCTTTGCCAATTGCTGGATGCAGTTGCAATCCATCGCGATGCTGTTTGCAATTTCTGGTTGAGTTGATGTTACTGTTGTTTTGTTATTTGTTTGGCTGTTTGGCTGTTTGCTTTCTTGCTTCAGTCAGTCTGTCTGTCTGCTGTACCGAAAAAGTAAAAGCAAAGTCGCGACAATTCGATTCGAGTTGTGTGTAAGGAAAGTTGCCAGGCCAAGGACAAAATCCAGTTACCAGCCACGCCCACAGAATATGAGCAAGGGCATAAAGCGCTGCAAATATATGGAGTAGCCGATAAGATAGGCAGGACTAGACCAGAGAAAGAGTTGGCTGAGGGACTCAACCATGGGCGGAAGCGAGCATAAGAGATGTGCGTGTGTGTGCGTGCGTGTGTGTGTGTGTGTGCGTGTGTGTGTAAACTAGGTTGTAAGTCAAATATCTGGTTGTGTTTCAACTTTGTCGCTTTTGAAAATGGTGACTCACAAGAAATGCAGTTGTATTGGTGGCTCTTGGGAGATTGAGTGACAGATTGCGACAGTGAAAGAGAGCGTGAGAATAAAAGGACGTTCGAAATGGAACAGGAACGGATAGAGAGCGGCTGTGAGCGGGGGGGGGGGAGGAGCAGTGGAGGAGAGAACACAACGGCAGCTGCACACAAAATAACAGGGCAAAAGACAAACTTTGAAACAAAAACGATTTGAAAAGTAATTCAGAAACAGATTGTATATCGAACATGAATTGTATGAAAAAAAAACAGAAATAAAGCAAACTTTTACCAACGTACTCGTTTATAAATAATTGTAGGTCAAAAATTGATGTGGATTTGGAAAACAGCGACCAAAATCGAACAAGTAAAACTGATCTAGTCGAGAGAAATAAATATGTTTGAAAACTTGCTAATATCGCAATTAATATTGATCGTTATCTGCAGACCCGAGGAGTCACTTCATATCGTCTATCCCACTGTAATAGCCCAGTTAGATTATTACTAAGTCAATATGCCAGTGTACACGATGCCCCTTGATCGCGTTTTTCTCGACTCCGCTGATAATAAAGTCAACCAGTTGCATTTCTGATGTGATTGCAACGCTTCTCTCCCTCACCCCCCCCCCCTCCCCCCTTCCATCCCACCCATCCACCACACACGCTTATCAACCCCTTTGGCAAACAAATTGCGGCGATGCAAATATTTCCTTTGCAATTGTTAGATGCGAAAACCGAAGGAAAATTTATGCAGAACAGCAAATGTGCAACCCAAGCCACCCCCAACCATCAACCATTACACAGGCAGTGGCGCAGAGAGTCATACGGGATGATGGGGGAAGGGGCGGAGGGGGTGGGGAGGCTGTGTTGAGCACTTGGAATCGCTTGGGTATATTCTAGCCTGCGCCAAATCACATTTTGTTTGCGTACAATTTTTGATAGATTATTACGGAATACGGCTCGAGAAGCGAGAATGTGACAGTATCTTCAAGGCGCACAAGCAACGGAGCCAAGTTGACACTAACGGATGAGAAGTGGGGTATGCTTGGGTTGGTTGGGTTGGTTGGGTTGTTTGGGTCGGAGAATCCAAGAGATAACTGAAATGAAATACCCAGCCTAGGGAGATAGAAAGACAGAGAGAGAGAGTGAGGGTGAGAGTGGGAAGCAGAGCACACTGTGACAAAAATCAGGCGCGAAGCATATGCTGCGTGTTTGCCATCAGTCGATGCCTTTTCCAGCGATTCATGTGCATCAGCATCTCGCCAGCACCATCCACTACCTTGTCATATAATCACCCACACAACCACACACACCCACTCGGATAATTTGTAAATGTATGTGGTGTGATGTGCATGCACGACTACAGATAGATAGCGCTACCCTTGACAGTACTTAAAAAAAAAAGTATAAAAAGTTAACTGTTGTTTGCTTGCCTCTCAGTTATAGAATAGTCTGTGTTGTGCGTGTGTGTGTGTGTGTTTGTTGTGCCTTGGATAAGCAGTTTTTGCCGCTGTTTGTCGGGTGCTGCGTTTAAAATCTGTGCGGTTTGTGTTACCCAAAACCAGTTGGCCGAAAGTCGCAAACTTTGCGCCTTTTCCATTGCCAAATTGTCTTAATAGATTTATGGGGGTACGCAAAATGGCTGCATTTTGCTTTGGGCCTCGCGAACGGAAATGGCAACGGAAACGGAAACAGTAGTACCGCCATTTTTTCCTATCAACGGACTGTGCGGGAGTGGGTGAAAGGTGAGAAAGCGAGTTGTCTCTAGGCGCTGGTGCTGGACATCAGCAAGGACTTTTAATTCAGTTTTAGCGAGTAACAATCCATTTGTTTGGCTCAGTGCGTTTTGGTTTGGGGTTTGCATGGGAGCCAAAAGGCGGTGGCTTTATTTAACTGTGCTAATAGCATTCCGATCCGGATTTAGCCACCAGATGTACCCCCACAAGAATTATTCGCAACCTGCCACTTCCTCTCTCTCTCTCTCTCTCTCTGACTCCTTAATGGCTTAGGCTAGCTGCAAAATGACTTTAAGGCTTGAAGCGCTGGTCAGCATATAGTATGGAAATAACATTGCCCTTTCCGTCTATCGATAGATTTGGCTGAGCCATGACTTACTTATCAGTCTAGTGTCTAGTACAAGTTGGCAGATATAGCTGCATTTTTTCATCTATCCACATTTATTGACACATTTTCAAATATCTTTAATTTGGTAGAAGGAGAGCGAAATATACAAGTATAGATTTAAATGAATATAAGTGAGCCATAACTGCAACATAATTATAATGTATAATTCCGTAATCCATAGTTTGCTTGCCAGTAAGTTGTTAAACTCATGCAAGTCGTGAGATAAATTACCTTAAAGCTCAACATCATATTCAAATAGCATGTCCAATTACACATTGCAATCGACAGAGAGAGAGAGACAGAGAGAGAGAGCAGAAGCTGTTCCGAGTTGAACAATGGTGTTGCTCAGTCTTAATATAATTTTGTATACTTAGCAACAATAGGAACATCTGATATCACTGCCCTCTCATGCAATTGTTAATTAGTTTGGGCTAACAAAGCGACTGAAACAGTTTTGATCATCAATAAGTTGTGCACTTGTTTGGCGGCACGGGGAGAAAACAACAGCAGAAGGTACAGCGACCCAGACATAAGCGACATAGCTTAGACACAGATTCAGCCACCAGTACCAAGAACCCAAACCCAAACCCAAAGCCAAACCCAAACCCAATCCCAATCCCAAACCCAAGCACAGACCGAGACCGAGACCGAGAATGAGAATGAGAGTGAATCCCATAAAGGGTACTTCTTACTGTTGCTGCTCTTGTTTGTTGTTGCCTGACGTTCTGCTAACGAGTTTTCAATGGTTCCAGCGGCAGGCAAGGCACAAGTTTTGGGCTCCGCCGTAACACTCGCTGTATGTGTGTAAGAAATGGTTGTGCCAAGTAAACACAGCTATTCTTGTTCTTCCTGTTTCTGTTTCTGTTGCCTGGGCTTGACTATGCTGCACGCCAGCTGTGCTGCTATTTAAACACACACACACACACACACACACACACTTATATATATACGCACAGTCATATGCGTATTTACCGTTTTCCTATAAAGCTTAAGAACTGCTACACAGTTGTAAAAAGAAATTAGTTGTTGGCTGTCTCGAGATTGTCTTTGGGGCTTCTTATTGGCCAAGTCAGGAGGATCAGGGTGTATTAGGCATGCTACTCAAAAACCGCACACACACACACACACACACACACACACACACACACACACACACATACACACACATACACACACACACACACACATACACACACATAGAGGCAGAGCAGAGCCGTAACAGTTAATGTGAAGTGCTTGCCACTGACTCCACCGGCTTCCTCATCGGGAAAGTGAGAGAGTATATCATATACACATCAAGCCAGATGTAATGAGCAGTCTGCCACGAAGGGGTCGCAGCCTGTTGAAAGGCAGGAAGGCAAAAAAACAGGCGTTCGGCGGGGCAACCGCAATGGTTGCCTGACGGCGATGGCTGGCATGAATGGCGCTGCTGTCGTTATCCGCTCACACGCTAAAAATGAGTTAATAAAATGCGTATGCGTAATCAAATTATATGTCAAGTGTGTTGACAACGAATAACATTCAACGTTAATGTCAGCGCAACAGCGACGTCAGCTCTGGCAGCGACTGCGACTGCGACTGCGACTGCGACAGCATCATCAAGATGATGAGCAAACTTAACATCATCATTGCCATTATCTGGCGAGTCAGTTAACTGAGTTCCAAATGTGATTTTAATGACTCAAACAAAGAGCATTTAAGTGAATTTATTGCCTAGATGAGGTTTTTGCGTTTTTTTTTCAATCATTTTTTGTTTTGTTACTCCTGTCGAAAAATATTCATATAGATATATATATATATATTGAACTCATGGCCTGTCCCATAAATAGACTTCTTATTTGCGCATATTGGTTATTTTGGGTAATATATACGTTCATAAAAAATCAACTGCCCTAAGAGAATTATACGAATTATATGGAAATTCAGTTGACATTTCCAAATTTGGTACTAAATTATCGGAATGTTTTCCATAATCACAGTTTGATAAACTAATTTTGATACACGCTATTTAAATATTAAATAAGTTTCTTAAATACACTCATCGACAATTTGTATACTCTGATAGCCGCAACTTTTTCCGTCACATTTAAGGCTAGAGACTTCAAACGTATTTTTGTATTAAAATTAGTTGGCTTGGAAACAGATAGAATCGATAACTGCAATTCGATAAAACCACTTGACCACAATATTGCCAAATTTAGGCTGTACAATATTGCTCACAGCTCATGCATTTGTGAAATGAAAATCAAAGATATTTATCTGTATTCAATTCGACTGTCGAAAAGTGTGGCACGCTTGACAATTTCATTTCAAGCTGAAATATCTGCTTAAAATGGCAAACATTTGTGATGTTCAACATTATTGTAATCTATTCAATATAAATGTATTTATAAATACATCCTTCTTATTCTCGTCTTACTTTACAATCATCCTTCTCTGTGGCAAGCCATTCACATTTTACCATTTGCCAAAATTCTAATTGGCTTTTGCGCAGACGAAACACACAAGCACAGAGAACGAATATTACATATTTATCAAAAGTCAATTTAATTGAGTTGCGAAACGAACAAGCTGACTGCGCACACACACACACACACACACTTTTAATAACCCCAATAGTGTGGATTCAACTGCCGCATAAAAACACAAATATCTGATGAACAAATTTACAAGACTTCCAGTGAAAATATAACGTAAACAAGATGCAATGTTGCAGGCGTAACCGACTGCGAAATACTTTGATTCTATAAGTAATACCAGCTGATAACTGGTAGCAAGAAACAGGGTGGGTGTAGCCATGAAATACCGATCAAGTTTACCTTTCAAATTGCGGTAGATAAAACCTAGTAAAATACCTCCCAAGTTTGGTAACTGTAGCTCTTTAATTCCGGGAGATATGGGCATATGGAAATGTTGTTCAAGTAATTGTAGCTCTTGAATCGCGGGAGATATAGTCTTTTCAAATTTGGTGACTCTAGCTTTCAAATTGTGTGAGATATGTGGCGTTATCGATTTGCTGTTATCGTCTTTATCGATTTCCTAGCCCCCTAGGATGGACGTAGCACTCTAATTTTCATACTTTGTCCGACGCGGTCACAGATCAGTTTATGCTACAAGTTTCAAGTCTCTATCAAAAAGTTGCGTTTGTACAGACAGACAGACAGAGAGACAGACAGCATGACAGACATTGCACAAAACCAATATGCTATGACACCTTTGGTATCAAAGTATAAAACATAAACATATGCAAAAAATAAATTAAAAGATACAAATTGTCCATTTACATGCATTCATATTAATGATAATGATGTTCATTTATATATTCTTGGCAATCACTTTTTATCTGTACTTGCCAATTAAACGTCAATTGATTTTGCGCTGATTGATATTCACTTGTATCTCTCATGCACCGAATTTTAGCATAGGAAATAAAAATCTTTTGCAAACAAAAATATTACAAATAATGTTTGTACTTGCATTGTAACATCTCTCTCAGAATCCAAATGTGCATAAGTTCAAATGTTTGCGACCTATACGTCAATATAATCTGATCAGCAAATCCATGGCGATCGTCTTGCATGCTCAGAGATGGCTCTGTATTGTAAGTCCGTAGATATACCGAGTTGCAGAAAAACATATCAGATACAAATCGGCATACAATTGAAATAGACTTCTTTTTTATTTTGCCAACCAATGTCAGAAACAAGTAAGAATGCTGGAGCCAAGTGAGTTCGACCCTGAACTCTGCTGTAAAAATATTCATTTAGTTTAATTGACTATTTTCCCTTTAAAAAGCTTTGCATGTTTTCACATTTCTTATGGCTTGCATATGAATAAAGTGTAAGTTGTTATTGACAAATTCAAACTGATATTATAGCTTTCAACGAAAGCGTAGATATATACTTATAGACAAAAGTTTATCCAAAAAAAACACTATGTAATTTTTGTGTGTGTTCAAAAAAATAAATTTTTGTTTATCAAGAAAAAACTGCATTCTGCAAAATGACCCATATGACAATGTTTCGTTAAGATTGTTCTTCAGTTAGATATAACTAAACTATCGTATGAACTGATATGGACAGACGGGCATGGCTAGATCGGCTAGGCAGTTGGCTGTGACTGAGAACATATATTGCCAATGGGTTCGGAGAAGTGTCCTTCAATGCGTAACACACTTAACATAACCTGCAAGGGCATACAAAGTTTTCATAGTTATTGCTTCGGTTAAAATATAACTTGACTAGCAATTTATTTCGTGGTTTTGTTGTTTAAACTTCTGTATGCATTTTTTTTGTCGATAGTTCAAAAAAACTTTGAGTTATTTCGATTCGGTAGGATAACCAAACATATAACTAACAATGTTGAAATAAAACACTGGTTGAATTTTAGATGTTTGACTAAATTTTCATGATGTATTTATTTTTATACATTTAGTATATATATATAATGCGAACTGCGATATTTTGTTGTTATTCATTTGCCCTTTAAGGTTTCGTTTTACGTTCAATTAGTTTTATGTTTTGTAGCACACCAATAAAAAGAACAGTGGACATACACAAACACATACAGACATATATATATATATATATATCGCATATGTTCTGAATATCGCGTAACGTATTACGTATGTATGTTTGACATAGATGTGCTTAACTGCAGTTTATTAACATTTATTCGTATATGTTGACTAAAAGTCATTTCATACACAATATTTAGTTGACGCTGTTGACCTACATTTTAAAGTTGAGCTTACCATGCTAAGAATTATTAAAAAAAAAAATATGTGTTTTTCAATATTTAGTTCGATTTTGTAATACTATTTAGTGTATTTCCTTTTAATTTTTTTGTTCGATTTTATTTTGATTTATGGTTTTATTCTGTCTTTGCTTGTTGATATAGTATTATTAAAGAATTTGTAGTTTATGTGGAGCTTAATTGTAATTACATGAACTTACGTTAAATATTTGTTTTTGCTGCCAGCTTCCATTGTTTGTTATTAGGAATGTTAGTGAGTATGACAGTATGACACAATTGCAATATTATATTTATGCCTTTTTAGTTGATTCTCTATTTGGTTTATTACTGTTTTACTTGTTGTCTCTGATTTTTTTTTTTTATAATCTTTTCTTTTTTTTGTTTTGTTTGCTCTTCATTTTTTGGCACAACCCATAAAATTAAAGCGTATTTTTATGTTTCAACTCGTATCCCTTTTTGCATTTATTTGATTATTTTAATTTAATGCCACAATTAAATATGGCAAAAAATTAGTACACATACACACATACACACACACACACATACACACACACACACACACACACACACACACACAAGCACACCCTTAAATTGGCAACATTCAAATATCAATTCAAATAATCGGCTACAATAAAAATGCATTTAAACAGCATTTAATCCTAATTTGCAGTAGAGCGTAACTGCAACAACAACAGCGTAGAACAGATTAAAATGAAAAACCGAATCGTTGATATAAATAACGATCGAAATGGATAGCTAATTGCGCTCAAATGATTTTTAATTCTAATGTACCAATCGTCCATTATGGTTATTGATGGGACTTGCAGTTTCGGTTTGTAATGGGCTTAGTTTTAAATTAGCTGCGATTTCGTAAATTAGGACAATTTTTTCTTATTGTACAAATGCGAATAAAATGCGAGTTTCAACGACGGACAGTTGGACTGTATTTCAGTTGTGTAGCTAGTTTATCCTTTGTTCAGTCATTCTATTAAAGCTTTTAAAAACTTTTTTACTTAATATCAGTTGTTCAACTAATACATGTGCAGTAAAGATCTATTGTTAAATCAATTGCGCTATATTCGCGGATAATTGCAACAAATTTATGCTGTGTATTTTAAACGGGCGTTTAAAACAAATCACAATTAAATTGAAATTCCCGAATTCATCAAAATTGCTGCTGTCCATGGAATAGAGAGACACTATGCCAAAAAGAGCAATAACGAACAAAACAAACTAGCTAACAAACAAATCGCTTAAATAAACTCTGTCCGTT